>CANIUD010000164.1:0-676147 GCA_947470075.1 Closterium sp. Yama58-4
GTGTGTGTGTGTGTGTGTGTGTGCGTGCGTGCGTGCGTGCGTGCGTGCGTGCGTGCGTGTGCGTGCGTGCGTGTGTGTGTGTGTGTGTGTGTGTGTGTGTGCACGCTTACATGCACTCCGCTGCCCTCTCCTGCACCCCACCCTTCCACTCTCCCACCAGGTGTCTGGCACTCTCTCCTTCCCCATCCAGGATGGCCCACGCAGATGTCTCGAGGTGCGTCGCGCTCGTTTCTCTCTGTGTGCGCTCGTCTGCATGCCAGCGTATGGGCATGCGGTCGTGTGTGCGTAACCAAAAAATACCACCTCTGTGTGTTGTGTGCGCATGCCTTTTATTTATTCGGCCACACATGAGCACGGGACCAATGGCAGGTGCTTTGTTGCTCTGCCGCTCCCATGTTTCCTTCCACCCCCACCATGCACATCTCACGCTCCTCTTCGATTCGACCCTCCATTAGTCCGGAAAATGAATGCCCTACTTATCGTCCTCCCTTTCGCACGACGTCATGCTGCCACTCCTTTCCCTAACCTGCCTCTCCCCACACTCCAGATCAACCCCCAATCCCTCAGCACAGCGTTGCCACATCTCTTCCTCCCTTCACTTCTCCCACCTCTCTCTCTCTCCTGCCTTCTCTCCCTCGCTAGGTGTCAATGCTGCTGGAGATGTATGAGGTGATCAACTCCCACAGGAGGCAGGTCATGCTTGTCTTTCATTGTGTTGGGTTTGATTCTTCCATCTCTCCCTCTCGCGTCCTCTCTCCCCTGCCTCCCTGCCCCACAAGGTGCCCGCGCTGCTGAAGACGCACGAGGTCATCAACCCCCTGTTAGAGGCATGCAAGGCCTTGAACCCCTGTTAGAGGCATGCAAGGCCTTGAACCCCTGTTAGAGGCATGCAAGGCCTTGAACCTTTGCCTGCCACAGTGTTGGGTTTGTTTCCTCTGTGTCTGTGCTGCTGGGGATGCATGACGTCTCTCCCCTGCCTTCTCGTCCCCATGCTCACCACACCAGGTGCCAGTGCTACTGGACCCGCATGAAGTGATCCACCCTCATTTCATTGTGCTGCCATTCTTCCAACCCACGTCGCCGTTTCGCCTTCTCCCCACCAGGTGTCGGTGCTACTGGAGATGCACGAGGTCATCAACCCGCGCGCCCTCCACACGTCCAGGAGAGTGGCTGCTGCTGCCTCCGCTGCTAAGGTAACCCGCGCTTTGCTGTGCTTGCATGCATGTTTCACACGTGTATGTATGCACCCACGTGTATGTATGCTTGCGGATCTCCATGCATGTATGCACACATGCATGCGGACCTCCATGCATGTATGCACACATGCTTGCAGATCTCCATGCATGTATGCACACATGCATGCGGACCTCCATGCATGTATGCACACATGCATGCGGACCTCCATGCATGTATGCACACATGCATGCGGACCTTCACGCCTGTATGCACACATGCATGCGGACCTTCACGCCTGTATGCACACATGCATGCGGACCTCCATGCATGTATGCACACATGCATGCGGACCTCCATGCATGTATGCACACATGCATGCGGACCTTCACGCCTGTATGCACACATGCATGCGGACCTTCACGCCTGTATGCACACATGCATGCGGACCTCCATGCATGTATGCACACATGCATGCGGACCTTCACGCCTGTATGCACACATGCATGCGGACCTTCACGCCTGTATGCACACATGCATGCGGACCTCCATGCATGTATGCACACATGCATGCGGACCTCCATGCATGTATGCACACATGCATGCGGACCTCCATGCATGTATGCACACATGCATGCAGACCTCCATGCATGTATGCACACATGCTTGCGGATCTCCATGCATGTATGCACACATGCATGCGGACCTCCATGCATGTATGCACACATGCATGCGGACCTCCATGCATGTATGCACACATGCATGCGGACCTCCATGCATGTATGCAAACATGCATGCAGACCTCCATGCATGTATGCACACATGCATGCGGACCTCCATGCATGTATGCACACATGCATGCGGACCTCCATGCATGTATGCACACATGCTTGCGGATCTCCATGCATGTATGCACACATGCATGCGGACCTCCATGCATGTATGCACACATGCATGCGGACCTCCATGCATGTATGCACACATGCTTGCGGATCTCCATGCATGTATGCACACATGCATGCGGACCTCCATGCATGTATGCACACATGCATGCGGACCTCCATGCATGTATGCACACATGCATGCGGACCTTCACGCCTGTATGCACACATGCATGCGGACCTTCACGCCTGTATGCACACATGCATGCGGACCTTCACGCCTGTATGCACACATGCATGCGGACCTCCATGCATGTATGCAAGGCCATAGCACCTCCTTTAAGCCTGCTCCCTTCATGTTTGCATTTGCACTCCCCTCGTCTCACCGCCTCTACACATCTATTTTCATCCCCTCTCCCCCGATACCTCCATCACCCCACAATCTCCCCCTGGGCTCTTTTCCTCGGCCACAACCCCTCCCCCCGCCACATTTTCTGCCCTTCCTTCCGTTCCGCCCTCCCCCCACTCCTCGCCCCCACACCCTCTTCTGCCCCCTGCCCTCCTCGCCCCCACACCCCTCTTCTCCTGCCAGTGCTGCAGATGGAGCACCACGAGGGGACAGTCGACCCATCCCACACGCACTTCATCTTCACCACCCATCCCCTTGTATTGGGATGGCTTTGAGGTGCCTTAGAAACCCTCTCCTGCCCCCTCCCCTCCCGCCCCCAGACCCCTCTGCACCTGCCAGTGCTGCAGATGGAGCATCACGCATGAGGTGACAGTGGGTCTGCGTTACACACACTTCATCTTCACCCTTTCCCTCACCTCCACTGTGCCGCCCTTCCCTTTCCCTCCCGGCCTCCAGACCCCTCTACACCTGCCAGTGCTGCAGATGGAGCATCACGCATGAGGTGACAGTGGGTCTGCGTTACACACACTTCATCTTCACCCTTTCCCTCACCTCCACTGTGCCGCCCTTCCCTTTCCCTCCCGGCCTCCAGACCCCTCTACACCTGCCAGTGCTGCAGATGGAGCATCACGAGGTGACAGTGGATCTGCTCCACACGCACTTCATCTTCACCATCCCCTCCGATGCTGCCGCCTCCTTTGCCACGCCCATCATCTCCCTGCAGGTAGGCCGCCCATTAAAAAAAAAAAAAAAAAAAAAAAAAAAAAAAAAACGGTTTGGTTTGGTCAAAACAAAAGGCCTGAAAAGGTTTTACCAAACCCGTTTGGGTTCGGTTCGTGCTCAACCGTAGCCCATCATCTCATTCCAGGTGGGTACCCCAAGGATTGCGCAGATAGCCCAAGGATTGCCCAGATAGCCCAAGGATTGCCCAGATAGCCCATGCATGTCCATCATCTCACGGGCACCTCTGGCACAGTAGATGCATCCCCTCCTCCCCTTCCCCCCTCTTCCCCTCCTCTCCCCTCGCCAGTGGATTTTACGGTTTGAGTTGTGTGCGTCCACCAGGCTCCCCCTTACTCCCTTCAGCCCTTTCCTCCCCCGTTGCTGCCCCCTGGTCACCCCCCCTCATCCTCCCCCCACCAGTGGATCCTTCGGTTTGAGTTCTGTGCCTCCACCAGGCGCCCACCACCACCCGGCAGCACCCCTGGCAGTGCGAGCAAGGGCAGGCAGCAAGCACAGCAACAGCAGCAGCAGCAGCTGCACGAGAGGCCACATGCGCTGGCCATGGGGGCGGAGACGGAGAGGGGCGAGTGGTCCATGCCCATCACCGTGCACGCCCCACTGCCTAAAGTGACCCGTAAGTGACAGTGCTGCTGGCTGGTTTCCCCAGCTTGCTTGTGCGAGTACTGGGCCCCTCGGGGTGAAACCCACATGCACTGGCCATGGGGGAAAAGATGGAGGAGAGTGAGTGGCCCATGCCCATCACCGTGCACGCGCCGCAGCCTTAAAGAACATGCGAGTGACATTGCCGTCGGCTAGTATTCCCCGCGTGCTTGTGAGGGCGATGGTGGAGTGGAGAGGGGAGAGTGGTCCATGCCCATCACCGTGCACGCCCCACAGCCGTATATAACACGTGCGTAGCATTCATTTTGTGGTTAGGATACCCCAGCTCGCGTGTGAGAGAGAGCACCCCGTGCACCCCGTGCACCCCTTGCACCCCTTGCACCCCGTGCACCCCTTGCATGAGAGGCCGCATGCGCTGCCCATGAGGGCAGCGGTGGAGAGGGGCGAGTGGACCATGCCCATCACTGTGCATATGATAAAAGCGATGTTTTCAGACGTCTCAAAACTTCACTTTTATCACGTGGCGAGTGGACCATGCCCATCACTGTGCGTGCGCTGCTTCCGGCAGCAACATAAGCGTAACATGTGTGCTGCCTTTCACTGGCACCGGTGGTATGGTATTTCCCAGCTAGGCTTGTAAGGGACGTGCCAATGGGGCTTTCATCTGGCCTTTCATTTCTGGTCATTCTACTTCCATGGCTTGCTTGCATCCATTCTGATAGCACTCCCTCCATCGTCAAAGAGACGACTTTTGAGTCGACTCAAAAGTCATTGGGAAAACACTCCCTCCATTGTCAAATTGCCCTTCCATTCCTCTTCATTCTCACCACTATTATCATCATATTCCCCATTTCCTCATCGTCATCTTGATATTAGCGTCCCGACAACTTTACCATTGCCCCTATTCTAAAATCCTCATCCTATCTTCAACCCTTCCCCAACATTGCCGTGCCAGCCATCAGCAACAGAGACAAGGCAGTCATGCCGCCTATGCTCCAGCAACAATCTGCCATGCTGAACACTGCTGCTGCTGGCCGTGGCATGGCTGGTGCACCTGTCCCTCCTTCAGCACCTCTCCCTCCTGCTGCTGTGCCGTAACCCGACTTCCGACTGAGGCACCTCAAAAGCCTTTAGCTCCTCTGTCCCCTGCTGCTGTGCTGTATCGGGACAACTAATCCATCTTCGTTTAGCGTTAATGACGCTTGTTTGTGAAAAAGTGACTGTCCTGATGCATGCATGGTGCTTAGAGGACACCAATGTAACATAACATCTGTCATTGAATCATATCCAGGCCCGACTGCTCCCAACCTTTTTGAAGCCTTCAGATTCCCCTTTGCCTCTAACCTTTCTCCCCACCCTACATGTGGTTACCCCTTTTCCTACCTGAATTCTCCTGCTCTTATGAATATCTATCTTTCCCCCCAGCCCGCTTTCTTCATCCCTGCCCTCTGTATCACTTCCTCATTAACGGTCTGCCTTTTAGTAACAGTGCAGCCCATGGCACTGACCCAACACAGGTTCGATCGAAGGAGCGCGTCTTAGTATGATTGTTGGCGCGGTCTTTGCCGAACCTGTGGAGAGGTTTCAGGGTACATTCCGCTCAGGACGTCAGAAAAAGTGTCACAAACGCATTTGTGACTAATTGTGAAACGCCGAAATTATATTTGTGACTAATTGTGATCCGCCGAAAATCATGATCAGAAGTATCCAACCACTCCTGATAAGACATCTGGCAAAATTGCGACTGTTCATGATTCGAATTTTCACAAAAAGTGTGCAGGAGCTGCTGCTAGCACTCCTGCTACGGCTTGCCTGGCACTGGATATGCGTACTCGCCTCGCCAGCTCAGCTGCCAGCTCAGCACACAGCACCGTTCTGGAGACACTGAGTGCAAGCCGATGCGAGAGAGCTGCTGACGTGGCAGCCCTGGGATGTATGGGCGTCTGGTTGGTTGGTCTTTTTTCCCACATTTTGAAAATGGGAGGGGCTGAGCCTTCGTGAAAGTGGGATGGGAGAGGGGAGCGAGGAAGGTAAGGTGGAGTGGGGAGGAGGCGATGTGAGAGGGAGGCGCGGATGGAGGCTGGGATTAGCTGAAGGAGGAATCGGCGAGAAGTGGTTGAGATTTCCTGCCAAGGGGGTGCGGGAAGGATAAGGTGTGAGGAGAAGGTGAAGAGAGAAGAAAGAGGGACTGGGATTTGGTGGAGGAGGAATCGGCAACAAGAGGTTGAGATTTTTTAATGGCAAAGAGACGAGAGAGACAAGACCGAACCACGGAGTGGATCGGATCAAAGTGGGTGGGAAAGGAATGAACGACGGAATAAAAAACGTTACCGCAAGGAGATAGGAAGAGCTGGCAACATGAAAAAATGTGAAAGAAAGGAGGACCATTGGCACAACATGAAAATCAGGAGGTGAAATGTGGTGCTGCCACATAAACGCTGTCTAGAGGATCATTAAGAAAATCAGAAATTTGAACACAGGATTTTAACAGAGCATGCTGTGTAGGAGAGCGGCTAAACTGGCAGCCTGGTGTCTGCTCCCCACCTGTCCTATTATATATAAATAAATGTATATGTATATATTTGAATCAAATTGATGTACGAAATTTAACACGCATATCATCAGTCGTGATTAAATGTCCTATTAATTGTGTTCCTGTTGCGGGCGACTTGGCAGGATCGAAAAGAAAGCAGCCCGAGCTGACGAAACGCTGGAGAGAAGATCGATAGAGCGAGCGGAAATGGAGTTAGCTCCTCACCTGTCCTATCAACCTGTTGCTCTGTAGTCGAGCTGTGGAGGACTCGGCAGGACTGGATGAGATGCAGTGAAGGCAGCCCGAGTTGTCGAAATACTCGAGAGCGGAGCGATAGAGCGAGCGGAAATGGTGGAAACCACCGGAGACAATTCTGCTGATCTGATGAGAAGATTCGGGAATCAGGTAAAGCGGAAGAAGGATAGGGAAAGAGTGGCTGGTTGAGATAGTTTGAAGATGGCACATGTGCTCAATTTGTTTGTACAATAAGATGTGCGTAACATGGCTGGTGACGGCATACAGAGTGCAGCACACACACATGTACCTTGTTGGGGTCTTCAGCTAGTGCCATGCGCACATCGCCTGCGTATGAAATGCAGCAAATCGCCTCATACAGCTCATGCTGATTTGGTGAGAGCAGATACGTGATAAGAAGAAAAAAAGGGGGGGAGGGGGTGGGATGAGGTGGGAAGGGGGTTAGGGAGAGGGGGGGGAGGAGAGGGGGAGGAGAGGGGGAGGAGAGGGAGAGGAGAGGGGGAGGAGAGGGGGAGGAGAGGGAGAGGAGAGGGGGAAGAGAGGGGGAGGAGGGGGAAGAGAGGGGGAAGGAGAGGGGAAGCAGAGGGGGGGGCGAGGTTGAGGCTGCTATGAGAAAGGGGTGGACATAAGCAGTGGAGGCCAAAGCAGTGGAACGTTTTCTTATCAAAACTATGTCATGGACGAAGTGAGAAGCCACAGCATGTGTCTGTCTGTCTCCGGTGGGAGTTTTTCTTGAGAGCACTTAGAATACGTTCAGTCAGTTGGAGTACCTCTGAGAATGTCTGGGGGAGAAGCAGCAGCGCCGCAGCTACAGCTGCTCGTAGGTTGTGTGATTGTAATGAGAGAATGTGATCATGAGGGATAAGAATCTCCACCTGCAGAACAAGATACCGAAATGTAAACGCAGCATTTATTGTTTAGTATCAAATTTCTCTTTAAAAAAAGAAAAGGCGATGCTAGAGAAAAACGTGACCAGACAGGGGTAGAGCTGGTGGGTAGCGCAGGTGCACAAAGTTGCTTCCGTGCAAGCTCACTTGTATGCATAATTGCTTGAGAGTGGTGCAAGGTGGAATGGATGAGAAGGGCATCTGTGCGAAGCGAAACGTGAGGAAAGTGCAAGGTGGAGTGGAGAAAAGAGAGTGGGGATGAAGGGAAGAAGGGTGGAAGGTGGAGTGAGACAGAATGCGAGGAAGAGACAGATGAGAAACCGGGGCAGGGGGAAACCGGCTCTTGAAAAGTGAGGGAATTGTACGGAGAATAGAGGGTGCAATGGGGAGTTGCAAGGAGGAAAGAGAGGTTGCAAGCGGGAAAGGAAGATTGCAAGGGGAAAGGAGGGTGTCGGGAAAGAGAGGTTGTGTGGACGAAGAGGGGAAAGAGGAGGGTTCAGGCAGGAGGGGAAAGGTACGGCAGGGAGCCCCACAGCAAAGCAGCAGTACAGGCTTGTGAAGGCGACCACTGATGTAGAGGTGCTGCCACGTGGCGAGGTCTGATTGCAGAGCCCTTGTTGCAATCACTCCGTACTTGACCTGCCAATGGGGGTTCAAGCGTGCAGAGTCTTGTGTATTCAAAGGAGACGAAACAATACGACACTTGCTAATCAGATCAGCGCTTTGGATCAAGTGTGGGCTACTTGATCCGATCAGCTGGCGGCATTTCTTCGAATACAACGGAGAGATATTTCATAAAGCACAGCACGTGTTCTAGTGCACCTGGTTGAGTGGCGAGTGCGACTCTTGAGTCAACTCAAAGCACCTGGTTGAGTGGTGAGTGCGGAACGAATGGATTGAAGTGCACTCCCACCCCCACCCTGTCTGCTGCAGCCACAACCTTACAAGAGTGGGAAGAGGGGGGTGGGTCGAAAGAAAGAGGTTGTGCAACAACAGCAGGAGAGAGATTGGTGCAACATGAATGCGGAATGAACGCTTTAGAGAGAGAAAAATGGCACAAGTTAAGGGTGGGGCGACAATGTGAAGTGAGGAAAACGGCTACGGATCAGAGCAGAATAAATGACACCGATGCGCATACACACATATGCACAAGCAACGGGGAACATGCAGCCTTCAGATCTTGAGTAGCCAGGGAAAGAATAATGAGGGCTTACAGCTCGGCTGCCGAATGTGGCGAGGAGGGACGAGTAATGGCCTCGGTTATGTCTCAAGTTCTGATGCGAGCATGGGATGGAGGAACATAAGACATGGACATGGTGAAATACAGCGGGGAAGGAAAGATGTAAAGAGGAGGGAGGAATTGTCGGGTCGATTATGTCTCAGGTTTTGACGCAACCACGGGGTGAGACGACATGGACATGGACATGCGCATAGTGATGGTGACATGCAGCGGGGAAGGGAACATGTGATAAGAGAATGGGCAGGAAGGGGACCCAAGGGAGTTTGGAAGCATCATAAGCACCACTGAAAAGACGAATACTAACACCAGGACGAGGAGGCCTGGAGTCACATCCGAGTAACATCAAATGCCGTTGATGCAACCAGAGATTAAAATGATCCAATGCCTCACCTCAGCATGCCAGGATAAGGGGTCATCAATGGCCAGGATGAAATCCACCATGGACGAAGATGATGGTGACGGAGGGATGGGGGAATGGGATGGATGCTCAGCATGCTGGAAGCCTGGCAGGCTTCTCCTGTAAGTTTTCCCACATTGAAAGCTGGAGATGCTGCCGAAACTGTTGCTGCTGCTGTTGCTGCTGCCACTCCTCTCGTCGCCACTTCCCGAATGTTCGGACTGATTGCTGCTAGTGCTGCTGCTGCGGGTTTCACAGCTACCGCTACCGTCATGGCTGCTGCTAACCCGGCTGTTGCAATCTTGCGGAGTGATACCTCGAGGGGTTTTCCTGTCGACTGGTGGCTGCTGGAAGACGCGCGAGCCATAGGCGAAGGCGAAGTCGACAGGCGGAAGGAGGTCCAAGAATCCAGTGAGCTGGGCTCGTGAGAGGGACGAAGGCGGATCAATCGCCGTTGGACGATCGGACGACAAAGAACGATTATTAGACGACATAGCTTGGATTTAAGCTAAATGGCACAGATCATGAATCACGTGTACTCGAGAATCTAATACTCGCTAAATTGGCCGATTCCGGCAATTCTGAAGTGCGGTCGTAGATCGCGGCTGAAGCGAGACTGTGTGCTACGCTGGAAAGTGAGTGGCGACAAATGCGGAAGGGAATCGCAGGAAAGCTTGAGGCAAAGTTGGAAGGGCAGCCATAAAGAGGAGGGGGATGTGGTGGATTGCCCCAGCAAATGGATGGTACACCTTCGGTTCATTTGAAAGTTCGGTTTGCTGGGCAGAGAAGTGAACTGGTCGCCACGTCACGAAGTCTCTGTCAAATACAGTAACTTAGTGCTACCTGAATCGAAGCGTGTCGGGAATTCACCGTACGATTAGGTGGTACGGTACACGCAAAACGCAACGCAAGCGAACTAAAATTGCCGTGAACAAAAACATTCAGCTCTTTCCCCCGAACACCTGTACGGAAATTGGAATTGCAAAAACGCGTTCGTAAAATGAAACAACCCGACGCAGACACAATATGGGAAGAAACAAGGAACCTTGGGAACTCTTCAAAAGCCCTCCAAAGATATATCGAAGAATCACCATTCTAGTCTTGCTCCGAACAACTGCATTCCCATATTGCTTGGGAGAAGCCTGCAAGAACACTCAGTTAGCGACTACCGCTTGCAGTTGAACAATTTGTGCTCGCGAGTTCTTCCGCCATTCGCATTCCTCCTTACGAGTTGCAACCATGATTGCTGGCGACTTTGTGAAGGACTTGGGGGCGTTGGTGATGGGTGAGGATGATGAGTTGGTCTAGGGTTGAGTAAAATCAACTAACCTGGAATAGATTCAGTCGTTCTTAATCCCAAATTGATTCGCAGTGACGCTTCTCCTTCCGCTCGCCATGTATGGCATGAGAGGAACGTCAACTATGAAGACAAGGCTGGCAGCAGCCCTTTCGATAATCATTCTCCTTGGCCTTTTCACCATGGTTTCCATGAGCCTAATGTATGCGAGCACACACAGAATTGACTACTCCCCAGCAGGTATGTTTATAGACATTTTTTCGCAGTATCGCGCTGTCGCAAGGTGACTTTATGTTACTTTCCGTCGCAGTCCACCTGGCTGCAGAACGTGATGAAGAATCAATCTGCGAAGAACGACTGGCGCCGAGCAAAGAGGGCCCTATTGTTGGAGTGGTTTCCGCGAACCACACTAACGACGGCGAAAGGCGGACTAGCGACGGTGGAAATACGGACCGACGACGACTTTATGGCGGTGGCGTATGGAAGAAGCAATACGAAGGAGCTAAGAAGTACCTAAAGATTGCTACGCGTGTGTGCTAAGTTATGGGGTACGGGAGAGAAGTTGGGAAGAAACGTGAAGAAGAATGGTGAAGATTTGACTAGGGGAGAAGAAGTGGATTGACGGGGAGGAAAGTGTGGGTCAACTGAGGCGTGTTCGACAAGTTTCTGAAATTCGGACTTGGGGGATGTTCGACGAAGTTGGGTTGGTTGCGTGTGCGACGCGACGTGAAACATGGGCAAGGGTTTGCTTGTGGGACACGTTTGGCTGTGTGCTTTGGTTAGGGTATAAATCTGTTTGTACTAGGCATTTGTAATCAACACAATTGCAACACAATTGGAATCCATCAATTGGAATTTGTGTTCAACTCTGATTGGTCGAAAGTTTCTAGTGCTGCAGTGAGATTTCCGTCATAGTTTCGTGAAGGCTGAGTCAAGCCTAGAGACTCGAATTTCATCCGTGAAAGGCCCGTCAAAGGCGCGTCAAGGTGCCGTGAAGTGCAGAATCTGCAGAACTCGAGTTTGGGGCCCGTGAAGGTCCTGTGAAAGCCCCGCGAAGGGAGCGTGAAGCTGAAATCGATCCGAGGGCCCGTCAGGGACCAACACCTATTGTGTCCGCAAAAGAATCATACTCTGATCAATATTGCGGGGCCAATGACTGGTCTTGGATGGTGGCGAGAAATACTTCGAGCGTTCTCAAATGACAGAATTTGAATTTTGGAGAGGGGGCTTCAGACTCATTGGACTGCTCGTTGGATGTGTTCCAGGTAATGTCTCCAAATGCGCTGAAGGTTTTCGACATGCTTTTGTGGTTGACATAGCTAACATCTCTTTTGTGATGACAGGTAGAGAAGTATGATGACGAAGATTTAATCAAGCTTCCAAGGCCTTACAAAGGAATACTCATTGTACGCGATCCAAGGTCCATCATTCTTGAACAATGGCTTTTGGGGCAATTGGAGTGCAGATCGCCTGGCCGTTTCCATGACGGATTCGGCTAAGTCAAAAGTCTTACAGACTCAGGTTAGCGCATAGTCATTTCGTGTGGACCTGTGTAGGGATTGGGAAGCGAAGGTGCAGAACCCTGACATTTTCTGTTGTGGTGCCTGCAGGGATTGGGAAGCGAAGGTGCAGAATCCTGACATTTTCTGTTGTGGTGCCTGCAGAGGATCTGCAGACTGACTAAGGAGGCAGGCATAAACTACATGATAGCTGCCCTAAGCGAGCAAGGTTGCAGCGGCCCCCTCCATTATGCTTGTGTTGCAACGAGCATTCCTGCTCGAGTAGCCATGACTGAAGGCTTGAGGTTGTTTAAGGTTCGTCACTTCAGTCGCCATGCTGTATAAAACTCTCGCATGCTCTTATCCCTTTTCAATGACTGTCACCCCATTTTTGTGGCGTGCCCTCCACCCTTTTTCCTAGTCCCTCCACCATTGTCCTGATGTGCTACTTTGCCTTTTTGCAGTATGAGGATCTTTGGAGCGAAAGATCCCTGAGTCTAACTAATCTGGGACTCTGGTATGGGCTTTAGGTAAGCCATCACATAAAATTTTCTAGACATTCAGAAGAAACCTCTGCTTTTACTTGCACTGACTACAGGGCTCTCAACTGGAACGTTTCATTAGCACTTCTAGGATCTGGACCATTGAGTACCGCTCGTTGATGCATGACTCAGGCATGCACCAAGTGCGCAAGCAAGATTCATGGAAAGAGGTGAATGCTCTTCATCATATTTTCTGCCGTTGCATTCTTTCTGTGTAAACTGAGATACCTTGCCGTTTGCAGCATTTTACTCCATTGAACGTGAAGTTATTCGAGAACTATTCTGGCAAACTTGCCAAGAAACTTGGATATTGAGTTATGCAGACAAAACTTCGCCAGAGATGAGTTGTGATTTGAAGTGCAACATACAGTATGCTTCTCAGTTGAGGTTGGACTGAGTGTCTTACAATTCGTTAAGAAGTGGTACGCTACATGGACGATTTGTTGCAACAATGAAGTGTAAAATCAGACTATAATGCAGTGGTGCTAATTGCCAGATATATTAGTAGTCCTCTGATCTATGCAGATGCAAGAGACAGCTTGATCAGCACATGATGTACAGTATTACAACTTGAATGGTTAAAGTCAGCAGCTAAAATAGTGACCTCCCCCTTCTAGTTGGGTCCACTAGAAAGCTCATGAAAATTTCCAGAAAGTTTGTTGTTGTTTTTTTTTTTCTCGATCAGAGCAAGTCCCCAAGTAGAGGCAAGCCCAACTTGGAGTTGTTTCCGATTCCTGATACAAGTCGCACGCAACATGCACAAAATTGTCGCAAGCTTGCTATAACATTTCCAATTCTCCCACCCATCCAAATCCACATCGAGCACAACATATGACAAATTTCACGAAGGAACCTGCCACCACACACACGACACACAAACGTTGAGCTAACATATAACAGAGTGATGCAATAGAGTATCAAACAGAAGAACGACGAGGTGACTCGAGAGGAGAGAAAAAGAAAGAGACAGGGGCCGACAGGAATTGTGACGCAACGGGAAGGGAGGGGGTATCGCGAGGGCAATTTACAGTACAAGGGGGGAGATCGCAGGCGACGGCAAAGGGAGGAAATCGCAACGGCGACTGAGATCGCTACGAGATCGCGTGGGAGATAGCGAGCGCGACGGGAAGAGGGGGGGAAATAGCGAGCGCGGCGGGGTGATGGGGGGAAATAGCGACGGCGCGAGACGTGATCGGAGATAGCGACGGCGCGAGACGTGCTTGCTGGCTTCGACGATGGCGCGAGACGTGACAGGAAGGGAGGCCGTGAGCGCGAAGGCGATGCGAAGACATGTGCACGTAAGCGCGATGGCGAGGGGAGGGAGGAACGTGAGCGCGATGCCAATGGGAGGGGAGGACGTGAGCGATAGGAGATAAATCGGGGAAGGCGACCGGATGGAGAGCGCGAAGGCGACGGGAGGGAGAGCGGACAGGCGACGGGAGGGAGAGCGCCAAGGCGAGGGGAGGGAGAGCAGACAGGCGAAGTGAGGGAGAGCCCGAAGGCGAGGGGAGGGAGAGCGGACTGGCGACGGGAGGGAGAGCGGACTGGCGACGGGAGGGAGAGCGGACAGGCGACGGGAGGGAGAGCGTGAAGGAGACGGGAGGGAGAGCGGACAGGCGACGGGAGGGAGAGGAGAATGAGTGGGCGACGGGGAGGGAGAGCGCGAAGGCAAGGGGAGGGAGAGCGGACAGGCGATGGGAAGGAGGATGGACAGGCGACGGGAGGGAGAGCGTGAAGGCGACGGGAGGGAGAGCGTGAAGGCGACAGGAGAGAGAGCGTGAAGGCGACGGGAGAGAGAGCGTGAAGGCGACGGGAGGGAGAGCGGACAGGCGATGGGAGGGAGGCGGACAGGCGACGGGAGGGAGAGCGCGAAGGCGACGGGAGGGAGAGCGAGAAGGCGAGGGGAGGGAGTGTGGACAGGCGACGTGAGGGAGAGCGGACAGGCGACGGAACCGTGAGGGCGAAGGCGACGGGAGGGAGAGCGCGAACGGGAGAGAAAGAGAGGGCGTCGGGAGGGGAGGGGGGAGAGCGAGGGCGACGGGGAGGGCGGAGAAAGAGAGGGCGACGGGGGGGGGGGGGACAGAGGACGAACGTCTGAAGGGTAGGGGAGATGGTGAAGGCAGACCAGAAACTACCACCGCACTTCTAGGTCACGTGTTACTACATCATGCACTAGTGGTATCGTAAGTCGATAGTTGACGCACTCGTCGATTATACCGAGCCTATGACAGAAACGCTCATGCTCACAGCTCTTGTTCTTCGTATACTATGCGAAAAACTAGTGACTGCAGGTTTCGGAAAAACTAGTTGTGAACCCCGGACCAGCTCGAAATTGAAGCTGGCCTGGCGATGGAAAACCATCGCCAGGGAACGGTCGTGCGGATGCAGCACGCAAAATGCGACAGCTGAAATGTGCAAGAAAGTTCATTTTGGCGGGAACCGAATCATTCCCATTTTGGCGAGAGCCAATCACACAAGTTCACTCTGCCCATACGATTCGTCTGAAACAGTGTTTGGCAGACTGGTTTCATTCTAGCTTGGCAACACCTTTTTCAAAAGGGACGGGGTTCACTATTTTAGCTGCTGGCTTTAAGGGCGGGGAAATAGGGGGAGAGTAGGGGCAAGGGGATAGTGAACACATGTAACCAGTCATATACGCAGAGCAAAACACGCATGGAAAAACTTACATGGTAAGGGAAGTGAACCAGAGGAGCATGCAGCACCATGCATCAACAACGAAGAGTCAAACATGGGAGGGAGGAACCCGACAAAAATTCTGAATTTTGTATGAGGATGTTATACGCCAAAAAGCTTCTCTGCGTTGAAGCGTGATACTATCCCACACACAGCAGCGCCTTGGATGATGCACTTGCGACATGACAAGTGGTTTTACATGAATCACATGAACCACACATCCATCACCAGAAAAAATCCGTAGGTCTGCTGTGTTTATTGTCATGCCTCCCATGTGCCCTCTCACAACATTTCTTGCGAGGAGGGGTATCGTAAGAGGCAGTCAGGCGAGATGGATGGAAGCACCACTACTGGAAACACATGGATTCAGCAATTTTTCCGTATAGGTTAAGCAGGTCGGATGCAACATCTAGCACAGAAAGCATGAGGAGGAACAAAACAACGGGTTGGAGGGACAACAAGAAAGAAATTCTACAAGGCCTACATGGAGCAGAATGGGTGGTGAGGCAAAAAGAAAAAATATAACAAGTGAAGCAAAAAAAAAAGTACATGAAAATATTGGTAACACGGCATCCCATGGAACAGGCTACAAAGGTGGCTGGTGGGGCACGTTTCAATGGTACTACTACATATGTGGATGATCAATGAGGGATGGTAAATGCCAAATAACATGAGGCATTCTCACTGTGTGTCAGACAGAGGCATGACTCACGAGGCCTGGAACATGGTATGTGACGTGTGGCATACCGATTCATCGCAGGTGGCAGCCATGCCACCTGGTGCCTTGGTCGACTGAAAATCTCCTGGTTCGCTCTCAGTGGGTGCAAGTCTGCACAGTGGTACAAATGTCCTGTATGTATGCGAGTGCCATTTTCCCAAGGATTGTAGAGGGAACATGAGCGGTGCAAGGGGGAGATGGAAGGACAAGACATACGGAAAGTAGTGAGGTTGAAATCAAGAAGGCCCCCGAACATAGAAACCTAGAAACGGGGGGAAGGGTGGGGTGGGAAGAGAGGAAGGAGGGTGTGGCGGAGTAAGATTTGGAGGGAGGAAGGTGGAATGACTGGGCCGGGGAGAGGAGGGGATGGGGGAGTGGGGGTGGTGCGGGGGGAAGCGGGGGGTGGGGAGAGAAGGGGGAAGGGGGGGGGGTAAGGTTGGCAAGCAAATGAATGGCTGGGTTCGCTTGTGAAAGGGATAAAACTATGGAATGAAGAAAGGCTGCACAGGTGTTGAAAAAATGGACTCTTAAACGGATCAAAGCCATGATGAGCTGGGCCTATGCTTTCCGCAACCCAGAAGCTACACCCTGAACTAAAGCATCAGAGAAGAATCTGGCTCAATCTGCGCACCCGCAACTGCATGCACACACCTCCTCGCCCACGCACTTCAACATGCATGCGCGCACGAATGTCTAGCGTAAGACACACGCACCTGCACGGCTCGCACACAGTACGCTCGATACAGCGAAACATCTCGTCAACTTAAGAAAAAACGGTTGAAGGAATCGGAGCTTGTGGTCGCCAGTTGTAGCACGTTGGTTCGAGAGGATGGTGAACACGTTCAGAGCTTCTCTAAACGGTAGACGCGCATTCGGCCATTGGCCCGCGCTTTGCTGCTACTGGCCCGAGCCTTCGTTCTGGTCCACAATTCGCATCTATTGACGGTAGCTGCTGATTCGCGACGACGGCTTACCGAGCAACAACGCAAAAAACATAGTGTTGTACGAGAAAGCCATATCTCACGAGAAATGAAATGGAATTCGAAATCGGCTTTGGTAGTTACATCCGCTGCTGGCTGCATTCCGAAGCAGAATGTCCCGTCGGCCACCACGGATAACTATTGAACCCTAGGCATCTTATGGAGGTTGGTAGAAAGGGCGTGTTCTATGTCGCGACACCCAAGTCTAACTTTGGTGCAAATTTCGCAAATAGGTTTGTGTCTGGTGTTGATCGGGGATGCAGTACGGCACGTGGTAACAAAATGTGAGGATTGAAATGGCCTTTTCGATTCAGGCTTCGTACGAAATCTTGCAATATTTTCGACCTGGTGTTGCGTCCTGACCATCCCATCCCACCTGCTCCACTCTCCTCACTCTCACTTCAGCCTGAGTAATTCCTTAGATGCGTGTAGACTGGCGTGCTGCTCTTATCCTTCAACTTTTCCTTCACTTCTCACTCGCGGAGTACGCTGTTTAAATTCATGGAGTCGCCTTCCTCTGAGGGTCCTGCGTTCTGGAAACTGCTGGGTCTATATGCTAGGTTTTTGCAGAAGCACGACCCTGAGCGGCTACTGCAAACTGTTCTTCCTACTCTCGACGACCGTAATTTCTTCGAAACTTGCAACGATTTGCAAGCTTTCCATGAGATTGCGGAAGTCCTTATTTCAACAAACGTTGAGCTCCCAGATGCCATTCGTCAGGCGATGGCGGAGGGACTGATCGAACGATCGCTAGATCCATCTCTAACATCTCATAGAAATGAACGGTTTGTTCGCCTGACAACAGCTTGTTTTCGCACGGCAAAGGAATGCCTTCACAACAAACTGGAGGCCGTGGTAGAGTTAGTGGACAAGGCGATGTGTTCCCGTCTAAGGGAGCGGGGTTTCACCCTTCAGGATGGCATTTCTATGGAGGAGATGCTTCTTGCGATTCACTCCCAGCCGCACTTGGACAAGGTTTGAAATTCACGGAAATTTCAAGAGGAACTTGGTGAGTGCTGTCACGTCTGAACACTTTGACCTCTGCTTTGCAGTTCGTTTGTGAAAGGCCTTTCTATGCGTCTAAAAAAGGACGGCTCGAGGGCATTCTGGAGTCATTGCTGCAGTCGCCGTCATCCCGTTTGCGTCAGCAAGCACTGAACTTGATAGGCGCTTGCTGCTTTTCTTCCTTCAACGCCTTCCTCCAGCTGCAGTCAATTCTTGACACGTCCTTGGAGTTGGAGGATTTTGAAATACGACTTCACGCCTTAAAAGTCAAACTTGATGTTATCTTTCTTTACCATGACAAGTTCCCAGTTCTTGAAGTCCAGCGAGCATGCTTGTCTCACTTTTTTTCGCCATCCGTGAAGATGCAAGCGGTGGCTGTGGTTGGCATTGGAAGACTGCTGCTTCATGACTGCTTTGAAGATGTAGAGCCTTTGTTGTCGGAAATGTTGGAGAGATTTGTCTACAAGCCGCCAGAGAAAATCAGGTAAGTCCGCTGCTCGGTCCTCCTCTTTATGCAGCATGACTCAAGGGTGTGTTGGTGTTCTGCAGTGAGGATAAAAATGCCAAGGTCACACGAATCCTTTGCATGTTTTTCCTAGAATATTCAGCAGAGAAAAGTAAACACCAGGATGAAATCTGCAACACAGTGGTGTACAAGACCCTTGAGGAGATGAGAAAGGGTTGCTTGGTGGTCTTACCCAATGGCAAGGTGGGGCACGGTGTGAAAAATGGAGACTCCATGCGCTATCGTGAGTTCTGTTTGGCTATAAAGTTCGCTCTTTCCTTCTGTGGGGATATGACATCAGCTATAGCTGAAAGTCTTAGTGTCAACATGCCAGTCTATCAGGGAAAATCCATGTCTAAGCAAGTGTTCAGCTCATGGCTAACTGCACTTTGATGGAATAGTGAAAGCCACACAGTATTATCCATTTTTGTGCCACTGCGTGCCATGCTATGGCATATTGTTTCAGTCACCTGGAAGCAATGCACAAGGGATCTTGAAGTATTGGAACTTAAACAACCTCAATAGGTTCTCTTGTTGCTGTGCTGACAGACCGTACTTGGATTTTGCATCTGCTGGATTGCCATGTCATGTTAGCACATGAAGCTGAACTGCCGGCATGTAAAACACCACGACTTATTTCCATGAGACAGATTAGTTACTAAACAAGGGAGCAGAGCTTGGTGCGGCTTCACTCGAAGCCCTTCGCTGTTCTCCTACTTGAAGATACCTTTTCCTGAAGACGGCATCATTGCACGGAAGAAACTGTGATAAACACACCACTTTCCGCTCCCTCTTCCCAAACCCAGTCACAAACTCCTTTGCACCAGCTTCAGCCTCCGTATCACCACTCCTACTCCCAAGCACCTCCTCATGCGACTTCACCACGTAACCATTCTTCTTTAGCGCCAGGTGTCGAGGCTTGATTCGTCGGTTCAAACCAAGTGTCAGAAAAGTGGGGAATCTAAGAAGCTCAACGACTGACAGCTTCATGTTGTGCTGCAGGTAGTGCAGCTTTGGGGCAATGTTGAGCTGCCAGTTGTAGAAAAGAGCATATGGCCAGAAGGTGACAAACTGGAATACAACGTGCCTTGCTGCTGAATCTTGAAGCAGCCCGCTGCTTAGCTCCTTCCCCTCCTTCCCCTCCTCGGTCTGCTTCCCCTTCTTCCCCTGCTTCCTCTCCCCTCCCTTCCCTCACTTCCTTCTCCATGGTTTTTCTCCTCTGAATTCTGCTCCCCGTATGCAGTCAAGTCACCAAGATTCCACCTGAGCCCGTCGGGTAGTCTCTTCACTCCTTGAAACACAGTACACCACTCGCCAAAATTCTTCTCAAGTGAAGCAGAGCTCGCATTTAGCACCGGCGGGAACCGTTCTATAATTTTATTCACCAGGCCCGCCCCTAGCATCCTTCCCAGGAGCTCAATCTTCGGCTCGAGATTCCGCGCGTTTTTTGTCAAAACCATGGGCAACTTAAGCAGCACCAATCCTGGTGGTCGCATCTTCGCTCAACAACCCCTTTAAAAACTGCATCGTTTCTGCCATAGTTGTGCTGGGAAGGCAGAGCAGCCGGGGGGAAAGCAGCAGCACCGTTCCCAACATTTCCTCCTCAACCCCCGCAGATCTCAGAAACAAGACTGACTCCTGTAACCCAGCCAAAGACGACCGTAACCACCCAGCATCCAGCACGATCAGCTTGGCAATGTCGCTAGAAGAAACGCCTTGAGACTTCAGAAACGAGATTTTCTGGTGGAGGTGGGAGAGGGGTTGCGGTTTGAGGAAGGCCGGACAGGAGGCGATGATGCCAGCCACAACGGCGGGGTCGTGAATGCCGAGAGAGGAGAAAAAATCGTAAAGGTTTATGAGGGTCCCGTGGGTTGTGGTGCGCCTGGGTCGACCTCGACGTGACTTGGGATGGTCGCTGGTGCTGTTGGTGTCAGTAATGGTATCACTGCTGTCGCGGCTGCTGGTAATGGTGGTGGTGGTGGTGGCGCTGCTGCTGCCGATTCTGCTGCTGCCGCTGCTGCCGGTATCACCTAAGCTGCTGACTATGCTTCTATCCATGCTCCCCTCCTGACTGGCCTCCTCATCTTCTCCAACCTTGGTCCCTCGCCCATCATTCCCAGTCCCTTCCCATATAGTCACACTCAAACTTTCATCTCCCTCGTCCAGCCTCATCAGGTCCAGACCGAACTTGTCGCACAGAATCTCTTCAATGACATTCACAGCCTCGCTGACATCAACTGGGCCTCTCTAAAATTCCGAACCTCCAGTCTCTCCAGTCACTCTTTTTCGGCTTTCTTGCCTTTCTGGACTTTCTCCTCACTCTACTCTCTACAATCTCTAGACATTCTCTCATCGCTCTGGACATTCCAAACGCCTCTCCCTCGGGATTTCCAAGTCAGAAGCTCTCAGGCTCAGAAAACCGAACCTCTGACGAACCTAAACTCCGAACCTCAGTCGATGACGCCATGCAGTGATGGCGGTGGAGAGCATCCTGCGCGTCGTGCACATCTGCCGCTCTTACAGCAACACACAGGTGTTGCTACTTAACAAGTTTTTGCTGTGCGAGTGATCTGTGGGTGGGCAGGTGTGGAGGCCCTGAGGGTCGAGTTGTGGACTTTGTAGAGCGATGTATGGGTTAAGCCACTGATTAGCAAGAACAGCATGGGGAAAATGCACGCTATGGGAACCAGCATCCGTACTGGGCTCTGTAGATATAGAGACATTGAGCGAAAGGATGGCCGTGATGTTGTCAGCGCATGCTAACCCGGTAGCCTAGGCATTGAGATGAGAGTTGCTAATGCGAATACGGTTATTCGTGATACTTTTAGATAGGCGTGATGGTGGGGGTGCACTAAGTATTTCTAATTTACGTGGTATGGAGGTGGAGTATACTGTATCGCGAACGCGCGATGGTTGACATAATGCGAGCTACAGTACTCAAGTTGGTGCCCACAGTTTGTTTTCTGGGTACAGGTATCTGGCGGGAACGAGAGGCGGGGAGGGAAAAGGTGTTCGGATGTGGAGTGGTTGCAATCCGAACGGTCTGCACCCATTGGTGCGTAGTTCCGTACCATTAGTGGATACAGTTGGTGGTTGTTACTTGTGCGATTGCGATTTGGGCACGGGTGTTCGATGAGGCGCTGAGGTGGCGCAATAGTGGCCACGGGCGCCGTTCTCAACTACCAAGGGTTTGATGCTGTAGGCTGTTTAAGGGGAATGTGTAGGGAGGGTGACCCTGTTTGTGTTTCAGCATACTCTCGACATGGCGTCCCTGGTAACACTTTTGGAGGCGCTGAAGGCACCGCCTGAGAAGGTGTTCACCTTCAGCGAGTTTCCTTTAATCCCAACACCGGTTCCACTGGCAGCATCTCAGGACGAGCGTGAGGAGTTGTCGCGCGATTGGCACATGCCAGTATGTTTTTTTTACAACGCATCAGAATATATCCGCAAGCCTACGCTCGTGGTTCTCCGACGGGATGACAGAAGGCCCATACACAAGGGGTCCAAGAGGGATCATGCCGTCCAAGTCCGCTACGCGAAGAATGGGCGCTTCTCGGGCGAGGTGAGCACATGCCAATGTAGGAAGGGTAAAACGCACAGCGCAGCCATGGTTGGGCGATTTGTGTCGTCGAAGGACGGCACTCAGGTCATCCATTCTAGGGTTTCTTGGTTGTGTGTGCAATTGTTTACGGAGTTCATGGATGACTTCAACGGAGAACTGCACGCGAAGAACGAGAAGGCGGTGATGCTCGTCCACAACCCTGCCTACATCCTTACCAGTTGTGTGAAACAAACTAGCGAAGTGGAGGGGTTCGTCGTGGATGAGTTGACACGCGTGTGAGTTGTGCAGACGTTTGGTGTGGTGCCGGCGTGTGCGTTTTCGGCTATGCATGGTGTGGTGGACACCTTGAACGCTGTGTTCCGAAATTGGTTCATGCGAGGGGCGGTCGAGAGCCCAGAGTGGATCCGTGAGGGTGTGTTTCCGTGCCCTCCGCTACACAATGTCCTGTACAAGCTGTTCATGGCGGGCAAGTTGCCGATGCCGGGTACAATCCAGAGGAGCTGGTGGCGAGCTGGGTGCGTTCCGAAGGGATGGCTGGCGCGAATGGACTGCCTGAAAGGCAAAGCGGCGGCTGGAATGTTCGACATCCTGGTGATTGAGTTGATGATGTTGCAGCAGGTAATCGACGGGTTTAAGAGCAAGTGCAGCAGCAGACAGTTCATTACGGCGTGGAATTTGTAGGGTGCGACGACGACCTCATTGAGAAGTGGGCGCCTACGGGAGGTGACGAGGCCGGGTCGGAGGAGGAGATCCCGGCATACTTCTGCATCCCGGAGGGGCCTCTCATGCGGGACAGTCGCAGCTGTCGCCGCGTGGAGCGCATGGTTCATGGTGGCTTCGTAAAACATGCCGAGAGGTTGGAAATACCTCCGGCGCGACGTTCCTGAGGAGGCCGGAGTTCTCAATGAGGATGTGGTGAGCCGCCTTTGCCGCACGCCTACTTAGCGCACTCGGGCCGGCAACACAAGTGAAGAAGGGATCACGTCGGACGGTTCGGAAGTGGAAGCACACGTTTAGAAGGCGGGAGTGTTGTTCCCGCGGGAGGATGACAAAGGGAGCGTTGTTGGCGTGGTCTAGGGATATAGAGTGTGGTTGTTCAGTGATAATCTATATGGGTGGGTGATTAGGTGGTCGTGGTTACGGGTTCGGCGCTATATGAGCGAGTATGTCTGTGGGCGTACAATGTTGTTATGGTTGAGGCTTGTGGTTTTTGAACCCTTGTACAAACAACGAGCATATAGAACAAATGTTATAGCACTCAGACCTCCCGGTGTGCATGGAGTGCGTAACGTAGAAATGTGTGAAACGCGCACTATTGTACCGGCTGCGCTATCTTGGTGGATACGTATTTCTTGAACTGTGCAATCATTGCATACTACAGTATATCGAGTGTACTCTGTAAGCAAAGTCAAGGTGTACCTTTTTGTCGAGCCGCATCACAAAATGTGTGAATTCCACCGAGGTGAACGGCATGTCGGGTGTCCCGCGTCGCAAATGTTCCTTCTTTCGCATGCGCGGCTCGGTGCATGGGACTTGGCATCTGCGAGGCAGAGTTGCATTTTTGGGTTGTTGTTTCCGAATAATTTTCTGCAGCTTTCCTGCAACTTTCCTGCAGCCTCCAGAATTAAACTCGAATTTGAGCCGAAACCTTTTCCGCGATGAATGGAGAAGAGAACACAAACGTTGACCTTAAACATGTAATCTTAGTCCTTCATGCATGAAGAATCAGCGCTTGCAATGGGGTGTGCTTGTGAACGCATTTGACCGACCCGTAAACCCAATTGTCGCCCATGGTCGTATTGTGCGATACCCCTGTATGACGTGTATGTGTGTGTGTGTGTGTGTGTCTGTGTGTGTGTGTGTGTGTGTGTGTGAATGTGTGTGTGTATGTGTGTGTGTGTGTGTGTGTGTATGTGTGTGTGTGTATGTGTGTGTGTGTGTTGTAAGGGCCTGAGGGTGCCGGAGAGAGTCCTTTCGCATTGTCTTGCAATTGCCCTTCTCCCCCCTCTCTTTCCTTCTTGTATACGTCCGGATTATTCACCTGTGGGTTCATTTCTTCTAACCCAGCGGCGAGAGTGTATGTGTGTGTGTGAGAGAGAGAGAGAGAGAGAGAGAGGGAGAGAGAGAGAGAGAGAGAGAGAGAGAGAGAGAGAGAGAGAGAGAGAGAGAGAGAGAGAGAGAGAGAGAGAGAGGCATAGCTTAGCCCCTTAGCCTCTCAGTCTCCCACCGTTCCCGTTCCGCGGGCAGCCACTTGCCACGTGACCCGGCTGGCCGCAACGGAAACACGACCCACGAAAGCCATGAAAGCCACCCGTGGTTGGCCCACACTTTGGAAGGAATGGCGCAGGCCCGCGACCTCCTATACGGTGGGCACGAGCGTGTGCATTCTCCGCATGATCCATCGCGCCACATCTGCAATCGCTTGCTTGAACGGACGAGAGGTGAGAAGGTGTTTCTGCTGGTACATCTTGAAACGCTTTGTCATGCGATCATCAGTGGCGTCTTCGACTTGGAGCATCTCGTAGCGTTCCGAAATGTCGTTGAGGCCGTTCACGACCATGTCGAGACCACCCGCCGTGTCGCTGTGCTGCAGCTGGTACTCTGCATGCTTCAGGTAAGCCCACATGTCCTCCAGAGACTCCGCTTTTGCTCGCACAAGCGGGCCAAAGAAGTGTGCCATCGAAAAAGTGGGGTTAGTGAAAGGGAGGGGAGGGAGATGTTCCATAGAGGTAAAATGAGTTGCGTTGATCAGAGCCTCACCAGGGTCGTCATCTGATTCTTCGGAGTCATTGTCGGCCGCTGCAGCTTCGGGAGCACTTGTGAACGCCTCCTTGTCATGGCGGCGCATTGATGTTCCTTTTGCACATTCCTCCTTTTTCGTATTTTCTTTTTTAGCAGATGCAGACGCAGCTGGCTGTGTAGTTTCAGCTGCAGTTGCGGTGACGGGTTGCTGTTGTAACACGGATAGCAACGCCTTGACTTGGTCCAGGGTCAACGCTTCGATCAAGCCTGGGTCAGCTGTCGCATCAGACGAGGCACCCGTGTGGCGCCTCTGGCGCTGTCGCGACGACTTGTGGACCGCGTGTGCCACTGGCGCGCGATCCGCGTCAGAGGCGTGTGTCGCCACGTTTGCCACTGGCTGGTGCCACATGTGCCAAAGGGTGCTGGGGGTGCTGCTCGGCGCTTTTGTTGACTTCGAGCCCGCCCAGCAGCACGTCCACGGTGGTAGGGGCGGACGTTTCGCCGTCTGCCCGGCGCTTGTTGCGGCGTTCGCCCGACGTTTCACGGTCGATGCGGTCGACGTCGGTATTAATCGGGTCGTTGCCGACAATGTTGTTCGCCCAGTTAAGTGTCGGCGCAGCAGCCATCGTTGAACGATTTTGGTTAAGAATGTCTCCTAGTAATGTAGAAGGGGAAACGCTGTCAGAATGAATGAAGCAGGAATGTGTGAACTAACAGAAAGTTGGGTACAAGTAGGAAACCCTAAGTTTGTGTACCCCCTAAGGTCAAACCCACTACAGCCTACACAACTTAAACATGCAATGTTTGACACACCCCCATAGGCGCAGTGGGAGACAACCAGAGGGTCACGAGACCAGTCAAAGCAAAGCAAAACAAGCTCAGGGTGGATCTCAAGGATACCACACAAATTCCGAGCACAAGCAAGCGGTCACAAGACCAGTTCACATGCAGTTTGATAATATAACAAGAGATACAGTGATCACAACCTAGCAAGTGTAAACATGCAGGTATATATATAGAGATCACAGTACAAGCAGAGTCAAGAAGTAAGCAAGTGAGGTCCAGCAGGCACAAGGCCTAGAAGAGTACAGAAACGCTGATGGTCACAAGGCTGAAGCGCCTTGGTGAACACATCAGCAGTGTTGGCCCGAGTGGCCACGTAACGCAGACGAAGCTGACCGCACTGCTGCAGCTCTCGAGCAAGGAAGTAGCGCAGAGCAATGTGCTTCGTTCTGTGCTCCAGTCTGTGCTCCTCACACAAGGCAATGGCAGCCTTGTTGTCAACGTACAGCACTGGAGGAGAACGAGGCCGCTCTCCCAAGTCGGTCAGCAGGTAGGTGAGCCAGCGTAGCTCCTGGGCTGCCATGGCTGTGGCGTAGATCTCAGCCTCACAACTGGAGCTGAGAACAGAAGAAGAGCGAGTAGAACGCCAAGAAACTGAACCAGAGCCAAGACTGAAGGTGTAACCCTGAGACGACCGCTGTGTAGCCTGGTCGTCCGCCCAAGAAGCGTCTGAGTGCCCAGTGAGTACAACTCGGTCTCGCCCTCCAAGCACTAGCCCCATGCTCGACGTACTGCACAAGTAGCGCAACACCGTCTTAGCGGCATCCATGTGCTCCTTCCAGTGACGGCCAGGAGCGACATAGCGTGCAAGGATGCTAAGAGGGTATGCAAGGTCAGGTCGAGTGCAGGTCATCAGGTACATGAGGCAGCCCACAAGCTCTGGATACGGGCCACTCGGCTCTACGGACTCATCCGAAGGCTGAGCTGAGAGCGAGTGACCGGTAGGCAGAGGAGTGGGCTGAGGCGAGGAGTACGTGAAGCGGAAGCGCTGAAGGACCTGCTGCACCAGACTGAGTCAAGGTGATGGTGCGCCGTGCTCTGTCCCGGGTGATCCGCAAGCCAAGATAGCTTGTCAGTTCACCCAGGTCTGTGCACGTGTGTCTCTTCTGCAGCTCCGACTTCACGTGGGCGAGTGCCGTAGTGTCAGCAGTGGCAAAGACCAAGTCGTCGACGTACACGAGGATGTAGAACGGCGGCAGTGAGGTGTCGGTGCGTAGAAACAGTGACGGGTCAGCAGTAGAAGGAGCGAACCCAAGAGCCGCAAGTGTCGTCCTCAGTGTGTCGTGCCACTCGCGTGGCGCCTGGCGGAGACCGTAGACCGGCCGCCGGAGGCTCCACTGGGTACCAAGAGGAAACGACCTAGTGAAGCCAGGAGGGCGGCGCAGCCAGATCTCCTCGTGCAGGCTGCCCTGCAAGAAAGCAGTGCTGAAGTCAAGTGAGTGAAGCTCGTAGTCGCGCTGAGCGACTATGTGCAGCAGCACCCGAAGAGTAGTCATCTTCGGGGTGGGGGAGAAGGTCTGGAAGAAGTCTACTCCCTCTCGCTGACTGAAGCCTCGAGCAACGTAGCGCGCCTTGAAGACAGGAGGAGAACCCGGCGGCCGCTTCACCCTGAAAATCCACATGCCACTGACGATGTTCGCCCCAGGTGGGGGAACCTCGTCGACGTAGGTGCCTGTGGACTTCCAGGAAGCCATCTCTGCGTCCATGGCTGTCTGCCACTGAGAGGAGTAGGGACCCTCCATCGCCTCTGCGTAAGAGCGCGGAGTCGGGATGTCTGGTGCATCCGGGTCTCCCTTAGGGGCAACTAGCATGGACACGAGATGGGGCAAAGCAGCAGCAAAGCACTGGAACTCCTCCTGCCTGTCCTCGAGGACGTCCGTGCCAAGAGCACACTCACCCCCGACGGACGGAGGACAGACAGACTCAGACTCAGCAACAAGGCTAGCGGCGTAGTCTAGACGACACGTGGCAGCAAAGTCAACCAACTCAGCGACCAGTGCAGCCGCAGCAGAGGACTCAAAGGTAGGGTCAGTGACAACAGTGGCGAGGAGACGCGTGACAGTGGGACGGGCAGCACGAATGGAGTCAGACTCCGGGTCAGAAAGAGTAGGAAGAGAGGACGCAGGAGGAGACGGCAGAGGGACACGCTGAGGAGCAGTGGAGGGACGCAGAGTCATGTAGTGAGTGCCAGGGACAGGAGGAGGACGCTCACGTGGGACACGACGACCAGTGCGAGCAGCACGAACAGGCGACGCAGAGCGAGACGCAGGCGACACAGGACGAGACTCAGGCTCACGACGCTCTGTAAGACCTCCTGTGGGACCAGTGTAAGGAGAAGGACCAGGGAGAGGCGAGGCAGGCGGTAACTGTGACTGCGACTGGACAGGCGGAGGACACTCTAAGGAGGGAGGAGGACAAGGAGGAGGAGTCTGACCAAGAACCTGCTGAAGAAGCGGGACGAAGTACGAACGCGGCCGCGCAGCGTCTCAAGAACCAGCAGAGACACCAGCGCCAGGGTCCTCAGCACCAGCAGCAGCTCCAACTCCCGGGTCCGGAGCACCAGCAGCAGCTCCAACGTCCGGGTCCGCAGCACCAGCAGCAGCTCCAACGCCCGGGTCCTCAGCACCAGCCACAGCTCCAACTCCAGGGTCCGCAGCACCAGCAGCAGCTCCAACGTCCGGGTCCGCAGCACCAGCCACAGCTCCAACTCCAGGGTCCGCAGCACCAGCAGTAGCTCCAACGCCCGGGTCCTCAGCACCAGCCACAGCTCCAACTCCAGGGTCCGCAGCACCAGCAGCAGCTCCAACGTCCGGGTCCGCAGCACCAGCCACAGCTCCAACTCCAGGGTCCGCAGCACCAGCAGCAGCTCCAACTCCAGGGTCCGCAGCACCAGCAGCAGCTCCAACTCCAGGGTCCGCAGCACCAGCAGCACCTCCAGCAGCACCAGCAGCACCACCAGTAGCGCTAGCAGCACCGCCAGCAGCAGCACCGCCAGCAGCTCCAGGGTCCGCGACACCAGGAGCGCCGCGCCGCGTGTACCACTCTCGGATCCGCTGAAGGGAGGGCAGCTCCCGTCTAGGAGGGGAAGCACTAGTACCAGCTCCAGCAGCACTCCTGGCTCCAGAAGCACCTCTCCTGAGGCTGCAGTACTGTAAGTACCTCTCCTGCAGCTGCTGTGAGGAGAGGGCTCCTCCAGGTGGAGCACTCCCAGGCTCAGCAGCTCCAGACGCAGCACCCCCAGACTCCGCACCCCCAGGCTCAGCACCCCCAGACTCCGCAACCCCAGGCTCAGCACCCCCAGGCTCCGCACCCCCAGGCTCCGCACGCTCAGACTCAGCACCCCTAGCAGGACGAGAGTCGACAGCGACCTCGACAGGCTCAACCGGGTCTACCTGAGACACACCTGAGGGAGCGGCACCCTGAGGGGGGAGGGGGTCTAGCACAGCAGCACCTGGAGCGAGGAAGAGAGGCGGGGGGGGGGAGTGGGGCAGTGCGGTAGGGGAAGAGGCGGTAGTAGGGGACGGACTCGTCAAAAGTGACGTCCTGAGAGGGCAGGACACGGCGCGAGGTGGCGTGGTAAAACTGCCAACCAGACGCGTCCGGGACAAAGCCAAGGAAGATACAAGGAACAGCGCGGGAGGAGAGCTTGTCCGCGGACGTATCGCGAACAAAAGCTCGAGATCCCCAGACCCGAAAACGCGACGCATCTCCAACCTCTCCCGTCCAACGCAGTGTCGGGGAAGTCTCCGGCAAGGAGACACGGGGCCAGAGGTTGAGCTGATGCGCAGCGTATCGGACCGCAAACGGCCACAGAAAGTGGGGGGCAGCCGCATGGATCAAGGAGGTACGAGCGACCTCCATGACCAAGCCAATGCGGCGCTCAGCAACCCCATTCTGCTGTGGAGAGGCCGGAAGCGTGAACGACTGCTCAATGCCGTGCTCCGCACAGTAGGCTGCCAAGAGGTCGGAGGAGAACTCACCACCTCTGTCAGAGTGCAAACGCAGGACAGGAAAGTCCGAGTGGAAACGCTCGCTGAGCTGGAGACGAGAAGCGCGGATCCAAGGGATCAAGACATCAGGGACCTCACCCTTGGTGCGCAAGGGGAAGACCGTGGTGTAGCGCGAGTAGTCGTCAACAACGATCAGGAAGTACCTCTCCTGACCCTGTCCACGGACGCGGGCTGGGCCCCACACGTCCATGTGGAGCGTCTGCAAGGGAGCAGTCGTCGGGGGAAACGAGGAGGAGTGAGGAGCGGCGCGCTGCCGCCCCTCGACACAGGGAAGACAGGGAGGAGCAGGCGAGGGTGGGAGGGGAGGGAGAACCCTGGGAAGACCAGAGACAAGGTACCGTTTGTGCATGGCACGAAGGCGCTGCACAGACGGGTGACCAAGTCGGTGGTGCCAGAGGACGGTCTCGTGCGCCAGAGAGCGACACGAGCAGGGGGCCGACAGCTGACCTGACGCAGACGTAGACGCAGACGCAGCTACCTGAGGGGACTCAGTGGTCAGTGTGTACAGGTCCGACCCCGGCTGCCGAGTGAAGGTAGCCAGGTGACGGCCCGTCCGAGCACACGTGCAGTGTGTCACGCGCTCGTAGGCAGGGGTGAACTGGTGAACACCCCCGTCCTGGAGCGCACAACCCGCCACCAAGTTCGTAGAGAACGAGGGGAGGTGGAGACCTGACAGTGTGCCCGACGGGACCGCAGGACAAGGAAGGACAGTGGAGGAGGTCGCAATGACCGGACCCTTAGAGGGGTCAGCGAGGGAGACAGCAACTGGCCGAGCCAGCGGCTCAAGGACAGTGCGGTCACGAAAGAAACAGCGAGAAGCACCTGAGTCCAGTGTGAAGGTGTGCAGTGCCTCAGTCGACTCAGTACCAGGGGGCACAGACTCACGAGCACCTAGAGCAGCAGCCTCACCAGCACCTGGGGTAGCAGACACGCGAGTACCAGCGCCTCCACGACCACCACCGCCGCCGCCACCTCCTCGACCACCACCGCCGCCGCCACCTCCTCGACCACCCCCTCCCCTGCCGCCGTCGCGACCACCGCCGCCCCCACCACCGCCCCCGCTCCTGCCACCTCCCCCGTCGCTGCCGCCACCACCCCCACCGCTGCCACTAGTCCCTCCAGCCCCACCACCACCCCCACCGCCGCCACTGCCTCCACCACCGCCTCCCCCGCCGTCACCTCCGCCTCCCTTGCCCCCTTTGCCCCTGCGGCGCCCGCTCGAAGCAGACGCAGTCCCGACCTTCTCAGCACCAAGGAGGTCGACAGCAGAAGCAGAGGCTACAGAGGGAAGAAGGGGGGAAGGGGAACACCCCTCAAAGAAAGGGGTGCGGGGGTCGCCACGAGAGGCACCTACAGCGACTATGCTAGCCTCAGCTGCAAGTAGTTCCTTCTCGAGGAGGGCAATGGTGAGCTCAGTGGGGCAGCGAGCTAGGAAGTGATCCCTGACTGCACGCAGAGAGTCAGGGAGGCGGGTGACTAGGTGGTAGAGAGTGAGCCAGAGCGGGGGGGGTTCTTAGCAAGGAACTCATCGGGCATAGCGGCACGGAAGCGGGCCTCACTAGTACGGAGGTGCGTGATGAGGTCAGCAACTGTGTGAAAAGAGGCCAGGTCGGGGAACAGGTAGGGGAGTGAGAGACGGCCTAGTGCGGCAGAGGCAGGTGAGGAGTAGCGGGCAACGACAGCAGTGTACAGGTCTTGTGCAGTCTTGTGCTGGCCAAAGTGCTCGCGCTCATCTATCGGCAGGGAGTTGCGAATAGCAAAGCGAGCGTGGGCGTCACGAGTCTGCCACTGTGAGAAGGCAGCGCTGTCAGCAGTAGCAGCAGGGGCAGTAGCATGGCCTAGGGCGTGATCGTACAGTGAGATGTCCTCCTTGGCAGTGAGCTGTAGGAAGAGGTGCAGGTCATCTAGCCAGGTGTCAAACTTCACTGGGCGGCCCTCAGCATCAAAAGCTAGCACAGGAGGGCTAGCCATAGTAGCAGTAGGAGCAGCAGTAGTAGTAGTAGTAGTAGGTGCACCCTAACAGCAGTAGGCAGCGCGACTCAGGTAGGGCGGCTCGGTCCAGAGAGGCTCGGCTCGGACAGCCTGGTTCTGGCGGGGCCGTGGCTGTCGCGTGCGGGGCGTTAAGGGGCGGCAGGTGGGGTCGACGGGGCTGCTAAGGCGTGGGTGCGCGCGGGGTCGACGGGGCCGACGGGGCCGCTAAGGGAGGCGCGCGGGGTCGACGGGGCCAGCGGGGTCTCTAGGCGGGGCGCACGTGGGGTCGACGGGGCCAGCGGGGCCTCTGGGTGGGGCGTGCGCGGGGTCGACGGGCCAACGGGGCCTCTAAGCAGGGCGCGTGCGGGGTCGACGGGCCGACGGGGCCTCTAAGCGGGGCGCGCGCGGGGTCGACGGGGCCAGCGGGGCCTCTAAGCGGGGCGCACGTGGGGTCGACGGGGCCAGCGGGGCCTCTGGGTGGGGCGTGCGCGGGGTCGACGGGCCAACGGGGCCTCTAAGCGGGGCGCGCGCGGGGTCGACGGGTCGACGGGGCCTCTAAGCGGGGCGCGCGCGGGGTCGACGGGGCCAGCGGGGCCTCTAAGGGGCGGCGCGCGGGGTCGACGGGGCCTTAAGGGGCGGCGTGCGGGTCGCTAAGGGGCGGCGCGCGGGGTCGACGGGGCCTTAAGGGGCCGTGAAAGAGAGGCGCTGGGGGGGGAGGCGCTAGGGAGCGCTCCGACAGTAGGGCGCACGAAGGCGCTAGTAGGCAGTCAGTAGTGGTGGGCCCGAAAAAAATTAGGTCCTAGCGAAGGACCTGCTCTGAAACCATGTCGGAATGAATGAAGCAGGAATGTGTGAACTAACAGAAAGTTGGGTACAAGTAGGAAACCCTAAGTTTGTGTACCCCCTAAGGTCAAACCCACTACAGCCTACACAACTTAAACATGCAATGTTTGACAAACGCCTCTGGGAAGCGAGCGAGATCTCGCAAGCTTGAACAGAAAAATGAGAAATGAGCTCGAGAAACTGAGAGTTGCAAGAGCCGTTTGAAAAATGAGAGACGTGGGTGGAGGGAAATGAGCTCCAACCCACGATTTGTAGTTGGAGAAGGGCGTTTAGCGTGCTTCCGCGATGCCAAAATCTGCGTTACAGACAGCTGCGCTTTCGAAATACGTAATTTTAAAAAAAATGACTTCATGTGTTTGAAAATTATCATATTTTTAGGGCAACCAAAGAATCAATACTAAACAAAGCTGTGTGTGGAAGCACAAACGGGGTTTGAAAGAACCAGAGAATCAATATCAAACTTTAAGGGGAATGGACTCGCACGCATGGACCTAATGGCGGTAGACTTAAAGGCCCCAACATTGTGGCCATAATAGCGTCGTCATCAGCGAACCCTAGGGCCCTGGGAGCGATTCTCAACGAAGGCCCAAGTTCCACTGGTCATGTAGTACTGTTGATAAGATAATTCTGCAAAAGGATCCTCCGATCTTAGATGTTGGATCACTACCCTCTACACACAAGCACCTTCGAAACAACACTGGCATTTCCATTACCTTGTTTTTTTTTGTGCATTTTTTTTTTTTTAGCACATCAACCAGCCGCCTGCATCACATTTTGAATTTGTGTATGTGCGCATTTTTCATTTTTATTTTGTATATGATCTATGGACATTTGTCCTTGCATTTCGTGTGTTTCGTTTTCATTCGTAACTTCATTTTGTGTTAGCGCATTTTCAATGAATGTTCTAATGAAGCTCTCATGAAGCTCTCCAATGATGCTCAAAAGAAGCGCTCAAATGAGGCTCTCATGAAGCTCAAATGAGCTCTCATAAGTCACACGCGACTCAAATGCGAGATTCATTGGAGCCCCATGCGAGCGAGTGGTGTATCGAGAAGGGCTCAATACTTTGACTGGTATGAAAGTCACATGAGACTCAAATGTCTCATGCGAGACTCATTGAAGCTCCATGCAAGTGAGTGGTGTATCAAGGGGGGCTCGATACTTTGACTGGTCAAGGGGGGTGCCTTGGCCATTCTGCGTTGGTCAACAGCGCAAGTGACGATCCACACGTGGGAACCTGGCATGCGCTTGTGGCCCCATAAAGCACGCGAGTGTGCCACGCACTATTGCGGACGTGCACATGTGCACGATCGTAACAAGACAGGGCACATTTTGGCCCCGTCCCTCGCTGTTTAGTGGCACCTGTCGTATGATACGTACACCCTCGTTCTTGCTAGACTGACCTCAGTTATACAAACTTGTAGGGAGAAACAACACATTCAGATATTTTGAAAGCAGTTGAAAATGGTTTGGTATGGTTTATTCAGACATTTCGAACAAGACAAAATCAGCCTGCCAGACACCTGCTGGTGACAAGGTCGAGAACGAGGGTGTATATATGTGTGCTTGTACCTGTCGAAGTTTATATAATGCTTTTTTGCTTTCACGCCTAAATTCTACTACTTCGTATTGACGGGCGAACAGGACAATTATGAAGACAGCATACGGGCCTCTCATTGAAGCGGGGCTGCCCTATTATTTCTGGCCAGATGCGGTGCAGAGTGCGTGCGTGGCTAAAATAGAGCCTTGACTCATGTGGGAGCAGACAAATGGGTGCCCTATGTGGAGTGGATTGGAAGGAAGACAAATGTTGACATGCTCCGGGTGTTTGGGTACATGTGCATGGCGCTCGTGCCTAAGCATCTTTGGTAGAACAAGCTTGGTGCCAAGGCGATATGGGCTATGCACTTCGGCATGGCTCAGATTAGCGGGAAGGGTTCTTGGTGACCAGAGACTGCAAGTTCATGGAAGATCTGATGTACAAAGATTGGAAGGCGGCCAATGATGCGAAGGTAGGCGTGCGACTTGGGTTGGGGAGGTGAAGAGTACCGGTTTGGAGCACGTGGAGCTGGCCTTGGAGCTGAGCAGCAGCAGCACCATCACAATGCAATATCCTATTGCAAATAAGGGAGAGGAGACCAAGAATGCAGAGGAAGAGGGGGAGGAGGTGCAGCAAGTGAACGAGCGCGCACCCACACTTCCACCTCACACTACGAGTGCTCCACGGATTCAAGTCACCCCGCACCAATGCAATGCAAGCCTTCAAGTCCCTACAGCCGAGGATGAAGGAAGGTGCAAGAGGAGAATTCAAGCCCCTAATAGGCTGACATATGATGCGCCAGGAAAGCCAGTCAAGTCAGCCTTGGCCGGAGTGGCGCTTATGGTTGGAGATGACAAGGAGAGTGAATATGAGGAGTGTGCCTTCGCATTCTTCTCTCCGGTGGAGATGCCGGGAGAACCAGCAAATCTCGAGGAGGCATTGGAGAGTAGCAATGCTGAGGAGTGGAAGAATGAAATGGAGAGTGAGCTGAAGAGCATTGAGTAGAACGGCACGTGAGAATTGGTGGAGCTACCGGAGGGGCGTAAGGCGATAACGTCCAAGTGGCTCTTCAAGATCAAGTCGGATGCCGACGGCAACATCAAACGCTACAAGTCTAGGCTTGTGGCCAAAGGGTACCAGCAGAAGGAGAAGGTGGACTGTAAGGATCTGTTTGCTCCTGTAGTGAAGCCTACAACGCTTCGGACCTTACTTGCGGGGGCTGCCATTAAGGGATGGGTGGTGAAGCAAATGGATGTTACAACCGAGTATCTCAACGACATCCTTGAGGAAGAGATTTTCATGACGCAGCCAGAGGGGTTTGATGATGGTAGTGGCAGAATATGGAAGCTGAAGAAGGCCCTCTATGGAATCAAGCAAGCACCTCGGCAATGATACTTGAAGCTGTGAGAAGTCTTGGACGAGATCGGCTTCACTCCCTCGACAACCGATCATTCCTTGTTCATGCTTGGCGAGGGGGAGCAGAGTTTCATGGTGGTTTATGTGGATGGACACCCTCCTGTGACATTGTGAAGGAGGTGATGCTGAAACTTCAAGACAAGTTCAAGTGCAAGTTTCTTGGTGACGTGAACTTCTACCTCGGGCTCCACATCGAACGAGACGTGGAGAGGCGGTGGATGCGAGTGCATCAACGCAATTACCTGGAGGCATTGGCTGTCAATGTTGGCCAGATTGAAGGTCATGCAGCTACTCCCTTTCCCTCTGGGTTTAAGTGTGTGAAGGGACAAGAGGAGAAGAGCGTTGGCGAAGAGGAGAGGCACGATTTCACTCGTTGGTGGGCTGTCTCATTCATGCGGCGGTCAACACCCAACCGGATGTCGCATTTGCTACTGTCCAGCTGGCTAGGGTTGTTCAATGCCCTAATGAGGAGCAGGTAGCAGCTGGAATGAGGTGGTCAAGTATCTTGGTCAAACAACGACCGCTGGGTTCCAATAATCGGCGACAGCGCAAAGGCGCCAAAAAGGCACGGATGGTGTTGAACCAAGAAGTTACTGTTGACGGGAATAGGGTGTTGGCCCCGCCCTCGTTTGGGCGAAGCCGACGTAGTAGTCGAGTGCACGAGAGGTTTTGTGGAGGCACGCGATATTCGTCGAGGCTGCGATGGCAAGGCGACCTCGGGCTGGTATCCCGAGGTCGACGTGGAGTGACATGTGCAACCCTCGGCACGTGGCCAACTTGGCACCTGCGCGACGATAGAGAACGTGCTCGACCGTCGCTGCGCACCTGCGAAGTGGGTGCGCACCTGCGTTACTATCACCTGCGGATGCAACACTGGCAGACCGCCTTGGTGCAACTTTGGTAGACCGCATACTTGCTCTGTTAGCAAGTCGCCTTTCTGCAACGCTGGCACGGCTCTTCTACACAACACTAGCAGATGTCGACTTTGCTGTGCTAGCGGTCGACCAGCTTGCTTGCTAGGTTTCTAGGCTCATGATGTGTCATTATTGTGATTGCTTGTTGAATTATTCTGTAATGCAACTTTCCCTAGCGAAACTCTTGCCAAATCTTGGTGTGACACACAAGTGCTAGAGAATGCTAAGGAACGTTACGATCACTTCTAGAACCCTTGCCTTCCTCCGTATTCCAGCTTTCGATGTAGAGTGACTCTCCGCAGTTCTTTCCTCACCGCATTCACCTATGCGTGTTATGCATTAGAACCAGCGGACATGACAAGTGTGGGAGGCTTCATTTGCTGTGTTGGTGGAGGCCCAACTGCTTGGGAAAGTAAGAAGTAGGTGGACCAAGCTTTAAGCTCAATGGAGTCCGAGTACATGGCACTCTTCCGCGCCTTAAGGGGATTGTGTGCCAGCGACGTTTGTTGGCTGAGCTGGGGGAGGAGCACCAAGGACTTACCCATCTTTTTTGTGACAGAAACGGTGTTATTGAATAAGCTAAGAACCCTGTGTTGCGCAGCCTCTTTAAGTAGATGCGGGTGAAATGAAATTGGACAAGGAGTATGGTGGCCGCGGGAGAAGTTCAGTTGCACTACGTGAAGATGATGGCGCAACCAACTTACGTGATGACCAAAAGGTTGGTTGAACTGCGGCATTGGAAGTGTTGCAAACTGGCTGGGATGGCTCTGAACTGAGAGCAACATATCATAAGGACAACAATCCGAGGGGGAGTTTGTTGGTGCAACCCTATGGTTTGCACTCGGCTTGTTGTCCTTGTGCGTGCATGTGCATTGTGTTATAGTCACAACACAATAGGCCCAAATGTGCCTAAAACGAAAGATAGAGCATACAGATGGATCTTTGCACAACGGCTTCAATCATGCATGGCGTTCTGCGCACAGTTCCAAATTACATGCCACAAATGGATTTGGAGTGTTTTGACGTCTTCTACTATAGGAAATTTGAATCTCACAATTTGATTAAAGATTGACGACGCAATATGAGTTTGAACGAACGTCAGTATGGCAGCCACTATGGTTTTAGAACACAAATTATGAAGAGTAACGAGTTGGGAATGACTCCTAGCCTCTACAAACCCCAAGAGCCGAGGTATAGTGACGTGGAAGAGTGCCACACTGTCTCCAACCACAAATGGTCTCGAAACTACCCTCCACAAGGGCCTACACCAAGAGAAGCGTTATACTACACATTGTAATGTAACTATTCTCACTATCTTAAAGTTTACCCTTTTGGCGAGCTTCGAAATCACATGAATTTTGAAATTAAGGCTCTGGTTCTTCACCATAAACTCATCCTTGAGTTCTTGAAAGTCTGGTGCACGCACCTGCGACACGCCGAACGTTTGACACACGACAAAATAGAAAACGTGCACAACACACAAACGCCAATATGTCACGCGACCAGCGATAACTCGCTATTGACTTGACACACACATTCGACATCGTGACATTCAAATATATATTATCTTATGCCCTCATACCATTTGATGCACGCACGTATACACGTACAAGGACAACAAGCCGAGTGCAAATCATGGGATCGGGTGAGACCAACCTACGTGAAAGCTGTGGCTTTCCGGGCAAACCTATAACAACAAGCTGCATAGGCGCATCATCAATGAGGAGCAAACTTGGTAATTTTCTAAGACGTATGTCTCTGTCGACGCCTACGCTGAGAAGACGTTTGATGATAATGATTTCCAGTCGCCGAGGAAGATGAATACAGTCAAAATGATGGTTCACTGTAGTCAACGACAACGAGGCCAGACATTGCCTTCGCGTGTAGCAAGCAGGGGTTCAGCCTGACGGTGAAGAGCGACCAGCACGGGTGCGAGGTCGACTGCTGCCTCGCCTACCTCATTGACACACGTGACACCACTCTGGAGCACGACGACAAACTTGAGTCACTGTGCCTAGTCGGCTACGCGGACGTCGACGGCGCTGGCAAGAAGCAGACGTGAAGTAGCACGACGGATACGTTTTCGTTTTCGGCTTGGCCGCCATCTCCTAGACAAGCACGTGCATCAAGTGCGGGACTCTGTCATCAATGAGTCGGAGTACATCGTGGCCACCAAAGCCAGCAAGGAGGCACGCCGACTGTGCTTCCTCTTTGCTGAGTTCTAGGTGCTTGATGCTGGAGCACTAACCCTCCTGAACGTGGAAAATCAGTTGGCCATTGCGGTTGTTGAAGGCTTGGGGCTCTGGGGCAACCTCAAGCACATAGAGCGATGCTACTACGTCTGGCTGCACCTGATGGTGAAGCGCAAGAAGGTTTTGCTTGAGTACATCTCGACCACGAGCAGCCGACCGACTTCTTCATGAAGGCACTGCACTTTCCGGCCTTCAACCAGTGCTTTGTCACAATCGGCCAAGCGCGTCTGGTCGTCGGAGATGACGTCGATGACGACATGCAACAGTAGGTGCCATGCCCTTTTACATGGCTGGTGTAGTGATTGGCATGTTGTGTGTTGTGTGCGACGCCGGTGACTTTCCCCTTGTATCCTGTCCCTTGGGTTCTGGGGTGGACCTCATGTGTGGGTGCCCAATTGAGAGTTGCATAGAGGAGTGTTGACGAGAAATGGCCCCGCCCTCGCTTGAGCGAAGCCAACTTCGCAGTCGGATGCGCGGGAGGTGTAGCCGACTGCTGTCAGTGGTTGACGCTGACTTGGGAGGTCAAGTCGACAAACTTGGTTGACTTCTCGGGGACCACTGCGAAGCTGCTTACAAAGCTGCTAGACATGGGTGGTCGACAAAGGGATTTGTCAACCTAAGGGCGCCGGAGCGATTACCTGGTCAATCAAGTAACCGAGGCGACGAAGTCGTGCGAGAGTGTGAGGACGTTGCCCAAGAAGTTTTGGCGAAGTCGACCGTGGTACACTAGGCACAACCATTGGCACGTGGCCGACTTGGCACCTGCGCAATGTGCGTTGCGGTGCACGGCGTGCGCGACCGTCACTCTGCACCTGCAAAAATAGGTGTTTGCGCATGTGCATACAGTTTCCGGCGGTTGCAAGGCTGGCAGGCCGCCCTGCTGCATTGGCAAGCGCCATGCACATTGCGTAGGTGCCAAGTTGGCCACGTTGGTGCAGGTGGGAGGTGATGGTTTGAAAGTGGGAGTAGAGGAGTTCATGGTAGTTTAAGTGGATGATGTCCTCATATTTTTGACCTCCTCACATTGCGCAATGCACATGCACCTGTGCCATGCACATACACCCAGACACCTGAAGCATGTCCACCAGCAGCTTCCTTACGCACGGTGGCGCGGCTCGGCTCGGCAATGGGCAGGGCAGTGCGGCTCGGCGATAGGCTGGGCGGCGCGGCTTGGCGGAGGCAGGGCGGCACAGCTCGGTGGCAGGCAGGGCGGCACGGGGCGGCGATACGTAGCGCATCGGCAGCGAACGGCAGCGGCTCGCAACAACACATGCACTCGCGTGCAACGCAGGTGCAGCACGCGGCTGCGCGCAGGAGCTCACACAGCAGCACGCAGTGGTGCGCAGCATGGCAGCGTATAGCAATGGCGCACGCAGCGCCACGTACAGCAGCGTGCAGCATAGCAGGGCAGCAGTCAATGGCGTGTGCAGTAGTGCGCAGAGCGGCAGCTCACAGCGTTGCAACACGCAGTGGGCAACATTTGCGCACGCAGTAGCTGCAGCAGCTCGTGCAGTAGAGCCAGGAGAACAGGCAGTATGAGTGGTATCGCACGACCGTAGGGCAGTAATGCAGCACGCGCACAGAGGCAGCAGCGCGCAGAGCAGACTAGGGCAGGCGGAACAGACCTATTCGATACTACTATATCAGAACTAGGAACAGCGGAATGATGAACTAAGGAACAAGGGTGATACAAATTAAAAGTGTTGTACCCTCTATAGCTAACCTCACTACAGCCTAACATAGAAACATACAAATATCTTGACACCCCACCAGGTGCCACAGCAGAAGCAGCAGCAGCACATGGGCTGCGTTCTGCAGGCGCATCAGCCCGCATCAATGTGCATTGCAACATTTTACGATGTACCCAGGATTCTTCCGCGATAACCTGCCTACATGTTATCAAGGCTCGTGATAAGCGCATGGCTGGCTAGACAAACCAAGCTCGAAGGCCTGCATAACGGCCTTTTTGGCGACCAAGGTTTAACATGTCGTCGCGTTCCGAGAAATTTCCTATCCTAGCATTCTAGCGCATCATTAATGCGTGCATCATCCAACTCCGAGAAGTCGCAGGATGCGCCCATCAGCTCGAATGGGGCAACTGAATAACGCCTTAAAAAAAAAAGGTTGCGCACAAAAAAAAAAAAAAAAAAGTCGCTGCCCAACATCAGAAACACCTACCGAACCAAAAGAAGGCCTTCATCATCGATGCACATGAATTCCGAAATCGAGTTTCCCCTTCAGCTTTTTAGGCAGCTTCCCGGCTCGTATGTGGGCAGTATCGGGCAGTATGTACAGGGAGGGGGAGAAGGGGTCATGTAAGTGCTGTCTGACTTCGATGAAGCCCGCATTTATGTGGAATTTGAGGCAATTTGAGATCGAGATCTGAAATGTCCAATTTTGAAATCTCCAATTTCTCGATTTTCCAAACCTCAATGTGCGCATCATTGATGCGCGCATCATCCTGTTAAACTGTATTATGCTTGTAGGCTGTAGTGGGGTAGCCAATATGGGGTACAACCCCAACTAGGGTTTCATATTTGTACCCAAAACTTCTGCTAGTTCATTCATTCTTGCCTAGCTATTCTGAAATGGTATTCAGAGCAGGAGGTCCCTAGGACCTACCGACCGTTTTTTTTAAGGGCCCACCACCGCTCGCATGCGGTTACCACGCTACCCCGTGCCCTAGCCTCGTAGCGCCCTCGTGCGCCCTCGTTAGCGCCCTCGCGCGCCCCTCGTTAGCGCCCTCGCGCGCACCCTCGTTAGCGCCCTCGCGCGCCCCTCGTTAGCGCCCTCGCGCGCCCCTTGCTAGCGCCCTCGCGCGCCCCTCACTAGCGCCCTCGCGCGCCCCTCGCAGTGTCGCCCGCCCGCCGAGCCGCCCGCTCGCAGCCCGCTCGTCCTGCTGCCCGCTTCGCAGCCCGCCCGCCCGCTCGCTGCCCGCTTCGCGGCCCGCCCGCCACGCAGCCCGCCCGCCCGCTCGCTGCCCGCTTCGCGGCCCGCCCGCTTCGCAGCCCGCTCGCTCGCTGCCCGCTCCGCGGCCCGCCCGCTTCGCAGCCCGCTCGCCCGCTCGCTGCCCGCTTCGCGGCCCGCCCGCCCGCTCGCTGCCCGCTTCGCGGCCCGCCCGCTTCGCAGCCCGCTCGCTCGCTGCCCGCTTCGCGGCCCGCCCGCTTCGCAGCCCGCCCGCCCGCTCGCTGCCCGCTTCGCGGCCCGCCCGCCTCGCAGCCCGCTCGCCCCGCTGCCCGCTTCGCGGCCCGCCCACTTCGCAGCCCGCCCGCCCGCTCGCTGCCCGCTTCGCGGCCCGCCCGCTTCGCAGCCCGCTCGCCCCGCTGCCCGCTTCGCAGCCCGCCCGCCCGCTCGCTGCCCGCTTCGCGGCCCGCCCGCTTCGCTGCCCGCTCGCAGCGCCGCCCGCCCGCCCGCTACCTGCTTCGCAGCGCCGCCCGCTGCCTCACTGCCCGCTTGCTGCGTCCCCTCTGCTGCTGCCGCTGCTCTGCTGTGCCCTCACGCCTGAGCTATGGCCTCTATTCGCGTTCTTTCCTTCGATGCTGAGGGCCGTCCCGTGCAGTTCACTTCCTGGCTCGACGACCTGCAGTTGTATCTTATGAGCAATAGCACGGACCACATCTCCCTCTATGACTATACATCTCCCACATCTCCCTCTATAACTCTGAGAAGTCGCATGATGCACGCATCAGCTAGAATGGGGCACATGAACAACGCCCTTAAAAAAAAAAAGGCTGCGCCAAAAATAAAAAAGCCACTGCCCAACATCAGAAACACCTAGGCTGCGTTCTGCATGTCAGAGGTCCACTGGGGATCCCCGATGATCCTAGGGAAGGGTTACAGGCACGTCGGCCTGGGGGGTTATGGGCGCACTCACCCGCTATATAAACAAGCCCTTTTATCCCAGTGGTTAGTGACTGGGATTCTGACATGGTATCAGAGCGAAGGTCTCGGGTTCGATTCCCGGTGTGTGCACTTCGGGCATCCCAGTGCGGGGGGGTGTCAGAGGTCCACTGGGGATCCCCGATGATCCTAGGGAAGGGTTACAGGCACGTCGGCCTGGGGGGTTATGGGCGCACTCACCCGCTATATAAACAAGCCCTTTTATCCCAGTGGTTAGTGACTGGGATTCTGACACTGCAGGCGCATCAGCTCTGATGCGTCTGAGGCTCTGGCTGATGCGCACATTGAGAAATTGAGGTTCGGAAATTGCGATTTGGAAATTTCGAAATTTCGGTTTAGACCTTTGAAATTAAGGTTTGGGAAATCTGACGAAATTGAATTGAGGTCGGGAAATTGGACATTCAATTTCCTGACGAATTCAACATTCAACATTCAACATTCATTCTACTACGGCCACCGCCACCTCTCCGAGATGCACAACGCTGAGCGTACCACACATGAAGCTGCTGGGGTGGAAGGGTCTCGCTCGGACGCCGCTGCAGCTGGATCTCGCCACCGCCAGAAACTCCGCACTGAACAGCTCCACCGCGACTGCAACTATGGTCGCCGCCACCACTCCCACTGCCGCCACCGCCGCCGCCACCACTCCCACCGCTACTACGAAGGGAAGTCATAGCGGGTAAGCAAGGAGGCGTGCGAGGAGGAGGGCGGTACGGAGGGAAGACAGCAGCACGAGCAGCAGCAACAGCAGTAAGAGCAGTAGAGCGGCTCAGTGAGGCTAGGCTACAGCACCTCCAGCACTCCTAGCAGCACCTCCACCAGCAGCAGTAGTAGCACGAGCAGGAGGGCGGATCGGGTCGGGTAGGGCGGCTCGGCTCGGCCTGGGCGGCGCGAGCAGCAGGGCGCGCTTCGTGCAGGGCAGCAGGGCGCGACGCGCGGGCTGCAGCAGAGCGCGACGCGCGGGGCTGCAGAGCGCGGCGCGCGGGCTGCCGTAGGGCGCGACGCGCGGGGCAGCAGAGGCGCGACGCGCGGGCTGCAAGGCGGACGGGCGACGCGACGGGCTGGGACAGCCCGTACAGGCGACGCGACGGGCAGACAGCCGGTACGGGCGACGCGATGGGCTGGAACAGCCCGTACGGGCGACGCGACGGGCAGGCAGCCCGTACGGGCGACGCGACGGGCTGGGACAGCCCGTACGGGCGACGCGACAGGCAGGCAGGGCGGACGGGCGACGCGACGGGCTGGGACAGCCCGTACGGGCGACGCGACGGGCAGAGGCAGGGCAGACGGGCGACGCGACGGGCTGGGACAGCCCGTACGGGCGACGCGACGGGCAGAGGCAGGGCAGACGGGCGACGCGACGGGCTGCAGGGGCGCGCGACGCCAGGCAGAGCAGAGCGTGCGCGGGGCAGCGCAACGCGGGGCAGGGCACGGCGTGCGCGGGGCAGCGCAACGCGGGGCAGGGCACGGCGTGCGCGGGGCAGCGCAACGCGGGGCAGGGCAGGGCGTGCGCGCGGGCGGCGCAGCGCAGGCAAGGCAAGGCAAGGCGCAGGCAAGGCAAGGCGCGGCGCAGGCAAGGCAAGGCAAGGTGCAGGCAAGGCAAGGCGCGCGCGGGCGGCGCAGCGCAGGCAACACGTGGGGCAGCTCAGTAACCACAACGGTAGGTGGGCCCGAAAAAAAAACGGTCCTACGGACCTACTGCTCTGATACCATGTCAAAAGTCTAGGCAGGAATGAATGAACTAGAGGCATGATGGGTACAAGTAGGAAACCCTAATCTGGGTTGTACCCCATATGGGCTACCCCACTACAACCTACACAATAAGCAGCATATATGTTTGACAAGGTTTAGACGTTTGAAATTAAGGTTTGGGAAATCTGACGAAATTGAATTGAGGTCGGAAAATTGGACATTCAATTTCCTGACGATTTTAACATTTTGAATGCTGAAGGTGTCAGAGGTCCACTAGTGATCCCCGATTGATCCTAGTGAAGGGTTACAGGCACGTTTACCTGGGGGGTTATGAGCGCACTCACCCGCTACTTAAACAAGCCCTTTTATCCCAGTGGTTAGTGACTGGGATTCTGACATGGTATCAGAGCGAAGGTCTCGGGTTCGAATCCCGGTGTGTGCACCTCGGGCATCCCAGTGCGGGGGGGTGTCAGAGGTCCACTGGTGATCCCCGATTGATCCTAGTGAAGGGTTACAGGCACGTTTGCCTGGGGGGTTATGAGCGCATTCACCCGCTACTTAAACAAGCCCTTTTATCCCAGTGGTTAGTGACTGGGATTCTGACAGAAGGTTTCTCGGAAGTCAGTTGTCGCTGAATTTCGGATTGGCCAAACTTATTGGCCAATGAGGTTGCAGCGATTTTTTTAAGTTGCATGATGTGGGCATGAAGCGATTTTTTTAAGTTGCATGATGCGCGCATCAGTGATGCGCCCGATTGCTAGGAGAGGAAGCTTCTTGGAACGCGGTCACATTACAAATTTCGAGGGCCAAAAAGGTCGTTCTGCAGGCATTCGGGCTTGGTTTGCCTCGGCAGCCAAGCGCTTATCGCGAGCCTTGAAAACCTGTCGGCAGGTTATCAAGAAAGGATCCTGGAACCATGGAAAATTGTAGCAATGTACATTGATGCGGGCTGATGCGCCTGCAGAACGCAGCCCATGGAAACAAAATGGCTGCGTTCTGCGGGCGCATTAGCCCGCATCAATGTACATTGCAATATTTTTCAGAGTTTCCAGGAGCCTTCTTTGATAACCAACTGACGGGTTATCAAGGCTCGCGATAAGCGCTTGGCTGCCGAGGCAAACCAAGCCCGAATGCCTGCAGAACGGTCTTTTTGGCAACCACAACTTTCCATTCGGCCGCTTTCCGAAAAGTTTATCGTCCTAGCAATCTGACGCATCCTTGATGCGCGCATGATGCAACGCAGGGAACGCGCATGATGCGCGCATCAGCTCGAATTGGGGCAACTGAACAACGCCATAAAAAAAAACGGTCGCGACATTGATTGCCCTCTACTGCCCGACGCCGGGAAAAAAAACCAAACCAAAAAAAGGGTTTCTGAATCGATGCAGAGGGGTTTCGATCTCAAGGGGTGTTTGAGTTTCCCCTTCAGATTTTTAGGCAGCTACCCGGCTCGTGTGTGGGCAGCGTCGGGCAGGATGTAACGGCTGTCAGAGGTCCACTTGTGATCCCCGATTGATCCTAGGGAAGGGTTACAGGCACGTTGGCCTGGGGGGTTATGGGCGCACTCACCCGCTACACAAACAAGCCCTTTTATCCCAGTGGTTAGTGGCTGGGATTCTGACATGGTATCAGAGCGAAGATCTCGGGTTCGAATCCCGGTGTGTGCACCTCGGGCATCCTAGTGCGGGGGGGTGTCAGAGGTCCACTGGTGATCCCCGATTGATCCTAGGGAAGGGTTACAGGCACGTTGGCCTGGGGGGTTATGGGCGCACTCACCCGCTACACAAACAAGCCCTTTTATCCCAGTGGTTAGTGGCTGGGATTCTGACATGGTATTAGAGCGAAGATCTCGGGTTCAAATCCCGGCGTGTGCACCTCGGGCATCCCAGTGCGGGGGGGTGTCAGAGGTCCACTGGTGATCCCCGATTGATCCTAGGGAAGGGTTACAGGCACGTTGGCCTGGGGGGTTATGGGCGCACTCACCCGCTATACAAACAAGCCCTTTTATCCCAGTGGTTAGTGGCTGGGATTCTGACACAGGCATCAGGCGAAGGCGTCAGGCACGTGCTGTCTGACTTCCCCGATCCCTCTGTAATGCCGAATTTGAGGAAATTTGAAATCGACATCTGAAATCTCGAAAATTTCAAATATCCGATTTCCGATTTTCCGAACCTCAACTTCCTGATTTCCGAACCTTAATTTCTCAATGTGCGGATCAGGCCGAGCCTAGGGCGCATCAGAGCTGATGCGCCCGCAGAACGCTGCCAATGGTACGTCAGCTTTTCAAAACGTGAAATCAAATTTATAAGGTTGCTACGCCCAAAAACTGGCAGTGAGTTATCCCACCAGTTTCTATCGCACACCCACTTCTTGATATGTCATCACATCACTCGCATTTCCGCTCTAGGGAGCTCGGGCACTACGAGAGCGACAATTGGCAGCAATCTCCAATTTCGAGGCTGTTGACAATAGCTTCGCGTTCTCCCATGTCATTAGCGTCGCGACATCTCGTGTGTCTCAGCGCCGCGGGTTCCCGTCTCCGCGAGTTTCGGCGCCGTCCAAGGCGAGTCACCTCTCATGCATCCTGCATTTCGTCCCGCTCGCCACTCTCGTGCGCCCCGGTCACAAAAGCGAAATGCATCGCGATTAAACCATCCGAACACCCGTAGCGTCACGCCACGTGGCGCCGCGGTTGAGTCATGTCGTCAGATGGCGAGCACACCCCCGGTTCATTGAGTCCGTTGCGGCGGGCTGTTCACTCGCCCGTCGGTCCCGTCGACTGCGCGCGCCACGCGGGGCTACGAGGAGCTGTTAAGAATTCGCAGAAGCCCCGCCACGCGGCGACGAGGAGTCACCCAACGATGACCCTCGTCACTCTCGCCGCTGCTTGTAGTCGACGCTCCATTGCATTCCCATGCCCCGACCCGTGCCCGTCAATCCGCCTTGCCCCGCGCACCTCCCGTCAATATACAGCCGCCAGCCGGTAAACAGCGTGGCGTGGCAGCTACTACTCGTGTTGCGGTCCACACTCTCCCTATTCCTGCTCGTGGCACCACGGATCGTTCCGCAGTGCCGCGAGAGGCGAACACGAGCCTGAATTAAGCTGGGCCTAATCTTGTCGAGGTCACAGAAGCCTAGTATCCGCGAGGCCAGCACTCAGCACTCCGTACTCAGCAGCAGCACGAGCACGAGCAGGAGCACGAGCAGGAGCAGCGAAAGGCACTGGCCATGAGCGCGTGTGCTGCGACTGCCTTCCAAGGTTGCATCGGCAACCTCAGGGGCTCCGCCTGCCACGGCGCCCTCCGTGCTCCACCCCACCACAAGCCCCACCGTGCGCCCCTCCGTGCGCCCCACCGTGCACCCCACCACGCGCCACAGCAGCAGCAGCAGCGCCTGGCGTGCTCTGCCCTCCGCAGTCACGCGCCTCTGAGTGGCGCTCCCGCGCGGCACACAAATGGGGTGACGTGAGGAGGGCGCAGGGCGTGCAGCGGCGTGCGTGTGCGAAGCCACAGCAGCAACTCTGCCTCTGAGGACGATGGGTGGGCGGAAAATAGTGAGCAGACCTCGCCTGGCACTGCTGCCGCACCGTCACATGCTGCCAGCACCCCTCCCCTGCCTGCGCACCTGGCCGCCACAGCCCCAGCTGCTTCCCCTGCTGACCCTGCAGCCATTGCTGCTCCCGCTGCCACGCCTTCCGCTCCCTCGCCACTTGCGTCGCCCACTGCTCGTGCTGCTGCTGTGCCGCCCACCCTGGCTGACAAGCCTCCAGCAGCGGGCAAGGTTGGGCAACAGCAGCAGCAGGAGCAGCAGCAGCAGGAGCAGCAGCAGCAGCAGGAGGCAGGGGGGAAGGAGGGCAAGGCAAGGCAGGGCGGGGAGGCAGCAGAGGAGGGGCGAGCGGGCGGGCAGAGAGGGAGCAGGTGGAGTGGAGCCGCGCGTGGTACGCCATGGGCGTGGCGGCGGACATGGACGCCAGTCGGCCGCACGCGCTCACAGTGCTGGGCCGCCCCCTCGTGCTCTGGCGGGACGCCTCCCTCTCCTGGCGCTGCTTCCTCGACCAGTGCCCCCACCGCTTGGTTCCACTGTCCGAGGTAATCAATGCCCCCACCGCTTGGTTCCACTGTCCGAGGTAATCAATGCCCCCACCGCTTGGTTCCCCCTGGCGCTGCTTCCAAGACCAGTGCCCCCACCGCCTAGTTCCACTTTCTGAGGTGAGTTTCTTCTTATCTTTGTTCTTGTGGGTTTTTTAGCCAACAAGTTCTCGCTCTGTCAGCACGACCCGTTTGGACTTATCCAGGCCCATCAGGCCTCCGCGGCTCACCTGTTTACCATCAGGCCTCCGCGGCTCACCTGTTTACCATCAGGTCTTCGCGGCTCACCTGTTTACCATCAGGTCAACAAATCCTGCATTCATGTCTCTCCACACCACAGCAAGGGCCTCCACTAATGCCCACAGTCACGTCTATCCTTGTGATACCACTATGGAAACCCCCACCCCACCGCCTCATGCGCGTGTCCTTCCCTCTGTCCAAGGATGTCGTGCCACATTGCTTCCAAGGATGTCGTGCCACATTGCTTCCAAGGATGTCGTGCCACATTGCTTCCAAGGATGTCGTGCCACATTGCTTCCAAGGATGTCGTGCCACATTGCTTCCAAGGATGTCGTGCCACATTGCTTCCAAGGATGTCGTGCCACATTGCTTCCAAGGATGTCGTGCCACATTGCTTCCAAGGATGTCGTGCCACATTGCTTCCAAGGATGTCGTGCCACATTGCTTCCAAGGATGTCGTGCCACATTGCTTCCAAGGATGTCGTGCCACATTGCTTCCAAGGATGTCGTGCCACATTGCTTCCAAGGATGTCGTGCCACATTGCTTCCAAGGATGTCGTGCCACATTGCTTCCAAGGATGTCGTGCCACATTGCTTCCAAGGATGTCGTGCCACATTGCTTCCAAGGATGTCGTGCCACATTGCTTCCAAGGATGTCGTGCCACATTGCTTCCAAGGATGTCGTGCCACATTGCTTCCAAGGATGTCGTGCCACATTGCTTCCAAGGATGTCGTGCCACATTGCTTCCAAGGATGTCGTGCCACATTGCTTCCAAGGATGCCGTGCCACATTGCTTCCAAGGATGCCGTGCCACATTGCTTCCAAGGATGCCGTGCCACATTGCTTCCAAGGATGCCGTGCCACATTGCTTCCAAGGATGTCGTGCCACATTGCTTCCAAGGATGTCGTGCCACATTGCTTCCAAGGATGTCGTGCCACATTGCTTCCAAGGATGCCGTGCCACATTGCTTCCAAGGATGTCGTGCCACATTGCTTCCAAGGATGCCGTGCCACATTGCTTCCAAGGATGTCGTGCCACATTGCTTCCAAGGATGTCGTGCCACATTGCTTCCAAGGATGTCGTGCCACATTGCTTCCAAGGATGTCGTGCTACATTGCTTCTCCGCATTTCAACTCCGCCTTTCCTCCATCCACGCCCCCTGCCTCGCCGCATCTCACCATCTCACTGCCCTCCTCCTCTCCCTCACCTGCGCACACACCTCCGGGCGGCTGCCTCTCCCACCCGATAATCCCTCCCACCCGATAATCCCTCCCATCCTATAATCCCTCCCACCCTATAATCCCTCCCACCCTATAATCCCTCCCACCCTATAATCCCTCCCACCCGATAATCCCTCCCACCCTATAATCCCTCCCACCCTATAATCCCTCCCACCCTATAATCCCTCCCATCCTATAATCCCTCCCATCCTATAATCCCTCCCACCCGATAATCCCTCCCACCCTATAATCCCTCCCACCCTATAATCCCTCCCACCCTATAATCCCTCCCACCCTATAATCTCTCCCTCCTTCCCCTCTCCCCTCTCTCAAGCACTCTACCAGCCACCTGGCACGCCTGGCACGTCTTCCCCCCACCCCCCCTGCCCCCCACAGTGCAGCACAGACAGATTCGTGTGGGCGCCTGGCATGTCTGTCTTCTCATTTTGTCCGCCGCCCTGCATCTCATCCCCCTGTCCCGCTCCCCACCCTCACTCCCCCGTCCACCTCTCCTCCCATCTCCCCCTCCCGCTCCCCACCCTCACTCCCCCGTCCACCTTTCCTCCCATCTCCCTCTCCCGCTCTCCAGGGTCGCATAGATGAGAAGGGGCGGCTGGCGTGTTCGTACCACGGGTGGGCGTTTGCAGGCAGTGGCGCGTGCCAGCTCATCCCCCAGGCACCTCAAGACAACCCGGGCCACCCGCCTCGCGCCCTCGCCTCTCCTCGTGCCTGCGCCACAGCCTTCCCCACCAGGGAGTTCCATGTGTGTGATTGCACCTTCCCCACCAGGGAGTTCCATGTGTGTGATTGCACCTTCCCCACCAGGGAGTTCCATGTGTGTGTTTGCACCTTCCCCACCAGGGAGTTCCATGTGTGTCTTTTCACCTTTCCGTGCCCTTGTGCTGCTGCTGCTGCTGCTGCTGCTTTTTCCACCTTGCTCTGAAACGGTGCTCCTTCCTCTATGAAGTATTTCTTCCCCGCCGGCGCTGCCCTCTTGCCTCCATCCTGCAATCTCTTAGCACGGATTCAAAAGCCTTACCCACGCCCACACTGGCGTCTCTTCCTCATGCGGCAAGAAAATTCTATCTATAAAGCAAAGCCCGGACTAGTTTGAAAGCATGCTCTGGGCATACCGCAGCCCTGCAGTATTCGCCACCTTCCCACTCATCTTGAGCCGCTTTCCCCGTCTCCCCCCTCACAATCCCCACACTCACCTCCACCCCCTTGGCCGTGCGCAGGGCATTCTCTTTGTGTGGCCGGACAGTGCCTCAGCGGAAGAGGCGGAGCGCACGGCCATCTTCGAGCCCGAGGGAGTGGACTGGTCCGCCTTTGACGTGGCGCTGTATGCACGGCGTCTGCCCTACAGCTACGAGATGAGATGAGGGGGCAGTGCGTGGTGAGATGAGATGAGATGAGGGGGCAGTGCGTGGTGAGATGAGGGGGCAGTGCGTGGTGAGATGAGGGGGCAGTGCGTGGTGAGATGAGATGAGGGGGCAGTGCGTGGTGAGATGAGGGGGCAGTGCGTGGTGAGATGAGGTGAGATGAGGGGGCAGTGCGTGGTGAGATGAGGTGAGATGAGCGTGTGAGCCGTGTTTTCAGCAGACTCAGAGCGCCCATGAAGGAGATCAACATGCAGCGCGTAGTCAGCTGAGATGAGTGCAAGCCGTGTGATGGAGGGTGTAATTCGACAGTCTGTTGTAAATGCACGATGTCTAGCAAGCAAGTTTGCACCGGTCGTTTCGCTGCCCACCACAGATTTACAAGGCTTGACTTGACAGCGTGCTGTCTGTCGCAACTGATATCACCGACTTTATACACAACTGGACACTCTTGATGAAAGCTGACAGCGTGCTGTCTGTCGCAACATGTTTTGGGCTTGTTTGGGGCGGGTATGCAACCTTTTTAGCTTCCGTAAAACCTCATTCGCCTTTGATTTCTTCTCATGAATGCCCAAGTTCCCTCCCCATGTGCTGTCAGACCAAGGAGGGCTTTCAAGGCACCTTCCATGATGCTTCCTCGCCTGCCACCTTCACCTTCAGTGCCCCCACTTTCATCTGCTACAACCGGTATGCCTCAGCACTCAGCCTTCATTGTGGTGTGCTCGCCTAACCACATCCGCAAGATCGTCCTTGCTGCAACCAATGATGTCGCTCTGTGCTTTACAGCATGTGGCAGCCAGCCGTTGTGGACTCACATGAATCATTTGGCATGTGCTTGTGTTGGGTGCTTCACCGGACCCACCATTAGCTTGCCTCGTAACCATGTCCCGGCCTCGTTACCATGCCATTGCCTTGTAACCATTCTATCATCCTGAGCAGCTTGCATTCCTCTAACCCCGTTCATCCTTCCCTGCAGCACCCTCGCTCCACCACCAGCGGCAGCGGCAGCAGCAGCGGCGGTGGGAGCAGCTCCCCCCGCGCCCACGACGGTGCTCATCTGCCTGTACATGACGCCCATGCGCCCGGGGGAGTGCCTCATGATCTTTCTGCAAGGCAACAACGAGGGCGTGGTGAAGGGCACCACTGGTGGCGACGGCAGGGGGGAGAGAAGGGGCCAGGGGCAGCGCCGAGGAGGAAGACGCTGTGGGGCGAGCAGTTTGCATCGCAGGCGTGGCAATCACACCTCTTCACTCACAATGTCTTCGACAGTACAATGCCTGCCCGCCCTGCTTGCTTCTCCCGCCCTGCTTGCTTCTCCCGCCCTGCTTGCTTCTCCTGCCCTGCTTGCTTCTCCTGCCCTGCTTGCTTCTCCTGCCCTGCTTGCTTCTCCTGCCCTGCTTGCTTCTCCTGCCCTGCTTGCTTCTCCTGCCCTGCTTGCTTCTCCTGCCCTGCTTGCTTCTCCTGCCCTGCTTGCTTCTCCTGCCCTGCTTGCTTCTCCCGCCCTGCTTGCTTCTCCCGCCCTGCACCGTGCCTTTCATGCCTGACTCGCCACATCACATCATCGCGCACTCATGCGTTTCCAGACAGAAGTTCTTCTAACTTGCATGTTACATTCTCCTCTGTACCTCCTCTGTGTGTCCTCCTCTCCTCTCCTCTCATCTCGTCTCCTCTCATCTCCTCTCCTCTCCTCTCCTCTCCTCTCCTCTCCTCTCCTCTCCTCTCCTCTCCATTCATCTCCACCTCTCCCCTCCCAATCCATCCTCCCTCCTCATCCAGGCGACAACTACTTCCTGCACTGCCAGGACATCCTCGTGGGCCACAAAATCCAATCCATTGCCGCCCGGCATCGCGCCGCTGCCACGGCCAGGGCAGGGGCAGGCGGGTTGACGGAGCAGGCAGAGGAGGAGGCGGAGAGGGCGGCTGAGAGGGCGAGCAGTCGGTTCTGGCAGTCGGAGTATTTCCTGCCCGCCCCTGCTGACCTCTTTGTGGTGGCCTTTCGCCAGTGGATGGGCACGTATGCAGGTAGGTTATGCACATGCGATGGGTGCGCTTTTGTTGTACTCGCATGCACCCTCCATCACACAATGAAGCATGTTCTACGCCCTCTTCGCTTTTCCTCTGCCCAACCTGCCTGCTCCATGCTGCACCGTGCTCCATGCTGCACCGTGCTCTCCTCTTCCACCCCCACCTTCAGCCTCTATGCCACCAAGTTGTTCCTCTGTCGGCTCACATCACCTCTGCACGCACACTCCTCACACATGGCGAGCACACCCTCCGTGCCCCCCCACCCCCTCCAACAGGCGGCGCAGTAGCTTTCCCCCCGGGCTACTCCCTGCCCCCCCAGCCTCTGCCCAAGGCAGTGGTGTTGGACCGAATGGCATCCCACACGGCACACTGCACGTCCTGCTCCTCCGCCCTCGCCACCCTGCAGCGCGCGCAACTGCTTCTGCCCGCACTCTCCCTGCTCGCCGCTGTTGCTGCTGTTGCTGTTCCCCTTGTGTTTGCCTCCGCCCCTGTTGTGGTTCCTCTTGTCCTGCTGCTGATGTCAGCAGCGCTAGCAGTAGCTGCCTGGAAGGTGCACCAGCTAATCCCGCAGTTCATCTATGTCGGCTGGGATCATTCCAAGACCTAAACGCCACGCCACGCCAAGGTTCCAAATTGGCTAATGGCGGCCCTATCCAAACAGGGTGCACCTAGGTGCCAACATTGTCTTTTAGTGTACATATTTCAAGGTTGGTACGTACCGGTAAGGCCACATGTTATTAGTGTGAGCTTGGGCTGAGAAATTTGGATATTTGAAAGACAACGTATTGGGAATTCCTCTGCTAGTACCGTAGTGTCAATGAGGGCAAGAACTGATTATAAAGAAATATACCACAAGATAATTCATACCACAAGAAGTACATTGGGATGCGTACATCAATAAGGCAATATTCGCCGTAGCCTTTCTGCCAATCTGGAAACTTGTGAGCACTGTCGTTTCAGGATCGTTGGTAGTGATGGCAGCCAGACTACATCGTCGCTTCCTAGCAAGTTGCATTGCAAATCGTTACAGTAGAGCAATGCAGGCAGGGAGCGACAGCCATGGGCTTGCAGCCGGGGAGCAAGCCTCAGACTCTGACGCGGCAGACACATTCCCTCTGTCCCTTGTAAGCGAAATGGGGCCAGTTTCGATTTTGTTCAGAGTGGACTCGAATCGAGCACACCGCAACACTGGGATGTTCATATGGCGTGGCTCGGGAAAAAGCCCGCCCACGCCTTGGGATGTACGGGGCGCGGAGCTACCGCGGGAGGCGTGGGGCGAAGTCGGCCCTCCAGAATCCCACCGGGTCTGGAGCTAGCGCGGCCCTGCGTGGCAGACAAAAACCCACCGGATTCCCATCGAAACCTCCCCGCTTCCCCAAAATCCGAAAGAACCCATGTGGTTCTTACGCGCCAATGCATGCGCGACTCGGGGAAAACCGAACGCGATTGGTTGTTACCATTGACAGACTGGCACCCGCCCGCATGCAACTGCGCGTTCGCCATACAGAACTGTCAAACAATATGTTTAATATATACCCTGCGTGCTGTAGGTACTGTAGTTATTATTATTAAGAGTTGGTGGTGCACCTTCTTTGTTGCTTTGCTATATGTACCTTGTGTGCTATAGTGAAACCCCTCTTTCCTTGCCTAAACTCTCTCGACACTTTCTCCTCTTCACCCTAGCATGGCTCCTCACCTCTAGCTACTATCTTAACATGGTACAGAGCTGGTTCTTTCCCGGAACCTTCTCTTTTTTTTTTTAAGAATCATGGGCCCGCCCGTACTACAGCGCGAAATGCGCTATTTTCTTTTTTTTTTCTCCCCGTTCGCCCGTCACGCGCACCCTGCCCGTCCCCCCGAACGTGCCACGTCGGCTGCCTCGCGGACGCCCCGTCGGCTGCCCCGCGGACGCCCTGCCCGTCGCCCGCTGCCCCCCAGTTCCGTCGCCGCGGCGCCCTGCGTTCCGTCGTCGGGGCGCACCCCTTCCCGTCGTCCGCGAACCCCGTTTCGTCGCCTCGCGGCCCCCCGTTCCGTCGCCAGCGCCCGCGCCAGCCCGGACCGCAGGCGCCGCCGCCAGCGTGGCCCGTCAGCGCGGACGCCACCACCGCGGCCAGCCGCCACCGCCACCGCCAGCAGCAGCTACCGCCAGCGCCAGCAGCAGCTACCGCCAGCGCCAGCAGCAGCTACCGCCAGCGCCAGCAGCAGCTACCGCCGCCCTGCCCCCTCCCGCCCGCCCTCCCTTCCACTGCTTCCGTCGTGGGGGGGGGGGGGAGGAGGGGGAGATGTGGGGGTGGCGGGTGTGAGGTTGTGAGGAGCCAGCACCTCCTCCCTCCCTTCCCTCTTCCTCTCTCCCTGCAGCACTTGTTGCTGTAGGGGGGGGGGGGGGGGCGGGTGTGAGGAGCCTGCCACTCCTCCCTCCCTTCCCTCTTCCTCTCTCCCTGCAGCAACTGTTGCTGTAGGGGGGGGGGGAGAGAAGTGCAGAAGGGTGAGGGGGTGGCGGGAGAAGACAGGTGCGGAAGGTGTGAGGTTGACGGGGTTGAGTGACGAGGGGGTGAGGACTAGGGGGTTCTTAACGGGGGGGGATCGCATTGAGCGTGCGCGCTCATGCCCGCCTAGCCCACCTCCTCTCCTCATCGGGACTTGGGGGTTCTTAACGGGGGGGGATCGCTATGAGCTTTCGCGCTCAAGCCCGCCTAGCCCACCTCCTCTCCCTTCCCTCTCTCACCTCCCCTTTGTAAAAGGAGGTTCGTAAGCGGGTCCGCCGGTCCTGGCCCCCCACCTCCTCTCCTCTCCTCTCCTCTCCTCTTCTCTCCTCTCCTCTCACCTTCCTCACTTCTCTGCCTTCTTCCACAGCGCTTGGTTTGCTCGTTCAGGGGGTGCTGGCTGCACCAGTTTCTACCGCACGCAGGCTAAGGGGGTGTGTCAAACAATATGTTTAATATATACCCTGCGTGCTGTAGGTACTGTAGTTATTATTATTAAGAGTTGGTGGTGCACCTTCTTTGTTGCTTTGCTATATGTACCTTGTGTGCTATAGTGAAACCCCTCTTTCCTTGCCTAAACTCTCTCGACACTTTCTCCTCTTCACCCTAGCATGGCTCCTCACCTCTAGCTACTATCTTAACAAGAACATGGGAGGGGATAGGTGGCACCTATTCTTCCCCTGTTCACGAAACCATTCGCGAACAGCCATCGCACAATGATAGGGTTGGGTAACGCGGTGCGAGATGTGACAGGGAAACACTGGAAGCCAGCTGGGTTTAGAAGTATCGCCCTGTAGACGAGCCGCGAACGCGGTGACGTGGGAGGCACGTCTACGCCGTTACCGGTCATTACACCCAGCCTCCCCGCATTCACGATTTTCGCTCGCTAGTAGCGCATCAGACTCATCCCTCTCATTCCGCGTTGCACACGGTGGACTCAGACGCAAATTGGGTGTCGCGGTCACATCATGGGGCGTAACATGAAACACGCCATCGCGACACTCCACGCTATGCGACATTAGGGTAACCCGAGATCCGTTTAGGGTTCAGACGGTATGGATCGCGTAGACACATTGCACCATGTTGAGGCACGCGTTCCGTAGGAGTAGGGGCAACGAGATGCATGCATACGTTGCATCGCGTTACGGCGACAGATAACACAATCGCGCCCCAGTGCAAAACATGCCCGCGCTCACTTCGACATGGGGTACACCATACGTGCAGCCGATACTCTTTGAGTCCCGAATGCCCGCGTTCCACCCACAGCAACTGATCAACGGGATGCACCTGGCACCGCGGTCACAAATTCCACTCTCATCAGCTCCGGTCGCGTTCCAAACGGATGAGGATGACCAGAATACACACGTGTTATTCACGCCCCATCCTGGAACACAGACGGTCGGACAACACAACGTGGCCGCGACCGACCAATCAACACAACCATTTGGAATGCCTGTTCGCGGCTACGTCGGGCTGCAATACCCGAATTTCGATTTTAGGTACGGATACATCGGCGTTCAACCAGCACCCCTGGTTCATACACCCTCAACTGTCCCGACGCCACCTGCCGCTCCCGCAACCCCATTTCCTAACGCGACACCATCTCAGCTACCACCGTCGAACCCACCTGTGGCATGCGTTGACACACCAACGCGTACCACAGGCCCGACAGGAAACGCGATTGAAGAGGTTGATGGAGATTCGGTGCATGTAGATCGCGTAGGGGTGTATGCAGTCACGCGTGTAAGTTCGCCTCCGATTCAGAACGTGAACTCACTGTCGCCCGGGAACCCGGACGTGCACATCCGCACCCCAGCGCAACAAACTGCTGAGAATGCGAGCGCAGGTGGTAGGCAACCGCATGCGAACGGTGGGAGGGCGAACGAAGGGAGAGGGAACGGCCCGAGAGGGAATGGGGGTAGAGCGAACGGGGGGAGAGGGAATGGCGGGAGGGCTTACGGGGGTAGAGCGAACGGGGTTAGAGCGAACGGTGAGAGAGGGAACGGCGGGAGTACGAACACAGGTAACGCGAACGGTGATATCGCGAACAGGGGTGACGAGGGTCCACATAGGCAGGCTAGGATGGCACCCGGCTCGAATCAGCCTGTTAATAGACCGCGTATAAGGAGGCAGAGAGTGGATATAGTGCCGGAGATCGCCCACAACGGAACCGGGGAGGGGTGCGATCGGGCGGGAAACAATGAGGATGAAGACACCGAGGATGACGATGATGACAATAAGGATGGCAACGGGTGGAATGACGATGACGAAAACTACCTATCGAACTCCTTCTCCGCTCTCGATGAGGACGAGGCAGAAGACAACGAACGAGTGCGCGTACCGCGCTCAGCCAACCAGGCCCCGATCGCAAATTGGAACAGGCTTGGTGTGGACGACACACCAGTAGCGAAGAGAGAGATGTGCATGGGGATCCTTTACGGAGTCTCCGAGGCCACCTTGAAAAGGTACCGCGGTTGGGCCAACGAGTACAAGCGATTCATGGCGCACGAGTTGCCGAAACTTGATGAGGAGAGGTTCGGGGCGGAGGCCGCGTTGAAGAACAAGAACCCTGACGAGATTGGGGCCGCGCTTGGACAGAACATGGGGTAGAAGGTGGAAAGAGGCAACGGGCGACGAGCAGTGGTTCCACGGCCCCGAGACAAATCCCTGGCGCTTACGCAAATACGTGACCTTCCTCGCGAACGAGACGGTCGCGCAGGCGGAGAGGATGGCGACACTCAAAAGGCCCGACAAAACCTTGAAGAAGCGACACAAGTGCACACCCGCAATGCTGATGGGCCATCTCAAGGCCTTGAACGTGCTCATCAAGCTCGATGGGGCCATCTTTTGCAAACCCGTGCCAAACCTGTTGCGTGACTTTGTGGAGTGTCGCATCTGGGTCCGTGTTCAAGTCCGCGACCAGTACAAGGGTTTATCTCGTGAGTACGCGTAACGTATTCCTCTGAATTTGCTTCTTCCGCAAGTTCAAGCACATGATGAGGAAGTCCAGCATGGCAGCCAACTTGAACAGTTTCACACTTGTCAAAAACGTGTACACCCAGGGTCTTCACCGCGATCTCTGCATCCGGACAATGACTGTGCTTGGTCATCACACTCTAGCCCGTGGGTGCACGATCAGGAACCTGCAGCTGCCAGACATGATGATGTGGAACCTTGGCGCTAAGTCGGACACCGATCAAGTGAAGGACGCATTCATGTTTGTTTACGCGTGCAGAACGGGCAAGACAAACAAGAATTTCTCATTCAACTACATCGCGGCAGTGCGGCACCTAGACTGGACGCTGTGCGCGGTCGGTGCTACGCTGATGTGGCTGCACTGGGTGTACGACGTGGCTCCCGTCCTCTACGAGGACATAGCCCCCCCTCTCGACTTCACGGAACCCGCGAAGTGGTACGACCAGTTCCTATTCTTCCCCCTTCGCCAGGGTAATGAGAAGCAGATACCGCCCACGACACATCACGACTGGGCGGCAAAGGTCTTGGAGGACGCGGGAATCACATGCTCGCGAGTGGTCTACGCGACCAGAGCAGGTGGGGCGCAGCACGCGTCCGCGGATAAAATGCCTTCGGATCATCTGGGGAGACTTGGGGGGGTGACGCTTCATTGATGTTATGACCAAACACTACTTCACCACGATTCAGAAGGAGGCCGTGCTGCTGAAGGTGGGTTTCACAGGGGTAGACGGTGACTACTATCTGGGTCGCGTAAAGGTTCCGGTGAGCGAGGCACTGATGAAGCTACTCCGGGAGCACATATTCCCTTGGGCCGCCCCTGACAAAGGACAGAAACAGGTACATGTAGGGCCGCGCAACATAATCGTACGCGATCACGACCATTCTAAACATCCAACCTGCCACCGCGTTCCTTACCGCGTTTCGTGTTTGGATTAACAGTGCATGGATTACAACCGGAAGATGGTCCGCGAGAAGAAGCCGGAGAAGCAGGACACCGCGGGACTCAACATCATGCGAGAGCTGGACGGCGAGGGTCGGATGGCGGTCGCGACCGACCTGGCCATGTATTACATCCACCAGCCAAAACACCCGTACGTGGTCGGAAACCCGCTATGCCAGAAGAAGGAGTTTGCGGAGTGGGCTGCAGATGTCTCCTTGGCGAACCAACTGGCCATAGTACAGCGCAATACACCTACCCTGATTCGTGGCACGGTAAGTACAATACTGCTCGCGTTAGTATGTTTACACTACGTAAATGCCCAACCATCACACGCATGCTCCCGCGCTCTGTCCATGCAGGATGGGACCACGGTAAAGAAGAAGACTGTAGGGCTCGATCCGTCACATCTCAAGAAGGGGTCTCCTGCGGAGGTGCAGTTGCGAGTGAAATGGATGCTTGTGCGCGTCCGGTCCATTGATGCATCACTAGAGTAGCTAGATGCGACTGTCCTAAATTGATTGACGATTTTGTCCGCGTCTGTTCCTCTAATTGTGCAAACTTCCATCCATTTTGCCCTTGATCGCGATCGCTAGTATGACTGTGCTTACTTCTAGGTGATAAAGTTCGCGTATTGGTGGTATGGTTTGAGTGCGAAGCACGCCGACATTTACGAGCATCATTGATCGCGTTAAAAGAAAATGGCATTTCAAGAAAATGAGATGAATGACAAAGAAGGGAGTAAACAGCATAGTCAAAATGACCACCGCGCGAAAATCTCAACCAGGGTGGACAAGCAGGGTGGACAAGCAGGATGTCCTCGGCCCACTCACTTTTCTGCTGCGCAGTCAGCTTGAGCCCAGGGTCTATCTTCTTGTCGTAACACATGACCGCGATCGCGGTCAGGTACTGCACCTCTTGGAGGGAGTGATGTCCCAGCCAGCGACGTCTCCCCCCCAGCCACGGTTCGCCCACCATCCCCTCTCCACATCCCTTGCGCTTGCCGCTAGTGCCGCTGTTGTCGCTCGGCCCTACGAGCCTTTGCAGCACCAGCTGAACCTCGTCGTCCGCGTCCGAGTCGTCGTCGTAGTCGTGGTCCACCTTCAACGCGCCTGCAGGCGGCTTACAACCACCGCGACCCTGATTCGTCGCCTTGGCATCTGCGGATGGGGGGATTGCAGGGGCAGTGGAGCTGGGTCCAGGCTGCCCGGGCGCGACCGCAGCGGTGTTGCCTGCCGCGGGCACTAGCGCGGTGGTGGTGGTGGTGGTGGTGGCCGGCGGGGCGTCCTCAACCTTAGCCTTGCCTTTAACAACTTCCACTGCCGAGGGGGCAGGCGGTGGTCCCGCAGCAACATCCCCCCTGGTGGTTCCCTTCGGCAACAGCCTGCACGCAGATCTACCGCTCCCCCCTTGCTCTTAAGGATATTGGTGACGCTAGGGACCGTGGGAACTTTTTGCAGCTTCCCTGCCCTGCTGCTCTCACCCTTCCCTGTCTCCTTGTCAGCGACCCTCTTACCTGTCTCCTTGTCCGCCGCCTTCTTCACTGTCTCCTCCTTCGCTGTATCTTTCTCCGCGCCCCTTTTCCCTGCCTCTTTCTCCGCGACCTCGTCTGATCCCTTCCCCTGCGGTCCATCTGTGCCCAGTCGTGGATCCTCACGACCGGAAAGCAGGGCGATGACGATGTTGAGAGCGTTGGTGACGCCGCTTGTTGTGATCGCGCGTTCGAAGGTGGCCGCAATGTTGGATGACGCGTTGTCGATCTTCCGGGCGACCTCGTCCGTCAACTTCTTCTGGGCTCTTTCCATGTAGTCCACAACAAACCCCCTTCAGGTAACCCTCGTTATCCTCTAGGCGAGCAGCAGTGCGTTTCACCACCTCCCTCAGGTCGCGATTCTCTGCCATTTCCTTCGCGGCAGCTTTGGTCTCCTTGAGCATCGCCCGTTCCGCGCTCTGGACATGATGCAACACCTTCTCCACCGTGGCCGCGAGCTCCTCGTAACTCTGCGTGATCACGACCGCAGCTTCCTGACCAGGCTTTGCGGACATGACCTCCTCCAGCTTGGTGAGTCGGCGCTTCTGATTCTTCACCTGCTCGTCCAAGCGGAGGATTTCATTGGCCAACTTACCAGGCTGCATCTTCACCAGCTCCGAGTATTTCCGCTTTCCCGCGACCGGGCTCTTGCCCGCGACCTCGCATGATGGGGTCGCGCTTCCTAAACGGGGGGACAGCGCAGCATGTAGACTGCGAATACTCTTTCCTGCACCCGTGACCGCGACCTCAGCCCGCCCCTCTGTGTTCACCGCGATTTCCTCGGCCTCCTCCTCCTCCTCCTCCTCCTCCTCCTGCTCCTCCTCCTCCTCCTCCTCCTCCTCCTCCTCCTCCTCCTCCTCCTCCTCCTCCTCCTCCTCCTCTTCCTCCTCCTCCTCCTCTTCGTCGTCCTCTTGCTCCATTTCGTCCGAACCCTCCAGCTCCAAATCACCGCCCTGGTTATCCATCGCGACATCATCGCGCTTCGCTGCATCCCCTTCAACCTGTCCGCGACCCTGGCCATCTGCCTCTTCCGCTGCATTCTTGTCACGTCCACCCTGATGCGCGTTCTCAGGGTCATCCTCGTCACGGTCAGAGCTCGAGCCCTCCTCCTTGTTGTCCGGCTTCCCGGGTTCCGCGGTCACTTCAGCCCCCTCCCCTGCATTCGCGAGCGCGAAAGCAGTATTTAGAGCGAGTTCGTAGCGGCCTGAAACATGTGATCCCACGGGCTGTTCGTGCGACCTCAAACCCTCATTACCGTGAGCTTCCCCCCTGTGACCGTCCGCAATCCCGCACCTAGACTTGAACGCGAGCTCCTCCGCGGCGCGTTTCGCATATTGCCGCAATGTGGTCAATGTCCTGGCAATTGGCTTGGCGATGCGTGGCGCTGATTCGTGTCCAACATTCGCGTCTAGCTCGTTTACAACTCTGTCAAACACGTACCCACATGCGAGTGGCCCGCAAGGGGTCTTCCAAGACGAAATATCCTGAAAAGAAACCGCGGAAGTGGAGTGTTGTGTTAGAGCTCCCGTTAAAAACACCGCGGAGTAACATACGCGAACATGGCACACACTTACCAGGTCCACGAGGCGTGTCGGGTCTCCCAACTGCCCCGACCGGAGGCACTTGACTGAATCGCTCCCGAAATACAGGTTAACGCGACCGTGAAACCACCTGAACACATTGGTCATTTTCAACGCGTTTAACATTAGGATATAATACATACAGGGAAGATCACCAGCTAGTACAAACTTACTTGACAGTCTTGTCGATCGCGGTGAGCTCCTCAGCCACGCAGTGGGGTGACAGACGCGGACAAAACGAGTTTTCCAGGGTGAACTCGCGTCAAGCCCCAGGTGGTCCGGTCGCAAAAGCAGCAACATACACGCGTTTGAATCCTTCTTGTCACTCAACTCCCTGACATGTCTACATTACACAAGAAGACACACGTCAACCCATACACGAAGAAATATATCGGAAAACCATAGGCAAAACACGACCAGCCTACATCTATTCACGGTGTACTCACCCGGACCAGATGCAGAACGCGACCAGCCTACTACCAAGCAAACCGTCAAACACCTGTGCGGCCTCACCACCCGCGACGATGTCCGCGACAACATTGGAGGGCACCACCTTTATCGCCTCCTGTAGCGACTGAGACACGCACTTCCGAACGACGACGTTGTACGGGACATGAAAAAACCAATGACCATAGAATTAACGCGGTCCGTGTGTTATGCGGGCATATCGATGGACAAAAACCCTAGTACATGCAACAATGGTCGCGATAGATAAGGAAACGCGGCCGAAAGCAAGGTGTCAGATTATGGCTCAGACGGCTTCGTTGCCGACAATAGCAATGGTAACGCGAACAAAGTGACATGGTTCAGGGAGACCACGGATCGACCCATAAACACATTCTAAAGGGGCCGTCACTCCAAAAGGTGTTCCTGGCAGTCTTACCAGGCGAGGAAGTCGAAGGAGGTCGTGGTGAAGGGATGCTTATCATCGGCGAAGCACTTCCTCTGCTCGGGGGGGAGCTCCACAGTGGCGCCAGCGATCGAGATCGTAGCAGTGTAAGTAGCGCCCTGATCGCCACTGTTCAACAGCGCCTTCAATTCGCGACCGGCCATGGCGGGGCAAGAACGCGAGCAAATAACAGCAGCGTGGACGAGGCGGGGGGAAACTATCACGCGAACGACAGGGATTCTCCCTACAATATCACTCGGTAGCACCTAAACACGAACGCGACCACACACTATACAAAGCTCGGCGAGTGAACAAGGTGGAGAGGACTAGCAGGAAGACAAAAATGGAGAACCAGGGTGTGAAGAGGAAAATGAGCAACCCATAAGGGGGCAGCACAAGCAACAGGCTGGGGGTGGGACTGCGTGAGGTGGGGAGGAACCCGCGCGCCCCTTGAGACTTTTCAAGGGGGGGACGTTCCAAGTCATGCATGCGAGTGGAACCACGTCCCGCCATATAGCACTCCGACCGCGGACTGCATGCAAGAGGCGATGGTTACCACCTCGGGTGGGGTCTATTCCTCGTCGCGCCCGCCAAAGTCCAGGGTAAATATCCGAAACAACCACCTCTTCCACAACAATTTTACTACACGCGGTCAAAAATGTGAATCGCGTTTAATAAGTTGGCGACAAAAAAAAGGTGAAAAAAAAAACAACGAGTAAATAAAAAAAAAACCGTTCCAACTCGACCGCATACAAACAAAGAGTGTTTTCCTCCTTCAAGAGTGTTTTACTATTAATGCTCTGCAATCGCGTTTACGATTTGTGTTTCCTATGTGTGAGTGTAACAACAGCACAATGGGTACACGTTTTCCAAAGTTGAGGATTTTTTTTTGGCGAACCCTAGCGACCCTTCGCACGCGCGAAGAGTATTTTGCAGGGGTCTTCCGAACCACACCACCGGAAGAAACCGTTTCCGATTGGCCGAATTCGTTCCGGCGCGCATTGGCGACCCTTTGCACGAGCTGGTTGGTGTGCGAAGTGTTTCACTAGGTCCCTCCAGGCCACGCCCCAGTCGGAAACGGCTTCGAATGGCCGGAATTGTTCGAATAATTCCGGCGCGCTCGGGGCCCGTGTGATTGGTGTGCGAGGGGTTTCGCGAGGGGGTTTCGCGAGCCAGGGCTGGGCATTCGGGGGACATCCGGGTGTGGTCCCGGGCTGCGTGGCGCTGGCGTGACCCGGGCTCGGCGCGGGGCAATTCGCCAGCTGACTCCGCCGCCCGGATCTCGCTAGGGACTTGGAACAGGGCGGGGGACTCCCGTTCGCGTGCACCTCCCAGCTGGGGATCGCGACACCCGGTGCATCCGCGTGCGGGCCCGGTGGGAACCCAACCCACCGGGCCGGGAGCCCAGTGGAAGCCAACCCACCGGGGCCCGGATGGACTGGGATGTTTATACGGCGCGGCTCGAGAAAAGCCCGCCCACGCCTTGGGATGTACGGGGCGCGGAGCTACTGCGGGAGGCGTGGGGCGAAGTCGGCCCTCCAGAATCCCACCGGGTCTGGAGCTAGCGCGGCACTGCGTGGCAGACAAAAAACCACGGGATTCCCATCGAAACCTCCCCGCTTCCCCAAAATCCGAAAGAACCCATGTGGTTCTTACGCGCCAATGCATGTGCGACTCGGGGAAAACCAAACGCGATTGGTTTTTACCATTGACAAACTCGCACCCGCGCGCATGCAACTGCGCGTTCGCCATACAGAACGTGGGAGGGGATAGGTGGCGAATTCACAAAACCATTTGCGAACAGCCATCGCACAATGATAAGGTTGGGTAATGCGGTGCGAGATGTGAGAGGGAAACACTGGAAGCCACCTAGCGCGATTTGACAGGCACCATGCAGTCTGACGCGTGCAGCGCGTTGATGGACGTGCACAAGTGTCGCCGTGTAGACGAGCCGCGAACGCGGTGACGTGGGAGGCACGTCTACGCCGTGACCGGTCATTACACCCAGCCTCCCTGCATTCACGCTTTTTGCTCGCTAGTAGCGCATCAGACTCATCCCTCTCATGTCGCATTGCACTCGGTGGACTTAGACGCAAATTGGGTGTCGCGGTCAAATCGTGGGGCGTAACATGAAACATGCGATCACGACACTGCATATTATGCAACATTAGGGTAACCCGGAATCCGTTTAGGGTACAGATGGTAGGGATCGCGTAGACACATTGCACCATGTTGAGGCACGCGTTCTGTAGGAGTAGGGGCAACACCATCGCGAGATGCATGCATACGTTGCATCGCGTTATGGCAACAGACAACACAATCGCGTCCCAGTCCCACACCGCAGGGCCGGCTACCGCACCAGTGCAAAACATGCCTGCGCTCACTCCGACATGGGGTACACCATACGTGGAGCCGATACTCTTTGAGTCCCAAATGCCAGCGTTCCACCCACAGCAATTGATCAACGGGATGCACCTGGCACCGCGGTCACAAATTCCACTCTCATCAGCTCCGGTCGCGTTCTAAACGGATGAGGATGACCAGAATACACACGGGTTATCCACGCCCCATCCTGAAACACAGACGGCCGGACAACACAACATGGCCGCGACCGACCAATCAACACAGCCATTTGGAATGCCTGTTCGCGGCTACGTCGGGCCGCAATACCCGAATTTCGATTTTAGGTACGGGTACATCGGCGTTCAACCAGCACCCCTGGTTCATACACCCTCAACTGTCGCGACGCCACCTGCCGCTCCCGTAACCCCATTTCCTAACGCGATACCATCTCAGCTACCATCGTCGAACCCACCTGTGGCATGTGTTGACACACCAGCGCGTACCACATGCTCGACAGGAAACGCGATTGAAGAGGTTGATGGAGATGCGGCGCATGTAGATCGCGTAGGGGTGTATGCAATCACGCGTGTAAGTTCGCCTCCGATTTAGAACGTGAACTCACTGTTGCCCGGGAACCCGGACGTGCACATCCGCACCCCAGCGCAACAAACTGCTGAGAATGAGAGCGCAGGTAGTAGGCAACCGCATGCGAACGGTAGGAGGGCGAACGAAGGGAGAGGGAACGGTCCGAGAGGGAACGGGGGTAGAGCGAACGGGGGGAGAGGGAACGGCGGGAGGGCTTACGGGGGTAGAGCGAACGGGGGTAGAGCGAACGGTGGGAGATGGAACGGCGGGAGTACGAACGAAGGTAACACGAATGGTGATATCGCGAACAGGGGTAACGAGGGTCCACATAGGCAGGCTAGGATGGCACCCCGCTCGAATCAGCCTGTTAGTAGACCACGTGTAAGGAGGCAGAGAGTGGATATAGTGCTGGAGATGCCCACAACGGAACCGGGGAGGGGTGCGATTAGGCGGGAAACAATGAGGATGAAGACACCGAGGATGACGATGATGACGACGAGGACAGCGACGGGTGTAATGACGATGACGAAAACTACCTATCGAACTCGTTGTCCGCTCTTGATGATGACTGGTTCTGGCGCCTCAAAAGCAGCTGGAGTGATGGCAAACCACATCGGGGTGTACATCGGGCATGCAGAGCAGGGATCTCCATTCCATGTTACCATAGTGTTCCATGTTCAACATGGTTACATATTGATTGACATATCATTGCAGTACTGACTGGCAGGTAACCATAACAAGAGCACCAGGCTCCTTCAGGTCTCTATCCAATATTGATACACTTTACATGTAACTAGTTACCACACATTAACCCTTACAAGAGCAGGGCTAGTGGTTTTGAATGAGCAGCACCGCCCTAGTGGTATCACTCTAGTAGGACCTGTTTTGAGTTGACTAAAGCACGACTCTATTCACGCTAGTAGTTGTTTAGAAAGAGCAGAACCGTCCTAGTGGTATCGCTCGAGAACCTTCTCAATGAGAAGCGAGAAGGCAGCAAAGCCAGCACACCCCGTGCATGCTGCTTGTGGTCCCGCTGCAGGAAGAGAGGAGGGGGGACGGGAGGGAGGGACATAAATACGACTGTTGTGACATGAGTTGAGAACTACGTAGGAAAAGCAGCGACGCCAGCACACCACTGGGGAGTCCCATGCACGCAGCTTGCAGTCCACTTGTGTTGACAAGTGCTCTTAACCACCCAAAAGTGTGCACCACCACGATCTGTGCATCCGGACAATGACTGTGCTTGATCATCACACTCTAGCCCGCGGGTGCATCATAAGGAACCTGCAGCTGCCAGACATGATGATGTGGAACCTTGGCGCTAAGTCGGACACCGATCAAGTGAAGGACGCGTTCATGTTTGTTTACGCGTGCAGAACGGGCAAGACAAACAAGGATTTCTCACTCAACTACATCGCGACAGTGCGGCACCTAGACTGGACGCTGTGCGCGGTCGGTGCTACACTGATGTGGCTGCACTGGGTGTACGACGTGGTTCTCGTCCTCTACGAGGACATTGCCCCCCCTCTCGACTTCTCGGAGCCCGCAAAGTGGTACGACCAGTACCTATTCGTCCCCCTTCGCCAGGGTAATGAGAAGCAGATACAGCCCACGACACATCACGACTGGGCGGCAAAGGTCTTGGAGGACACGGGAATCACATGCTTGCGAGTGGTCTACGCGACCAGAGCAGGTGGGGCGCAGCACGCGTCCGCGGACGGAATGCCTTCGGATCATCTGGCGAGACTTGGGGGGGTGACGCTTCATTGATGTTATGACCAAACACTACTTCACCACGATTCTGAAGGAGGCCGTGCTGCTGAAGGCGGATTTCACAGGGGTGGACGGTGACTACTATCTGGGTCGCGTAAAGGTTCCGGTGAGCGAGGCACTGATGAAGCTACTCCGGGAGCACATATTCTCTTGGGCCGCCCCTGACAAAAGACAGAAACAGGTACGTGTGGGGCCGCGCAACATAATCGTACGCGATCACGACCATTCCCAACATCCCACCTGCCACCGCGTTCCTTACCGCGTTTCGTGTTTGGATTAACAGTGCATGGATTACAACCGGAAGATGGTCCGTGAGAAGAAGCCGGAGAAGCAAGACACCGCGGGACTCAACATCCTGCGAGAGCTGGACGGCGAGGGTCGGATGGCGGTCGCGACCGACCTGGCCATGTATTACATCCACCAGCCGAAACACCCGTACGTGGTATGAAACCCGCTATGCCAGAAGAAGGAGTTTGCGGAGTGGGCTTCAGATGTCTCCTTGGCGAATCAACTGGCCATAGTACAGCGCAATACACCTACCCTGATTCGTGGCGCGGTAAGTACAATGCTGCTCGCGTTAGTATGTCTACACTACGTAAATGCCTAACCATCACACCCATGCTCCCGCGCTCTGTCCATGCAGGATGGGACCGCGGTAATTAAGAAGACTGTAGGGCTCGATCTGTCACATCTCAAGAAGGGGTCTCCTGCGGAGGTGCAGTTGCGAGTGAAATGGATGCTTGTTCGCGACCACTTCATTGATGCATCTCTTCCCGCGACTGAATTTCTGGTCGTGTGGCCGCAGTACTGTGCTCATATGCCATCACTAGAGTAGCTAGATGCGACTGTCCTAAATTGATTGACGATTTTGTCCGCGTCTGTTCCTCTGATTGTGCAAACTTCCATCCATTTTGCCCTTGATCGCGATCTCTAGTATGTCTGTGCTTACTTCATGGTCATAAAGTTCGCGTATTGGTGGTATGGTTTGAGTGCGAAGCACGCCGAGATTTACGAGCATCATGGATCGCGTTAAAAGAAAATGGCATTTCAAGAAAATGAGATGAATGACAAAGAAGGGAGTAAACAGCATAGACAAAATGACCACCGCGCGAAAATCTCAAGCAGGGTCGACAAGCTACCTTTACTAACGAGAGTCTCATGCGACTACACAAACAAGAGTCTCTAACAACAAGTGTTTCCAACCGCAAAAAAACCTCTCTACCTACCACATTCACGCGGACCTCTTCTTCGCGGACAGACGCTTCTCAGGCAGAGCGAGATAGAGCCTGTTGGCCTCCATCAGCTTGGCCGCGATCTTTCAGTCGCTCCAGGTTATCAGCACGTCTACTGTCTAGTGCGCGACCATAGCAACTAGGGTGGGGTTCCCAAGTCGCGCTCCAAGGCGGTTCACGACCGCGGACTCGAAAGCCTCCGCGACCTGCTTCGGAGTGACCTCGGTGGTGTGCGGGCGGGCACTCTCCTTCCTAGCCCTCTATAAGATCGCCAGTACAATGGTGGGGTAGCCGAAGGCATGTTCTTCTGGGGTGCCTGCAGACTGCGTCGCGCCGTATCCAGCATCCACGATCTCGTCGAGGTCGAGACCGTTGCACTTCTCCCACATCATCGCGATCGCGCACGCGACCGCACCTGCAAACTGGGCTTCCTAGGCGCCGGTGACATCGGGCTCCTCGTCTGCCGCCTCCTTGCCCACCGCAGAGATGTCCTCGGCCCACTCACTTTTCTGCTGCGCAGTCAGCTTGAGCCCGGGGTCTATCTTCTTGTCGTAACACATGACCGCGATCGCAGTCAGGTACTGCACCTCTTGGAGGAAGTGAAGTCCTAGCCAGCGACGTCTCCCCCCCAGCCACGGTTCGCCCACCATCCCCTCTACACCCCTGGGCAGCGCGCGGATACCACATCCCTTGCGCTTGCCGCTAGTGCCGCTGTTGTCGCTCGGCCCTACGAGCCTTTGCAGCACCAGCTGAACCACGTCGTCCGCGTCCGAGTCGTCGTCGTAGTCGTGGTCCACCTTCAACGCGCCTGCAGGCAGCTTACAACCACCGCGACCCTGATTCTTCACCTTGGCATCTGCGGATGGGGGGATTGCAGGGGCGGTGGAGCTGGGTCCAGGTTGCCCGGGCGCGACCGCGGTGGTGTTGCCTGCCGCGGGCACTAGCGCGGTGGTGGTGGCCGGCAGGGCGTCCTCGACCTTAGCCTTGCCTTTACCAGCTTCCACTGCCGAGGGGGCAGGCGGTGGTCCCGCAGCAGCATCCCCCTTGGTGGTTCCCCTCGGGAGCAGCCCTGGACGCAGATCTACCGCGCCCCCCTTGCTCTTCAGGATATCGGTGACGCTAGGGACCGCGGGAACTTTCTGCCGCTTCCCTGCCCTGCTGCTCTCACCATTCCCTGTCTCCTTGTCAGCGACCCTCTTACCTGTCTCCTTGTCCGCGGCTTCTTCATTGTCTCCTTCTTCGTTGTATCTTTCTCCGTGCCCCTTTTCCCTGCCTCTTTCTCCGCGACCTCGTCTGATCCCTTCCCCTGCGATCCATCTGTGCCTGGTCGCGGAGCCTCACGACCGGAAAGCAGGACGATGACGGTGTTGAGAGCGTTGGTGACGCCGCTTGTTGTGATCGCGCGTTCGAAGGTGGCCACAATGTTGGATGACGCGCCGCCAATCTTCCGAGCGACCTCGTCCGTCAACTTCTTCTGGGCTCTTTCCATGGAGTCCACAACCACCCCTTTTCAGGTTACCCGTGTTATCCTCCAGGCGAGCAGCAGTGCGTTTCAGCACCTCCCTCAGGTCGTGATTCTCTGCCCTGTCCTTTGCGGCAGCTTTGGTCTCCTTGACTATTGCCCATTCCGCGTTCTGGAGATGATGCAGCACCTTCTCCACCGTGGCCGCGAGCTCCTCGTAACTCTGCGTGATCACGACCGCAACTTCCTGACCAGGCTTTGCGGACATGACCTCCTCCAGCTATGTGAGTCGGCGCTTCTGATTCTTCACCTGCTCGTCCAAGCGGAGGATTTCCTCGGCCAACTTACCAGGCTGCATCTTGACCAGCTCCGCGTATTTCCGCTTTCCCGCGACCGGGCTCTTGCCCGCGACCTCGCATGATGGGGTCGCGCTTCCTAAACGGGGGGACAGCGCAGCATGTAGACTGCGAATACTCTTTCCTGCACCCGTGACCGCGACCTCAGCCCGCCCCTCTGTGTTCACCGCGATTTCCTCGGCCTCCTCCTCCTCCTCCTCCTCCTCTGCCTCCTCCTCCTCCTCCTCCTCCTCCTCCTCCTCCTCCTCCTCCTCCTCCTCCTCCTCCTCCTTCTCCTCCTCTTCGTCGTCCTCTTCCTCCATTTCGTCCGAACCCTCCAGCTCCAAATCACCGCCCTGGTTATCCATCGCGACATCATCGCGCTTCGCTGCATCCCCTTCAACCTGTCCGCGACCCTGGCCATCTGCCTCTTCCGCTGCATTCTTGTCACGTCCACCCTGATGCGCGTTCTCAGGGTCATCCTCGTCACGGTCAGAGCTCGAGCCCTCCTCCTTGTTGTCCGGCTTCCCGGGTTCCGCGGTCACTTCAGCCCCCTCCCCTGCATTCGCGAGCGCGAAAGCAGTATTTAGAGCGAGTTCGTAGCGGCCTGAAACATGTGATCCCACGGGCTGTTCGTGCGACCTCAAACCCTCATTACCGTGAGCTTCCCCCCTGTGACCGTCCGCAATCCCGCACCTAGACTTGAACGCGAGCTCCTCCGCGGCGCGTTTCGCATATTGCCGCAAGTGGTCAATGTCCTGGCAATTGGCTTGGCGATGCGTGGCGCTGATTCGTGTCCAACATTCGCGTCTAGCTCGTTTACAACTCTGTCAAACACGTACCCACATGCGAGTGGCCCGCAAGGGGTCTTCCAAGACGAAATATCCTGAAAAGAAACCGCGGAAGTGGAGTGTTGTGTTAGAGCTCCCGTTAAAAACACCGCGGAGTAACATACGCGAACATGGCACACACTTACCAGGTCCACGAGGCGTGTCGGGTCTCCCAACTGCCCCGACCGGAGGCACTTGACTGAATCGCTCCCGAAATACAGGTTAACGCGACCGTGAAACCACCTGAACACATTGGTCATTTTCAACGCGTTTAACATTAGGATATAATACATACAGGGAAGATCACCAGCTAGTACAAACTTACTTGACAGTCTTGTCGATCGCGGTGAGCTCCTCAGCCACGCAGTGGGGTGACAGACGCGTACAAAACGAGTTTTCCAGGGTGAACTCGCGTCAAGCCCCAGGTGGTCCGGTCGCAAAAGCAGCAACATACACGCGTTTGAATCCTTCTTGTCACTCAACTCCCTGACATGTCTACATTACACAAGAAGACACACGTCAACCCATACACGAAGAAATATATCGGAAAACCATAGGCAAAACACGACCAGCCTACATCTATTCACGGTGTACTCACCCGACCAGATGCAGAACGCGACCAGCCTACTACCAAGCAAACCGTCAAACACCTGTGCGGCCTCACCACCCCGCGACGATGTCCGCGACAACATTGGAGGGCACCACCTTTATCGCCTCCTGTAGCGACTGAGAGACACGCACTTCCGAACGACGACGTTGTACGGGACATGAAAAAACAATGACCATAGAATTAACGCGGTCCGTGTGTTATGCGGGCATATCGATGGACAAAAACCCTAGTACATGCAAAATGGTCGCGATAGATAAGGAAACGCGGCCGAAAGCAAGGTGTCAGATTATGGCTCAGACGGCTTCGTTGCCGACAATAGCAATGGTAACGCGAACAAAGTGACATGGTTCAGGGAGACCACGGATCGACCCATAAACACATTCTAAAGGGGCCGTCACTCCAAAAGGTGTTCCTGGCAGTCTTACCAGGCGAGGAAGTCGAAGGAGGTCGTGGTGAAGGGATGCTTATCATCGGCGAAGCACTTCCTCTGCTCGGGGGGGAGCTCCACAGTGGCGCCAGCGATCGAGATCGTAGCAGTGTAAGTAGCGCCCTGATCGCCACTGTTCAACAGCGCCTTCAATTCGCGACCGGCCATGGCGGGGCAAGAACGCGAGCAAATAACAGCAGCGTGGACGAGGCGGGGGGAAACTATCACGCGAACGACAGGGATTCTCCCTACAATATCACTCGGTAGCACCTAAACACGAACGCGACCACACACTATACAAAGCTCGGCGAGTGAACAAGGTGGAGAGGACTAGCAGGAAGACAAAAATGGAGAACCAGGGTGTGAAGAGGAAAATGAGCAACCCATAAGGGGGCAGCACAAGCAACAGGCTGGGGGTGGGACTGCGTGAGGTGGGGAGGAACCCGCGCGCCCCTTGAGACTTTTCAAGGGGGGGACGTTCCAAGTCATGCATGCGAGTGGAACCACGTCCCGCCATATAGCACTCCGACCGCGGACTGCATGCAAGAGGCGATGGTTACCACCTCGGGTGGGGTCTATTCCTCGTCGCGCCCGCCAAAGTCCAGGGTAAATATCCGAAACAACCACCTCTTCCACAACAATTTTACTACACGCGGTCAAAAATGTGAATCGCGTTTAATAAGTTGGCGACAAAAAAAAGGTGAAAAAAAAAACAACGAGTAAATAAAAAAAAAAACCGTTCCAACTCGACCGCATACAAACAAAGAGTGTTTTCCTCCTTCAAGAGTGTTTTACTATTAATGCTCTGCAATCGCGTTTACGATTTGTGTTTCCTATGTGTGAGTGTAACAACAGCACAATGGGTACACGTTTTCCAAAGTTGAGGATTTTTTTTTGGCGAACCCTAGCGACCCTTCGCACGCGCGAAGAGTATTTTGCAGGGGTCTTCCGAACCACACCACCGGAAGAAACCGTTTCCGATTGGCCGAATTCGTTCCGGCGCGCATTGGCGACCCTTTGCACGAGCTGGTTGGTGTGCGAAGTGTTTCACTAGGTCCCTCCAGGCCACGCCCCAGTCGGAAACGGCTTCGAATGGCCGGAATTGTTCGAATAATTCCGGCGCGCTCGGGGCCCGTGTGATTGGTGTGCGAGGGGTTTCGCGAGGGGGTTTCGCGAGCCAGGGCTGGGCATTCGGGGGACATCCGGGTGTGGTCCCGGGCTGCGTGGCGCTGGCGTGACCCGGGCTCGGCGCGGGGCAATTCGCCAGCTGACTCCGCCGCCCGGATCTCGCTAGGGACTTGGAACAGGGCGGGGGACTCCCGTTCGCGTGCACCTCCCAGCTGGGGATCGCGACACCCGGTGCATCCGCGTGCGGGCCCGGTGGGAACCCAACCCACCGGGCCGGGAGCCCAGTGGAAGCCAACCCACCGGGGCCCGGATGGACTGGGATGTTTATACGGCGCGGCTCGAGAAAAGCCCGCCCACGCCTTGGGATGTACGGGGCGCGGAGCTACTGCGGGAGGCGTGGGGCGAAGTCGGCCCTCCAGAATCCCACCGGGTCTGGAGCTAGCGCGGCACTGCGTGGCAGACAAAAAACCACGGGATTCCCATCGAAACCTCCCCGCTTCCCCAAAATCCGAAAGAACCCATGTGGTTCTTACGCGCCAATGCATGTGCGACTCGGGGAAAACCAAACGCGATTGGTTTTTACCATTGACAAACTCGCACCCGCGCGCATGCAACTGCGCGTTCGCCATACAGAACGTGGGAGGGGATAGGTGGCGAATTCACAAAACCATTTGCGAACAGCCATCGCACAATGATAAGGTTGGGTAATGCGGTGCGAGATGTGAGAGGGAAACACTGGAAGCCACCTAGCGCGATTTGACAGGCACCATGCAGTCTGACGCGTGCAGCGCGTTGATGGACGTGCACAAGTGTCGCCGTGTAGACGAGCCGCGAACGCGGTGACGTGGGAGGCACGTCTACGCCGTGACCGGTCATTACACCCAGCCTCCCTGCATTCACGCTTTTTGCTCGCTAGTAGCGCATCAGACTCATCCCTCTCATGTCGCATTGCACTCGGTGGACTTAGACGCAAATTGGGTGTCGCGGTCAAATCGTGGGGCGTAACATGAAACATGCGATCACGACACTGCATATTATGCAACATTAGGGTAACCCGGAATCCGTTTAGGGTACAGATGGTAGGGATCGCGTAGACACATTGCACCATGTTGAGGCACGCGTTCTGTAGGAGTAGGGGCAACACCATCGCGAGATGCATGCATACGTTGCATCGCGTTATGGCAACAGACAACACAATCGCGTCCCAGTCCCACACCGCAGGGCCGGCTACCGCACCAGTGCAAAACATGCCTGCGCTCACTCCGACATGGGGTACACCATACGTGGAGCCGATACTCTTTGAGTCCCAAATGCCAGCGTTCCACCCACAGCAATTGATCAACGGGATGCACCTGGCACCGCGGTCACAAATTCCACTCTCATCAGCTCCGGTCGCGTTCTAAACGGATGAGGATGACCAGAATACACACGGGTTATCCACGCCCCATCCTGAAACACAGACGGCCGGACAACACAACGTGGCCGCGACCGACCAATCAACACAGCCATTTGGAATGCCTGTTCGCGGCTACGTCGGGCCGCAATACCCGAATTTCGATTTTAGGTACGGGTACATCGGCGTTCAACCAGCACCCCTGGTTCATACACCCTCAACTGTCGCGACGCCACCTGCCGCTCCCGTAACCCCATTTCCTAACGCGATACCATCTCAGCTACCATCGTCGAACCCACCTGTGGCATGTGTTGACACACCAGCGCGTACCACATGCTCGACAGGAAACGCGATTGAAGAGGTTGATGGAGATGCGGCGCATGTAGATCGCGTAGGGGTGTATGCAATCACGCGTGTAAGTTCGCCTCCGATTTAGAACGTGAACTCACTGTTGCCCGGGAACCCGGACGTGCACATCCGCACCCCAGCGCAACAAACTGCTGAGAATGAGAGCGCAGGTAGTAGGCAACCGCATGCGAACGGTAGGAGGGCGAACGAAGGGAGAGGGAACGGTCCGAGAGGGAACGGGGGTAGAGCGAACGGGGGGAGAGGGAACGGCGGGAGGGCTTACGGGGGTAGAGCGAACGGGGGTAGAGCGAACGGTGGGAGATGGAACGGCGGGAGTACGAACGAAGGTAACACGAATGGTGATATCGCGAACAGGGGTAACGAGGGTCCACATAGGCAGGCTAGGATGGCACCCCGCTCGAATCAGCCTGTTAGTAGACCACGTGTAAGGAGGCAGAGAGTGGATATAGTGCTGGAGATGCCCACAACGGAACCGGGGAGGGGTGCGATTAGGCGGGAAACAATGAGGATGAAGACACCGAGGATGACGATGATGACGACGAGGACAGCGACGGGTGTAATGACGATGACGAAAACTACCTATCGAACTCGTTGTCCGCTCTTGATGATGACTGGTTCTGGCGCCTCAAAAGCAGCTGGAGTGATGGCAAACCACATCGGGGTGTACATCGGGCATGCAGAGCAGGGATCTCCATTCCATGTTACCATAGTGTTCCATGTTCAACATGGTTACATATTGATTGACATATCATTGCAGTACTGACTGGCAGGTAACCATAACAAGAGCACCAGGCTCCTTCAGGTCTCTATCCAATATTGATACACTTTACATGTAACTAGTTACCACACATTAACCCTTACAAGAGCAGGGCTAGTGGTTTTGAATGAGCAGCACCGCCCTAGTGGTATCACTCTAGTAGGACCTGTTTTGAGTTGACTAAAGCACGACTCTATTCACGCTAGTAGTTGTTTAGAAAGAGCAGAACCGTCCTAGTGGTATCGCTCGAGAACCTTCTCAATGAGAAGCGAGAAGGCAGCAAAGCCAGCACACCCCGTGCATGCTGCTTGTGGTCCCGCTGCAGGAAGAGAGGAGGGGGGACGGGAGGGAGGGACATAAATACGACTGTTGTGACATGAGTTGAGAACTACGTAGGAAAAGCAGCGACGCCAGCACACCACTGGGGAGTCCCATGCACGCAGCTTGCAGTCCACTTGTGTTGACAAGTGCTCTTAACCACCCAAAAGTGTGCACCACCACGATCTGTGCATCCGGACAATGACTGTGCTTGATCATCACACTCTAGCCCGCGGGTGCATCATAAGGAACCTGCAGCTGCCAGACATGATGATGTGGAACCTTGGCGCTAAGTCGGACACCGATCAAGTGAAGGACGCGTTCATGTTTGTTTACGCGTGCAGAACGGGCAAGACAAACAAGGATTTCTCACTCAACTACATCGCGACAGTGCGGCACCTAGACTGGACGCTGTGCGCGGTCGGTGCTACACTGATGTGGCTGCACTGGGTGTACGACGTGGTTCTCGTCCTCTACGAGGACATTGCCCCCCCTCTCGACTTCTCGGAGCCCGCAAAGTGGTACGACCAGTACCTATTCGTCCCCCTTCGCCAGGGTAATGAGAAGCAGATACAGCCCACGACACATCACGACTGGGCGGCAAAGGTCTTGGAGGACACGGGAATCACATGCTTGCGAGTGGTCTACGCGACCAGAGCAGGTGGGGCGCAGCACGCGTCCGCGGACGGAATGCCTTCGGATCATCTGGCGAGACTTGGGGGGGTGACGCTTCATTGATGTTATGACCAAACACTACTTCACCACGATTCTGAAGGAGGCCGTGCTGCTGAAGGCGGATTTCACAGGGGTGGACGGTGACTACTATCTGGGTCGCGTAAAGGTTCCGGTGAGCGAGGCACTGATGAAGCTACTCCGGGAGCACATATTCTCTTGGGCCGCCCCTGACAAAAGACAGAAACAGGTACGTGTGGGGCCGCGCAACATAATCGTACGCGATCACGACCATTCCCAACATCCCACCTGCCACCGCGTTCCTTACCGCGTTTCGTGTTTGGATTAACAGTGCATGGATTACAACCGGAAGATGGTCCGTGAGAAGAAGCCGGAGAAGCAAGACACCGCGGGACTCAACATCCTGCGAGAGCTGGACGGCGAGGGTCGGATGGCGGTCGCGACCGACCTGGCCATGTATTACATCCACCAGCCGAAACACCCGTACGTGGTATGAAACCCGCTATGCCAGAAGAAGGAGTTTGCGGAGTGGGCTTCAGATGTCTCCTTGGCGAATCAACTGGCCATAGTACAGCGCAATACACCTACCCTGATTCGTGGCGCGGTAAGTACAATGCTGCTCGCGTTAGTATGTCTACACTACGTAAATGCCTAACCATCACACCCATGCTCCCGCGCTCTGTCCATGCAGGATGGGACCGCGGTAATTAAGAAGACTGTAGGGCTCGATCTGTCACATCTCAAGAAGGGGTCTCCTGCGGAGGTGCAGTTGCGAGTGAAATGGATGCTTGTTCGCGACCACTTCATTGATGCATCTCTTCCCGCGACTGAATTTCTGGTCGTGTGGCCGCAGTACTGTGCTCATATGCCATCACTAGAGTAGCTAGATGCGACTGTCCTAAATTGATTGACGATTTTGTCCGCGTCTGTTCCTCTGATTGTGCAAACTTCCATCCATTTTGCCCTTGATCGCGATCTCTAGTATGTCTGTGCTTACTTCATGGTCATAAAGTTCGCGTATTGGTGGTATGGTTTGAGTGCGAAGCACGCCGAGATTTACGAGCATCATGGATCGCGTTAAAAGAAAATGGCATTTCAAGAAAATGAGATGAATGACAAAGAAGGGAGTAAACAGCATAGACAAAATGACCACCGCGCGAAAATCTCAAGCAGGGTCGACAAGCTACCTTTACTAACGAGAGTCTCATGCGACTACACAAACAAGAGTCTCTAACAACAAGTGTTTCCAACCGCAAAAAAACCTCTCTACCTACCACATTCACGCGGACCTCTTCTTCGCGGACAGACGCTTCTCAGGCAGAGCGAGATAGAGCCTGTTGGCCTCCATCAGCTTGGCCGCGATCTTTCAGTCGCTCCAGGTTATCAGCACGTCTACTGTCTAGTGCGCGACCATAGCAACTAGGGTGGGGTTCCCAAGTCGCGCTCCAAGGCGGTTCACGACCGCGGACTCGAAAGCCTCCGCGACCTGCTTCGGAGTGACCTCGGTGGTGTGCGGGCGGGCACTCTCCTTCCTAGCCCTCTATAAGATCGCCAGTACAATGGTGGGGTAGCCGAAGGCATGTTCTTCTGGGGTGCCTGCAGACTGCGTCGCGCCGTATCCAGCATCCACGATCTCGTCGAGGTCGAGACCGTTGCACTTCTCCCACATCATCGCGATCGCGCACGCGACCGCACCTGCAAACTGGGCTTCCTAGGCGCCGGTGACATCGGGCTCCTCGTCTGCCGCCTCCTTGCCCACCGCAGAGATGTCCTCGGCCCACTCACTTTTCTGCTGCGCAGTCAGCTTGAGCCCGGGGTCTATCTTCTTGTCGTAACACATGACCGCGATCGCAGTCAGGTACTGCACCTCTTGGAGGAAGTGAAGTCCTAGCCAGCGACGTCTCCCCCCCAGCCACGGTTCGCCCACCATCCCCTCTACACCCCTGGGCAGCGCGCGGATACCACATCCCTTGCGCTTGCCGCTAGTGCCGCTGTTGTCGCTCGGCCCTACGAGCCTTTGCAGCACCAGCTGAACCACGTCGTCCGCGTCCGAGTCGTCGTCGTAGTCGTGGTCCACCTTCAACGCGCCTGCAGGCAGCTTACAACCACCGCGACCCTGATTCTTCACCTTGGCATCTGCGGATGGGGGGATTGCAGGGGCGGTGGAGCTGGGTCCAGGTTGCCCGGGCGCGACCGCGGTGGTGTTGCCTGCCGCGGGCACTAGCGCGGTGGTGGTGGCCGGCAGGGCGTCCTCGACCTTAGCCTTGCCTTTACCAGCTTCCACTGCCGAGGGGGCAGGCGGTGGTCCCGCAGCAGCATCCCCCTTGGTGGTTCCCCTCGGGAGCAGCCCTGGACGCAGATCTACCGCGCCCCCCTTGCTCTTCAGGATATCGGTGACGCTAGGGACCGCGGGAACTTTCTGCCGCTTCCCTGCCCTGCTGCTCTCACCATTCCCTGTCTCCTTGTCAGCGACCCTCTTACCTGTCTCCTTGTCCGCGGCTTCTTCATTGTCTCCTTCTTCGTTGTATCTTTCTCCGTGCCCCTTTTCCCTGCCTCTTTCTCCGCGACCTCGTCTGATCCCTTCCCCTGCGATCCATCTGTGCCTGGTCGCGGAGCCTCACGACCGGAAAGCAGGACGATGACGGTGTTGAGAGCGTTGGTGACGCCGCTTGTTGTGATCGCGCGTTCGGAGGTGGCCACAATGTTGGATGACGCGCCGCCAATCTTCCGAGCGACCTCGTCCGTCAACTTCTTCTGGGCTCTTTCCATGGAGTCCACAACCACCCCTTTTCAGGTTACCCGTGTTATCCTCCAGGCGAGCAGCAGTGCGTTTCAGCACCTCCCTCAGGTCGTGATTCTCTGCCCTGTCCTTTGCGGCAGCTTTGGTCTCCTTGACTATTGCCCATTCCGCGTTCTGGAGATGATGCAGCACCTTCTCCACCGTGGCCGCGAGCTCCTCGTAACTCTGCGTGATCACGACCGCAACTTCCTGACCAGGCTTTGCGGACATGACCTCCTCCAGCTATGTGAGTCGGCGCTTCTGATTCTTCACCTGCTCGTCCAAGCGGAGGATTTCCTCGGCCAACTTACCAGGCTGCATCTTGACCAGCTCCGCGTATTTCCGCTTTCCCGCGACCGGGCTCTTGCCCGCGACCTCGCATGATGGGGTCGCGCTTCCTGGACGGGGGGACAGCGCAACATGTAGACTGCGAATACTCTTTCCTGCACCCGCGACCGCGACCTCAGCCCGCCCCTCAGTGTTCACCACGATTTCATCGACCTCCTCCTCTTACTCCTCCTCCTCCTTCTCCTCCTCCTCCTCCTCCTCCTCCTCCTCCTCCTCCTCCTCCTCCTCCTCTTCGTCATCCTCTTCCTCCATTTCGTCCGAACCCTCCAGCTCCAAATCACCGCCTTGGTTATCCATCGCGACATCATCGCGCTCCGCTGCATCCCCTTCAACCTGTCCGCGACCCTGGCCATCTGCCTCTTCCGCTGCATTCTTGTCACGTCCACCCTGATGCGCGTTCTCAGGGGCATCCTCGTCGCGGTCAGAGCTCGAGCCCTCCTCCTTGTTGTACGGCTTCCTATGTTCCGCGGCCACTTCAGCCCCCTCCCTTGCGTTCGCGAGCGCGAAAGCAGTATTTAGAGTTCGCAGCGGCCTGAAACTTGTGATCCCGCGGGCTGTTCGTGCGACCTCAAACGCTCATTACCGTGAGCTTCCCCCCCGTGACCGTCCGCAATCCTGCACCTAGACTTGAACGTGAGCTCATCCGCGGCCCGTTTCGCATCCTGCCGCAACGTGGTCAATGTCCTGGCAATTGGCTCAGCGATGCGTGGCGCTGGTTCGTGTCCAACAACCGCGTCTAGCTCGTTGAGGACTCTGTCAAACGCGTACCCACATGCGAGTGGCCCGCAAGGGGTCTTCCAAGATGAAATATCCTGAAAAGAAACCGCGGAAGTGGAGTGTTGTGTTAGAGCTCCCGTTGAAAACCTCGCGACATATCAAACGCGAACATGGCACACACTTACCGGGTCCACGAGGCGTGTCGGGTCTCCCAACTGCCCCGACCAGAGGCACTTGACTGAATCGCTTCCGAAATACAGGTTAACGCGACCGTGAAACCACCTGAACACATTGGTCGTTTTCACCGCGTTTAACATTAGGATATAATACATACAGGGAAGTTCAATAGTGACCAAACAATAAAAGATCACCAGCTAGTACAAACTTACTTGACAATCTTGTCGATCGCGGTGAGCTCCTCAGCCGCGGCAGTGGGGTGACAGACGCGTACAAAACGAGTTTTCCAGGGTGAACTCGCGTCAAGCCCCAGGTGGTCCGGTCGCGAAAGCAACAACATACACACGTTTGAAGCCTTCTTGTTACTCAACTCCCTGACATGTTTACATCACACAAGAAGACACACGTCAGCCCATACACGAAGAATTATATCGGAAAACCATAGGCAAAACACGACCAGCCTACTACCAAGCAAACCGTCAAACGCATGCGCGGCCTCACCACCCCGACGATGTCCGCGACAACATTGGAGGGCACCACCTTTATCGCCTCCTGCAGTGACTATGACACGCACTTCCAAACGACCACCCTGTACGGGATATGGAAAAACCAATGACCATAGAATCAACGCGGTAAGTGTGTAATGCGGGCATATCGATGGACAAAAACCCCAGTATATGCAACAGTGGTCGCGATAGATAAGAAACCGCGACAGGAAGCAAGGTGTCAGATTATGGCTCAGACGGCTTCATTGCCCACAAAAGCAATGGTAACGCGAACAAAGTGACATGGTTCAGGGAGACCGCGGATCGACCCATAAACACGTTCAAAAGGGGCCGTCACACCAAAAGGTGTACCTCGCAGTCTTACCAGGCGAGGAAGTAGAAGGAGGTCGCGGTGAAGGGATGCTTATCATCGATGAAGCACTTCCTCTGCTCGGGGGGGAGCTCCACATTGGCGCCAGCGATCGAGATCGTAGCAGTGTAAGTAGCGCCCTGATCGCCACTGTTCAACAGCGCCTTCAATTCGCGACCGGCCATGGCGGGGCAAGAATGCGGGCAAATAACAGCAGCGCGGACGAGGCGGGGGGAAACTATCACGCGAACGACAAGGATTCTCCCTACAATATCACTCAGTAGCACCTAAACGCGAACGCGACCACACACTATACGAATCTCGAGCGGAGGTACCGCAGCGAGGTACCACGTAGCGGAGGTACCACGTAGCGGAGGCAAAGCTGACCACGCTGGTGAAGCTCTCGAGCAAGGAAGTACCGCAGGGCGATGTGCTTCGTTCTGTGCTCCAGTCTGTGCTCCTCACACAAGGCAATGGCAGCCTTGTTGTCAACGTACAGCACTGGAGGGGAACGAGGCCGCTCTCCCAAGTCAGTCAACAGGTAGGTCAGCCAGCGTAGCTCCTGGGCCGCCATGGCTGTGGCGTAGATCTCAGCCTCACAACTGGAGCTGAGAACAGAAGAAGAGCGTGTAGAACGCCAAGAAACTGAGCCAGAGCCAAGGCTGAAGGTGTAACCCTGAGACGACCGCTGTGTAGCCTGGTCGTCCGCCCAAGAAGCGTCTGAGTGTCCAGTGAGTACAACCCGGTCTCGCCCTCCAAGCACTAGCCCCATGCCCGACGTACTGCACAAGTAGCGCAACACCCTCTTAGCGGCATCCATGTGCTCCTTCCTGTGACGGCCAGGAGCGACATAGCGTGCAAGGATGCTAAGAGGGTATGCAAGGTCAGGTCGAGTGCAGGTCATCAGGTACATGAGGCAACCAACAAGCTCTGGATACGGGCCACTCGACTCTACGGACTCATCCGAAGGCAGAGCTGAGAGCGAGTGACCTGTAGGCAGAGGAGTGGCCTGAGGCGAGGAGTACGTGAAGCCGAAGCGCTGAAGGACCTGCTGCACCATGTGTGACTGAGTCAGTGTGATGGTGCGCCGTGCTCTGTCCCGAGTGATCCGCAAGCCAAGGTAGCTTGTCAGTTCACCCAGGTCTGTGCACGTGTGTCGCTTCTGCAGCTCCGACTTCACGTAGGCGAGTGCCTGAGTGTCAGCAGTGGCAAAGACCAAGTCGTCGACGTACACGAGGATGTAGAACGGCGGCAGCGAGGTGTCAGTGCGTAGAAACAGCGACGGGTCAGCAGTAGAAGGAGCGAACCCAAGTGCCGCGAGTGTCGTCCTCAGTGTGTCGTGCCACTCACGTGGCGCCTGGCGGAGACCGTAGACTGGCCGCTGGAGCCTCCACTGGGTACCAGGAGGGAACGACCCAGTGAAGCCAGGAGGGCGGCGCAGCCAGATCTCCTCGTGAAGACTGCCCTGCAAGAAAGCAGTACTGAAGTCAAGAGAGTGAAGCTCGTAGTCTCGCTGAGCGGCTATGTGCAGCAGCACCCGAAGAGTAGTCATCTTCGGGGTGGGGGAGAAGGTCTGAAAGAAGTCTACTCCCTCGCGCTGACTGAAGCCTCGAGCAACGTAGCGTGCCTTGAAGACAGGAGGAGAACCAGGCGGCCGCTTCACCCTGAAAATCCACATGCCACTGACGATGTTCGCCCCAGGTGGGGGAACCTCGTCGACGTAGGTGCCTGTGGACTTCCAGGAAGCCATCTCGGCGTCCATGGCTGTCTTCCACTGAGAGGAGTAGGGACCTGCCACCGCCTCTGCGTAAGAGCGCGGGGTCGGGATGTCTGGTGCATCCGGGTCTCCCTCAGGGGCAACTAGCATGGACACAAGATGGGGCAAAGCAGCAGCAAAGCACTGGAACTCCTCCTGTCTGTCCTCAAGGACGTCCGTGCCTAGAGCACACTCACCCCCGACGGACGGAGGACAGACAGACGCAGACTCAGCAACAAGGCTAGCGGCGAAGTCTAGACGGCACGCGGCAGCAAAGTCAACCAACTCAGCGACCAGAGCAGACGCAGCAGAGGACTCAAAGGTAGGGTCAGTGACAACAGTGGCGAGGAGACGCGTGACTGTGGGACTGGCAGCACGACGGGAGTCAGACTCCGGGTCAGGAAGAGTAGGGAGAGAGGACGCAGGAGGAGACGGCAGAGGGACACGCTGAGGAGCAGTGGAGCGACGCAGTGTCATGTAGTGAGTGCCAGGGACAGGAGGAGGACGCTCACGTGTGCCACGACGACTAGTGCGCGCAGGACGAACAGGCGACGCAGGACGAGACGCAGGCTCACGACGCTCGGTAAGACCTCCTGTGGGACCGGTGTAAGGAGAGGAAACAGGGAGAGGCGAGGTAGGCGGTAACTGTGACTGCGACTGGACAGGCTGCAGACACTCTACGGAGGGAGGAGGACAAGGAGGAGGAGCCAGACCAAGAACCTGCTGAAGGAGCGGGACGAAGTACGGTCGCGGCCTCGTAGCGTCCCCAGAGCCAGCAGGGACACCAGCACCGGGGACCTCAGCACCAGCAGTAGCTCCACCGTGCGGGTCCGCAGCACCAGCAGCAGCTCCACCGCCCGGGGCCTCAGCACCAGCAGCAGCTCCACCGTCCGGGTCCTCAGCACCAGCAGCAGCTCCACCGTCCGGGTCCGCAGCACCAGCAGCAGCTCCACCGTCCGGGTCCGCAGCACCAGCAGTAGCTCCACCGTGCGGGTCCGCAGCACCAGTAGCAGCTCCACCGCCCGGGGCCTCAGCACCAGCAGCAGCTCCACCGTCCGCGTCCTCAGCACCAGCAGCAGCTCCACCGTCCGGGTCCTCAGCACCAGCAGTAGCTCCACCGTCCGGGTCCTCAGCACCAGCAGCAGCTCCACCGTCCGGGTCCTCAGCACCAGCAGCAGCTCCACCGTCCGGGTCCGCAGCACCAGGGGCTCCACTCCGAAGACTGCAGCGCCGCGTGTACCACTCGCGGATCTGCTGAAGGGAGGGGAGCTCCCGGGGAGGTGGGGAAGCACGGGTACCGGCGCTAGAAGCACCCCTCCGGAGGCTGCAGTACCGGAGGTACCTCTCCTGCAGCTGCTGGGAGGAGAGGGCTCCTCCAGGAGTAGCACGCGCAGGCTCAGCACCACCAGACTCAACACCACCAGACTCAGCACTCCCAGGCTCCGCACCCCCAGGCCCAGCACCCCCAGGCTCCGCACCTCCAGGCTCAGCACCCCCAGTCTCAGCACCTCCAGGCTCAGCACCTCCAGCAGGTCTTAGCACCCCCAGGCTCAGCACCCCCAGGCTCAGCACCCCCAGTCTCAGCACCCCCAGGCTCAGCACCCCCAGGCGCAGCACCCCCAGTCTCAGTACCCCCAGGCTCAGTACCCCGAGGAGGACGCGACTCGACGGCTACCTCGACAGGCTCAACGGGGTCTACCTGAGACACACCTGAGGGAGCGGCACCCTGAGGGGGAGGGGCTCTACAACAGCAGCACCTGGCGCGAGGAAGAGAGGCGGAGGGGGGAGCGGGGCAGTGCGGTAGGGGAAGAGACGGTAAAAAGGAACCGACTCGTCAAAGGTGACGTCCTGAGAGGCAAAGACCCGGCGCGAGGTGGGGTGGTAAAACTGCCAGCCAGACGCGTCAGGGACAAAGCCAAGAAAGACACAGGGGACAGCGCGACGAGAGAGCTTGTCCGCGGACGTGTCGCGGACAAAGGCACGAGATCCCCAGACGCGGAACACCGACGCATCGCCAACCTCTCCCGTCCAACGTAGTGTCGGCGAGGTCTCCGGAGCGGAGACACGGGGCCAGAGGTTGAGCTGATGCGCGGCGTACCGGACAGCAAACGGCCACAGAAAATGGGGGGCAGCCGCATGGACCAAGGAGGTACGAGCGACCTCCATGACCAGGCCAATGCGGCGCTCAGCAACTCCATTCTGCTGCGGAGAGGCCGGAAGCGTGAACGTCTGCTCAATGCCCTCCTCCTGACAGAAGGCGCTCAAGAGGTCGGAGGAAAACTCACCGCCCCTATCAGAGTGCAGTCGCAGGACCGGAAGGTCCGAGCGAAAGCGCCGCTCCAGCTGGAGACGAGTAGCGCGGATCCAGGGGATCAAGACATCAGGGACCTCACCCTTGGTGCGCAAGGGGAAGACCGTGGTGTAGCGCGTGTAGTCGTCAACTACCAGCAGAAAGTAGCGCTCCCCGCCCTGTCCACGAACGCGGGCTGGGCCCCACACGTCCAGGTGGAGTGTCTGCAGAGGAGCCTCCGTCGGGGGAAACGCAGAAGAGTGAGGAGCAGCGCGCTGCCGCCCCTCGACACAGGGAATACAGGGAGGAGCCGGCGAGGGTGGGAGGGGAGGGAGAACCCTGGGAAGACCAGAGACAAGGTACCGCTGGTGCATGGTCCGAAGGCGCTGCACGGACGGGTGGCCAAGTCGGTGGTGCCAGAGAACGGTGTCGTGCGCGAGAGACCGACACGAGCAGGGGGCAGACAGCTGACCTGACGCAGACGCAGACGCAGCCACCTGTGGGGACCCAGTGGTCAGTGTGTACAGGTCCGACCCTGGCTCCCGAGTGAAGGTAGCCAGGTGACGACCCGTCCGAGCACACGTGCAGTGTGTCACACGCTCGTAGGCAGGGGTGAACTGGTGAACACCCCCGTCCTGGAGCGCGCTACCTGCCACCAAGTTCGTAGAGAACGAGGGGAGGTAGAGCCCTGACAGTGTGCCGGACGGGACCGCCGGACAGGGAAGGACAGTGGAGGAGGTCGCAACGACCGGACCCCCAGAGGGGTCAGCGAGGGAGACAGCAACTGGCCGAGCAAGTGGCTCAAGGACAGTGCGGTCACGAAAGAAACAGCGTGAAGCACCTGAGTCCAGGGTGAAGGTGTGCAGTGCCTCAGTCGACTCAGTACCAGGGGGGACAGACGCACGAGCACCTAGAGCGACAGCCTCACCATCACCTGAGGGAGCAGACACGCAAGTACCTGCAGCGGCAGTCTCACTAGCCAGAATGCCCGGGTCGGGCGGAACACACAAGTACTGAGCACCCTCTCCACTAGTAAACATGGCATACATGGCAGTGAGAATAGCATCAAAGTCTAAAGCCCAGATATCAACCCCCTTCCTCTCCAGATCAGCCCAGCGGGGCAGCTCAGCGCCATCAGGGAACTGGGTGCGCCAAGCGTCGGTAAGGCGCGCGAAACAGCGCTGCGTGGGGTGCGGCCTCCCACACTGCTGACCAGTGCGGTCACCAGTGCGGATGACATACGTGCAGCTAAGACGCTGGGCATACCACTCACGGGCCTCCTGGAGCGACGGAGTGTGCTGCTGGCTCAGACCACCGCCAGCGCCTCCACGGCCACCACCACTGCCGCCACTTCCGCGACCACCGCCTCCCCTGCCGCTGCCACGACCACCTCCGCCCCCACCGCCGCCCCCGCCCCTGCCACCACCCCCGCCGCTGCCGTCACCACCCCCACTACCGCCACTAGCCTCTCCAGCCCCTCCTCCACTCCCACCGCCTCCACCCCCACCTCCTCCGCCACCACCTCCACCCTTGCCCCCTTTCGTCCTGCCGCGCCCGCTCGAAGCAGACGCGGTCCCGACCTTCTCAGCACCAAGAAGGTCGACAGCAGAAGCAGAGGCGACAGAGGGAAGGAGGGGGGAAGGGGAACACCCCTCAAAGAAAGGAGTGCGGGGGTCACCACGAGAGGCACCTACAGCGACGACACTCGCCTCGGCTGCAAGTAGCTCCTTCTCGAGGAGGGCAATGGTGAGCTCAGTGGGGCAGCGAGCTAGAAACTGGTCCCTGACTGCGCGCAGAGAGTCAGGGAGGCGGGTGACTAGGTGGTAGAGAACGAGCCAGAGCGGGGGGGGTTGGTAGCTAGGAACTCGGCAGGCATAGCAGCGCGGAAGCGGGCCTCACTAGTCTTGAGGTGGGTGATGAGGTCAGCAACGGTGTGGAAGGAGGCCAGGTCGGGGAACAGGTAGGGGAGGGAGAGGCGGCCTAGTGCGGCAGAAGCAGGCGAGGAGTAACGAGCAACTACAGCAGTGTACAGGTCCTTAGCAGTCTTGTGCTGGCCAAAGTGCTCGCGCTCATCTAGTGGCAGGGAGTTGCGAATGGCAAGGCGAGCGTGAGCGTCACGAGTCTGCCACTGTGAGCGCTGAGTGCTGTCAGCAGTAGTAGGAGGTGCAGTAGCGTGGCCTAGGGCGTGATCGTACAGTGAAATATCTTCCTTGGCAGTGAGCTGTAGGTAGAGGTGCAGGTCATCAAGCCAGGTGTCAAACTTCACTAGGCGGCCCTCAGCATCAAAAGCGAGTACAGGAGGAGTAGCCATAGCAGCAGTAGCAGTGGCAGTAGCAGCAGTAGGAGTAGCAGTAGCAGTAGTGTAGTGCAGGTAGGACAGCGCGGCTCGGCTAGGGCGGCGCGGCTCGGTTCGGGGCGCGCGGCTCGGCTCGGTCTGGGCGGCTCGGTTCGGGTCGCGCGGCTCGGCTTAGATCGGGCGGCTGTAGCGGTCGCGGGCCGTTGGGGCCTTTAGGGGCGAGCGCGGGGCCGTACGGGGCCTCTAGTGGCTAGCGCGGGGCCGTGCGGGGCGGTAAGGGGCGAGCGCGGGGCCGATCGGGGCCGCTAGGGGCTAGCGCGGGGCCGTTCGGGGCCTCAAGGGGCTAGCGCGGGCCGTTCGGGGCCTCTAGGGGCGAGCGCGGGGCCGTACGGGGCCGTAAGGGGCGGGCGCAGGGCCGTTCGGGGCCGTAAGGAGCGGGCGCGGGGCCGTTCGGGGCGGGCGCGGGGCCGTTCGGGGCCGTAAGGGGCGAGCGCGGGGCCGCTAGGAGCGAGCGCGGGGCCGTTCGGGGCCGTAAGGGGGGGCGCACGGGTCACTAGGGGGCGGATCGCGGGTCGCGGGGCCTTAGGGGGCCGTGAAAAACGAGGCGCCCTAGGGCGCAGGTAGGTAGGTAGGTAGGTAGGTAGTGGTGGGCCCTAAAAAAAACGGTCCTAGCGAAGGACCTGCTCTGAAACCATGTCGGAAAGAACGAACAGGAATGATGAACTAACAGTGCAAAACAGTACAAGTACCTAACCCTAGAATTGTGTACCCCATATAGGCTAACCCACTGTAGCCTACACAAGCATAACATATACAATGTCTGACAAACCCTAGTGACCCTTCGCACGCGCAAAGAGTATTTCGCTGGGGTCTTCTGAACCACACCACCGGAAGAAACCGTTTCCGATTGGCCGGATTCGTTCCGACGCGCACTGGCGACGCTTTGCACGAACGGGTTGGTTTGCGAAGTGTTTCGCTAGGTCCCTCCGGGCCACGCCCCAGTCGGAAATGGTTCCGATTGGCCGGAATCGCCCGAATCATTCCGGCGCGCTAGGGGCCCGCGTGATTGGTGTGCGAGGGGTTTCGCGAGGGGGTTTCGCAAGCCAGGGCTGGGCCTTCGGGGGACATCCGGGTGTGGTCCCGGGCTGCGTGGCGCTGGCGTGGCCCGGGCTCGACGCGGGGCAATTCGCCAGCTGACTCTGCCACCCGGATCTCGCTAGGGACTTGGAACAGGGCGGGGGACTCCCGTTCGCGTGCACCTCCCAGCTGGGGATCGCGACACCCAGTGCATCCGCGTGCGGGCCCGGTGGGATGGGTGGGGAGGTGATGGTGAGGTGATGGGGGGGTGATGGTTGGGTGATTGTGGGGTGATGGCGGGGTGATGGCGGGGTGATGGCGGGGTGATGGTAAGCCTGTACAACAATATTCGGGACTCGAAAACTATTCGATATTCGTTCGAATACCTGAATTCGAGAGAATAAGAAACAGCCCTGAATTCGAAAATATTCGCATCACGAGTATTCGCGATTGTAGAATACTCGGGTAACAATTATTCGGGGTATTCGTTACTATTTGGTATTCTACCAATAACCCCCCCCTACATGTAGCTATCTTCTTTGGCAATTTGTGTATAAGCGGCCTCGTGAGAGCCGTGGCCAAAAGTCGAGCAAGATAGTTGTTGGAGAGGTGTTAGGGAAAGCGCGTATGCAGGATTGAGTCCTGGTGTAGGCAGTATAAGGTGCATTGTGTCACCCTATGTCGAACATGCATTAGCCGTTCAACACTGGCTATACAAGATTAATTATTTGACACTCATTCGTATTTGATTCGGATTCAGTAGCGTTCGAATCGTATTCATATTCGGTTTGGGATTAGTAATCGAATCGTATTCGTATTCGGTTCTGGGTCACTATTCGGTCAAATAAGAAACGGCACAGTATTCGGAGAATATTCAAGAAACATATTCATATTCGTATTCGTATTTTCAGGCTTAGGTGATAGTGGGGTGATGGTGGGGTGATGGTAGTCTTCACTCGAGAACCTTTCTTCCTCCTCATCTTCCACTTCCTTCTTTCTTTGTTCTCCAAAAATGATGCATTTTCCTCCTCTCGCTTTGCCCCCCCTCTCAACCACCTTCGTTTCACATTATTCTTTGTTCTATGAATTCGCGATGCAAGTTGTTCACCATTCTTCCACTTGGTCATTGTTCGAACGCATGTGATGCCCGTTTTTGCACGGCGACATGGCACATAGCATAGCACCAGTGACTGTTGCATGGGGATAAGCAATGGCTCCATCGCCCCTTGCCTCTCACATTACAGCGCGCGCCTCCCGCAGCGCGCGCCTCCCGCAGCGCGCGCCTCCCGCAGCGCGCGCCTCCCGCAGCGCGCGCCTCCCGCAGCGCGCGCCTCCCGCACCGCGCGCCTCCCGCACCGCGCGCCTCCATTACGGGCGGGCTTCATGGTTCAATGAATCTGTGCGTTTGATGACTGTTTTGCGCACTCCTTATTGCGCAAGTGCACATTCATCTCTGGGCACATTCATCTCTGAGCACATTTATCTGTCATGGCTGTATCCCCCCCTGCTCTCCCTCTCACGGCTGTATCCCCCTGCTCCCCTCTCACGGCTGCTTCCCGCCTGCTCCACCTGTCATACCCGCCGTGGCATACCCACCTGCCTTCTCAGGATGGTGCATGTGGGATGGTGCATGTGGGATGGTGCATGTGCGATGGTGCATGTGCGATGGTGCATGTGCGATGGTGCATGTGCGATGGTGCATGTACGATGGTGCATGTGCGATGGTGCATGTGCGATGGTGCATGTGCGATGGTGCATGTGCGATGGTGCATGTGCGATGGTGCTTGTGCGATGGTGCATGTGTGATAGTGCATGTGCGATGGTGCATGTGCGATGGTGCATGTGCAATGGTGCATGTGCAATGGTGCATGTGCGATGGTGCATGTGGTGGGTTGGTTGATGGATGTGGGATGTGTATAGTGCCCAGCCAGGTTACAGTGCAATCAACATTTTATGCTCTCAGGTGCCTTCAATCATTTCTCACTCCTTGCTGCTACTACTGCTGCTGCTGCTGCTGCTGCGGCTCAGCTTCCTCGCTCCCCACACATGCCCCCCGCACATGCCCCCCACTCATCACCCCCACGAATCATTTCCCCCGATACCATCCCGGCCCACCTTGTCCATCGCCTCCCGCCATGATGCGCTTAGGCTGGCTGGACATGCAAAGTCGTCATACCCCTGCCACTCGTCTTCCCCGCTTATCTCCCATCACTCCCCCTCTCCCCCATGACACAACCACCCATCAACCCCAAACCCACCCCCTCCCCCCCCCCCCCCCCCCCCCGCCCATGACACAACCACCCATCAACCCCTCTCTCCCCCATGACACAACCCATTGTGCCCCCAGGCTCGCTTGTGACCACCAATTGCCTCTCGCTATGACCACATCCCATCATCGCTATGACCGCATCCCATCATCGCTATGACCGCATCCCATCATCGCTATGACCGCATCCCATCATCCCGCGCCAGCATCCCATCATCCCCTTCCAGGATCCCCCACACGATAACACACCCCACCTCTCTCCCCCCGCTTCTCCCCCCCCGCCTCTCTCCTCATGCCTCTCTCCCTCGCCTCTCTCCCCCCATGCTTTCCACCAGGCTGGCAGCGCAGTGCGCAGTGCCGCCCCTCATCATCCCAGTGGTGCATTTCGGCATGCACCGCGTGCAAGCTAGAGGACAAACGCTGCCGGCCGTAGGCCAACGAGTAAATCACGCTTCCGCGCCATGCCCACCCATGCTTATCCATACCCAACCATGCCCATCAATACCCATCTATACCCATCCATGCCCATCCATGCACATCACCTTCAGATTCCCTTCCACTTGTCACTACTTCCACTACCACCCCTCATCGTCCCATCTCTCATGCGTTCAGATTGTTTCCACCTTCATGTTTCCACCTTCCAGCTCTCTAAACAAAACTGTGCGTCTGACCATTCTCGCCACGCTCACCCTACACTGATGCTTGCACCCTCTGTTCTCATCCGGCTTTCCTCTTACACCTGCCCTGCTTGCCCCACCGGCTTGCCTGCCGCACCTGCCCTCCTTGCCCTCCCCGCTTCCGCCCTGCCCGCCACCACTACTCCCCCTCCCACCCATCCCTGCGCTTCCCCCTCGCCTGTCCTCCCTTCCCCACCCTGCGCGCATCTCGCAGGTGGCAGTGATGGTTGGGGGTCCCATTGACATCTCTGACCTGCTGCACGCGCACCGACACCAGCAGTACCAATAGCATCATCCTCCCCTCCCCTTCCGTCCCCTCCCCTCCCCTCCCGTCCCCTCCCGTCCCCTCCCCTCCCGTCCCCTCCCCTCCCGTCCCCTCCCCTCCCCTCCCCTCCCCTCCCCTCCCCTCCCCTCCCGTCCACTCCCCGTCCCCTCCTGTCCCCTTCCGTCCCCTCCCGTCCCCTCCCCTCCCCTCCCCTCCCCTCCCCTCCCCTCCCCTCCCCTCCCCTCCCGTCCCCTACCCTCCCCTCCCCTCCCCTCCCTTCCCCTCCCCTCCCGACGGGAGGCTCTTGTCCCGTCCTGTCCCCTCCCCCCCTCCCCTCCCCTCCCCTCCCCTCCCCTCCCGCCCCCTCCCGTCCCCTCCCCTCCACTCCCCTCCCGTCCCCTCCCGTCCCCTCTCGTCCCCTCCCCCCCTCCCGTCCGCTCCCCTCCCCTCCCCTCCCCTCCCCTCCCCTCCCCTCCCCTCCCCTCCCCTCCCCTCCCCTCCCCTCCCCTCCCCTCCCCTCCCCTCCCCTCCCCTCCCCTCCCCTCCCCTCCCCTCCTTTCGTCCCTCCCGTCCCCTCCCGTCCCCTCCCCTCCCGTCCCCTCCCCTCCCATCCCCTGCCCTCCCCTCCCCCGTCCCCTCCCGCCCCCCCCCCGTCCCCTCCCGTCCCCTCCCGTCCCATCCCCTCCCCTCCCCTCCACTCCCCTCCCCTCCCGTCCCTCCCCTACCCCTACCCTCCCCTCCCGTCCCCTCCCATCCCCCCGGTCCCCCTCCCGTCCCCTCCCGTCCCCTCCCCTCCCCTCCCCTACCCTCCCCTCCACTCCCGTCCCCTCCCGTCCCCTCCCGTCCCCTCCCGTCCCGTCCCCTCCCCTCCCCTCCCCTCCCCTCCCCTCCCCTCCCCTCCCCTCCCCTCCCCTCCCCTCCCCTCCCCTCCCGTCCCGTCCCGTCCCCTCCCCTCCCCTCCCCCTCCCGTCCCCTCCCGTCCCTCCCGTCCCCTCCCGTCCCCTCCCCTCCCCTCCCCTCCCCTCCCCTCCCCTCCCCTCCCCTCCCCTCCCCTCCCCTCCCGTCCCCTTCCCTCCCCTCCCCGTCCCCTCCCATCCCCTCCCGTCCCCTCCCGTCCCCTCCCGTCCCCTCCTGTCCCCTCCCCTCCCCTCCCCTCCCTCCCGTCCCCTCCCACCCCCTCCCCACCCTTGCGTCCACTCCTGCCCCCTCCCGTCCCCTCCCCTCCCCTCCCCTCACCTTTCCTCCCCTCCCCTCCCCTCCCCTTTCCTCCCCTCCCCTTTCCTCACCTCCCCTCCCCTCCCCTCCCCTCCCCCACCCTTCCCGTCCCTCCCCGTCCTCCTCCCCTCCCGTCCCCTCCCCTCCCCCCCTCCCCTCCCGCCGTCCCCTCCCGTCCCCTCCCGTCCCCTCTCGTCCCCTCCCGTCCCCTCCCCTCCCCTCCCCTCCCGTCCCTTCCCGTCCCCTCCCCTCCCATCCCCTTCCCCCTACCCTCCCGACGGGAGGCTCCCGTCCCCTCCCCTCCCCTCCCCCCCCTCCCCTCCCCTCCCGCCCCCTTCCGTCCCCTCCCGTCCCCTCCCCTCCACTCCCCTCCCGTCCCCTCCCGTCCCCTCTCATCTCCTCCCGCCCCCCCCCTCCCGTCCCCTCCCCTCCCCTCCCCTCCCCTCCCCTCCCGTCCCGTCCCCTCCCGTCCCCTCCTGTCCCCTCCCCTCCCCTCCCATCCCCTCCCCTCCTGTCCCCTCCCGCCCCCTCCGTCCCCTCCCATCCCCTCCCGTCCCATCCCCTCCCCTCCCCTCCCCTCCCCTCCCCTCCTGTCCCCTCCCCTCCCCTCCCCCCTCCCCTCCCGTCCCCTCCCGTCCCCTCCCCTCCCGTCCCCTCCCGTCCCCTCACCTCCCCTCCCTCCCCTCCCCCCCTCCCCTCCCGTCCCCTCCCGTCCCCTCCCGTCCCCTCCCCTCCCCTCACCTCCCCTCCCGTCCGCTCCCGTCCCCTCCCGTCCCCTCCCCTCCCTTCCCCTCCCTTTTTTTTTTTTTTTTTGGGCTTTTAAGGAGATCCCCGGAGGAAACCTACCCCCCGTAGAGGATAGGCGCTTCGGTAAGCAGTGTTGTACCGGCTGTGCCGTTATCGGCTAAAACCCCCATCGATCCCCCCAACATGCGCGTGCCCCGTTTCGGGGACAGCCGTACCCTGATGGGCGTTGGCTTCAGAGGGGCCCTTCCCCTCCCCTCCCCTCCGTTCCCTCCTCTACCCTCTCGCTCTGCGTTCGCATCCCACAGGTGGCAGTGATGGTGGGAGATCCCATCGACATTTCTGACCTGCTGCACGCGCACCGCCACCAGCAGCAGAATTAGCAGCACCAGCAGCGCCAGCACCAAAGCCAGCATGCGCAGCACACCATCACCCACACCAGCAGCAGCAGCAGCAGCAGCAGCAGCAGCAGCAGCAGCAGCACCCCTACCGACCATCAAACCGCCCATTCGCCGGCCTTCCCAGCACCATGTCCCCCGGCCCCCTCCGTGCCGCTGGACGCCATCAGTGCGCGCATAGGGGCGCACCTGCAGCGCCTGCACTCCCACCTGCTGGCGCATGAGCAGGCGTCTCTTGAGGGGCGTGTGGAAGGCGTAGAGGGGAGAGTGCTGGGCATGGAGGGGCCTGTGCCTGATGGTGAGATAGCAGCACCAATGGATGGGGCAGGGGCAGCAGTGACAGTGGGTGGTGTGGACGATGGAGGGGGTGCTTGGGATCATTGCGGTGACGTCTACGTGGCTTCCACTCAAACTGTTGTTGAGAGCAGAGTGGCGGGCGCTGGGCTTGAGTGGAGTCAGCCACATCACCCCCACTGGAAAGTACACCCCATTGACAGTCGCGTTTCACATTGGCCCTTCCCTCTCGCTGCCCATCCCCTCAGCTGCTTGCAGGATCACACATGGCACTCCCTTGCACTCGCCTCCCACATGGCTGATGCTTCACCCTCTGGTGTCAGCAGCAGCAGCAGCAGGCACGGTGCTGCTGGTCTGTTGCACTCCCAGTGGGCAAAGGCAGCAGCAGCTGCGGCAGTGGCAGCGGGGGAGGCAGTGGCGAGGCAGCAGGAGGCGGAGAGGGTGGCGCTGCTGTTTGGGTTTGCTGCTCGCTGTGCCGTGGGTGGGGGGCAGTGGCAACACAGCGAGGCATCGCTGCCCATGGCCTTGGTGGCAGCAGCAGTGGAAGTATTGAGCAACAGCAGCAGCAGCAAGCGTTGTTTGGCCCTGCTGCTGTGCCATGGGTGGGTGGACAGACATGTGTGGCAGATGCGTGTGTTGCCATGGGCCGCACCTCTCGTGCTCCCACATGGCACCGTGCATGCCCTGCCACTGCCTTATCACAACGTGGGCTGCACCCGTGTACAGACTAGATGCAACTTGCATCCAACGGTCGCCATGAATTGACCATGCATGATTCCTGGTGTGCAGCCAGGCGCCCTGATCGCTAGTGACACTTGGGTGGGATCCAGGCGGATCAACACATGAGCTGCTCTCCTGTGCTCATCTGCTTCCAGCAAGTGGTGGAGCTGTGGTGTGCTGTGGTGTGGAGTGTGCCTCTGCTCGCACCCACCCACCCACCCACCCATTGCACAGCAGCCAAATTTTGAAGGTTTTTTTTTGCATACCACCAGTTCTCTCATTCTGAACCTGCTGTTCACAAATTCTCTTAGCGAGTTACGGTATGTTGTGACTCATGCAGAACAAGGCAGGGTGGGAGAACAATCACTCACCGTACATGCATCGTACTTGTGTGGGTCACACACACCACACCACACCACACCACACCACACCACACCACACCAGTTTGTACACGCGGACATACCATAACCGCACCCACAATCCAGTACACCAGGGAAAAAACGAGGCTGCTGCTGAGTATGGTATGGTAATACCTTAACTGTGGTGCAAATACTGGTGATCCTTGGCAGCTTGAATGGGCAAATGCCCTTGCACGGCACAAAATCGTGGCAAGCCCCTTGCAAATGGGGACATGGCGAAGTTAGAATGTCCAGCACTGATACCGTACATTGCACCAGAAAAACAAAAAGTGCCACCATGTGGAGTGTAGCTCTGTGTCAAATGTTGTAGTCTTTAGTGATGCGTGTCATATGGGGTACAGCAGTTAGGGTTAGGTTTATGTACCCCAACCCACAATAGTCAAACATCATTTCCGTCCTTGAGCAGGTATCACACTGGGTATTTCCTTAAGGACCGGTCCCGCCCGTTCTGCCCCGCGGTCCCGCCCGCGAATCTGCTGTCAGTGTGCTTGCGATTCGCACCGCGCCCGTCCGTCGCCCACTGCTCCCTGCTCGTCGCGTCTGTTGCGCCCTGCCCGTCGCGCCAGTTGCGTCCTCCCCGTTGCGCCCGTTGCGCCCTGCCCGTCCCGCCCGTTGCGCCCTGCCCGTCGCGCCCTTAGCACCCTACCCGTCGCGCCCTGCGCCCTGCCCGTCACACCATGCGCCCTGCCCGTCTGCGCCCGTAGCGCCCTGCGCGTCCACGCCCTGCACCCTGTCCGTCCGCGCCCGTAGCGCCCTGCCCATCGCGCTCGGTGCGCCCTGCCCGTCCCGTCCGTGGCACCTTGTCCGTCGTGCCCTGCGCCCTGCCCGTCCGCGTCCCTTGAGCCCTGCCCGCCCGCGCCCTTAGCACCCCGCCCGTTCCGCCCGTGCCCGGCGCCCTGCCCGTCGCGTCCCGCCCTTCGTCTTGCTCGTCATGCGCGGCCTGCCGCCTTGCTCAGGCTTTCTCGGCGGCTGGCAGCCGCTTCTGCCTAGTCAGCTATGGTGACGCCAAGAGTCCTCCGCTTTGATGCCGAGGGTAGGCCACTCGAGTTCTCTGTCTAGCTCCGACGTGCGCAGCGTCTTCTAAAGAGTCAGGTTCATGCAGACGAGTCCTTGTGGCGCACGCTTTCGGTGACCTCCGTGTGCCCCCCGATCCTGAACCCTTAGGTGCTGACCCCACCACTGCGGACGGAGATCGTTTTGCTCGTCAGCGTGCTGCCCTGACAGCCTGAAAGTCGCGCGACACTGCAGCCTGCATCGCCCTCAGCAGCCTCCTCCCTGAGTCTGAGGAGACCCACTTCACCCAGGTTCGCACGGCTAGTGAGTTCCTGACTGCGATCAAGGCCCGCTACGATACCCCCACCACTATCTCTCTTGGTCTCCTATTCCTCCCCTTCCTGTTTCCTGACCTTGCCTCGTTTGAGCGCTCTGCTGACTTGACCTCTCACCTGCGTTCGCTCGATTCTAGCTATCGCGCTGCCTGCACTGACGCACAGCTTGCACTGCTCCCCCTCCCATGGCGATTACTACCTATTTCATCGCCACTAGCCTCCCTGACCGCCTTGCCTCAGTTCGTGACGCGCTACTTCTGAAGCACCCTGGCGAGCTCACTATCGGCCTCCTTGAGTCTGCCCTCAAGAACGTCGAGAGCAACCTCCGCTCGGTGGCCTCCCCCACTGTTCCACGGGTGCACTGTCCCTCAGCTGCCCACCTTTACTGCCTCCCTCGCCACTGCCGCTACTGACGTGACCGCAGCTGCTGTTACGACTTCTGCGCGGTTTAGAGCTAGGAGTGGCAGGAGGGGCGGCCAGGGTGCAGGCAGCAGCAGAGGCGGCGGAGGTGGCGTTGCGGGCGGCGGTGGCGGGAGTGCAGGAGTTGGTGGAGCCCCTGAATGCCGCGTCTAGTGACTCCCTTACTGCAGCTGGTGGAGGTGACGCTCGGGTTAGTCGGGCACCTGCGGGACTGCCAACTACAGGTGCTGGAGTGGCGGCTTGGTACCTGACTCAGCGGCAGCAACAGTAGCAGCCACTCCTCTCGCAGCGGCCACTGTAGCAGTAGGGGCAGTAGCAGGTTCCAGGGCAGGGGTCAGGACCACGTCAGTTGTCGCGTGGTGACGCCCACCCTCACTACCCCTATCTCGTCCAGACAGGTGCTCGCAGCGGCCTCCAATCTGACCGCCGCCACCCACTGGGTCAGTGCTATGCTCGGCTCATTGACACTCTCCGCGCGGCCTACGGCGTCGGCGGCCCTGCCCCTGACTGGTTTCCTTTTGTTCGCTCGCACGGTGCCACTCTATGGGTCGTGTCTGCTTCTCAGTTACTTGATCTCTTAGGAACTCCTCATGCTATGTATGCTGTTGTTGACTCTAGTGCTTCTAACTCTCTTTCTCGCGTGTTTTTAGCTTAAGTGCTAGTGTTGATCCTGTGCCAGTTGCTAGTGTAGGTACTTGCTTAGGTACTAGTCCAGGTGCTGGTCCGGAGGGCGCTTCGCTGTCTTTCACCCTGGACTCTAGAGCTTCGCACTGTTTCTTCAGCGACCACAAGACTCTTACTCCGCTTCCTGCACCGGTCTCCGTAGCAATGGCTGATCCCACTTCGAGACCAGTCACTGCTCGCTACACTACTACGCTTCCGTGCCCAGCTGTTCCCTCGGGTTTCCTGACGGGCTTCTACATCCCCTCGTTCTCCAGGAACTTGGTGGGTGTGAGGCCGCTCGTGGGTAGTCACGTGGGTGTTTGGTTTGAGCCTTCTGGGGACTCTGCGACCTGTGTGGACGGTGACACGTACGCCCCCCTGGCCACCTTTCACTCTGAGCCATGCTCTGGTCTCTACACACTTCACGCTAGCCCCCGAGAGAGGCAGCAGCAGCAGCAGCTGCCTCCGACCCCTGTCACTGCCCCCCGTCAGGTCCCTGCGTCTCACCAGGTTGCCGCCTCCCACCAGGTAGCTGTGTCTGGTCTGGTGCCAGCGTCTGGTCCAGTTGCAGTGTCTTGCTCGTGTCGGTCGCGTGCCCACCCCACCATTCTGTGGCACCACCGCCTTGGTCACCCGTCCATTCTTCGCCTTCGCACTATGTCTAGTCAGCGTCTTGTCTTAGGCTTCATGCGAATCTTGCGTCGCTGCCGCCTTTGCCTGCACCACCTTGCAGCCCTTGCGTCGAGGGTCGGCTACGCGCCACCCCTCACTCCTCCTCCCTTCGTCCGGCCACCGAGCCCTTCGAGACTCTCCACTTGGACGCCTGGAGCCCCGCCTCTCGCCTTGGCCCTCTTGACGACTACTCTCGCTACACCACAGTGTTCCCCCTAGCGAAGAAGTCTGAGGTGACTTCTACGCGGTTCAGTACGCCGCTCACCAGCTGAACCTCTGGCCACGTGTCTCTCGGCCAGAGGTTTCACCGACCAGTCTTTGGACCGGGTCCCCTGGTGCTGCGTCACGTTCTTGTGTCTGGGGCTGCTTGCGCTTGTTCGTGACACCTCCGCAGATAAGCTCTCCCCTCGCGCCCTTCCCTGTGTCTTCCTTGGTTTCCCCGAGGACTCCTTTAACTTCACCTTTATCACCCTCCCCTTCACCGGTTTTTTTACTCCCGCGACATCCGTTTCGACGAGTCTATCCCCTACTACACCCGGTACTCCTGTCGAGGTCTCCCGGCCCCTCTTCCCCCTCTCTTCCTGACTCCCGCCCCCCCTCTTACTCCTCCGGTACAGGCCCCCCTCCCTGGTCCAGCCCCGTCAGGTGTGCCACACGCTACCCTCCCCCCCCCCTCGGTTGGCCCTCAGGTGCCGTCTTCTTCCCCACAGTCCTCCTCACAGCCTACTGCAGACCCTGCGGGAGCCGGTGGTGTTTGTTTCGAGGACCCTGGAGGTGCTAGCTCTAGATGTGTTGGCGTTGGAGCTGAGAGTGTACCTGTACGGGGTCCTGGTTCTGGGGGTGCTGGAGTTGGGGCTGAGTTGGTGACTGCAGGAGACTCTAGTCTTCGGGGAGCTGGTGTTAGTCGAGCTGTCCCTGGGGGTGCTACGACTGAGGGTGTGGGTGCGCCCTCTGCTGGACCCGGAGAGCCTGGGCCTGACCGTGTTGCTTTCGGTGGTGCTAGCTCTTGAGGTGGTGCGACTTGTGCTTTGGAGGGCGGTCCTGGGGCTACAATCGCCCCGGACCCTACTCCTCCCCCACACCCCTGCCTGACCCGGCACCAGGATCGTCTTCGCCGTGCATGTGAGAGCAGCTGGAGTTAGAGAGACAGAGACTAGAGTTGGAGCGGCAACAACAGGAGCTACCGCAGCTGGAGCAGCAGCAGCAGCAGCAGCCGCCACCGCTGTCGGTCTAGCAGCAGCAGCAGCAGCTGCAGCAGTCCGCTACAGGGGGAGCAGCAGCAGCAGCAGCAGCAAGGTGCTCCACCTCTGCCTCCTGTCTCTAGCCTTTCGGACCCTCGGTCTCCCCTCTCCCTCTCCTCCCTCCTCTAATGGTCCGTGCATTGATATAGCTGAAACTACAAACATGCAAGGTAGGAAGCTAAAACTTAGGACACACAAGCACTATGCCACCTACAAGCCACGCATGGTCACCAAACTATATCTCTAACAGAGGCTCTATCACAGCACAACAGTCCCCAAGGTGGATCTCGGACTGTACCCCCCCCACAGGGGGGGTTTCTGATACCGCCGCCTGGTTGGACTTAATGAGGTAACCCACTGATTGGGCTCTCTGCAGAGCCACTGACCACCGCTGCCGGAAGAGGTGCAGGAACCTGGCTGCATGAAATGACTTAGGTTGGGCGCTGAAGTAGCGCCTAGCAGCCGTGTCCGCCAAGAGCTTCAAGAACTGTGGCACCTCGGCGCATGGGCATCCATATGTTTCAACCGCCAAGGGGAAGAAGCCAACCGTGTCTGGGCGGTTGGCATAATGGCCAATCTTCTTGTCTGCTGCCTCCCTTGCCGCCCATGCCCTCCCTTTTGTAGCATTTGGATCCCGGGTGCTAATGGGGTCTGTGATGGTGACATCACACACGTAGAGTGCTCCCGAGCTCCTGTCACGCATTGTGAAATCGGCCGTCTGTTCTTCTATTGGGCAGAATGCAGCTGACTCCCTGTGAACGATGAAGCCCGTGTCTTGTGCCATTGTGATACATGCGTCCCTTAGTTCATTGTGAGTGTTGATTCTGTGCTTGCCTGTGCCGCAGCGGAGCAGGTGGTTGGGCAGCCGTGGGTCCTTGATTTCGATATGCTTAGAGCAGTCACAGTTCTTGGGTGTAGAAAAGGGCAGCCAGAGTCTAAAGCGAACGGCGTTCGCGAAATGCTCTGGCCCCACGCGGCGGTGTGCTTCTTTTGGGATTGCGGTCAGCCAGTCACCACTACCGTAACCAGTCAGGGAGAAGTATCTCTGTGTGTGGCCAGATAGTGGGTTCTGTCTCATCAGCCGTGTTGCCTCCACCTGTTTGGCGTATCTGCTTCCCTGTACTCGAACACCGAGCTCATGCTGCAGCTTCAGGCCCGAAGGTTCCAGTTTCTCTTTGTCCAGTATTTCTCTGGCCTCCTGTGGTAGTGCTGCTTCGCATTCATGCAGCCATGAGTGCAGGGCGGTATCAGTGTCCCGTGGCAGCAGCATGTGGTTCCTAGCTGCCTCTAGAGCCTCTGCTGCTTCTAGTGGTAAGCCGCCAAGGAGTTGGGCTGTTTGGGTAAAACTAGCCAGAAAACCAAATGTCCCTTCTACTGTGGGGTCACTGAGGCCTAACCCGCCTAGTGATGGTGGGAGGGATGACTGTTCCCATACTCTAGTCTGTTCTTCCCCATCTGACGGGACGCGGATGCCGCAGGCTGTCAGGAGCGCGGCTAGCAGATCTCTACCCCACTGTGACCAGGTGAAGCGTGGCAGCAGGCGCAGTGGGGTTGTTCGGGTGAGGTAGGCTGCTCGTCGGGAGATGCAGCGTGTAAGGAGAAGGGATGCTACCTGGGGGTCTGCCCTCTCGATCAGTGTGGCGTGGACATAGCCTGTAGCTGGGCAGTCAGGAAAGCGGCGGATCCCTCTGGGGTGTCTAGGAAACTGCCAAGGAGCTGAACTCCGGTATTGCTAATCGGTACCCCTGGTGGCAGTTGCACCGTACTGTCGATGGGTTGACTACTCCATCCGGCGCACTTCCCAGGGTTGTGTCGCAGGCCTACTAGAGCTAGTTGGCTGGTGAAGTGCGAGAAGGCAGCTACTGTTTCGCGGGGGTCACCTATGAAGCTGACGTCATCAGCGTATGCTAGGCAGAGTACACCGGGGTGTGCTGTGGCTGTTTCTCTCAGCGCTGGGTGAATCCCAGCCGCGAACAGTAGAGGTCCTAAGGGATCTCCTTGCCGGACCCCTCGTTTGCTCGTCAGTGGCGGGCTGTCAAAGCTAGCATCTAGGAACAGTAGCAATGGCCTGTCATATGTCAGTTTGACTAGCGGTAACAGTCGTGATAGTGCCGGGTCCTGTAACGCTGTGACTATTGTGTGCCGAGAAATACTATTGAAGGCGTTGGAAATGTCTGTCTGGAGGATGAGGCAGTTCGGGTGTGAGTCGGTGTATGCTCGCGCACTGTGGATCACTGCCTCGGCGCCCCCTGGTACTGCCACGCCGTACTGCAGGGGTAGGAAGTAGCTTCGTGCCGCTTCGCCCAGGGCAGGCAGTGCTGTTTTTGCTGCCAGCCGCGTCAGGCATTCTCCAATCGCTATTGGGCGAGCCCTGCCACCCGGCTTGGCCAGGGCAATTAGGCGCGATGCCGTGAGCAGGTCAGCTACTGAATGTGGCAGATTGCCCTTCAGAATGGTGTTAACCAGGGCGTGTAGATGGGTGCTGACGGATGCATTTGTTACTGCCGCGTCGCGAAGATGCTCGAATGTCATTCCACTTGGTCCGGTTCCCACCCCGTTCTCGCATCGGCTGAGCAGCTTCACAAATTCCGCGTATGGGATGTCCAGGTTTGGCGGTTCGGTGGGAGACGGCCAGGTCAGAGGCTCGGGCTCAGCAGGTGGGTGCTTCTGACGGAGTTCGCTTAAAATCTGCGGGTTGGGGGTGCAGACTGGGGTTGACTCGAGCGCCAGAATGGCTCGGCAAAGGCTCCCCTTTTTGGCCAGACCTTCTGCCCTGCTGATAACGCCTGTGTCATCTGGCCTATGACGTGGTGGGGGCGGTGAATTGACTTCCTCGGCGGCTTCGGCGTAGAGCTGTTGCCATTCGCCGCGCTGGAAAGGTCGAAGGCGAGCTTTGATTTTTGACCAATCTGGGCGTTCCGGCGAGGCTTGGCGTAGTGTTAGGCGAGGTAGAAACAGAAGTAACCGCCAACCCGCTACTGAATCGGGGTTTCGCGAGAGGTACAGTAGCGGCGTCAGCACGGCCAGCGAGAAGAGCTGACAATGATTCGGCGGTAATCTCCGTAACAGGGGGGGTTGGCGACTGTCGCAGAGTGGCCCTAATTCCCAGGTCGCCACATCTGCGAATTTGTCTGCCTGCGTCGCCAGCTCTTTTGGCGTGTAGTAGCGCACATTTTGAACCTGTCGGGCCGCAGTCTGGCTTTCTCTTGCAGCCCGATTTGCGCGAGCGCGATTCGGGAGCGGGAGGGGTGGTAGGGTTGGAATTGTGACCGCACGATCCCCATCCTGCGGCCCCCATCCGTTTCTCGGTTGCCCAGCTGCTCCCCTCTGATTCCTCCCACTTCTTCTTCCCGACTGCTCTCTCTCTTCGTCCTCGCCTTCTCCATCGCTGCTGCTGCTTTCCTCACGTGGCTCCTCCCTATAAGACGAGTCGTTTCGCTTCTCGTTTTTAGTATCAAGTAGCGTTAAAGCCCGTCGCCCTGTAGACTGGAACGCATTCTCCGCACCCCCTTCTACCCCGTCTCCTGCTTGCCGTCCCGCTCCTCGTCCTCTCCTCCCTCGCGATGGTGATTGCTGGCGAGCCGTGGCCATCGCCAAAGCACGCTGCCACCGTGTCAGCGGTGAGCGGAAGGTCCCCGCCTGCGTCTGCCCCGAGGGTTGCTTGCGCTAAAGCCGCCAGTCCCACCTGCCCCGAAGCCAGCGCCCTCTGCCGCTGGTGCCTCTCCACCTCCGGACCCACGCCCCGTGGCGCGTCTGCCCCTGTTGTGGAGTCGGGCCCTCCGCCTCCCGTCGAGGCTCCGGCACCTGCTGTTCCTGCTGTTCCGCCGGCTGTCCTTGCGAACCCTCGTGCACCGCGTGTTGTTGCAGATCCCGCTGCTGCTCCACCTGTCCCAGGGGTCCCTGTCTCAATACCCGCCATTGTTGACCCTGTTGCGTCTGCCGCGGCTGTTGCTTCGTCGCCGATGGCGGTGTCCGCCACCACTGGCGGCCAGGCCCCGGTTGTGGCGCAGGCGGTGGCCGTTCAGACGGCGCCAGTTGTTGCGCCAGTGGGGCAGCCTCGGGGCCCTCCGTCACCTGGCCATCGCTCCTCGCGCCCCCATTCTCCTGCGCCCCGCGAGGAGCGTGAGTCGTCGCGCCGTCGCCGCGACTCTCCCTGTCATAACCGCCCACAGGCAAACTGGCATCGCTGCAGTCGTGGCGGGTGGGGGGGAGGTCGCGGTTATGGCGGCGGCCCGGCGTATGTTCAGCCGGTATCGCTGGCGGATGCGCAGCGTGTCGTCTCGGCGGTGATACGAGAGGAGAGGGCCGCGCAGCGTCTTCCTCCGGCTCCCGCAGCTCCACCTCCTGCCGCCCTTCCCGTGGCGGCGGCTCCTTCTCCCTCGTCAGTTGCTCCGCCTCCTCTTGCCCCTGCTACATCTGCTGCCGTTCCTGGGGTTCGTGTGAATCTGCCGTGGGTTCCTGCTAGGGCGCCCCCTCCTCAGGCAGTTGCTCCGCCTCCCCCTGCTCCTATTGCATCTGCTCCTTCTCCGGCAAGTCGCGTGGAGCAGCCGTGGGTTCCTTCCGCTGGTAACGCGCTGTTGTTCCAGGCGCTGGCGGGACCTCCTCGCATGGTTGAAGTCCCCGAGGCGCCTCTCGGGCAGTTGTGGCGCCTCGCTAAGGGCTTGCGGGCCGTGCACCTGATCCAGGCGTACGGTCACGCCGCTCTCTCTCGTGGTGGCTCTATGCATGGTCGCACTCTGGACGTATGTCTTGATGCTGCCGACCGGCTCGCGGAGTTGCTGGCGCCCGTGCTGGCGGCGCCCGCGATGGGCGTAATTGCGGGTGTTGGGCAGCTTGGGTGCGCCCTCTCCTCCCTCCTCCCCCTCTCCTCCTGGCCCCACCCCAGCTGTTTTCCCCCATTCTCAGCCTCCGTTGTCCCCTCCTCTTTCTCACACTTGGGCTTCTCGCTCTCCTCGTGCTCGTCTCTCATCCCCTGTCCCAGTCACTGACCTTCATAATGTCCTGTTCCGTTCTAGTCCGCCTCGTTCGTCTCCGTCTGTGCTTCCTTCTCCTCCTGAGTCGGCCCTCACTGCTTCCCTCTCTACTCCTGTCACTGACTACTACCGCACGTACTGACCTGTTCTCTCGCGTGTTCACGCCTCTTGTTACACACCCTCGTGCCTCTCTGTCCTCTGTCTCCACCCTTACTGTCGCAGTCACTGAGTTCGCCACTACTCGCCGCCTTGACTACGCCACTCGTCTCGTAGGTGCTCCTCCTACCACTCCGCTAGCCGTCGGGGGTGAGTCTGTTCTTGGCTCTGACGCCCTTAAGGACAGGCAGTTTGAGCTAGAGTTCTTGGCAGCCGCTTCCCCTCATCTCTGTGCCATGCTGCTCGCCCCTGAGGGAGACCCCGACGCCCTTGACATACTGACTCCTCGCACTTACGCTGAGGCAGTGTTAGGGCCTTGGGCCTCTCAGTGGAGAGCTGCCATGGACGCAGAGATGGCCTCCTACAAATCCACAGGCACCTACGTCGACGAGGTTCCCCCCCCTGGGGCGAACGTAGTCGATGGCATGTGGATCTTCAGGGTGAAGCGGCCACCGGGATCTCCTCCGGTCTTCAAGGCGCACTACGTGGCTAGAGGTTTCAGTCAGCGCGAGGGAGTTGACTTCTTTCAGACCTTCGCGCCTACCCCGAAGATTAGCACAGAGAGACTATGAGTTACACTCTCTCGACTTCTCTACTGCCTTCCTTCAGGGTAGCCTACACGAGGAGGTCTGGTTGCGTCGTCCCTCTACCCTGACTGGCACTTTCCCTCCTGGAACCCAGTGGAGGCTGAGGTGACTGGTCTACAGTCTCCGTCAGGCGCCTCATGAATGGCACTACACCTTCGCTCTACCCTGTCTGACCTCGGTTTCCAGCCGTCTTCTGCCGACCCGTCGCTGTTCGTTCGTCGTGGCTCCACACCGTTCTTTGTACTGGTCTACATTGACGACCTAGTCTTCGCCACTTCTGACAGGGTTGCTTTGGCTGACGTGAAGTCCGAACTGCAGAAGAGACACACGTGCACTGACCTTGGTGAGCTGCAGGTCACCAAGGACAGAGCCGTTTCAACCATTACACTCTCACAGTCACACATGGTGCAGCAGGTCCTTAAGCGGTTTGGGCTTCAGCACTCCACCGTACAGTGCGCACCTCTTGCCGTTGACCACAGACTCACTGGTCCCTTTCCTGACGAGCCGTTTGAGCCTAGTGGTCCTTACGCAGAGCTTGTGGGCTGCCTCATGTACCTGATGACTTGTCATCGCCCGGACCTCGCCTTCCCCCTCAGCATCCTTGCTCGCTTTGTGGCGCCAGGGAGACACCGTCCTGTTCACTGGACAGCTGCTGTGAGGGTGGCAAAGTACCTAGCGAGGGGCTGTGACTCTTTTTACGCTGACGACGTCAAGGCTCACAGATCTGCTCAGGGAGACAGTCTGTCGTACTTACTGGTCACTGTGACTCTTCTTACGCTGACGACGTCGAGACTCACAGATCTACTCAGGGGTACTTCTTCAGCCAGGGCTCTGGAGTTGTTTCGTGGAGGTCCGCGTGTTCCTCCTCTGTCTCGACCTCTACCGCTGAAACAGAGATCTATGCTGGAGCCATGACTGCATAGGAGCTGCGTTGGTTGACCTTCTTGCTCACCGACCTTGGTGAGCGGCCGAGCTCTGCACCGACCTTGTTTACTGACAACAAGGCGATGATTCTTCTCTGTCGAGAGCCTAGACTAGAGAGAAGAGTGAAGCACATCAACGTCAGGTACTTTCTTCTGCGAGAGTTGCAGAGGCGTGGACAGGCTCGCTTGAATTTTATGGAGTCCGAGGCCAACACTGCAGACATCTTCACCAAGGCTCTTCCGCCTTGTGACCACCACAGATGTTGTGTGTAATTAGGTCTCATTGACACAGGTTCTCGTCTTGTGTTCTCTGCTTGCTTTGTTTGTACGCTTTGCATATACCTTTGTAAACTCTTGGACTGGCCTTATGGCTCTTTTGCCCGAGCTTTGTTTTTTTGTGACTGGTCTTGTGACCAAACGGTTGGTTTTGCTTGACACCCCTCACTTAGGCTATGGGGGTGTGTCAAATGTTGTAGCCTTTAGTGATGCGTGTCATATGGGGTACAGCAGTTAGGGTTAGGTTTATGTACCCCAACCCACAATAGTCAATCATCATTTCCGTTTTTTAGACTCTGGTGCAAACAAAGGTGACAATTTCAGGTACCTTGGATGGGTGCATGCATGCCCTTTGGCCAAAAACACATGGCGAGTCCCCAGCAGATGCCTTGCGTACCGTGTATGGCATGAAACTTAACGTCACATGACATAACACTAGGAAGAAAATAGAGTACATGTGGGGAGGAGCAAGCAACTCAGGTGCAAGCAAACAGTGGTGGTGTGGTTATGGTGCGAGCTGTCAAAATCGAAAGTGTTGCATTGACAATGTTGGTTGGGGTACATAAACCTAACCCTAAGAGTTGTACCCCCTATGACACACATCACTAAGACTACAACATTTGACACACCCCCATAGTCTAAGTGAGGGGTGTCAAGCAAAACCAAAAGTGTACGGTCACAAGACCAGTCACAAAGAAACAAAGCTCAGGGTGGATCACAATGTCACCACACATTCCGAGCACAAGCACAAAGGCCACATGGCCAGTCCAAGAGTTCACAAAAAATTATAAGCAAAGTGTACAAGCAAAGTAAGCAGAGAACTCAAGTCTACACACGACGAGAGCTTGTGTCAACAAGGCCTAACTGCACACAACACCTCTGGTGGTCACAAGGCTGAAGCGCCTTGGTGAAGATGTCTGCAATGTTGGCCTCGGACTCCACAAACTCGAAGCGAGCCTGTCCACGTCTCTGCAACTCTCGCAGAAGAAAGTACCTGACATTGATGTGCTTCACTCTGCTCTCTAGTCGCGGCTCTTGAAAGAGGAGAATCAACGCCTTGTTGTCAGTGAACAAGGTCGGTGCAGAGCTCGGCCGCTCACCAAGGTCGGCGAGCAAGAAGGTCAACCAACGCAGCTCCTGTGCCGCCATGGCACCAGCGTAGATCTCAGCCTCAGCGGTAGAGGTCGAGACCGAGGAGGAACGCGTGGACCTCCACGATGCAGCTCCAAAACCCAGGCTGAAACAGTACCCCTGAGTAGACCTGTGAGTCTCAGCGTCGTCAGCGTAAGAAGAGTCACAGTGACCAGTAAGTACGACAGACTGCTGCCCTCCAAGTACTAGCCCCACGCCTGATGTCGTCGCTAGGTACTTCGCCACCCTCACAGCTGCCGTCCAGTGAACAGGACGGTGTCTCCCTGGCGCAACAAAGCGAGCAAGGATGCTGAGAGGGAAGGCAAGGTCCGGGCGAGTACAAGTCATCAGGTACATGAGGCAGCCCACCAGCTCTGCGTAGGGACCACTAGGCTCAAACGGCTCGTCAGGAAAGGGACCAGTGAGTCTGTGGTCAACAGCAAGAGGTGTGCGCTGTACTGTGGAGTGCTGAAGCTCGAACTGCTGAAGGACCTGCTGCACCATGTGTGACTGTGAGAGTGTAATGGTGCGAGCGGCTCTGTCCCTGGTGATCTGCAGGCCAAGGTAGTGGCGCAGCTCACCAAGGTCAGTGCACGTGTGTCTCTTCTGCAGTTCGGACTTCACGTCTGCCAAAGCAACCCTGTCAGCAGTGGCAAAAACCAGGTCGTCGACGTAGACCAGAACAAAGAACGGTGTGGAGCCACGACGAACGAACAGCGACGGGTCGGCAGAAGACGGCTGGAAACCAAGGTCAGACAGGGTAGAACGAAGGGTGTCGTGCCACTCACGAGGAGCCTGACGGAGACCGTAGACCGGTCGCCTCAGCCTCCACTGGGTCCTAGGAGGGAAAGTGCCAGTGAAGGCAGAGGGACGACGCAACCAGACCTCCTCGTGTAGGCTACCCTGAAGGAAGGTAGTGGAGAAGTCGAGAGAGTGTAGCTCGTAGTCTCTCTGTGCTGCTACGTGCAGTAACACCCGAAGAGTGGTCATCTTCGGGGTAGGCGCGAAGGTTTGAAAGAAGTCGACTCCCTCGCGTTGACTGAAACCTCTAGCCATGTAGCGCGCCTTGAAGACCGGAGGAGATCCCGGTGGCCGCTTCACCCTGTAGATCCACATGCCATCGACTACGTTCGCCCTAGGGGGGGGAACCTCGTCGCCGTAGGTGCCTGTGGATCTGTAGGAGGCCATCTCTGCGTCCATGGCAGCTCTCCACTGAGAGGCCCAAGGCCCTGACACTGCCTCAGCGTAAGTGCGAGGAGTCGGTATGTCAAGGGCGTCGGGGTCTCCCTCAGGGGCGAGGAGAATGGTACAGAGATGAGGGGAAGCGGCAGCCAGGAACTCTAGCTCAAACTGCCTGTCCTCTAGGGCGTCACAGCCAAGGGTAGACTCACCCCCGATAGCCAGAGGACTGGTAGAAGGAGCGGCCACAAGACTGGTGGCGTAGTCAAGGCGGCGAGTAGAGGCAAACTTAGTGACTGCGGCAGTAAGAGCGGAGACAGAGGACAGAGAGGCACGAGGGTCGGTAACAAGAGAGGCGAGAACACGAGAGAGAACAGGACGGTACGTGCGGTAGTAGTCAGTGACAAGAGTAGAGAGGGAAGCAGTGAGGGCCGACTCAGGAGGAGAAGGAAGCACAGACGGAGACGAACGAGGCGGACTAGGACGGAACAGGACAGTACGAAGGTCAGTGAGAGGGACAGGGGACGAGGGACGAGCACTCGGAGGATGACGAGAGGGCCATGTGTGGGAAGGAGGAGGGGACAACGGAGGCTGAGAACGAGGGAAAATAGCTGGAGAAGAGCCAGGAGGAGGAAACGTGGGATCGTAGACAGGAGGAGAGGGGGAGGAGGAAGGAGAGGGAGAGGGGAGACCGAGGGTCCGAAGACCAGAGACAGGAGGAGGAGGGGGCGACTGCTGCTGCTTCTGCTACGGCTGCGACCGCTCCTCCTGCTGTTTCTGCTGCTGCTGCTCCTGCTGCTGCGGCTGCTGCTGCTGCTCCTGCTGCTGTTGTTGCTCCTCCAGCCGCTGGAGCGCCAGTAGCTGCTGCTCCGTCTCTCTCGCCTCTCTCTCCAACTCCAGTTGCTCCTCACGGGCACGGCGAACACGAGCCTGGTGCCTAGTCGGGTAGGGGTGGGGAGGAGGAGTAGTGTCCGGGGCCACGGTAGCCCCAGGACTGCTCTCCAAAGCACGAGACGCGTCACCCCAAGAGCCAGCACCACCAACAACAACACGGCCAGACTCGCCAGGGCCCGCAAAGGGCGCACCCGCACCCCCAGTCGTAGTACCCTCGGAGTCAGCTCGACCAACACCAGGTCTCGGAAGACAAGAGCCTCTTGCAGGCACGGGCTCAGCTCCAACTCCAGCACCCCCAGAACCAGGACCCGGCACACGAACGCCCTTAATACCAACTCCAACTCCGCTAGAGCCAGCACCCCCAGGGTCCTCGCCATGAACACCGCCCTCCACAGGGTCTGCAATAGGCTGCGGTGAGGACTGCGGGGAAGGAGACTGCACCTGAGGGGCCACCAAGGGGGAGGGATAGCGTGGGAAACACTTGACGGGGCTGGACCAGTGGGGGGAGGCTGTACCGGGGGAGAAGGAGAGGGGGCGGAAGTCAGGAAGAGAGGGGGGGGGAGGAACCGGGAGACCTCGACAGGGGTACCTGACGTAGTAGGGGACGAACTCTTAGAAACGGACGTCACGGGAGTCAAAGAACCGGTGAGAGGGTGGGTGGTAAAAGGTGAAGTCAGAGGAGTCCTCTGGGAAACCAAGGAAGACACAAGGAACGGCTCAAGGTGAGATCTTGTCCACGGAGGTGTCACGAACAAGAGCCAAGCGACCCCAGACACAAAAACCCGACGCAACACCAGGGGACCCGGTCCAAAGACTGGTCGGTGAAACCTCTGGCCGAGAGACACGTGGCCAGAGGTTCAGCTGGTGAGCGGCGTACCGAACCGCGTAGGGCCACAGAAAATGGGGGGCACAGGCATGAGCCATGGAGGTGCGGGCAATCTCGATGACCAAGCCGATGCGGCGCTCAGTAACCCCTTTCTGCTGTGGGGACTCTGGAAGCGTCCAGGACTGACTGATTCCTGCTCGCGACAGAATCCAGCGAGTATGCCGGAGCGAAACTCACCCCCACGGTCGGAGTGAAGACAGCTGACACGACGACCACGAATGTTCGCAGTGGTAAGCAACCACCTGATCAGGGTAAAAGTCACCTCAGACTTCTTCGCCAGGGGAAACACTGTGGTGTAGCGGGAGGGAGAAGTCGTCAACGGCCACCAGAAAGAAACGCTCGCGCTCAGGGCCAGGGCGAGAGGCGGGGCCCCAGACGTCCAAGTGGAGAGTCTCCGATGGCTCGATGGCCAGACGAAGGGAGGAGGAGTGAGGGGTGGCGCGCAGCCGACCCTCGACGCAAGGACCGCACGGTGGTGCAAGCGAAGGCGGCAGCGACAGCAGGACACGCGGGAGGCCTAAGATAAGACACTGACGGGACATAGCGCGCTGACGAGGAATGGACGGGTGCCCCATCCGGTGGTGCCACAAAACGGTGGGGTGGGCAAGCGACCGGCAGGAGCAAGACGCAGCAACTGGACCAGACACGGGAACCTGACCAGACACAGCTACCTGGGGGGACGCGGCAACCTGGTGAGACGCGGGGACCTGACGGGGGGCAGGGACAAGGGCCAGGGGCAGGAGCCGCTGCTGCTGCTGCTGCTGCTGCCGCTGCTACTGCTGCTGCTGCCGCTGCTGCTGCTGCTGCTGCCGCCCTCGGGGGCCAGTGTGAAGTGTGTAGAGACCGGAGCCCGGCTCAGCAGTACCGGTGGCGAGAGGCGTGTTCGAGTCCCCGTCCACACAAATAGCAGTCTTGCCAGAGGGCTCAACCCACACACCCACGTGCTGACTCGCGAGTGGCCTCACACCCACCAAGTTCCTCGAGAACGAGGGGACGTAGAAGCTGTCAGAATGTTATATTTGTCTAGCCTGCAGTGGGGTGCTCTGTAGCGAGTACAACCCTTCTAGGGTTTGCTATTTGTATCCCCATTCTTGCTAGTTCAGCCCCCTCTTTTGCCTAATTCTCTCGACATGCTATCAGAGCAGGTCGACCCTCCTGGGTCGATCCTGTGGGTGGGCCCACCACCTAATGCTTCCGCTGCTGTACTTCCTGCCGGGCGCCTCGGGCGCGCGACGACTTCTTCCTGCCGTGCGCTCGGGGCGCGCGGCGGTTTTCTGCACGCCGTGCGCCCCGAGGCGCGCGGCGGTTTCCCACCGTCGAAGCGCCCTCCCCCCGTCGCCGTCGACCCCCCGCGTCGCCCCGCAGCCCCGCGCGTCGCCCCCGACGTCTCGTCGCGACACCTTGGGGAGCCGCGCGCGGCCCCCCGCTACCTCGTCGCGACGCCGTGGGGAGCTGCGCGCGGCCCCCGCTGCCTCGTCGCGACGCCTTAGGGAGCCGCGCGCGGCCCCCCGCTGCCCCGTCGAGGCGCCCTGGGGAGCCGCGCGCGGCCCCCGCTGCCCAGAGGTGGCGCCCTGGGGGTCGCGCGCCTTCCCCCTCGCCGTCCCCCGCGCTCCTTCTCCCTTTCGCCCGTTTTAGGGTTTGGGGGTGGGGAGTGTGGGGGTGGCGGCTGTGGGGGTGTCGGTTGTGCGTTACTCTACCTACTCCTCCTCCTCCCTAGTCTCCCTCTACTGCAGCTGCCGCTGAGGGGGGTGGTGTGTGGGAGTCTAGGGTTTGGGGTTTAAGGGGGGGTACCGTGGGAGTGGAGCTAGGGGTGAAGCAAGGGGTGTGTGTCGAGGGGTGTGGGACTGTTGGGGGAGGTTGAGCGGAGACTGCCGTCGTGTCGTCCGCAGCACCTGTATTCCGGGGTTCCGCGGACCTCCGGTAGCTCACAGAGCTGGCTGCACCTGTCGCCCGTGGGTCCGCTGCACCCTCCGCAGCGACTATTACCCCTGTAGTCCGGGGCTCTGCTTCCGGTAGCCACTAGCGTTGCGCCAGAGCCGTCTGATGCCCGTGTGTCTGCAGCTTCAGTCGTCGCCTCCACTCCTTTCTCCTCTCGCCAGCCCTCCTCCTCCTCATTTGTCCTCTGTGACCGCCTCTAGCTTTGCTCATAACTTATAAACTGTTGCTTCTTGAACTTGTGCTCAGAATGTGTGGTGACATCGTGATCCACCCTGAGCTTGTACTGCTTTGCTTGCTCTGCTGATTACACCCCACTTTGGCTATGGGGGTGTGTCAGAATGTTATATTTGTCTAGCCTGCAGTGGGGTGCTCTGTAGCGAGTACAACCCTTCTAGGGTTTGCTATTTGTATCCCCATTCTTGCTAGTTCAGCCCCCTCTTTTGCCTAATTCTCTCGACAGAAGCCCGTAAGAGAGCCTGAGGGAACAGCTGGGCACGGAAGCGTAGTAGTGTAGCGAGCAGTGACTGGTCCCGAAGTGGGATCAGCCAGTGCTACAGAGACCGGCGCAGGAACCGGTGTAAGTGTCGTGTGGTCGCGGAAGAAACAGTGCGAAGCTCCGGAGTCCAGAGTGAAAGACAGCGAAGCGTCCTCCAAAGCAGATCCTGGACTAGTGTCTACACAAGTACCTACACTAGCAACAGGCACCTCAGCAAGACTAGCACCTAAGCTAACAACACTCGAGTAAACAGAGTCAGAAGCACTAGAGTCAACAACAGCATACATAGCATGTGGAGTTCCTAAGAGATCAACCAACTGAGAAGCCGACATGCCCCACAGAGCGGGGCCGTACGATTGAACAAAAGGAAGCCAGTCAGGGGCAGGGCCGTCAACGCTGTAGGACAAGCGGACCATGTCAGTAAGCTGAGCAAAGCACTGACCCGGTGGGTGGGTGCGGCCACAAGACTTGCCTCGGCGAGCACCTGTCAGAACGTGATAGGTGCACGGAGGGTGAACGACACTGCGCTGGAGCTGACGCTGTCCTGACCCCTGCCCCGAAGCCTGCTGCTGCAGCTGCTGTTGCAGGGGCTGCTGGGAGGGGAGGGGCTGTTGCTGCGTCAGGTACCACTCCTCTGCTCCACCCCCCGCGGCTGGGAGACCAGTAGGTGGCTGACGAACCCGGGCGTCACCTCCACCAGCTGCAGCAGGGGAGTCACTGGCCGCTGCACGAGAAACTCCTCCAGGCCCTCCACTCCCGCTGCTGCTGGTCGCCACGCCACCCCCGCCGCCGTCGCCGCCGCCACCACCGCCTCCGCCAACACCCAGACCGCCTTTCTTGCAACCCCTACCCCAAGACCGTGAAGAAGTCGTAATAGCAGCAGCGGTCATGTCATTAGCAGTAGTGGCGAGGGAGGCAGTAAAGGTGGGCAGCTGAGGGACAGTGCACCCGTGAAACAACGGAGGGGGTACAGCACCAGAGGCGGAGGCTACGGAGCGGAGGTTGCTCTCGACGTCCTTGAGCGCAGACTCAAGGACCTCGATAGTGAGCTCACTAGGGTGCTTCAGAAGAAGCGTGTCACGAACGGAGGCAAGGCGGTCAGGGAGGCTAGTGGCGATGAAATAAATAGTAATCGCCATGGGGGGAGGGAGCAGTGCAAGCTGTGCGTCAGTGCAGGCAGCGCGGTAGCTAGAGTCGAGGGAGCGCAGGTGAGCGATCAAGTCAGCAGAGCGCTCAAACGAGGCGAGGTCAGGGAACAAGAACGGTAGGAACAGCCGACCAAGAGAGACAGTGGTGGGAGTAGCGTAGCGGGCCTTAATCGCAGTCAGGAACTCACTAGCAGTGCGAACCTGAGTGAAGTGGGCCTCCTCAGACTCAGGGAGGAGGCTGCTAAGGGCGATGCAGGCCGCAGCGTCACGCGACGTCCACGCCGTCAGGTCAGCACGCTGGCGGGCATAGCGGTCTCTGGCTGCGTCGTCAGGGGCAGTGCCTAAAGGCGTAGGGTCTGCAGGCACATGAAGGTCACCGGAAGTGTGCGCCCACAAAGACTCGCCTGCCTGGACCTGACTCTCTAAAAGGCGACGCGCGTGCAGGAGCCAGAGCGAAAACTCGAGCGGCCTACCCTCGGCGTCAAAGCGCAGGACCCTAGGGGTCGCCATAGCGGAGGCGAAGAGTAGGGGAACGAAATCGTCGAAACCCTAAACGTGACAGGTAGGGCGCACGGGGCGCAGCGGACGAAGCAGGCTCAGTAGGGGCTTGACGGAAGGACAGAGCGCAGCAGGGGTGCGACGGAAGGGCTGGGCGCACGGGGCGCGACGGCAGGGCAGGGCGCAGCGGGGGCGCCGACGGACGGACAGGGCGCACGGGGCGGACGGGCAGGGTGCAGCGGGGGCGTGACGGACGGGCAGAGCGCACGGGGTGCGACGGACGGGCAGGGTGCAGTGGGGGCGTGACGGACGGGCAGAGCGCACAGGGTGCGACGGACGGGCAGGGTGCAGCGGGGGCGCGACGGACGGGCAGGGCGCACGGGGCGTGACGCACGGGCAGAGCGCACTGGACGCGACGGACGAGCAGGGCGCACGGGGCGCGACGAACCAACGGGACGAGGGCTGGGGACTAGATGCGCGAGACGCGCAGGAGGGGATGCGCTGGACGCATGGGACGCAAGAGACGAGGGGGGGGGGGGGGGAAGGGGACGGGACAGGTGGCGCAGTAGGCTCTAAGGCACGGCAGAGACGAGCGTGAGAGGTGCTAAGGGACAGTACGGGCGAGACGCTCACTAGGGTACGGGACAGGCTCGGGCGCTACGGACGTGATCGAGAGGAACAGGATCCCACGAGATCCAAACCTACCGTATCGCCCCGAATATAGGCGCCGTCCGATTAAAGGCGCCGGCGCTTCTATCTGGAGCATGGCGCTTATGGCTGTTCGTCGATTATAGGCACACCCCATTTTGCACACGTACTTATTAGAAGCGCCCATAATCTAGCACTAACAAATACAATTACCTACCTACTTCAAACTCAATAAACAGGCCTTTACAAAGGCCTTTCTACCAAGGCACCAACTACCACTACCTACTCCTCCTCGTCAGACTCGGGCTCCTGGCAGTTGTTGCCAAAGAAGCCGTCGGCGATGATGTCGTCGTCGACATCCACCTCGGCGGTCAGCTGGGTCCGCCTGTACGCGATGGCGAGGCCGTCCTCGCTGCCGTCAAGCGCGTTGCTAATGCCACAGGTGAGGAAGGCGCGCTTGATGAGGTCGGCGGACACGGCCTTCCACGCCCGTGAGATCCATCGCAGAACCACTTCTGGGGGGGGCTTCTTGTGATTCCCTGCACGGACAAAGACACCACGAAAAACCGTTAGAGCTAGCAAGGAGGGGGGGGGGGAGTGGTTAGACATGCTTATGCATCTCGTTTACACCGTACCTGCTGCTGTCAGCTGTTCCTGGCCCTCTTCTTGAAACCACTATTGGTACTGCTGGCGGACTGAAGCCTTAAAGCTCTTGTTGATGGAGACGTCGAGGGGCTGAACCTTCGCCGTGCAGCCCGACGGGATGACCGCCGGCACGCAGTTGAGCTCGCGGAACTTCTCCTTCACCCCCTCGGTAAGGTGACCACGGTAGGAATCCAGCACCAGCATGGAGCTCTTCGCACATCTGCCGAACCGGGGCTTCAAGAAAGGCTTGACGCACTCCTCAAGCCATCGGATGGCGCCCTCCGCGTCCATCCACACGTTCTCGTGCACGCCACGACCACATCTGCACAGGCGAAGACGGACAAACATCATCAGTCGACAACAGGGAAGAAACAACCACATGGCACTAAAACAATCACCGCGCTTACTCGGCGGGAAATCGCCCTTCGGCACGGTCTTCCGCTTGAAAAATACCCATGGCTTGAGCTTCACCCCGTCCGCCGTGCACGCCAGCATCACAGTAACTCTCTCCTTCTGGTACCCCGCGCTTCTGATCGGCACCGACCGAACGCCGGTCTGGTCAACGGTGGTGGTGGCGGGCATCTCCAGCCAGAGCGGCGTCTGGTCCGCGTTGATGATCTAGCAGGTGTCGATGCCGCGCTCACGACGCATTTCACGGACAAAGCGCCAGAACTTCCTGCACTGCTCCGCGACATCTGTGAGAGGGCGGAAGATGGGTTGACACATCAAGCACGGGTTAGTACAAAACACTTCAACGTGCAAACGACAAGTAAAGCACAACATCTTACGGGCAAGAGTTTTCTATGCAACCCTGGTCTTCATGCGCACGCTGAGATTCCATCGGCGCCGAAAGCGCTCAGACCACCGTTGGCTCCCCTTCCACTTCTCGTCGGGGAAGAGAAGCTTCATGAATTCCCGAGACCATTCCTGCAGGCGACCGACAGATACAGCGCTTCCCTTGCGACGCCAGTCGAGGAGCCTCTTGTAGACCTTAAGCTCCATCGGCCGGTACCACGACGCTCGCCCGCGACCGTGCATGCGCTTACGGGCGGAGTGCACCTCTTTGAGGAAGTCCGCGGCGCGCTTCCAGTTCGTAAGGCATTTGCGATGGATGCCACTCTCGCGAGCCAGAGACCGCACCGACACCGCAACATCCAGCCGCGCGACCCACTTCAACTTTTCGGAAGCAGTGTAGGCCTGACGCTTGTGCTCATTCATCTTGTGCCTGGGAGAGGGGGAGCGAGCATCACAGTTCTGTGAAGCAGGGTGTGGTCGCTTGCGATTGAGCGGAGGGAGAAGGTGGTTAACGCATCAGACTACAATGTTGTGGCTCGTGGATCTGGCCTTACGACTACTGAAAAGGCTGACATACCTGTTCATAGTGGTGCTGACAAGATCCTCATGGATGACGAAGACTCGGATGATGAGATGCTGGTGGACTTGGAGAAGGAGACCGAGTCCAGGCTTCGGACCACTGTCATTCTGCTGATCCCTTTTTCGCTCAATGCGGAGATAGTATGTGTCATGGATGCGGTCAAAATGCTAATGAAATGTGGCTGGTATGCGGAGCTCTCCGCTGAAGCGCTGTCGACGACGAAGTTACATGTGCTGCAACCTGCGTACATTGCCAAGACGCGTTACTGCCGCCTGCAACTCTCCTTCATCCTGCCTGATGACGCTGCAAAAGTGACAAGGAAAGAAGTGGTGTATCAACGTCTTAGCGGTCACCTGGTCAAGCTACACTGGCAGCACACTGAACACGCCGGTTTCGCAAGGGAGAAGGCTCGCAACCCGCAGGCGGTTGAGGTGGTGCTGAAGGGTGTCTCTGCTTCGGTTGATCTGGAGATGATCATTGACCGGCTGGTAAGTTACCCGCTGAAGAGTACTAATCGCCCGGCTTTTGCGTGCTGCTCCAACGTCCATCATGTTCTGCATCCAGTCACCGGCGCAGACACAGACGTGGTCAAGGGACTGGTTTACCTGCATCAGGGTGATCAGCATAACTAGATTCACGCAGTCGCTGACCTGGCCGACCGTGCCAGGAAGATACTACTCCACTACCCAGCCTTGTCCTGCTCTCTCCGCGAGGGACAACATTATGATAAGAATCATAATTTTGTCACCGTAGAGCGTCAGTATAATGTTGGGAAATGGAATTTGACTTTGGGGAAAGTGCATCGGTTGAATGGTAATGACATGTCGCCTACCTTTTCGGCGCTCACCAGCTCATCCTTTTACATACCTCTTTATTCTCGTACTGACGACCGTTTGGACACTTGCAGCTGCTTCCCAGAAAGCATCCACACTGACCCTTCCCCTTCTCCGCGATCCTGCACTGGCACTGATTTCCACGGGAAGCAACCGGGAGGAATGGCTTTGTACCCAAGCCGGCAGCAACAAAGTGCATGGGGAAAGTTTCATGCCAGCCTTACACCACATCAGGCTTGCCTCGCACATGATCGAGCTGGAGAAGCTGGGCTCTGCCACCAAGTCCTCCCTCGAAAAGTCCAACCTTGCCGCCATGAAGAAGCTGTACGATCTCTGAAGCTGAAACTCACCTGGTCTTTCGCCGTAGCAGTCGGCTGTTCAGCTTTAGCTAGCCTCACCAGTGTAGTCGTTCTTTCCAGCCTGTGGCTGCAGAGGGGCTGCCAGTCAGTGGTCAAATGAGTCACAACCATCTTCTCACCTGTGCGAGTCTCAATGTCAATGGTCTCAGTAATATCTCAAAGCAAACCAAGATATCGGAATGGGTTAGGGATGCAGCCGACATAGTAGTCCTGATTGACACCCGGATCATAGCGACCCACACATTCTGGTCATCCTCTCTCTTCCTGACAATAGCAACAACCTCACCTCAATCTAGAGCTGGCGGAATAGCCATCCTTAGTCGAAACCAGTCCTTAACCTTCACCAATATCCAGACACACCCATCCAAACGCATCGTTAGAGTCGATATCGCTAGTCCCGGCCTTACCATCACCCTCTTAGCAGTATATTTCCCGGCCGACCCAAGCTCACGAATCTCCTTCGTCGCTGATGCACTTGGCCCGGTTAATGATCAGATCCCCAGTAGCGTGAACCTGCTCATAATAGGAGATCTCAACATGATTGAAAATCCAGACTTAGACAAGACATCTGGGAAAGGTACAGCCACTAAAAACGTTAAACTGTATAACCGATGCAAAACTTTCCAGCTCTCCGACGCCTTCCACTCAGCTCATCGTAGAAAACGCGAATACACGTTTTACTCACACCCGCAGAAGGCGAGCTCCCGCATAGACCGCGCTCTCATATCCTTATCCCTCCTCCCTCGACTAGAGTTAGCCAAACACGTCTCTCCGCTCGAGAAAGCATTAGACCACAGCTTTGGGATTAAAGTTGGTCTTAAGATAGACGCTAGAGTACACAGTGGACCGGGACTGTGGAGAATGCAAGCGGCTTTGCTGATCAGACCAGGGGTGAGAAAGATCATTGAAGAAGTGTCGCAAAATTTTGAGGTGACAGATGGTCACAGCTACGAGCTACTAATTGCAAGGCAGAGGAGCAGAAGAGGGTTTGGGCTACTCGCCTTCACGTCACTGTGTCTATGCTGGCGTTGAGGCTGGAGGTCATTGCTCACCCACTGTGCACCAGACGGAGGGAGCTGCTGAAAGTTAAAGAGGCACAAGTCAAAGATTATTAAGCATCACGGAGGGACAGGCTTCATCTCATGGCTGGTTTAAAGGTGGAGTTTGTCGGAGAAGTTTTGTCGAAAATGCTCTCATCGACGGTTAAGGCGCGAAAGTGTCGTACGCAGATCACGGAACTCCAGGCTGAGGGCGGGATGGTATCAGACTCGAAGCAGATTCTGGAAGCAGCGTCGGGCTTCTTCCACAAGCTCTTCGGGAAAGATTGGAGGGTGGATTTCTCTAACTGGTTGCCGAAGCAAAGGCTCTGTGAAGCGGAAGCGGGGGGGTTGGCAACAGACTGGTCAGAAGATGAAGTGAAAGCGGCTTTCAAGTCGCTAGCGAGGAACAAATCACCGGGTGCGGATGGCTTACCGAAAGAACTTTTTGAAGAACATTGGGATGTGCTCGGTAGCAGCTTCATGGCACTGGTAGCAGATTTCACCGCAACTGCTGAGCTCCCAGATGAAGTGAAGGAGGCGGTCACCATCCTCCTGTATAAGAAGGGAGACAGAAGTCAGCTCAACAACTATAGGCCCATCACGCTGTTGAATTTCTCCTATAAGATCATGGCGAAGCTGCTGGCGGACAGGATTAATAAAGTTCTTCACCTGGTGATTTCCCCGGAGCAGTACGGCTTCATTCCCGGGCAAAGGCTTGCTGATGCCGTGGCGCTGGTAGCGGACATTATTGATGCGGCAAAGAATGGGATCAAGGACTGGTACTTGCTTCTGGTGGATTTCCAGAAAGCTTTTGATTCGGTGTTGCGAAGTTTTCTCTTCAACATTCTTCGCGAGATGGGGTTCCCGCCCCGTTTTGTGGCTTGGGTGGAGGGGCTGCACACACATACCACAATGAAGCTGTTAGTAAACGGTTGGATCGGGCAAGGCATTGATGTGGTCTCCGGGGTGAGACAAGGTTGTCCGCTGGCCCCATATCGGTTCCTGTATGCGGTGGAGCTGTTGGTGTCAAGATAGGTAGTAGAAAGTTTAGAGGCAGAAAAGAGAGGTTGCACTAGCAAGCAGTTGAGTACATATAGGAACCCTAGATTGGGCTGTACTCGCTATAGAGTACCCCACTGCAGGCTAGACAAATACAACATTCTGACACACCCCCATAGTCAAAGTGGGGTATAATCAGCAGAGCAAGCAGTCATAGAGCAGATTCACAAGTGCATGCAAAGCTAGAGGCATTCACAAAGGGCAAGTGAGGAGGAGGAGGCGAGACTGTAGGTGGAGAGGAGATAAGAGGCGTCGGCTGAAGCTGCAGACACACGGGCAACAGGAGTCAAACTGGCTCAGTGGCTACCGGAACAAGCGCCCCGGACTACAGGAGTAACTGGCTCCGCGGCTAAGAAGAGCGGCAGACGAGCAACGGACCCACGGGCGACTGGCGCAGCTGGCTACGACTGGGCTACCGGAACAAGCGCCCCGGACTACAGGTGCTGCTGACGACAAGACGGCAGCCTCCGCTCAACCTCCCCCGACTGTCCCACCCCCCTCTCACACACCCCCTGCTGGAACCCTAGCTCCACTCCCACGTCACCCCCCTAGCACCACTCCTTCGGCTCCCACACACCCACCCCCCTGAGCGGCAGCTGCAGCAGCGGGAGACGGAGGAGGAGGAGGAGTAGGGGACGGGGCACACAACCGGCACCCCCACAACCGCCACCCCCACACTCTTCACCCCCAAACCCTAATTTAGGAGAACGGGCTGTAGGAGGGGTGAGGCGCCGGTAGAAGCACGGGGGACAGTGGAGAGGGCAGGAGCAGCGAGGAACGGGCCGCCCACGGGCCTGGTAGAGCCGCCCGAACCGCGCGCAGGCGGCCCGAGCCGCGCGCGGGCCTGGCGCTTCCCGTACGGGCCGCGCGCGTGCCTGGCGCAGCCCGTACGGGCCGCGCGCGGGCCTGGCGCAGCCCGTACGGGCCGCGCGCGGGCCTGGCGCAGCCCGTACGGGCCGCGCGCAGGCCTGGCGCAGCCCGTACGGGCCGCGTGCCGGGTGTACGGGCCGCGCGCAGGCCACGACGGGCGACGGGGGGCGACGCGCGGGTCCCCGTCGCCCGTCGCAGCGCCTCCCGGGGGCGACGTGCCGAGTGACGGGGCAGGAACCCGCCGCGCGCCTCGGGGCACACGGCGGGTAGAGAACCGCCGCGCGCCTCGGGGCGCACGGCGGGCAGAAAACCGCCGCGTGCCTCGGGGCGCACGGCGGGCTGAAAACCCTAGTTTCGACGCCGCGCGCCACGGGGCGCGCGGCGGACAGGGAGTAGCAGTAGCAGTAGCAGTAGCAGCGGAAGGCTTAGGTGGTGGGCCCACCCACAGGATCGACCCAGGAGGGTCGACCTGCTCTGATAGCATGTCAAGATAGGTAGTAGAAAGTTTAGAGGCAGAAAAGAGAGGTTGCACTAGCAAGCAGTTGAGTACATATAGGAACCCTAGATTGGGCTGTACTCGCTATAGAGTACCCCACTGCAGGCTAGACAAATACAACATTCTGACAGTTGGCACAAGAGGTTGAAAAGATGCAGCTCGGTTTGAGTCTGGAGGGCCACCGGCTGTCCTACTTGGGTTACGCCGATGACACTACACTCATACTGCAAGGGGAGGAACAGATAACACAGGCGAAGATGATTCTGGAGGAGTTTGAGAAAAAGTCGGGCCTTGCGACGAACAAAGGGAAATCGGTCATCTTACCACTAGGTGCAAACGTGGACAAAGAGCCGTCGGGGAGCTTCAAATGGGTGGAGCCAGACGAGGCGGAGAGATTGCTCGGTGTGTGGGTGACCCCGAGTGGCAGCGGCCTGCCAACGTGGGAGAAGGCGCTGGAGGAAATAGCAAAGAGGCTGACGAAGTGGAAGCAAAAGTTTCTCACCACCAAGGCAAGAGCCACTGTTGCCAACTGCTACATCCACCCGGTCATGGCCTTTCAGGCGCAGGTATATCCACCACCGGCGGAGGTCTGGAAGGAGCTGGAGAAGCTGATTCACAATTTTGTATTGGGGAATAAGGCGACGGCGGAGAAGGTTTTCACGCTCTGGAACAAGGACCTGCTATACACAAAACGTTGGGATGGCGGCCTGGGGGTTTAAGATCCAATCGTAATACTGACCTGTTTATCGGCCAGGAGGGTGGGTTTGCTGCTCATGGAAGTGAACGCGCTGAAGCGAGATTTGATGATGTGTGCCGCAGATCTCCCGCTGGGCGTGGGCTCCTTTGTTGCGCATGACAAGCTGCTGAAAAATTGGGACGGTCGGAGCCAACGCTGGAAGCAGACATGCGAGAGTTTCATGAAATCTCCGTTCTGCTCCTTGCCGGAGCTGACCACCTGGGAAGCTGTGGCACGGGAACGGCTGGTTTTCAATAAAATGAAATTTGTGGGTGTGACTGCACCGGTCGGCGGGCAACAGGCTGCGGAGAAATTATGGGAGGTGACGTTGGGCGACTTGGTCGTCAGGGAGCAAGGGTTACCGTCAGTGCTAAAAACCATGGAGACTCTGGTGTTGGAGTTAGGGGGTAAGGGGCCGGCAAAGTTGGCGCTGAAAGCTTTCGCAGCTGCTCCCAGTAACTGGAAAGCACTCCTGCTTAACCCTGGGGGAAGCTCGGCTGACTCGGTTCCGCCAGAAGGAAGGCTGCTGCAGCTGCCGATCTTCGAGAACGGGCAGGTGGTGTCTCAGCGGCAGATGAGGAAACTTGTGAAGGATGGGCACGGGGAATCACAGCGGAGATTGAAATGGGCGGACAGATGGAGAGGAAGGATTTGTTGGGAGAAGGTTTTTTTTTTTTTTTTAATATGTTAAAGTATACACCGATGACGCTAGTGCACACAAATATATATCAGTCGTAACTGAGCGTGAGAGGCCCGGCAACACGACTGCCTCAAGGGACGACTCTAAGGGGGATGCAGAGCCCCTCGCGCAAGATTCCATAACGCGCCAAAGTGACGTGAAGTGATAGGATTTGTTGGGAGAAGGTGACAAGTGTCGCGGAGTCCCTTGTCGTTCCTAACCGCCCGAGGGACTTGCTGACAAAGATATAGAATCTAAACTTACAAGTGGGAGAACGGCTGGCCTTTCTCAACAGCAAGCCTGTCTGCCCGTACTGTGCAGCAAAGGAGACGGTGGAACATTGTCTTTTCGAGTGTCCACGTATTCAAACTGTGGTAACGGCTTTGAAGCGCGCCATACGCCATACGCCATACCTGTTGTTCCACAAAGCAGGCACCAAATCCGCCTTCTCGGAAGCCACGCTCATTGCCATTTCCCTTCATCAGATCTGGGTCGAGAAGTGTGAAGCTGTTTTCTGGAAAAAGGGGTTTTGTGCATGCCGAGTGCTGAGGAAGATCATCATGGCTTTCACACAGTACACGAGGGTCTACTTGAAATCTCGCCTTCACACGTGGCAGAAAAGGAGGAAGGCTGGACAAGGGGGGTCCTTTCATGCATCTGTCTTGGAGGAATAGAGAATGCTGAGTCGGATTCATGTCGCTGAGGATAAGAAGTGGACATGGACCAAGCATTTCGAGTCCATTTGGTCCAATCCTTGCACGGTATTCAACCCTCCGTAGATTTTCAGCTGGGGCGGACAGGCCGTCCCCTCAAGCCCGGTTACAACCGCTTATTGTCTGTCTACACTTGCCCTAACGGTGCATGCATTCAATATATTATTTAAAAAAAACCACCGCATGTACACAAAACCCTTCCGTTGGCCGTCGGCCGTGGCGACCTTAAAAATACACAGCGCCTTGGCGTACCAGTCTTGGGCGAATTTACTTCAAAGTCCGTGAACCAGTTCTCCTTGGGGCTTGCCTTTATGAACTCGCTCTTTGAGACCAGTGCCCCATCCTTTGTGCGTGGAATCGCCACAGCTGTGTGAGCTTGAATCTGTGGGGAAAGGGTAGCAGACAACATGCGCTTAATCATGACGTGTGGGACTGCATACACGTGCCTACCGGTAAACGACATCGCCTGCCACCACACAGGCTGATGCACTGGCGTGAGTATACGCACCATGATCTCTTGTGCCGTGATGTTCGCCGCCACCATGCACCCTGGCAGCGCGTCCATGAGGTCTGCCAGCGCGCTACGGTAGGTGCCCATCACAGTGTCGCCCTCCACCGCCGGTCGCATCGTGCGTCCCTTCCTCGTAAGCACGGGCTTCATCGTCTGAACAGCCTGTCGTGGAGGGCAGGCAACGGTTTACTACATCAGTGTGAGAGAAATTGACCGAAAAGCCTGTGGGGCAAGAGGGGCATGCCAAAATACAAGAACCCCTGCCGTATATCCCGCAACAGACTGGCTCACCTCGCGCAGAGCTGTCGCATACTGACGGCCACCACCCGCGTCATGTGCCACCTCCCTGCAGATCTCTCTCTGCACCTCCTCTTCGGCGATACGCGTGGGGATGTCCTTCCAGTTACTGCCCCTGACAGGTATGCTCCCACATCTCTGTGCTGTAGTGGTGCGGCATCCCGCGCATGATCACATTGTCCAGCAAGTGGACAATCATGTGAATCTTTAGAAAGCGCCAATACGACGCATGGTCCGGGTATGCTTGCGGCAAAATCTCCACCAGCCTGTGGAATAGCATATCGCAAAGGGAAACAGGTGAGGCCGTGCAAACCATGGCCAAATGCTGCAGATTCCTTATATGCATGCATTCAGGCCTCATATAACCCAACACCTTTGCATGCCACCTGACATACTTAATTGCATGTTGTCGGGCGATGTTGAGTGAGGTCTGCGTGTGTCCTCTGACCCCTAGAAACGCCTTGTAGAACGTTGCATACATCTGGAAAGCCCGCACGCGGAGCGCCGCCATCTCCCCTGCCTTTCCTTTTTGCAGCGCCGACTTGTCGGCCACTAGGATGGGCATCACTTGCATCATGCTGCGGTGTTCAAAGGCTGCATAGTTTGCACCACTCAGGAAGTAGGAACTGCCTCCAGGTAGTCGCACTATAACACTAGGTGTTTCTCCTTTGGTTTTCTTCTTGCGCCTGGCCAAGTAGTGTGTCAGGGAATAGGTCCGGAGACGAGGGTGAGTGAAGTACCGTCCAGAAAGCCCTCGCTGGGGAGTTCACTCAACCTCACATCCCTTGCATAGTCGCCAGTGTATTGTCCGTATGCAGGTAACATTCATACTGACCTCTCAACCTCACGCCTCTCGGCTTGCTAAGAGTCGCAATGTGGTTCTCCAGCACGTGCATGATGCCCGCAACACATGCACCAAATGGGTTCCCCGACGCAATGTGCGAGAAGTTCGACCGCGATAATATGCACTTCAGAGGGGTGTTGGAAGATTGAGAAGGCCTCGAGGCTTACTGTGCGCGCATGGGTTAGCAAGATCCCGCAATCGTCAATTATGCACTACACACATACCTCCACGGGATGGGTTGACCACTCGGTCTGAATCGCTTCCGCCTCTTTGACAGTCTTGCAAGCTAGCATGTTGCGCAGCACATGTATCTCGAAGTCTACTGTCCTCGGCGTGGCTGTATGCTCCATATCTTGAAGGAGCTCGTCCGGTACGTCGCGTGCGCAGCAGGGCCGCTAGGTGCCTGCTTGAAGCATCGCGGTGACTCTGCATTGTTCAATGAAGTCGCCGGGGTAACCAGAGAAGCATGGTACGGTTTTAACAGCCTCTCCCTGCGCGTCTGTGACATAGAATACTCTTACTGGAGCTCTGGCACAGGAGCCGAAGGAAATAGAACGGAAAACGAGGGGAAAGTTTTACCCGCAACAGCCACAGCGTCGAATCTGAAGCTGGGTATATGATGCCCCATAGGCAAAAGTACATATCTGGATTACTCCCGCATGAGTGGCGCCAGTATGATTCGAATTGCTTCTTGAAAAACTCTGGCTTTCTTGGTAGATGTTGCCCACTCGGGAGGAAAAGGCAGCTTAGCAGCCAGTGCGTGGCCTGGTTCCGTCCCCCGCAGCTTTTCAGGTATGTTGAAGAGCGTTATGAGGACATGCCATGCCTGTTTTGACGCACATTGCGCGTCGCGTTGGTTCCGTCGCAGTAGACAATGACGCCAAGAACCCAAGCTGATGGGTTGTTCACCTCCTTCTGCCACATATGAACATATGCTGTTGAGTGCGCATGTCCACACGACAGCGCAACCGAGTACGGCCATATGGGAAGCATCGCGTATCTGAGCCTCTTCCAGCCATTTAGCGGTTTCAGGACCGGTGTACATCCGCTCGTTTGTATCGGGGTCCACCTCAGTCCGCGGTTTGGTGACGAACCCTTTGACTCCCCCAAAAATGCGCTCGAGCTACTTCACGAGCTGTCACAACGCCATTACACATAACATAACATGGAATGGGTATATCCGCTGTTTGCAGGGACACCAAACACTGCGATGGCGTAGTACGGGTTGGACGTACCAGCTCCGTGTTCCTGTAGTGCAGCAGCATCTTCTAAGTTTATCCGCACGGCCCTCTGACCACTATCTCTGGAAGCGCCCTTGCTTCACCCCATCGCCTCACAACCAGCCAATTGCGTCAACGATGCAAAGCACGCAGGTTGAACCTCGGATTTCTGAAGATATGCAACAAGCGGTTGACTTCGCGGCGAGACAAATCAGCGTTTCTAATTAACAGATAGATCGCTGTAAGGGTGTCAAATATCTCGCCATCAGTATTCTGCTCGCTACATGTAGAGTGATCGTCCGCATCACTATGCTCTACCTCGGCGGCTGTTGGAACTGCAGCTCTCTTAAATGATGCACTCTCACTTGTGCAGCGTCTGGCGGTGGTCTGGGCGGGAGAACGGGGAGGGATCAGCGAAAACGCCTGACGGGCCTCTAGGTATGCCTTTGTGAGGAGGACTTTCCCACGTCCCAGAAGTTTTTCTCTGCATTCTGCACTACTAACCAAGTGTGACTGAAGCCTGTTGTCGTCACGGAATGCTTTAGTGCATCCCCCGCACACGTTGCCACCCATGATACTACCGCAAACCCTAATAGTTGGATGCGCAAAGTTAGAACACTTTTGGGCTTGGAACTTTGTCAGTCTACATCATACTCGTTACACACGCACGTTGTATAAAAAAATGCCAAGCATAAAACCGCCATAGTGTGTCGGATTGTAATCATCGTTCAAACTCAGGGGGCACAACTTCTGCATTTGAAGTGTCTCGTTAAGATACGCATGCGGCCTTCGAAACTTGTAAGCGCGTTCGTGGAACACATATTGTCTTATGCGCAAAGCCTCGGGCGTTTTATCGGGTACACTTTGTGCATGCCTACCTGATAAGAATGTCATGTACACGTGACATGTGGCATGCAACTATGCTTTCGCGCCAAAAACCGTTCAGATCCACACATCACTTTCGAGGCCGAGTCATTCATGGACTGACTAAATCAAACCTGGCGCCTGTCTTCATTTGATGTGAAGTTTAGCGCAAACTTCCGAGTCTGTTTCCAAATACGTTAGATCCAGAAGCATACTCTCCTTCAGGTTCCTCTGAACAATATTTTAGTAGCACAAGTCATCCAATATGTCCCCGCTCGGATGAGCCCATGACAAGCAGTGTGCATCGAAAGGCAGGAAGCAGTGCGGAGTTAACGGGGTCAACACAAGCAGCGACGGAGATGTTACGGAGGGCGTCACTAATGCGTGATGCCTTTGGAGCGGAAGTCGACAAACGTCGAATGAAATTATGACCCAAAAAGAAGGCAAGGAAACGACAGGCGGCGATCACGCTGCGCGCCAGTATACGACCAAGCTGGAGATAGAGGCGGATGTTCCAGAGCCATGCGACATTGACTCCCGTCTACGCGCCTCGAAACACCCTGAGAAGTTGAAGGCCATGTCGTTGTTTAACGCTGATGGCGTCGGCTGTATCGTAGAGGCGTCGGACGTCGTAACTATTGCGGATGGGCAATGTCTCACCGACGTCATCGTGGACTTCCATAACGTGTGAGTGTTTTGCCTTTTTTGGCAAACTCTTCCGTTGCCTGCCTGGTTTTCATGTTTTTGGACACACGCGCGTTTGCTGTCTTTATAAGTTCATGTTACTGCTGCGCAGGTTGCTGAGCATTCGGCATCCCACAACGCGCAACGGCACTACATGGGCCGCGGTTGACAGCAAGGCTTTTGCGTATGTCACAACCTTCAAGAAGCCTTACTGAATGGGCAAATCGGCCAGGGTGTTTGGCGTCGACTATTTGGCAGTACCAGTCTTCAAAAAGTGAATTATGTTTTCGTGATGCTCTCGATTTTATAACTTTGTAGGAGCCTAAACATTGATCATCCGTACATATGTTATGCGCCATGTGGCAGTGCTCACTATTCTCTCATGATCGTGCCCTCACAAAAGCGACTGCTGGGCCCCACATCGGTAGATGCAAATCATCGACTGGAGCTGATTCTACTTGACAGTTATGGCACTCATCGCGACGACTGCACCGTGTTTGATGGCGTCAAACTGTGGGTTTGTTAGTCATTGTGATTTAGCATGGAATAATACGTGTACGAAGTACATGAGTCACTCCTGCGCTGATTTGTTACTACCCAGGTTACTGGAATTCACCGCCAATGACCTATACCCGGAGTGTGATGCGACCACACTCGTGAACGTGCTGAGGGATGCTAAACCCGTTCGGATGAAGGTGGGTGCTAAGTCACAGCCTGTCATGAGCTATGTTGGGTATCCAGTTTGCATCCGTATCTGTGTTAACGCCATGGTGGGCTTTTCTGTGCGCGCAGAAGCATCAAGTGCAGCAACAAGACAACCAGTATGACTGCGGCATATTTTTATGCCACTACTTGAAGGTCTTGGTGGATACTGATTTCAAGACGGTCAAGCAGTGCACTTAGAGCAGTGCACTTAGAGGATACTGTTTCTGTACTTAGAGGGTGTAAGTGCACTGGAGTTCCGGCGAGGCATGCGTGGAGATTTATGCATGCATGTGGCCGAGGAGCTTGTACCAGCGCTCGTGAAACAGGGAGTGGTCGTCCCGAAGAAACCCACACCTAAGGTCACTGCGGATGGCGCCGTTCTTGACTCTGGAGTGGAGGACGGTAACACGAAGCTGACAAGGATGCAAGTGGAGTTGTACGTCATGAAGAGGGACATGTTCATTTGGAAAGCGGCCGTCACAGCCGTTGGCGCTGTAATGGGCTACAGTTATGACCAGCTCATCGCAGCCGCTGCGCATGTTTTGCAGACATAAGGATCTGAAGGGGGAGTGGTTGCGCCTGGCTGCTGCCGATCTACTGTGCCGTCAACTCCAAAGCCGGGTGCAAGTGTGCGGCCAAGTGCTTTCGACAGCCCAGGATCCAAAGGCGACGCGGAGGCAGGGGTGGCCCATGACGGTGCAGCCACCGAGGTCCTCGAGCTTGGGGTTGTTCATCCAAGTTCCTGCGCCCTACCCACACCAGCCACGCCAACCTGGTCGCTCAAAGGCACACCCGGAAGCATGGCCAACACGAACCAAACAGTGTCGACGATCGATACTGCATGTGGGCCACGGCCGGTGGTGTTGGCTATGCTGGCAAAGAGGAAACGCGGCCCCACGGCTCCGTCGGGGAGCGATGCTGAGGGCGAAGTGCCAGCAGGCAAGCGCAAGGGTAAGGGACAGGGGGCTACATCTCAGTACAAGGGAGTGCGGAAGGAGAAGCACGAGAGATGGAGCGCCAAGATTCTATTCCGGGAGAGTGGTAAGGCGAAGCGCACGCAGATGAGGTTGGGTGTATACAAGAAGAAGCTTGAGGCTGCAACGGCATACGCAGCTGCGGTGCACGTTGTGAAGGAAGGTAAGCGTGTGGCTGGAACGGTGGAGTTGACGGATGAGGAGAAGGGTATGCTGCAGGGCTGCACTTTGTCCGTGACTGGCATCCTGCCGCGCAGCTGCGTACAAACTGCGACAACATCACCACCATGTTGCCAAAAACCTGGTTACAACGCTCACCCCACATGGCACCCAAAACCGTACTCACGTCATCCGGCGTACGATTAACCATCGAATTGTACACCACTCATACTGGAACACATGTTTCTCGCATACTCGTGCGCAGCATAGTAACCCAGATTCGCCCACCACTGCACACCTTATTACACTACACACATTTGCGTCCCTGAACAAGTGATTAGTAAAGTTAAAACATCATGTTCACCCATCACAGAATTCCTTCTTGGATCATTAGTCTCCAAAACCGCAACGGCATTACCCATGCTCCCCATGCAGTGCTTCCGTACCCAGATGGGCATTTACTCCACTACAACCCACTATCCTACGCAAACACAACAACGCGGAAAGAGCAAAATGGTAGTAGCCACCACATGCCCACACTTCAAATTCCGTCGCCGAAAACTAGCCCACGCATCAAACACTACCATGTGAATCCGATGCATTGTCCTGTTCTGGCGCCCTCTGCGCATAACAGCCTCGGATTAAGTGCTCTAGTCTGCACAAGGTCAGCATCAGCCCATGCTTCCCCCAGACCCACGCAGCCGCCTCAACATCGTTCTTGGGCTTAAACTCTTGGATCGCCTGAGTCACAGCATACAGGCCACATGGTGGAGCCCGTCCACCACCTGCGCGTTGCCGCCAGTAGAGTTGGACAGGCGGCCCTTGCGCTTGTCCCAGTTCAGGATCGTGTCCGTCACCTACGTAAAACAACAAACGGGTCTCCCACAGACATAAGTTCCTTGCATTTCGTAAGGTCACAGTGCATCCCCACAACTCACCACATGCTCGAGCCACGCCATCTGGTACAGCTTCACTGTCACAGTCCCATTGACCTTCTTCTGCTGGAAGGCTGTCACGGCACAAGCAGTGAACGCGCCCGACGCAAAGATCATGCCACTCTTGCTCTCGCTCCATGTTGAAAGCGTGAGGTCATCTGCACAAACCATCGGCAAACGCAAGGCCCCGTCAATGATACTCTACACATCAGCCCGACTTTGCACAGCCCACCGCGTACCGTTCACATTTGTCCAGAAGGCGATAACGAACCCGATCCTCCGCGGCCTCTCTCCGTTTCTTGCGTGCCCACGGGCTTCGTGCATCTCGATCATCGAGCCATAGTCCAATGCGCGGCAGCGCTATGTCACGTACGCGCCCCGTGACCTTTGTCTTCCACTGGCTGAGTGACTTGTTCAAGTCACCTTGTCGCGTCTTGTCGGTAGCCAGTGCGAAACCTGCATAGTTAAACGTCAGACGGAGGGTGATCGCGCATACGCCTAGCGTCTTGTCCTTGCTGCTTGGATAAAACGTCATGCCTTCATTCGCCCAGTCGATTAACAAGTACTCTCTCACATGATCGCAGGTTTTCTGCCAAAAAACCAAATACAACGTTCATGGAAACCTAACATTACGGAGTTGATGTGGTCCGAGTTATAACCTCACGTCGCAGTAACGTGATGAACCAAAACGTGGATACTCACGTTATAACCCCAACGCCATTGACGTGGTCCGAGTTATAACCTCACGTCGCAGTAACCTGATGAACCACAACGTGGATACTCACCTTCCACAGCTTGCCCGCGGGAAGGAAATCAAGCGCCTCCTGAAGTATGGGAGAACTCGACACCGTCATGTGGCGCCTCATGCGTACAGACGCCCTTACAGGCACCTCTTCCGCCTCCCCTTCATCATCCTCCTCGGATGACACGTCTTCTGAGCCTGCCGAGACTCGCCTCCGCTTGCTCTTCTGCGCATCAACACGCGCCCGTTCCTCACGCAGACCCCTTTGTATCTTATTATGCCTTTTGGGATCCTGGGCGGCCAGCAGCTGAGCCTCAAGGCGCACAATCCGACGGTCGCTCTCCTCTCTCGCCATCTTCATCTCCTTGAGCTCGGCATGGCTTACAACGACGTTGTCATCGGCCAACGTTTCTTCACGACGAGATCCAGTTGCCGGCTGCGCAGATCCGCACGGCATCGCTTCAAAAGGGTTGTCTGGCCCTGGAGGAGGCGGTGCCTTTGCAGGTTGGTCGGTCGCCGTACTAGGCGCGTCTGCCATAACAGACGCAACAGCCTTGGATCGGACCGGTGCTGCCTCAGCATCGCCGTCGCTACCCACATCCTCACTGCTTGCACCGACGCTAGACGCGGCCGCCCCATTCGGCGTGACGTGTGATGCTCCCTGGGGCGCACTAGCCACTCCTGTGTAGAAGGTGTTATCAACATTCAGCCATCAGATCACTGAACAGTAGCAATCTGTGAAGGCTAAAATCGCACATAAGCAACTTTTGCAAACACATCGGGATGCAAAGATTCCGCCGAGTACAATACCTTGTACAGGAACACACTTCTGCTTGGCAACCCTTGAACGCTTGTACTGCACAGGGTCCCCGCGGACACTTTTCACTTCGCGAGAACGTTTACCGGTCAAGTGGTACGCGTTTCGGAGATTTGCTAGGGTTCGCTTTGGCCTGTGCGGCCGGCCTGCAGGCAGCTCTTCCGACGTCCCCAATGAGGGCTCCATTGCGTCTTGGCAAAGCTAAGAAGTTGCGGTTGTGTTGCAGAAATGCAACTTTTTTGCAACTTTCCTGTGACTCGGATTTCTGCAACATTCGTCCATCACTGGAAAGTTGCGGGGATGCGGTTTCTTAAAAATAACCTTTTTGCAAGTTTCCCGCAACCTGGAAGCAAGCCCTTTTTCGCAATGTTGGTATGCCACAAACATGTAGAAGCAATGCAATACGAGGTGACAGGCAACGAGGACCTGTACGAATTTGCCGTCACAGACAAGCCCGTCACGCAAATGCGCGGGCGGCTTCGACCAACCCTTGCATGGTGGAGCGCAAAGGCTGGGCGCACGGGGGGCTTGTTCTAGCGCGACGAAGGGGTAGAGCGGTGGAGGCCCTGTGCTAGCGCGACGGCGGGGCCTGCGTGGGTCTGTATCAAACGAGAACGGGGGCTCGCAGAGCCCTTAACCAACCTGAAAACGGGGGGCCCGCCTGGGCCAGTGTTTAGCTGGAAAACGGGGCCCGCGGGGCCCTTTAACTAGCGTGATAACGGGGCTCGCATGGGGCCTTCAGCTAGTGCGAGAACGGGGCCCTTAAAGCCCGTAGCCCAAATTGCAAGCCGTGTGCGTCAAGTTTTTAAAACTTGACGCCCTGAATTTCGGGTTACCAAGTTTTGGGGAAAGAGAGTGAGCGCGACACAACACAGGTAGTGAACCAATGAGAATAGACTACCCTGATATTGTGAACCAATGAGATTGAGCACAATTGTGTTTCGTCGCAAACCAGGGTTCGGAAGAACCAACATACACCCAAAAACTTGAAAACGAGGTGTGCAATTTGGGACTCTTGGACACAAACAAGCACCCGCCGCACAACGAAAAAGCCCACACACAACTCAGGCACACCAGGAACGGCCATGGCACACCTGCTCACTAATTGGTAGCCTATACGATGGAATATGGGGCGCTAGCAGCGGAAAATAGGGGCATTGATGGTACTGTTTCTATTGGTTGTTTCTCCCACCTTCAAGCAGAGCGCACCTCACAACGAGGTTTGTGGCAATGGTCATGTTCGTCGTGTCAGTTGTAGCCATAGTCGCAGCGATGGCGGCTCTCCATCGACTTGCCATGTTGACGAAGCTGCTCGCCGCTTTCGACGTCGCGCTGCATCCCGTCGCGCTGCGTTTCGTCGCGCTGCGCCTCGACGCGCTGCGTCTCATGGCGCTGACAGAGGTCGCGTGGGGTTTCATCGCGCTGCGTTGTCGCTCTCTTCGCCTCGGAAGGGAAAAAAAATCCGTGTTGTCATTCGATTCGCGTGAGCGAATGTGCAAAAATCCGCGCATCGCTTACAACTGCGCGCCTCGGTTTGAAATGATCGGTGCTACATCGACATAATGCGACTTCGGCTCGTTGCCGTCAGGGCCACCATCGCGTCCTTGATATCGTCTCTGCGAGTTCCTGCCCCGTCCCCGCTGTCCCCATTCGCCCTCCCCGCCCTCTGCCCGCCGCCCGTCCGTGGGCAGCAAAGTGGCATCCCTGTTGCACCATCCCCTCTTTTCTCCTTCCGCCCCCACCCTTTTCTTCCCCTCGCACCTCCCCTCTCCTCGCCTCATTTCCCTCCTCTCCCCTTCTCTCTTCGTTCCACCGCAACCTCTCAAAGCCTTCCATCCCCAACGTCCCATATGCTCTTCTTTCTTCTCTCCTTTCCTCGCCTCCGTCTGGGCTCCCCCTTTTTAACATTCACTGCTGTCTTGCTCTCGTGCCACGGTCCTCGCCGTCTTGGTCGAGTCCCGGCCTGGCCCCTCATGTGAGGGGTGTAACAAACTTTCTCTCTTTCCTTCCCCCCTTTCCCTCCGCCTCCCCCACTCTCCCCCTCTCGCCTCTCCTGCCCACCCAGGCGAGTGGCGATCTGGCGGCACATGCGCGTGTTCTACGCACATGTGGCAATGAGTGGGCAGCTCATAGCGGCGCTCTCAGGCCACAGCAGCAGGGCGCTCTCTACTCATTGCAGCCATGATGGCGTGGCCATCGCCAAACGTGCGTGTGATCCCACGTGCCCCGACGGGTGTGGTTGGTTGGTCTGTCACCACAGCGCTCGGGCTCATTAGCAGCAGCGCCTTTTGGGAGCAGTCATGACGCACACATACATGAGGTGTATTGTGCCTACGCTAAACAATGAAACCAAAACCAACAAACAACAGTAAGCCATGCATAAAACGAACCCCAAACCTCACGTCCGCCCTCCGCTCTTCCCCACTCCGCCTTCCCAGGCTCCCACTCGCCTTCTCACCTCCTCTCCTCCTCCTTACCCCCTCCCGTCCCCCTCTCACCCCTCCCCCCTCCCCAGCAGCAGGGTGGGTGAGCAGCGGGCGGGATGGGTGAGCAGGAGGCGGGCGAGTGGATGGCGGGCGCACACCGAGCAGCAGGTATGCTTATAGCCGCGGTGCAGATATCGTTGCTCAACTTTGAGGTATGTGCGCTTGAAACGCTGCGTTACCCAGTGTACACTGGGGGTCTAACAGACATAGGTTTCTTGCAGCTGGCGATGGGCGTGCGGAACAATGCCTCTTCGCATGACAATTGGGGAGAAAGCTGGGGAGGGCTTAGTGTCATGTCTCAAGCGGGCCGTGTCATCTCTCAAGCATGCCGTGTCATGTCCCAAGCACGCTGTGTCATCTCTCAAGCGCACCGACACAGGCAGCAATTTCAGACAAGTGTCACTACTCATTCGCACTTGCCACGTCCGCCCCGTGCCATCATGGCGGGAACGCACCAAGCATCCCCACACCGGCCTTTTCGTGTTTCAACTTCAATGGGAATGGCGCAGTGGAGTTCAAGCACGGGCAGTGCTATGCCAACTGGCGCACCAACGAGGATGCCACGGAGCCTGGCCAGGGCGGCACTGTCAGTCGCCCCCCTCCCTCCCCTCCCCCCCTCAATCCCCCCCTCCACTGCCGCTCTCCTACTTCTCTAATCCTCCTTCTTGCCTCCCTCGTCGTGAGGTCTAAGGAACCTTGTATTCCCACATCGGCTCATGTCTCCCCCACATCTCCCCCCTCTCTCCTCCTCCTCCTCCCACCACCACCTGCCGGCCCGCCTGCCAACCTCATCCACATTTCTTCCCCCAAGCTGCTATCATCAACGCCCTACTACCACAGGCACAGGAGGGAGGGCTTCCTCACGCACCCTCGAAACCCATCTCTCCCCATCTCCCCCCACCTCCCCCCTCTCCCCGCAGCTGCTGACATCAACGCCCTACTACCACGAGGAGCACGGGGAGGGCCTCTTTACCCACAGCCTCTACTGCCTCGGCAACCGCCTCCCTGACTGGGTGGGTGCTGCAAATTGCCACCTGAAATATCACCTCGCTTGGACTGAATACAACGAGTACCCCACCTTGTTCACTGTGTTCTCGTCTTTTCTTCTAGACACTTACCTCGCTGGAGGAATTTCTCTGCTCTGCATGTGCATAACGATTGAATCGTGTCTCATTGTGTAGGTCTCTTGAATTCAAAGGCAGGGCTCTATGCATGTGTTGTGTGCACGCGTCCATTTCCTGCATTGCATTCACCCCACCAGCGCCAGCATTCATGTGTTGCGTGCAGGTGAACCGGTTGGTCCCGCCATCAGCTCTGGTGGTGGATGAGAAGAGCTGGATCAGCTGCCCCTACTTCCGAACCATCATCACCATCCCCTTCTTTAGTGAGGTGCGTTCTACCATGCACGCATGTGTTGCCCTTAACACCCTTATCACCACCATAATCATCACCATCACCACCATCCTGTTACAGCTAGGTGCATGCCAGCCCTACATGCACGTGTTGCCCTCCCATCCCCTATCACACTCACGCCATCACCATCCTCACCACCCTCACCACCCTCACCACCCTCGCCACCCTCACCGCCCTCCTCACCATCTCCCCACTCAGCACCCTCCTCGCCATCTCCCCCCACATCACACCTTCCATCTACTCACCTATTTTCCCCGGCCACCCTCCTTTCCTCTTCCACTCTCACCCCTTCTTCACCCGTCGGAAATCTCTGCCTCTTTCCACCCACCCCAACGCCTTGGGGTTGTCGGCAGGTGAGCTGGCATTACGGCGCGTGTACTGGATGGCCATTGGCATCGAGCCCGTGGCTAAATGCGACTACAAACGCCTCTACCTCCTCGCCCTCTCCCACATCAGTATCGGCCCGGGGTTTCAGAAGAGGGAGCGGCCGCCGATGTGTGCGTACAAGGTGGTGCCACGACTTGTCCCACTCTTTCCCCATCCCCACCCTCTCTCCTCTCCCAACCTCTGTCCCCCTTCCTACCCCAAGTGAGGCCCCCTCTCCCTCTTCTTCACGCTCTTGCTTCCTCACCCTGTCTTTCCCACACTCTTTGCACGCTGCTCTCTTCTTCTCCCCCAATTTCTTCCAATCGTTCTCTTAAAACATCACTTCCGTTTTTTCTCCCCCTCCTCTCTATTCCTCCCCCTCTCCTCTCTGCCTTAAAATTAATGCAATCACAGACAAGCACAAGGCACAAGTCCCAAAGACCCTCCCCCCTCCCCTTTCTTCCTCTCCTCTCCTCTCCCTTTCGCCCACCCCCCTCCCTTCTCTGCCTGCCCTCAGTTCATTGCAATCACTGACAAGAACGTGCTGGTTCCCAGGCCCCTCGCTCCTCCTGAACCTGCTGCCGAGCCTGTTCTCAGACCTGCCTCCGAACCTAAAGCTCTCAGCAGGAGGGAGGGAATGATAGCGGGTTGAATGGAAGAGGGGAGGGAGTGGAGGAGGGATGGGATGCTGACACAAGGGAGTAAGAAGAAGGGGAAGGGGGGGAGAAGAAGGAGTCAGAGGAGGAGGATGAGGAGTGGGATGATGAAGTGGAGTTCTACGCGGCACAGGTGAGAGCTGCACCACACTGCTGCTGGGCTGGGACTCATACCCACCCTCTTTCATGAAGCTTCCTAACTGGCACACATATGGACTTCTTACCCTGGCCACCATGTTGTGCCAGTGTTGGTCCTCAGATGGTCTTACAACACTGGCCCAACACGGCAGATGGTCTTACCCCCTTTTCCCCCCGCAGAGGAGGAACTGTACGGGGTGAAGATACTTTCAGGTGACATCCTGACCTCGGGTGGTCTCCACATGTCAGGTGAAATTTCAGGGTGAGATTCTATGTTGCCACCCATACACGAACCCCCGCTCCCCTCTCCACCGCTTTTGCCCTCTTGCTGTGTCCCGCTGCTGTACCCGATTTGCTCAGTCTTCTATTCTATGCACTCATCTCACCTTTCCATTACCCCCTCCCTCCCTTCTTCAACTCTATCTCCCTTCCACCTCCTCCCTCTTCTCTGTGTGTCGTGCGCTGACTCCTTCTGCCACACCTGAAAGTGGTGTGTGGCTGGTGGGAGGCAAAGATATTTTGGGAGGCGTCTCAAGAGTTGGCCTGAGGCTGCACCGGGTGTGTTCTGTGTGTTTTGCGCCAAGTTATTTTGTCACACATGCTTTCATGAGGTCAGGTTAGAGGATGTGAGTGGGCGGTGAGAATTGCTTTGAAGAACTTGCACCTACAAGCTAAGGTTCATGTGCATGCGTGCGCCTAGGCTTCCATGGGCTCGCCCATGCATGTCTCTCATGCCCCCATGCCCATGCCTCATTCTCCGTGCCCCAAAACTGCATGCCGGTTCCACATCACGCCTCGCTTGTAGCAGCATGCCACACACCCCGTGGAGCCTCAACAGTTTCCTTCCGCCGCCGCTGCTGCTGATGCACATAATGGCTACTCCTCTCCACTCAATCAGAGTCTACCACTGCCTGTTTGCCCATCGTAGTGGGGTTCCCATCAACCGCTATACACAGAAAAGCAAGTATGCACCGGGCCCTTCCCTACCCCTAGTACCTGTCTTCCCACCACCACCAGTAGCTCCCTTTCCTCCTCGCCTCTCTCGCCTCTCACACTCATACCTCTCTCCCTGCCTCACCACCAGAATCTCCTGCATTGTGACTGCAGTCGGTGTTGTACCCATTCATGCTTCCTTCTCCCCACTCAGCCCATCTCCGTCCTCCAGTCATAAGTGAATTCGCTGATTCCCCACTCTTCCTAATTCCCCCACTACTCTGCCCTGTTATTATTTTCCACATCTTCCCTGTGATCTCATTCCCCATCTGCCTTGTTATAACATTCGTCATCTTCCCTGTCCTTCCTGCACATGTCTGTATTGCACTGGCACCAGCATTCACGTATCCAACTGTAGCAACTGTCTTCACCATCACGAGCACCTGCTACAGCCGGATCACCCTACAAAATTAGTCATGCCAAGCAGTATATCCCATGCTAGTACAACACAGACTACAAAACTACTCTATTGCATGAGACTTGTGTTGTCACGAGCGCATTGTATGAGCTGTACCAACTGTGCTTTTTGGAGACGCGATAATATAGCCCACTCAATCAAGATACAGTTGCTTTTGGCAAAAAAAAAAAAAAAAAAAAAAAATGCAGTGAGCACATGGCTGTGCCTTGTCTCGCAACCGTCCATGTCCAGTAGGATGCTGTTAGAGTTATATAACGAGTGATCGAAGTGTTCAGTTCGCGGAGCAACCGAAAAGCGTAGCACATGATGCCGGATTAAAGAGCGTAACATCATGTTCAGTTCGCCACGCTCTAGCATGATGCCACGCTCTAGCATGCCACGCTATAACATGCCGCGAAAATCGTAGCACATGATGACGGCATGCTATAGCGTGGCATGCTAGAGCGAGGCATGCTATAGAGAGGCAGGCTATAGCAAGGCATGCTATAGTGAGGCATGCTATAGCGGGGCATGCTAAGGCACGGCATCCTATGTCGCGGCATGCTATAGTGTGGCATGCTATAGTGTGGCATGCTATAGCGTGGCATGCTATAGCGAGGCATGCTATAGCGAGGCATGCTATAGCGTGGCATGCTATAGAGTGGCATGCTATCGCGTGACATGCTGTGGCGTGGCATGCTATGGCGTGGCATGCTATTTCGTGGCATGCTATGGCGTGGCATGCTATGGCGTGGCATGCTACAGAGTGGCATGCTATAGCGAGGCATGCTATAGCGTGGCATGCTATAGCGAGGCATGCTATAGCGTTGCATGCTATAGCACCGCATGCTATAGCGTGGCATACTATAGCGAGGCATGCTATAGCGTGGCATGCTATAGCGCGGCCTGCTATAGCGTGGCATGCTATAGCGAGGCATGCTGTAGAGAGGCATGCTATAGCGAGGCATTCTATAGCGAGGCATGCTACAGCGTGGCATGCGATCGCGTGGCATGCTATGGTGTGGCATGCTATGGCGAGGCATCCTACGGTGCGGCATGCTATGGTGTGGCATGCTATGGCGTGGCATGCTATAGCGTGGCATGCTATAGCGAGGCATGCTATAGCGGGGCATGCTAAGGTGCGGCATCCTATTTCGCGGCATGCTATAGCGAGGCATGCTATAGCGAGGCATGCTAGAGCAAGGCATGCTATAGCGTGGCATGCTATAGCGTGGCATGCTATGGCGTAGCATGCTATGGCGTGGCATGCTATTGCGTGGCATGCTATGGCGTGGCATGCTATGTTGTGGCATGCTATGGCGTGGCATGCTATGGCGTGGCATGCTATGGCGTGGCATGCTATGGCATGGCATGCTATTGCGTGGCATTCTATAGCGCGGCATGCAATAGCGCGGCATGCCATAGCGTGGCATGCAATGGCGCGGCATGCTATGGCCCGGCATGCTATCGCGCAACATGCTCTAGCGTGGTATGCTTTGGCGCGGCATGCTATGGTCCGGCATGCAATAGCGTGGCATGCTATGGCGAGGCATGCTATAGCGCGGTATGCTATAGCGTGGCATGCTATAGCGAGGCATGCTATAGCGAGGCATGCCATTGCGTGGCATGCTATCACGTGGCATGCTATAGCGTGGCATGCTATGGCGTGGCATGCTATAGCATGGCATGCTATGGCGTGGTATGCTATGGCGTGTCATGCTATAGTGTTCCATGCTATCGCGTGACATGCTATAGAGAGGCATGCTATAGCGAGGCATGCTATAGCGTGGCACGCTATGGCGAGGCATGCTGTAGCGTGGCATGCTATGGCGTGGCATGCTATGGCGTGGCATTCGATGGTGTGGCATGCTATGGCGTGGCATGCTATGGCGTGGCATGCTATAGCGTGGCATGCTATGGAGTGTCATGCTATAGCGGTCCATGCTATAGGGTGGCATGCTATGGCGTGGCATGCTATGGCGTGGCATGCTATGGCATGGCATGCTATAGCGTGGCATGCTATAGTGTGGCATGCTATAGTGTGGCATGCTATAGTGTGGCATGCTATGGCGTGGCATGCTATAGCGTGGCATGCTATAGCGTGGCATGCTATAGTGTGGCATGCTATGGCGCGGCATGCTATGGCGTGGCATGCTATGGCGTGGCATGCTATAGTGTGGCATGCTATAGTGTGGCATGCTATAGCGTGGCATGCTATAGCGTGGCATGCTATAGCGTGGCATGCTATGGCGTGGCATGCTATGGCGTGGCATGCTATGGCGTGGCATGCTATGGCGTGGCATTCTACAGCGTGGCATGCTATAGCGAGGCATGCTATAGTGTGGCATGCTATAGTGTGGCATGCTATAGTGTGGCATGCTATAGCGTGGCATGCTATAGCGTGGCATGCTATAGCGTGGCATGCTATGGCGTGGCATGCTATGGTGTGGCATGCTACATCGTGGCATGCTATAGCGAGGCATGCTATAGCGTGGCATGCTATAGCGAGGCATGCTATAGCGTTGCATGCTATAGCACCGCATGCTATAGCGTGGCATACTATAGCGAGGCATGCTATAGCGTGGCATGCTATAGCGCGGCCTGCTATAGCGTGGCATGCTATAGCGAGGCATGCTGTAGAGAGGCATGCTATAGCGAGGCATGCTATAGCGAGGCATGCTACAGCGTGGCATGTGATAGCGTGGCATGCTGTGGTGTGGCATGCTATGGCGAGGCATCCTACGGCGCGGCATGCTATGGTGTGGCATGCTATGGCGTGGCATGCTATAGCGTGGCATGCTATAGCGAGGCATGCTATAGCGTGGCATGCTAAGGTGCGGCATCCTATTTTGCGGCATGCTATAGCGAGGCATGCTATAACGAGGCATTCTAGAGCGAGGCATGCTATAGCGTGGCATGCTATAGCGTGGCATGCTATGGCGTGGCATGCTATGGCGTGGCATGCTATTGCGTGGCATGCTATGGCGTGGCATGCTATGTTGTGGCATGCTATGGCGTGGCATGCGATGGCGTGGCATGCTATGGCGTGGCATGCTATGGCATGGCATGCTATTGCGTGGCATTCTATAGCGGGGCATGCAATAGCGCGGCATGCCATAGCGTGGCATGCAATGGCGCGGCATGCTATGGCCCGGCATGCTATCGCGCAACATGCTCTAGCGTGGTATGCTTTGGCGCGGCATGCTATGGTCCGGCATGCAATAGCGTGGCATGCTATGGCGAGGCATGCTATAGCGCGGTATGCTATAGCGTGGCATGCTATAGCGAGGCATGCTATAGCGAGGCATGTCATTGCGTGGCATGCTATCGCGTGGCATGCTATAGCGTGGCATGCTATGGCGTGGCATACTATAGCGTGGCATGCTATGGCGTGGTATGCTATGGCGTGTCATGCTATAGTGTTCCATGCTATCGCGTGATATGCTATAGAGAGGCATGCTATAGCGAGGCATGCTATAGCGTGGCACGCTATGGCGAGGCATGCTGTAGCGTGGCATGCTATGGCGTGGCATGCTATGGCGTGGCATGCGATGGTGTGGCATGCTATGGCGTGGCATGCTATGGCGTGGCATGCTATAGCTTGGCATGCTATGGCGTGTCATGCTATAGCGGTCCATGCTATAGGGTGGCATGCTATGGCGTGGCATGCTATGGCGTGGCATGCTATGGTGTGGCATGCTATGGCGTGGCATGCTATGGCGTGGCATGCTATAGTGTGGCATGCTATAGTGTGGCATGCGATAGTGTGGCATGCTATAGCTTGGCATGCTATAGCGTGACATGCTATAGCGTGGCATGCTATAGCGTGGCATGCTGTGGCGTGGCATGCTATGGCGTGGCATGCTATGGCGTGGCATGCTATGGCGTGGCATGCGATGGCGTGGCATGCTATGGCGTGGCATGCTATGGCGAGGCATGCTATAGCGTGGCATGCTATAGCGTGGCATGCTAGAGCGAGGCATGCTATAGCGAGGCATGCTATCGCGTGGCATGCTATAGCGTGGCATGCTATAGTGTGGCATGCTATGGGCGTGGCATGCTATAGCATGGCATGCTATTGCGTGGCATGCTATCGCGTGGCATGCTATCACGTGGCATGCTATAGCAGAACACGGGGACCTCTATGCCTATCACGTGGACTTCTCCCCTGCTGTCAGCTCCTCTTCGTCGTTGACGCCGTCATTGTCGGCGAGCTGTTCTGCCAGCGTCAGCCCTTCGACCAGTTGCTCCCCTCTCGTCGGCCCGCTTGCCGACTTATCGTCAGTCGACAGCTCCTCTTTCGACCGCCCCGTCTGCTCCTCCCCTGTCAGCGGCACTTCTACTACTGCCTCCTTCTCGACCAGCTCCCCTGTCTACTGCTCCCCTGTCGTCGACGGCTTCACACCCTCGTTGACAAGCTTGCCGTCTCGTCAGCCGCTGGCGATGCCACTGGCCGGCACCACAGGCGACGCCTCGCTGCTCCCATCATCGCCGGAGGCCGACGACTAGATCGACACAGGCATGTCCGAGAGGAGGGGTGGGGTAATAGGAACAGGAGGAGGGGGAAGGGGCGGTGCGGAAATATCTCTAACAACGGGAGCTTAGACTATGGGCGAGGCATGGATAGGAGTGATCGTAGCATTTGTTCCTTAGTCATTCGCTTGTGTTCACTCCACGTTCACATTCACGGGGGAACTTGGCAAGTGTTTCACTAGAAAAAGATTCACATCAACGGTTCAAAATGATGGCAACAAAGTTGGCAAGGCTGACTACATTAGACCTAGCGTCCAAGCAGGTCGACTCCTAGCACAGCACGGTCGACCGCGTTCCACCGCTGCAGAGCAGTGGCTTGCCAACGTTGCAAGTCCGCGGTGTGCCAACGCTGCAGTCAGTCGGATGCACAGCGTTGCACCCGCATGACAACGGTGCACCTGCTTCGCAGGTGCGCACGGCTGGTTGGTGTGCCACGCCCCGTCACGTGCACAGCGCAGACGCCAGGCCGAGAACACACCAGCGACTGTGCCTACCAGCCACGTCGACCTCGAAATACCTATTTCGAGGTCGGCTTCGCATGAACCACCTGGGCGACCGTCGTGCACTTCCGGTGATCCCCGTCGGCCGGGTAACCTGGTCGACCAGGCAACCACCAAGGCGGCATCGGCTTGTGTGCCCTGCGTCGACCAGCTGCTTCTCCTCGTGCCCGTCGCCCACCCAAGTCGACGACCACTTCCAGTCGACCAAACCAGGTCGACCAGCCCAGCTGTTAGTGGACCACACCATGTCGGCTTCTCCTAGATCGGCATCACCAAGTTAACGCCGCCCAGGTCGACCTCGCCATGTCGACCACCCAAACTTGGTGCCCTCCAAACTCGGCGCCCTCCCCTGGTCGACGAGCTCGTCGTCGACCACCCGCGGATGTCAGCTACCGGCATCCCGAAGTCGGCAGCTTAGAGTGGCCCCACACAGGTCGACCTAGCCCGACAACCAGCTCGCCCAAGTCGGCGTCGCCCACTGCTGCAGGTCGGCTGCACCTCCCGCACACCCGACCACGAAGTCGGCTCCGCCCAGGCGAGGGCAGGGCTCCCGTTGACACTTCCCTGTCGCGTTCACGCTTGGGCCCCCCCAGCCCACACGGCAGCACTACTCGGAGAATAGCCCGTCGGCGTGCACCCAACACACAGCACGCCGGTCACCGCACCAGCCATGCAAGGAACATGGCAACAGCTGCTGCACATCATCGTCGCTGCCGCCCACGTCGGCCAGGCGCACTTGGCCGATTGCAACGGAGCACCGGTTGAAGGCAGTATAGTGCAGCGCCTTCGACAGGTAGTCGGCCGGCTGTTCGGTGGTCGGGATGTAATTCAGCGAAAACTTCCCGCGCTTTACCATGTGTTGCAGCCACGCGTAGCGTCGCTCCATATGCTTGAGGTTGCCCGTCAACCCCATGCCCTCGGCGACCGTGATGGCCGACTTAATGTCCACCCGAAAGACGGCCGGCGTCCCGACGTCCAGCTGCCGGAACTCTGCAAGGAGGAAGCGAAGGCGACGTCCCTCCTTGCCGGCCTCGGTTGCCGCCACGTACTCCGACTCAGTCGAAGACAACGTTACGCACTTGATGCGCTGGCTCGACCAGGAGACTGCGGCCCCTCCGTAGACGAACACATAGCCGCCCGTGCTCGTCGGCGTCGTCAGCGTCCATTTAGCCGACCAGCTCCAGCGTCTTAGGCCCACCGCCGAACTCCAGGGCGGTGTCACGCGTGTTGGTAATGTAGGCGAGGCAACGATCGACCTCGCGCTAGTGCTGGTCGCTCCTCACTGTTAGGCCGCTCCCCAGCTTGATGCAGGCCTCGCCGTCTTCGCCGGCCGCGATGTCCGACCTCGCCGTCGTCGCCGCGAAATGCAGCGAGCCGACCTTATGCCAGTACTCCTCCTCCTGGCATTCGTGGGACTCCTCGTCATTGAACGTCAGCTCGGCGTAGGCGTCGACCGAGACTGGCGTCTTTCTGGTGCGCCTGGTCTACTTTTCGTCGATGAACCGCCTGCGCAGCTTGTCGGCGTAGCCCTGCTGGTGCAGCCATAGCTTCCTCGCCGGCCTGTCGCGCACGATCTCCAGCCCGAGGTACTTCTCCACCGGCGAGATCTCGCGCAGCTCGAAGGCGGCCTCCAGCAGCTCCTTCAGTTCCTTCAGCATCGCGATGCTATTGCTAGTGGCGAGCAGGTCGTCGACGTAGACTAGCACCCAGCAGGCCACGCCATCCCCGCCAACCTTGAAGTACAGAGCCTCGTCGACCTGGCTCTTCTTCCACCCAGCGCCGACCAGCACGTCGTTGAGCGCCTTGTACCACAGCAGCGGCGACTGCTTCAGCCCGTAAAGGCTCTTCAGCAGCTTGCACACCCGGCCGGTCCCATCGTTGAAGTAGTCCGGCTGGTACATGTACAACACCCGGTCTAGCTTGCTCTAGAGGAAGGTGTTCTTCATGTCGAGGACGGCGACGATGCTGAGGAAGATCCTCAGCGTGACATAGCTGCTCACTGGCGTGTATGTCTCGTCGTAGTCGGCGCCGTACACCTGCGTGAAGCCCTTCACGACTAGCCTCGCCTTCTTCCAGGCGACTGTGTTGTCGACGTGGTACTTGGTCATCAGCACCCACCGGTTCTTAATAATGTTGATGCTGCGCGACCGTTCCACCAGCTCCCACGTGCTGTTGGCGATGAGGCTGCGGATCTCCTCGTCCATGGCGGCCTTCACCGCCTTGCCCTTCCAGCTCGCCAACGTCTTCTTCACCATCATCGTCACGATGTCCCAACGGTGCTCGGGGTCGGCGTGCATGTCGGGGTCGAGCTCTGGCAGGTCGACGTCATCCTCGGCATCGACATTCGCCAAGTCGTCGTCGTCGGTGACGGTGTCGTACAGCATTGTGTAGGCAGTCGGCGGCACGCATGCATGGTAGGACAAAAAATTCGACGGCCTCTAAACTCGGCCTGAACGCCGAGGTACGGGCGGAACCTCCATCACATCGTTGTCGGTGGACTCCTCGGCGCCTAACTGCTCCCCTCCGTCGTCGCCAGCTTCGCTGCCCTCGACGTCCTGCTGCTGCTCCTCTGTCGGCGTCCTCGCCGACTTCTCCCCTGTAGTCGGCTCTTCTGCCGACTGCCCAGTCGACGACTGCTCCTTGGTCGGCTTCATTGCTGACGCTTCATTCGCCGCCTTCACCAAAGTCGGTTGCACCTCCGTTGCCTACTGCTCCCCTGTCGACGTCGACTTCAATCCCACGTCAAGTCCGCCACCGGTGATGCTCTTGGCTAGCGCCACAGGCGACGCCCCACCTCTCCCCTCATCCCCGGAAGCCGACACCGGAGTCAGCCTACGCAAGTCGGCAGCGAGGGGAGGGGCAGGAGGGGCAGGGGAAAGAGGGCGGACGTCCTCGGCGTCCTCAGCAGCAAGCTCACCGACCTCGGCGAGGAGAGGGAGGGTCGTCGTGGAGGTGTCCATCGGCGGGTTGACCTGCATCTTCCCCGACGCCGGACCGTGCTCCGACTTCCACTCCTCCAACGACATCGTCTCGTAGAACACCACGTCCGAAGTAGTGACCAGCCTGATGTCGGTGAGGTTGAGGAGCTCCCAGCCCTTGCTCTCCTCCGACACACCGAGGTGAAGGCCCCACCTGGCCTTCGGCTGCGGCTTTCCGCCACGCTGCTGCTCGGGGACCCATGCAGCCCCACACGCGTGCCAGCGACAAGTCGGGCTTCTTCCCGGTGAGCAGCTGGTACGGCGTCGTCCCCGGCGGCAGCGACGACCGCTCAAGGCAGTTGCGGACCCAGACAGCCTGCCTGACGTAGGGTGAGGTGCCACCAGTGATGCTGCACGCCCATGTGCAGCAGCATCGCCCCGCACTGACTCCACCACCGTCCGCATCTCTCGCTCCGCCATGCCGTTCTGCTGCGGGGTGTAGGGGCAGGTCAAGTCGTGGACGATCCCCTTGCCGTCCACGAAGGCAGTGAACTCCTTCCCGAGGAACTCCCCTCCCTGGTCAGAACGCAGCATCAGCACCGACTTCTTCGTCTGCCGCTCAACCGTCACCAGCCACTTCCCAAACTCCCGCAGCACGTCGGAATTCTTGGCGACCAGCCTCACTCACACGTAGCGGCTCTTGCGGTCCTTTAGCAACAAGAAGTACAGGCTGCCATCCTTGGCAGCCACCCGGAACGGCCCGCACAGGTCGATGTGCACGACGGCTAGGGCATCGTCGGCGCCGAAGCCCTTGTCGGGGAAGGTGTGCCGCGCCAGCTTCCTTCCGACGCACAAGACATTCGGAGAGTCGGTGCCGGCCGACGGCTTGATGTCCAGGCCGGTGGCGACCTCGTGCTTCGCCGAGCTCCTGATGGTATCGACGCCAACATGCGCAAGCCTCGCGTGCCACCTGCCCGGCGTCGACTTGGTCGCCGGGACAATCGCCCGCAGAGCCACCGTCTCCGTTGTAGTTAAGTCGACGTCGCCAGGCACGGACGAAGATCTGTGCAGGGGACCCGGCCGGTATACGTCGCCCGACCAAGTACATCCCTTGACGCTGAGACGAGCAACATCCCGTCACCATCATCCTGTAGCTTCACGCCGTTCTCCTTCAGCTGGCTGGCGGATAGTTGATTCGCCTGTACGCCTGAGCACCTTCTTTTCTGCCTCCCTTTGTAGGGTGACAGTGCCTCGTCCCTGGACGTCTCGAAGCGCCCCATTGAAGCTACGCATGTGCGTGACGTTGCCGCTCGGCTGCAGGTCGAGGAAGACCTCCTTTGTCCCCATCAGGTGTTGCGAGTAGCCGCTGTCGAGCAGGACCGCCGCTGGGTTCGCCTGCACAGCTACTGCCACCGCTTGAAAGTCCTCGCCATGCGAGACGGTCAGCTCCACGACGCCGACCAGAGAGCACGACGCCGCCTTGTCGCCTCGCCCTGTGCCGCCAGAGGAGAAGTCGGCGTCCTTCACCGAGGTCGACTTGTTCGACTGCTTCTCCTTGCGCGGCGAGCTTTTCCGACGTGGGCGACGGCCGGCCGACCTCCCGCGGCCTCCCTTGGCGTTGTCGTTGTCGGAGTCACTGCGATCTGGGCACTCGAAGGAGAGGTGGCCGGGGCTGTGGCACAACCAGCACTCCCGACGTCGACTTCCTCCTCCTCGACCCCCGTCCTTGGCCAATTTCCGCTTGTCGGCGTCCTTCACCGGTTTTCCACCTCCGCTTCCAGCGCCGCCGGGCTGACCGCGCTGCCCCGGTCGAACACCTTGCTTCATCGGGGCGGCGTAGTTTACATGCGGCAGGAGCTCCGTGGACCTGTCGGCCTCCTGCATCGCCTCGTCCCTGAGTATGTACGAGGTCAGTGAGTCCTCGTTGAGCGACTCCCTCGTACCCGGCACCACCATCAGTCGCTTCATCAGGTTGTAGCTGCTCGGGAGCCCCTTCAGGACGTGCGTGATGTACGACGCCGTCGAATAGTGCACGCCGGGCATCCTCATGTTGGCGAGAAGTCGCCGAGCCCGGTTGCAGTAGTCGGTCGACGTCTCGTGCTCGCCCATCCGCAGGTGCATCATCTGCTCCTCGAGCTGGCCGATGTACAGGTCGTCCGAGACCTGGTACGTCGACTCGATGAAGTGCCACGCCTGGTGGCCGGCCTCCAAGTAGTCCTTGTACGGCTTCAATGTGATCTACACGCCCGGCGAGCAGCACCATGAGATGACCGTGAAGGGCAACATCTGCGCGGCGCGAAACTCCGCACGCAGCTCGGGGTTGCTCTCCGGCGGCGTCACCACGGTGCCGTCGGCGAAGCACATCAGCCCGGCCATCTCCAGCTGGGGCTCAATGGCCTCCTTACACGTGAGGAGGTTGGGGGGGGCGACCAGCAGGGGGCTGACGGTGATTCTGTCCGGCGTGAACTTGAAGTAGCCGTAATTCGGCGTTATTCCGCCCGCAGTTACGTGGGTCGCCGACGCCAACGTCCCACTGCTCTGACGTCCTCCGGCATTGCCTTGCAAGGAGCCCGCAGCCGCCGATGGTTGCAGCCCTCGCACCTGAACGTTGCCGACTTCATCCGCGTGTATCACCCCTCGCTGCCTCGACGTGCCTTCCCGCACTGCTGTCGACTTGGTCACCGACGTTGACGCCCACGTCGACGCCGCCCTCGTTGTTCACCGGTCGAGGAGTGGCTGGTCGAGAAGGGTGATCCGCTGCCCACACAGCGCGGGTGCCAGCCTCGACGACCGCCAATGGGAGGTTAGGCCCATACTCGCCATCTTGGTGGCGTCTCCTCAAATCCTCCAGCCGTGCCTCCAGGGTGTCCACCACCCCTGCGTCACCTATGCCCACCATGGTGACTAACGCGTAGCTGCTGTCCATGCTCACCGCACCATGCAGAGATAACTCTACCAACGGGAGCTTAGACTACGGGTAAGACACGGGGTAGGAGTGATCGTAGCATTCGTTCCTTAGTCGTTTGATTGTGTTTACTCTACGTGCACATTCACGAGGGAATTTGGCAAGAGCTTCACTAGGACAAGATTGACAACAATAGTTCAAAATGATGGCGACAAAGTTGGCAAGGCTGACTACATCAGAGCTAGCATGCAAGCAGGTCGACTGCCAGCGCAGCTAGGTCGACCGTGTTCCAGCGCTGCAAATCCTGCACCGCTCCAGCGTTGCAGAGCAGCGGCTTGCCAACGTTGCAAGTCCGCGGTGTGCCAACGCTGCAGTAAGTCGGCTGCACAGCGTTGCACCCGCATGACAACGGTGCACCTGCTTCGCAGGTGCGCACGGCTGGTTGGTGTGCCACGCCCCGTCACGTGCACGGCGCAGACGCTAGGCCGAGAACACACCAGCGACTGCGCCCACCACCCACGTCGACCTCGGGATACCACTTCCGAGGTCGGCTTCGCAGGAACCACCTTGGCGACCGTCGCGCACTTCCGCTTATCCCCGTCGCCCGGGTAACCTGGTCGACCGGGCAACCACCAAGGCGGCATCGGCTTGTGTGCCCTGCGTCGACCAGCTGCTTCTCCTCGTGCCCATCGCCCACCCAAGTCGACGACCACTTCCAGTCGACCTCACCAGGTTGACCAGCCCAGCTGTTAGCCGACCACACCACGTTTGCTTCCACCATATCGGCGTCACCAAGTCGACGCCGCCAAGGTCGACCTTGCCAGGTCAACCACCCAAACTCGGCGCCCTCCAAACTCGGCGCCCTCCCCTGGTCTTCGAGCTCGTCGTCGACCACCCGCGGACGTCGGCCACCGGCATCCCGAAGTCGACGACTTGCAGTGGCCCCATGCAGGTGGACCTAGCCAGTAGACCAGCTCGCCCAAGTCGGCGTCGCCCACTGCTGCAGGTCGGCTGCAGCTCCCACGCACCCGACCACGAGGTCGGCTCCGCCCAAGCGAGGACGGGGCCAACAACAACTCCCGTCGTCAGGCGGGACATCCTCGTTGTCCTCATCAGCAGGCTCGTCGACCTTGGTGAGCAGCGTAAACGTCGCCATCGAGATGTCTATTGGTGAGTGTGTCTGCGTCCGCCCCGACGCCGGCCCATACTTCGCCTTCCACACCTCCAGCGACAACGTCTCGTAGAAGATGACTTCGACCGTCGTGACCGCCTTGTTGTCTGTCAGCTCGAGCACTTCCCAGCCCTTGCTCTCCGGCGGCACTCCCAGGTGAATGCCCTAGCGAGCCTTGGGCGCCAGCGTCCCACCGCACTGCTGCTCGGGGACCATGAACTGCACCATGCAGCCCCACACGCGTGCCAGAGTGAGGTCGGGCTTCTTGCCGGTCAGCATCTGGCACGGAGTTGTCCCCAGCGGCATCGTCGACCGCTCCAAGCAATTGCGCACACAGACAGCTTGCCAGTGATGTTCCACGCCCATGTGCAGCAGCATCGTTCGCACCGACTCCACCACCGTCCGCATCTCCCGCTCTGCCATGCCGTTCTGCTGCGGAGTGTACGGGCAGGTGAGGTCGTGCACGATACCCTTGCCGTCAACGAGGGCAGTGAACTCCTTCCCGAGGAACTCCCCTCCCCGGTCAGAACGCAGCATCAGCATCTGCCGCTCCACCAGTACCAGCCACTTCTCGAACTCCCGCAGCACGTTACCCTACTTAGCGACCGGCATCACCCACACGAACCGGGTGTGGCGGTCCTTGAACAGAAGGAAGTACAGGCTGCCGTCCTTGGCAGCCACCCGAAATGGCCCGCACAGGCCGACGTGCACGACGGCCAACGCTTCCTCTGCGTTCGAACCCCTGTCCAGGAAAGTGTTTCGCGACAGCTTCCTGCCAACGCACGAGACACACGGCAGGTCGGTTCCGGTCGATGGCTTGATGTCGAGGCTGGTGGCAACTTGATGCTTCGCCGAGCTCTTGATTGTGTCGATCCCGACGTGCGCGAGCCTCGTGACCACCGATCGGGGGTTGACTTCGTCTGTGAAGCGATCGTCCGCAGAGCCACCACCTCAGTCGAGTTCGACGACAGCTTCGTCGAGCAGGGGCGAAGGTCGGTGCAGAGGACGCGACCAGTGTAGGGTGCTCAACCAGGTACCTCCCCTGCACTTGACACAAGCAGCATCCCGTCGCCATTATCCTGTCGCTTCACGCTGCCTTCCTGCTGCCAGCCGGCTGACAGCAAGTTCGCCTGCACTCCCGAAATGTGGAGCACGTCGGGGATGAGGACCCACTTCCCGGCCTCCCCTTGCAGAGCGACGGTGCCACGGCCCTCGACGGTATGTAGAGCCACCTTGAAGTCGCGCACATGCTTCATGTCTCCACTCGGCGCCATGTCAAGGAAGATCTCCTTCGTCCCCATCAGGTGGTGCGAGCAGCCGCTGTCGAGCAGCACCACCACCACCACCATCGGGTCCGCCTGCACCGCTGCTGCCACCGCCTGGAAGTCCTCGCCGGCCTCCGGCGCTACCACCACGCTGATCATCGAGCACGACGCTTCCCCGTCGCCTCGCCCCTTGCCGCTGGAGGAGTCGACATCCTTCGTCGGCGTCTTCTTCTACTTTTGCTTCTCCGTGCGCGGCTTCTCGTCTCGACGTGGACGACGACTGGCATACCGTCCGCGACCTCCCTAGTTATCGTCCTCGTTGCTGTCGTCGCGGTTGGGACATTCGAAAGAGAGGTGGTCGGGGTCGTCGCAGACCCAGCACTCCTGCCGTCGACCACCACCATTTTGACCTCTGCCCCGAGCTGACTTCTTCTTGTCGACGTCCTTCGTCGACTTCCCACCTCCGCTAGCACCTCCGCTCGGCTTCCCCCGCTGCCCTTGCTGACGACTCTGCTTTGTCGAAGCGGCGTAGTTCATCTGCGGAAGGAGCTCCGTGGGTCGTTCAGCTTCCTGCATCGCCTCATCTCTCATGATGTAGCTGGTGAGGGTGTCCTCGTCGAGCGACTCACGCGGGCCAGGCACCACCATCATCTGGCGCATGAGGTTGTAGTTGCTCGGCAACCCCTTGACAACGTGCGTGATGTAGGACGCCGTCGAGTAGGTGACGCCCGCCATCTGCATCTCGGCGAGGATCCGTCGAGCACGGTTGCAGTAGTCCGTCGCCGACTCCTGCTCGCCCATCCGAAGGTGAGTCATCTGCTCCTCGAGCTGTCCGATGTACAGATCATCCGTCACCTGATACGTTGACATGAAGAATTGCCACACCTGGTGGCATGCGTTCAGTCGAAGTCGACACGGATTTAGCCCTATCTGCACTATCGGCAATCTCCAGCTAAGGCTCACTAGCCTCCTTCCACGTGATTAGATCCCGTCGACCTTGTAGTGGCGTGGTCACGGCGATCTTGTCCGGCGAGTATTTGAAGTAGTCGTACGCCGGCACGATCCCGCCCGCCGTCACATGCGTCGTCGACGTGGACGTGCCATTGCTTTGCAGAGGTGAGCGACGTCGTCCGTCGACGTCGACACGCGAGCTGCGTGCGGCCGCCATTGACTGCTGCATGCGCGCTTGCATTCCGCCGACACCACCTTCGACGGGCCTGATCACTCCTATCTGTTAGAGACTAAGGACGGAGTCTATGAAGATTAGGGGCCGAAATATCTCAAAATCGTTGGACCTAATTTCTGGACAGAAACGTCGACTTCACAAGAAACGCCGTCGACGAAAAGTTAACAGTTAAAACTCCACCAATTTTGGATATGTTGTATCTCTAGACCGTGGCTCCAATTCTCAAATTGAGTCCTATCAAAAGATGGAGTATAACTCGAGTTATGAATTTCGGCGCACTAGGGGGTATGCTGCCATAGAAAACTTAACTCAATCACAATAGTTTCACAAGTTACCACAAAGAGGATTGGAGTAGCAATCAACCAGGTAGGAGGGAAGAGGAGGACGAGAGAGAAGGTCCCAAGGGAGTCCCCAACCAAGGAAACCCCATAAGCACACAATTCCCTCCCTCTAGGAACCCCAACTTTGACTCTTGTCAAATTCCCAACCTCCACAATCCACCTCACCCCAACTTGGCCACCCTTGCCAACCTGGTTTGGCTTCTCCCAACCATTTGGCAGCAATCTACAGTAGAGTGACATCCCAACCCCCAAAAGTCTTTTTCCCATATTGAGTCACTCCGCAACTTCCCATAGTCGCCGTAACAATATTTCAGAAGTATACGAACTTCAACCGTTCGTAACTTTCTCATCCATGCTCCGATCGCGACGATTCTTGGCTCGATGGAATGCTCTCGAGCATGGAAGTCATTTCAGATATCTTCTCAAACAAAATATCATTCAAACACACTCAGAATATCCAAACCACACCAAACACAAATTCTTGCATACGCTCATACAACGCATGCAATGTACGAACATATGATGGGAGGCAGACAGACGTGAATGCGAATGATAGCATCACACAACAAACTCCCCCTCTGGCTGCCAACCATCATCCCACATGCCCCATCCCATGCATGCATCCTCAATGCACGCTCATCACATCAAACTTCATTCCTCGTGCCCTTGCTGCCGTCGACCTGGTCACTGCCGTTGACCACCTCGTCGACGCCCCCTTCGTTACGTGCCGGTCGAGGAGATGCAGGTCGGGAGGGGTGTTCCGTTGCCCACTTTGCGCGGATGCCCAACTCGACGACCTCGAAAGGGAGGACCGTCCTGAACTCGCCAGCCTGATGGCGTCTCCTCGCATCAGCTAATTATGTCTCCAGACTATCTTCTACCGTGCAGGGAACTACCGGGACGGGCGTCATAGTCACACGAGCTGCCGGCCTACGAACGACTTAGTGGGTCAGCAGTCGACTGTTATCTGAAGGTAGTATGCGGGGCCGTCCACGCTCACCGCACCATGTGGAGTGACAATCTACACCGAAAGCTGGACTACGGAGGAAGGCACGGTTGTATCAGTGATCGTAGCGTTCCTTAGCGTTCTCTAGCACTTGTGCGTCACAAGGAAAAGTGACATGAGTTTCGACTAGCAAAATCTGGGAAAAAAAAAAAAAAAAAAAAACGGTTGAAACAAGCAATGGCAAGAATAACTACATCAGAGCCTATCAACCTAGCAGCCAGGCAGGTCGACTGCCAGCACAGCATGGCCGACCGCATGCCAGCGTTGCATAGAGGAACCGTGTGAGCGATGCACAAGAGCAGCCTGCCAACAGAGCAGGTCAACCGCGTGCCAATGCTGCAGCAAAGCGGCTGTCCAGCGTTGCACCCGTAGATGACAGCAGCGCGCACGCTCACAGGTGCTTGCAGACGATTGGCCCAATGTGCATCTTCATGTGTCCGTCGGCTGTTGTCTACGCTTGATCAGCCACATCGACATAGGGATACCAGCCCAAAGTCGCCTTCGCCATCGCGGCCTCGACGACGTTCGCGTGCCTCCGCAGAACCTCGCCGGGCAGGTAACCTAGTCGACCTGGTTAACCACCCAGCGTCGTGGTGGACGACCTCCCTCGTCGACCACCGCGCCCGTCGAAGACCACCCAGGTCTACTGCAGCTGTCGACATCCCTCGTCGACGGATCCGTGATAGTCTCGCGTAGGTCGACGACCACCTCCTCGACCAACCCTGTCGAACTAGGCCGTCGGCTCCCAATCGACGGCATCGCTGGTCCCCTGCAGCTCGACGAAACTCGTCGAGCTGCTCGCCTACTGTGTACGATCGGCTGCTTCTCCCATGCACCCGACCAGGAGGTCAACGTCGCCCAAGCGAGGGCGGGGCCAACACTCCATTCCTGTCAACACTCCCCTGCCGCGCTTACGCTTGGCCCACCAACCCACACGGCAGAACTATATGGAGAAAACTCGTCGCCGGCGTTCACCCCACTCACCGGACCAGCCGTGCAGAAGGCCATGGTACCTACTGCTGCACATCATCGTCACCGTCGCCAACGTCGACCGGACGCACTTGGCCGATCACAACGGAGCACCGGTTGAAGGCCGGAAAATGCAGCGCCTTCGTCAGGAAGTCCGCCGGCTGCTCGGTGGTCGGGATGTACTTCAGCATGGATTTTCCGCACTTCACCATTTGCTGCAGCCAGGCGTAGCGTCGCTCCATATGCTTGAGGTTGCCCTTCAGCCCCAAACCCTTAACGGCCGTGATGGCCAACTTGTTGTCTACTCGAAGGACAGTCGCCGTCCCAACATCGGGCGCCTGGATCCTTGCATGGAGGAAGCGTAGTCGACGAGCCTCCTTGCTAGCTTCCGTGGCCGCGACGTACTCCGACTCAGTCGATGAGAGCGTTGCGCACTTGATGCGCTGGCTCGACCAGGAGACGGCGGCCCCTCCAAAGACGAACACGTAGCCGCCCGTGCTCGTCCAGTTTTGCTTGTCGCCAGTGTCGTCGGCGTTCACATAGCCGACCAAGTTCAGCGACTCTGCCCCACCGCCAAACTCTAGAGCAGTGTCACGAGTGTCTGCGAGGTAGGCGATGCAGCGGTCGACCTCGCGCTAGTGCTGGTCGCTCCACACCATCAGGCCTCTCCCCAGCTTGCTGCATGCGAAAGCGATGTCCGGCCTCGTCGTCGTCGCCGCAAACTGCAGCAAACCGACCTTCTGCTGGTACTCCTCCTCCTCGCGCTCATGGCGTCTTCGGGATCCGCCCGGCTTGCTCCTCGTCGATGAATCACCTGCGCAGCCTATCAACGTAGCTCTGCTAGTGCTGCCACAGCTTCCTTGCTGGCCTGTCGCGCACGATCTCCAGCCCGAGATACTTCTCGACTAGGCTGATCTTGTGCAGTTCAAAGGCAGCCTCCAGCAGCTCCTTCAGCTCCTTCAGCATCGCAAAGCTACTGCTGGCGGCGAGCAAGTCGTCGACGTAGACCAGCACCCAACAGTAGGTCACTCCGTCGTCGCCGAACTTGAAGTAGAGTGCCTCGTCGACCTGGCTCTTCTTCTAGTCGGCGCCAGTCGGCACGTCGTCAAGCGCCTTGTACCACAGCAGCGACGACTGCTTCAGCCCGTACAGACTCTTCAGCAGCTTGCACACGCGACCGGTCCCATTGTCATAGTAGTCCGGCTGGTACATGTACAGCACCCTGTCGAGCTTGCTCTGCAAAAAGGCGTTCTTCATGTCGAGCTGCATCAGGTGCAAGTCGAGGACGGCCACGATGCTGGGGAAGATCCTCAGTGTCACGTAGCTCCCATCCGGCGCGTATGTCTCGTCGTAGTCGGCGCCATACACCTGCGTGAAGCCTTTCACGACCAGCCTCGCCTTCTCGCACTCGAGCGACCGTGCCGTCGATGTGGCACTTGGTCATCAGCACCCACCGGTTCTTCATAATGTTGCTACCACGCGGGCGTTCGACCAGCTCCCACGTGCCATTCCGGATGAGGCTGCGGATCTCCTCGTCCATGGCGGCCTTCACTGCCTTGCCCTTCCAGCTCGCCAACGCTTCCTTCAACGTCATGTTGGCGATGTCCCAGCGATGCTCTGGATCGGCATGCATGTCAGGGTCGAGATCAGGCGGGTCGATGTAGGCCTCCACGTCGTCGAGCGGCGTATTAAAGGTGGCGGGCCGTAGACAAGCGTGAAAGCTCAACCGCTCCGGCGGCTTTCGGGTTCGACCTGAGCGTCGCAACTCAGGCTTCTCGACCGGAACCTCCACCACGTCGCTGTCGGTGGACTCCTCTCCTGCCGGCAGTGCCCCTTCGTTGTCGAAATCCTCATCGTCAACGTGCTGCTTTTCCAGCGTTGGCCCTTCGAACGGCTGCTCCCCTCTTATCAGCCTCCATGCCTTTCAACAGCTCCCCTATCGAGTGCCCCGTCTGCTGCTACCCTATCGGCTGCATCTCTGTTGCTGCCTCCTTCTCCACCAGCTCCCCTGTCTGCTGCTCCCGTGTCGTTGACGGCTTCACAATCTCGTCGACGGGCAGAGCATCACATCGGCCGCCGGCGATGCCACTAGTCGGCGCCACAGGAGACGGCTCACTGCTCCCCTCATCGGCAGTGGCCGACAACGGTGTCGACATAGTTAGGTCCGCGAGGAGGGGAGGGGTAACAGGAATAGGAGGAGGAGGACGAGGAGGAATTAGGACATCCTTGACGTCCTCGTCAGCAGGCTCGCCGACTTCAGCGAGCAGCGGGAATGTTGTTGTCGAGGTGTCCGCCCCGACGCCAGCCCATACTTCGCCTTCCACACCTCCAGCGACAGCGTCTCATAGAGGATGACCTCGACCGACGTGACCACCTTGTTGTCCGTCAGATCGAGCACTTCCCAGCCCTTGCTCTCCGAGAACACCCAAAGGTAAATGCCCCGGCGAGCCTTTGGTGCCAGCTTCCCACCGCGCTGTTGCTCGAGGACCATGAAATGCACCATGCCGAGCGACGTGCTACCAGTGTTGATGCACGCCCATGTGCAGCAGCATTGTCCGCACCGGCTCAACCACCGTGCGCATCTCCCGCTCCGCCATGCCGTTCTGCTGCAGAGTGTACGGGCACGTCATATCGTGGACGATGCCCTTCCCGTTGACGAAGTTGGTGAATCTCTTCTCCAGAAACTCGCCGCCTCAGTCGGAGCAGAGAATTAGCAGCGACTTCTTCGTCTGTCGCTCCACCATCAGCAACCACTTCATGAACACCCGCAGAACGTCGCTCTTCTTAGCGACCGGCGTCACCCACACGAACTGAGTGTGACGGTCCTTTAGCAGGAGGAAGTACACGGTGCCGTCCTTATCAACCACCCGTAATGGTCCGCACAAGTCAATGTGCACGACAGCCAGTGCCTCCTCGGCGTCCGAGCCTTTGTCGGGGAAGGTGTGCCGCGCCAGCTTCCCGCCGACGTACGAGTGTTATGTGATGCAATCATATGCATTCACGTCTGTCTGCCTCCCATCATATTCTCCTATCTTGCACGCGTGGTGTCCATGCGTGAAAGACTTTGTGTGTGGTGTGATTTGGATTTTCTGAGAGTGTGTGAATGTTATTTTGTCTGAGCAGATATGTGAAATGACTCCTCTACTCAAGAGCTGTCCGACGAACCAAGAATCGCCGCGATCGGAGCAAGAACGAGAAAGTTATGATCGTTCGAAGTTATGGTTGTGGTGCGGCGACTACGAAAATTTGTGGAGTGACTTTATATGGGGTGTAGACTTAAACTTTGTGGAGTGACTTTATATGGGTTATAGACTTTTAGGGGTTGGGAAATTCGTCTTTTTTACTGTAGATGATGCCAAGTGGTTGGGAGAAGCCAAACCAGGTTGGCAAGTGTGGCCAAGTTGGGTGAGGTGGATGGCATGGGTTGGGAAAGTGACAAAAGTAAAAGTGGGGTTGCAATGGGGAGGGAATCTTTGTGCTTATGGGGTTTCCTAAGTTGGAGACTCCCTTGGGACCTTCCCTCTCGTCCTCCTCTTCCCTCCTACCTGGTTTCTAGCTACTCCAATTCTCTTTGTGGCTCTTGTGAGATAATTGTGATTGAGTTAAGTTTCAGCTCCAACATACCCCCTAGTGCGCCGAAATTCATAACTTGATTTATAATCCATCTTTTGATACGATTCCAATTGGGAAAGATAGCCACGATCAAGGGCTACAACGTACTTAAGTTTGAGAGAATTCTAACGGTGTGTTTATCGTCGACGGCGTTTCTTGTGATGACGACGTTTCTGTCCAGAGTTATAGTCCAAGGATTTTGAAATATTTCGGCCCCTAAACGTTTTAGACTCCGTCCATAGTCTCTAACAACGAGACACACGGCAAGTCGGCCCCGGTCAACGACTTGATGTCGAGGCCGGAGGCGACTTCGTGCTTCACCGAGCTCCTGATCATATCGACGCCGACGTGCGCAAGCCTCGAATGCCACCGGTCCGGGGTCGACTTCGTCGCTGAAGCGATCGTCCGCAGAACCACCACCTCGGTCGACTTTGATGACTACATCGTCGAGCAGGGACGGAGGTCGGTGCAGGGGACGCAGCTAGTGTAGCGTGCTCCACCGAGCACCTTGCCCGCACTCGACACGAGTAGCATCGTGTCGTCGTCGTCCTGCAGCTTCACACCGCTCTCCTGCAGCTGGCCAGCTGACAGCAGGTTCGCCTGCACGCTTGGAATGAGCACGTCGGGGATGAGGACTTGTTTCTCAGCCTCCCCTTGCAGAGCGACGGTGCCGCGACCCTCGACGGTCTGCAGCGTCCTGTTGAAACCGTGCACATGCTTCACGTTGCCGCTCGGCGCCATGTCGACAAAGAACCCCTTCGTCCCCATCAGGTGGTGCGAGCAGCCGCTGTCGAGCAGCACCACCATCAGATTCGCTTGCACTGCGGCCGCAACCGCCTTGAAGTCCTCCCCGGTTTCCGGCGCAAGCGTAAGTGACGGCTCCACCACGTCGACCATCAAGCACGACGCCTCCCCGTCGCCTCGGCTCTTGCAGGAGTCGACGTCCTTCGTCGACGACGTCTTCTTCGACGCCTTCTTCTCCTTGCGCGGCTTCTCATCTCGACGTGGTCGACGACTGGCCGACCGTCCGCGGCCTCCCTTGTTGTTGTCCTCGTCGCTGTCGTCGCGGTCGGGGCACTCGAAGGAGAGATGGTCGGGGTCGCCGCAGATCCAGCACCCCCGCCTTCGACCACCACCTCCATGGCCCTTGTCCCGCGTCGATTTCATCTGGTCGGCATCCTTCGTCAACCTCCCACCTCCGCTACCACCTCCGCTCGGCTTCCCGCGTTGCCTTTGATGACGATTCTGCTTCGTTGGAGCGGCGTAGTTCGCCTGCGTCAGTAGCTCCGTGGACCATTTTGCCTCCTCCATTGCCTCATCCTTGATGATGTGGCTGGTTAGAGTGTCCTCGTCGAGCGACTCTCGCATGTCGGGCAGCATCATCATTCAGCGCATGAGATTATAGCCGATTGGCAGGCCCTTGATGATGTGCGTGATGTAAGACGTCGTCGAGTAGTCGACGCCCGTCTTCCACATCTCGGCAAGGATCCGACGAGCTCGGTTGAAGTAGTCTGACGCCGACTCCTGCTCGCCCATCCTCAGGTGTGTCATCTGCTCCTCCAACTGGCCGATGAACAACTCGTCTGTCGCCTGGTACGTCGAAAGGATGAACCGCCACGCCTAGTGGCCTGCGTCCGGTCGATGTCGACATGGCTTCAGGGCAATCTGCACCATCGGCGAGCAGCACCTCGAAATAACCATCAAAGTCAGCAGGTGAGCCGAGCGGATCTCCCTTGGAAGCTCCACGTCGTCCTCATCCGGTATCGGCATGTCGCCGTTGGCGAAACACTTCAGCCCGGCGATCTCTAGCTGACTCTCTCCAAGTCACGAGGTCTCGTCGGCCTTGCAGAGGCGTGGGTACAGCGATCTTGTCCGGGAGAACTTGAAGTAGCCATACGCCGGCGCAATCTCACCCGCTGTCACATGCGTCGTCGACGCGGGCCTTGCAATGCTTTGCGGAGGTGAGCGACGTCAACCGTCGACGTCGACACGCGAGTTGCCTGCAACGGCTGTCGATCGCTGCACCCTCGCCTGGCTCCCGCTGACGCCACTGTCGATGGACCTGATCACGCCGATCTTCTTCGTGCCCTCACTGCCGCCGACTCGGTCACCGCCATCGACCACCTAGTCGACGCCACCTTCGTTTTGCACCGGTCGGGGAGATGCAGGTCGGGAAGGGTGTTCCGTCGCCCACTGCGCCCGGATGCCCAACACGCTGAACCACCTCCAAGGTGAGGGTCTTCCTTAACTCGCCAGCCTCGTGGCATCTCCTTGCATCATCTAACCGTGCCTCCAATGTATCTGATACCACGCTGGCCGCTGACGGGACAGACGTTATGGTTTGTACGGGATGCCGATCTACGAACGACTTAGGTAGGTGATAAGTCGGTTCCTATCTAAAGCTAATCTTCGGGGTCCACGCTCACCGCACCATGTGGAGAGTCGATCTACACCGGGAGCTGGACTACGGGGGAAGGCACGGGTTCTAGGAGTGATCGTAGCGTTCCTTAGCGTTCTCTAGCACTTGTGCGTTCACAGAGCAATTTGGCTTGAGTTTCACTAAGGAACGTTGCATTACAGAATGACTGAAACCACAATGGCAAGAATGACTACATCAGAGCCTAGCAACCTAGTAGCCAGGCTGGTCGACCACCAGCACAGCATGGTCGACCGCCTGCCAGCGTTGCATAGAGGAGCCGCGCCAATGCTGCAGAAAGGCGGCCTACCAACAGGGCAGGTCGACGGCGTGCCAATGCTGCAGCAAAGAGGCCGTCGAGCATTGCACCCGTGGATAACAATTGCGCGCACGACAGCAACGCGCACGCTCGCAGGTGCTCGCAGACGATTGGCCCGACATGCACCGTCACATGTCCGTCGGCTGTTATCTGCGCTTGATCAGCCACATCGATCTCGGGATGCCAGCCCGATGTCCCTTTTGCCATTGCAACCTCGACGACGTTCGAGTGCCTCCGCAGAACCTCCCCGAGCATGTTACCTGGTCGATCATTTCGACCACCCAGCGTCCTGGTCGATGGCCCCCTCCTCGTCGACCACCACTCCGTCGGAGAGCACCCTGGTCGACGGACCCATCCATCAACCAGGTTAGTCAGCTGCAGTCGTCGAGCTCCCCTCGTCGACAGCTCCGGCTTAGTGTCAGTCCTGCTTAGGTCGACGACCACCTCATCGACCTGCCCCTTTGAAGTAGGCAGTCGGCTCCTTGTCGACGGCATCGCCGTAGCGGTCCCTTGCAGCTCGACGAAACCCATCGAGCTGCTCGCCCAGGCTGGTGTCGACCACTGCGTACAGTCGGCTGCTTCTCCCGTGCACCCGACCAGGAAGTCAGTGTCACCCAAGCGAAGGCGGGGCCAACAATCCATTCCCGTCAACACGAGAAGCAAGTGGGTGCGAGAGAGGCAGGTGAGTTGCCGGGAGGGGCGGGAGAGGCATGTGGGCAAGGGGGAGCAAGAAGTGGGTGGGCAGGTGAATGCGGGCTAGGGGAAGGGAAGAAACGAGGTGTCATGGAGGACAGCTGAGAGAAAGTGGTGGTTTGGGGAAAAGGGCGAGAGTGCGAGGTGTTTAGAGGGAGGGGCGAGAGAATGAGGTAGTTGGGGAGCGGGGCGAGAGAATGGTGGATGGGCTGAATAGAAAGCCAATCCTCTTAGTATATCTCAACGGACAAACTTCGCCTTCTAAAAAGGCACTTCGCGACAAGATTTGCATCGAGGCTCTTGAAAAATATAAGGGCCAGTGGTTGGAGAGGTTTTCATGGCTGATCTTGTTGAGAACTGCTGATGGTCTCCCTGCTTTCAAAGCACTGTCTGTTCAAAACACGCTAGCTACCCTGGACGGTGCGAGAGAGGCGAAAAGGGCGCTAAGGACGCACTGACATAGGCGTTCAAGAGGCACGCAACCACAAACAAGCACAAGGCCGCGATCGGTAGCCAAGAAAAACTACTCGCTGATGCAAGCAAGCAACCCTGGGTCAACGGCGACAACCTGGCTCGTGACATCGAGAAGGAGCGAGCCATCGCGATGCTCGAGTCTTTCCTCTTTGTCACCAAGCACGATGCACCCATAGAGTTGTGGGTGCAACTCGTTCGCTACCTTGCGTCGAAGAAGGTTGCTGGTTTTCTTGCGAAAGGCTATGGAACCTACTATACCACGTGAGTATCCACTAGAGTACCACCTGTCGTGTTTCTCATGCGCCACAGATATAGGTTCGAGCAACTGGCGCAGTCAATGGCCGCGTGGTTGCACACAACGCAGTTCCAGCACATCCCCTCAAGCCCTTATATCGGAGTTACATGCGACGAGAGCACGGACTGGTGTCGCGGAAAGCATATGATAATTTTTGCGACCTTCATCCGCGTGAGAAGTGGCTCGTCAAGGAGTTCCTTGCTCTGCTTACTGTAGAGAAGTGTGATGGAGCGTCTTTGCTCTCAGTTTCCCTATCCCACATGCATGCAGTAGGCATTGACCTCGGCAGGATCGCCGGGATCAGCATTGATGGCACGAAGGTCATGATGGGTAGCAAGAAAGGTCTTCTGGTGCGACTCTGCCTCCGCATACCTCATCTCGTCTCAAGCCACTGCATCGCCCACTTGTGCGATCACGGCAGCATGTTGTCTATATTGTGAGAACCATATGAACCCTTTATCATTACTAGCGGTGCCTGTTTGTGTTTTGACTGCAGGGAGGCGCTCGCAGCAAAGGATGCAGCAGAACTTCGACATGGTGGACTCGTTGATCTGTAAAGTCGCAGAGCGTTTGGGTCGTTCAAACCCTTGGCACCAGAGGTTTCTTGCACTGCAGGAAGTATTTACGGCAACGAACCTGCAGCTCCAAGGGATTTACAACGTCCGTTGGCTCTCCAGGGGTGATGCTGTCCGGCGCCTTGTTGAGGTCTTCACCGATGTCATTGTCATGCTTTTTGGGTGGGACAGGTCTCTGTATGAGCTCACCATCAGCTACCGCTTTCACTTCCTACCATTGTTCCTTGCAGACGTGCTTGAGTAGCTTAACGTCTTGAACAAGATGTTCTAGAAGCAAGAGGTGAGCATGGTTCTTTGCTTCTCTGTTTATGTGTCTACGTCACATCTCGTCTTGCCTATTTATCGTGTCTTTGCTTCTCTATTTGTCTGAAGATGCCTTACTCTTGACAGCTTCATGCTTAAGTATTTGTCTGTGTGTATGCTAATGTCTTCTTTGTTCTCGTAACCCGGTGCATTCCTTCTCTCTGCCCATGACAGCTTAAATTTGCAGGGGTCCATGCACAGATCAGGAGAACAATCTCTTACCTAGAGACTCGCTACGTAGACTGTGGCGACGATTTCGGAGGCGAAATTAGCGAGCGTCTGTCCCCGTTCATCATGAAGCACGGGCCAGACGGTGGTTGCCCCCGCGTGACGATGTAGGGAGTGGACTCGTACGGTCAGTCGACAACACACGAATTCATTCCGCACGAAAACTCCAGCGAGGACTTCCCAACCGTGGGAAGTCACGACGCTTGTGTCGACCTCTGCACCTTGTTCGTCGAGACACTCGTGCGCAACCTCAGCAAGAGATTCGAAAACTTGGATTCACTTTCTGGAGTAAGACTCTTTACTCCGGACGAGTGGCTGTTAGGGAGGGTGGAGCGCAACAACCAGTGTCTCGAGTGGCTCATGTCACTCATCTCCCTGTTCAGGGCACAGGACAAGGACTGCATCCTTCCAGGTATGCGCCGTCCAGGCATGTTTGTGTTCTCCGTCTAGCTCTTGTTTGCCTGTTTTTATGTCTTGTACTTACGGTTTTGCCAGACCATCTAATGCATTTTCTCCATTCCCTTCTGTCTTGTCTGGCAGGGATCGACAAGTGTCGGGCCATCAAAGAACTGCGTTTATTCTGCCCTATCCTGGCAGGTGCCCCGAGGAACGAGCGCACCTTCCATGCTGGGCTGACGGTGATGCTGAAGACGAGCAACTGGACGTCGAGCTACCCCAACCTGTTGCCTCTCTGGGTGGCAGTCGTCGTGCTGCCTTTTAGTACGGTGGAGTGTGAGCGTGGGTTTTCCCGCCATAATATCATCAAGTCGTGGCAGCGGGGGAGTCTCAAGGATGCCCGCCTTGAGGATCTCATCTCCGTGTCCCTCCATAACTACGAGCCTGACTACAACGAGGTTATGCAGATCTGGCGCAACTACAAGAAGTGCCGACCCTTTGGCAATGTTGGAGCAGCACCAGCAGTAGAAGGGGAGGGCAATGGCAAGGGAAAGGAGGCGGATGAGGAATGGGAAGAAGCAAATGATCTTGGCAGTCTTACTGGTGATGATCATGACCACCGATTTTGGTAATGATGCATGACCACATGTTAATTTTGCAATGGTTTAGGGAGCTGCATGGGATTTAAGCTTTAAATTAAAGACATACATATATCAAGGTTTGCGGCAGGCCCCTAGATTCGTTTTGAGGCACTCTGATCGATCAGTGTACACCCCTTCTGGAACTCTGTCTGTCAGAGGTGTCCTAAAGTTTTAGCCTGAAAATTCAGACAAGCACAACTTTTTTTGTCTGAACTGTCAGAGTTACCTTAAAAATTTAGTAGTTTCGTAAAAGCATAGTAATAATAGCATTGAAGCTGATTACAGCATACCAACGCAACTGCGCGGTGCGTGATTGATGGTGCTACTGTACTCTGATTGGTCATTCTTCAAAAGTTAGGAAAACTGAGCAGTCAGGGTCGAGGTGTCGGCATCAGACAATGGCCTCGTGCAAGTGCCAAGTGTGGCAAGCTCACAATCAGCTGACCTGGCAGCAGGCACGGTATCGCTCGGCACTTTTCTGGGCACGCTGGCAGCAGCAAGAGTTTTCAACAGTTTACACCGTATGGGCGCGGAATATTTTCTGTTAAAGTAATTGCTTCAGTTTGGCAAGGGGAAATGATGTGCGGTTCTGCTGAAGTACGAGACTCATATGTGACAAGGCTTTCGTTTGCATCAGTTCGCTTTTCGCCATGTGCAATTCGCTAAAATCGTTTTGGCCATGTGCGATTGGCTATCTAGTTTCACAATTAAAGGGTCATTATAAGCCCCTAACGAACTGAACACTCGTGATCGTGTCGAAGAAGTAGTGTATTCTGGTGCCCCTAGTCGAGCAGTTTTCTCCGGAGGAAATCGTTACACGTGGCCCGTACACACGTGGGTGTATCGAGAGGAACTTTCGAGGAAGTTTCGTCCCAATAACCTTTCATTCAGGCTGGCGCAAACCCCTGTATTACCGGTTTCAGAGTGCACCCCCGATACAAGTCTGAGGCTCAGCATATACTACTATGACTAGTCTGAAATTTCAGACAACTCTGAAACATCAGACGGTGCATAAAAAAATTCTTTGAGTTCAGACTAGGTACAAAAAAAAAGTCTGAACGGACTCTGAATCAGACTCCAAAGTCTGATATCTAGGGCCCTGGTTTGCGGACATTGATCCATCAGCCTTTTTTTTTTAAATGTAACACTGAACTTTCTGGTTTTTTTTTTTTAAGACACTGTCAATCAGCCTTTCTCCTCAGGGAGACCGTGATGGATCAGGGCCCCTAAAAGTGAATCTGGGGCCCTGCTACCAACCAATCCTCACACTGTATCTGGTAGGGTTGTTGCACTTGCACACATAATCTAAGGCCAAGGGTGTACATAAACCCGGCTCTTCTCAAGTCGGTCAACAACCATGTTGTCTCATCGAGTGTGCGGTTGAACTTCTCGGGCCTCCACGTGAAGGCCTCCATGGAGGCGTGGTGGTAGTGCACCTCCACAAACAGCTCGTCCACGATGGCAGGCATGTGGGGGATGGCCAACCACTCGTGCAGCACCGCCCACTCCGCCCCCTCTATGTCCATCTTTATGATCACCGTGTCCTCCTCTGTCAATTTCAGATCATCTAACAGCCATCGAGTCACGTTCATAGTGTTCTGTGCGGGGGGAAGGGGGGGTTGGATCGGGCGGGGATGTGGGGGAGAGGCAAGGAGGACGATGGGATTAGGAAACGTGGGGTTGGTGGTAATGAACCTCGACAAAGAGCTCGTCCACGATGGCGGGCATGCGATGCGCGGGATGGCCAGCCACTCGTGCAGCACCGCCCACTCCGCCTGTCCATCTTCACTATCACTGAGTCGTCTTCTTTCAGTTGCAGTTCGTCCAACAGCCATCTCGTCACGTTCACCATGTTCTGGGAGGGGAGAGAAGGGAGGGGGGTTGATGGGGGAGGGGGGAGGGGGGGGGGGGAGTGCAGGAGGGGGAGGGGGTCAGTTGCAGCTCGTCCAGCAGCCACTGGGTCACGTTCACTGTGTTTTGTGGAAGAGGGAGGGGATGGGGGGAGGTGGAAAAACGAGGAAGATGGGAAAGGGTAGGCGGGCAGAGGAAGGGAACGGAAGAAGCGGGAGGAAATAAATAAGGAGAGCCATGGTCGCAGTGGGTCCCCCATGCAGCTCCCTCAGTTGGTCCCAGTTACTCACGCTCAGTGTGTTCTGCGAGGAGAGAGAGAGAGAGAGGGAGGAGGCAGGGAGGGAGCGGGCAGAGAGGTAAGGGGCAGAGAGGGAGAGGGCAGAGTGGGCGGGCAGTAAGGAGAGGGTTAGTCACCACTGCTACTGGAGCCTTCCTCCCTCGGTTGCTTTCCTCGTCCTAGATTCACCTAGTCAAGTTTAGTGCGTTTTGGGAGGGGACAAAGAGGGGGGGGGGGGGGGGGGGGGGGGGGGGAGAAGAGGAAATGCAGGAGTGCCCTCTGTGTTCACATCGCTGCAATTTTTACATTTTTCCGGGTGTAGCATAGCGTACCTCTTTTGGGTTGTCTTGGGAAGAAATGAAGAAGTTGTAGGGGTGGATGCGTTGCATCAGCCATGCAGGGAAGCCTGCAGGGCCCCTGCCGAATGGACGCAGGCGAGATTGCGAGTCGATCTCATTGGCTGGTACCTGAAACGGTTAAGAGCAGTACACAAACAGCAACAAGTGGCTGGGAAGGATATGTGTGGCATGGAGAAATGAACATCGGGTAATGGCTTCAGAGCTTAGTCCTGGGCATCTTTATTGGAAGAAAGAAGAAAATCTTGTAAGGGGAAAAAATGGTAGGTCGGAGAAGAAAGGGAGAAAAGGACAGGGAGAAAGGGGTAAGGTTCGTGGAGAAGAGGTGACGGGGTTTATTATAAGACACTTCTTGAGCTGCCCAGCCAAGTGTTTTTCTAGCGTACACCCCATGTCCCGTAAGCATAGAGGTATGTACACTAGTGGGGACATGCTAGCACGGCATGAACTTCCACTCAGTAACTCCTTCATTCTCTGTCTTCCGCACCCTCTCCTTCCCAACTCCCTCCAATGTTCACATTCTTCTCCCATATGTGTGTGTTGATGTAAGGATTTACGCACCTCAAGGGGAGGTGTAGATGGCTTCTGGAACAGGTCAGTTTGCACTTCCACCGCATGAATCTCGGTGAAATCGAGGGGGTACATTCGAAGGAACCAGGTGACACTTGTCTCAAACTCATTAGCTCCAAGGTCTATGAGCACCCTCCGTTTCCTGCGAAATCGCGGAAGTTGGGGGAACGAAAGAGGAGAAAGGGGTTTGATTCGTGGTAAGGAAAAACCTACCCTGTGTGAATATTGACGGGTGCATTTGAAGAACCTACAAGACACAATTGTTGCACGCCTAACACTCCAAAGTCCCTTAGCACCACACGTTCTGCGAGATACGAGATTTTAGGGCGAAGAATGAAAGAGACAGCATGCCTTTTCTATTTCGATGGTCTACTAAGGTTGCAAGCGCAAGCCCGACGAGATGACGTTTTTGAGGTAGATTACACAGACTATTTTTTCCGTTCAACGCGGATCTGAGATTCTAGATGATCATATCCGAGTTAACCCACTTCCTGCGAATGCGGAGATAAAAAGCGGGAGGACTGAACTGGGGAGGGGATATGAGAAGTTCGTTCTTGTCAGACTCCAAACATTCAATCGACCAACATTTCATCTGATCCTGGCGACGCATTTTCCCACCTGGTGTGCAAGGTGGGATCCATGTTGGCTCGTAGGAATGGTAAGATCTGCGTCTTGTCCTCCACGTTGTCCACGAAGCCCAGGGTCCACCCGCGGCGGAAGTTCAGGTGCGCGTCTAGCTCCTCTATAGGCAGCCCCGCTACAAGACACGGGGAAACGCGGGGCGTCCACTGCGCAATGATTGTGGGTGTTAGGCAAAGCCAGGGGAAGGGACGAGGCGGATGGCATGATATATGTTCAGTCGAGCATGATTGTATGCTGAATGCGTCGTGTGCGTTCGAAGTTGCATAGGTATGTCCAGTTGAACTGTTTGTGCTGGACCCTATCATAGCATAATATCGTCATCGGTCGAGAGAGGGTCCGAGAGGTACTATACGAAACCAGGGTGCACATTCAACGCGGCTCGGGATGAAATTTTGGGTGGGCAATTCGAGAAAAACGCGGTCGGCAAACGAGTGGAGATACAAAAGGCGAAATGCGGGGAGAAAATGGGGGGAAAGGAGAAGGGGGGAAGGGAGGAGAAGGGGGGGGGGGAAGGGGGGGTTGGATGTAACCGGTAGTGAACAACCTAGTAGTTCGCGAATTGTCGGAATGTTTTCAAATTCCGAAAGTACTACTACTGTACTAGGAACGACGACAGTAGTGATGTTCGCGCATTGTCTTTCCGCCAATCCGAAATTACACGAGGAGTTGACGAGTTGCATTTGGGATGTGGTAACTCTCGTGAGATTTTCTTACTCCGCGACCCGCGCAATATCTGCCAGGAACTGTAGTTTCGAGGCGATTAGTACCTTAGTAAACGCCCACGCGTCCTCAACACTGTCTCGCGGCGACAAGCTGCTATCACCGTCATTTTGCACTGCCGGAGTGACTCTGCTGGTTGATGTCCAATCAGAGCATGACTGAGTTGCGGCGCCGCCTCCGCCTCCGCCTGTGAGACTTAGCGCTAAGTCGCAGTCGCACGGCGCGCATCGTTGGGGAAGCTGAACGGCAACGAGCGCGATCGAGCATAAGAGGAGCAGCGTCGAGACTACAGACCAAGCGAGCGCCACGGGATACGGTATTAGCGACTCGACGTTCTTAAACGGCGATTTCAATGGCGGATAGTCGAACATGATGCTGGATGGGCTGCGTGACATGGTCATGGTAGTAAGGGCTAGCCTGATTCTAACGGGTATGGGAATCACGCCTAACAGGTGTTGAATGAAGAACTGTGACTGCACGACGCGAACTTACGAGCTCCCAACCTAGCCCGTACCCTTCTTTTGGCCACATCAGGGGGCACAGCGATGCTCGCAAGCGCGTCGTCAAACGAGCTTGGCATTCGAAGGATCACCTGTGGTTCGGAGTGCGTGCTTGAGGTCTAGCCTCGTCGTGACCGACGTTAATTTTCGCCAAGGCATCTGTTTCGTTGGCATTCTGGGGATGAATCTCGTCCACAGGATTTCGTCTGGGGCATTCTCGCCACATAATTTGGTGGGCTGGATATATCCGTACTTATCGCCCGAGCGATGCCGTGCATCTGATCTTCGGTGTAATTCGTTGCGTTACGGCGCAAAACGGTGAAGCTCAGTAACATTTTTCAGAGTGTACAACCGTCCAGAGCCACGGAATAACGAGCTGTACAGCTACGAGCTGGACAGCCCATCAGCAGCTGGACGGTATCAAGGGAGGGAAGGGAAGTTGCAGAGGTGGGTGAAGAACTCAGGGACGGCAATTGGTGAATGAAAAAAAGGGTGCATGAATCAAATCCCCATGACAACAGTGTTGGTCTGTTTATTGGCTGTTGTTGCGCACAATGTTACACGAGCCGTTTGTGACACGAGCCGTTTTATGTCAGAAATTGGTATTACAGTGAATCGTGGCACTCATAGAGTAGTTCACCCTTCAAAAAAGGTATATTGTAGATTTGCAAAGGTACACCCATTCTTCTGAAAATCCATGGACAACTGACTTCGTCACCAACACCTCTGGAATAGAGAAATCCAGTAGGTGTCAATCCACAGTGGTCCATCACACCACACTCCTCTCACCGCACCACAAACATTGATCCCCTCATGCTACTGCCTCAATTGCCCTCTCCTCAGCAGCATCCATGCCAGCTATTTCAAGAATTCGAAGCCGAGTCAATTCCTGGCAATGTGAAGGCACCGCACAAATATTCAGGACGAGAACAAGAATGGAGTGAGTTATATTGAACAAAAAGGAAAGCTACGTGCAAAATCAGTGGGAGAGAGGTGAGTGGCAGAAACAAAACAATCCGGAGTTAAGCACGACGGCCGGCATATAGATTGGAAACTGGCATCGCTGTAGCTGCTATGAAGTGGAACAGTGATGACGTGGCACCAGTTATTGCAACATGCAGTTGACAGGGAGGGAGAAAAGTGTGACAGTGATGAAAATGTGCTAACGGAATGCCATCAGGAGCAAGAACAGCTTTTGCAGTTCGGCTACATTGCCGCCACTTCAGCACTTGCATCACCCTTAACAAATTTAATGCTCCACCACAGTCACGAACAACTTGCGTCTTTCTGTCAACCACCTGTGTGAAGCAATCCCAGCCAATCGCTCAACACACTCACCTGTCGGTGACCGTTGGTGCGGCGGTAGTTCTTTCTCCTCTTCTTCTTGAACACTATCACCTTGGCGTCAAGAGCCTGGAAGCAAGCATCGGGTTTTAAAACAGCATGGAGGGACGATATTTCGAGACGCCTAAGATATGGAGAGTTCTTCACCCTCGTTTTCTTCGAACAGGCTTGATTGAGCATCGAGCCTAATAGAAAAGGGTAAAGACATCAGGTTGCTTAACCAACATGAGACATCCTAGGCAAATGCAATGAACCTTAAATTAGGTATAGGGTTCAAAAATTATCACCTCGATGCACGAACACTCAGAAACTGCATAGAACAAGAACAATGTCAAATACTCCTCAAACGTCGGAGTCAATGAGGCCTAGAATGTCAATGAGAATGCCAATCAGGCCTAGCGTGCCAATAAGGATACCATTTAGGGCAGGTGAGAGGAACTCACATGCTCTTCCACAAGGGCTGAAACAAACGCGCCTGGGAGAGTGGGCCGGCCGATGAGAGATTCGGAAGGAGAGCCAATCAGAAGCACCTTCTCCAAATGAATCTGACGGGTGGGATTGCCCGAAGATGGACCGAGAGGAGGCGATAAGTTGACAAGAACGAGTGACACATGAGTTGAGAAATTTTAGTAATTAATGAGAAGTTCGCTCCTGGTACGTTTATAACTGGAGTAACAGTAACTGGAGTTACAGTAACTGGAGTTACAGTAACTGGAGTAGCAGTAACTGGAGTAAGAGTGCGCCCTAAAACATAGTATGTTCCTCTCGTCTCCCACATTGCACACCACACTGCAGCACCATGCACTGCACCACCATGCACTGCACCACCATGCACTGCACCACCATGCACTGCACCACCATGCACTGCACCACCATGCACTGCACCACCATGCACTGCACCACCATGCACTGCACCACCATGCACTGCACCACCATGCACTGCACCACCATGCACTGCACCACCATGCACTGCACCACCATGCACTGCAGCACAGGGTCTGATGGTACAATGGTGAATGCCTCATGAGTTCCCAAGCGTAGGCTTGCAATCCCATCAGTACACCACATTCAATTCAGTGCATCGCACTGCACCACACGAGATGGTGATAGAAAGCATGAAGAACAATGTGCAGCACCCAACTGAACCCATGCCCACCAAACCATCGACACGAGTGAAGCTGAGTGATTCCACGAGAACAGCCTCTACCGCACAACACACTATGCACAGCACCGCACTGAATCTGACCATACCACACCACATCTCCTCTCACTGCTACACACTCATACGCATGCCACCAATGACATCTGCAAACCCATATCCACCACATTCTAAATACAGGCACCGCACTAAAAGACATACGCACTGCAATGAACCTGCAAGCACCACATTCAACCCATTCTCACCACGTCGTTAACATGGGCAAAGTTGAGCTTCTCCACGTAGATGGCATCTCCTGGCGTCACCTTGAACTGGTGTGAGCCCACCTGATTGGACAACCACATGCCACGTGTGCAAACGTGAAACGTCAGCAAATAGATGGTGTTTAAAAAAAGGGTGTGTACAGGGGGAGGGGTGGGGAAAAGAAGAGTTGGGTTGCAGAAGGGGGGTTAGCGGGGGGGCAAAGAGTGATGATGGCGGAACAAAGAGTGATGATGGCGGAACAAAGAGTGATGATGGCGGAACAAAGAGTGAGTGATAGCGTGAGAGAAAGAGTGAGAGAAAGAGTGAGAGAAAGAGTGAGTGATAGAGTGAGTGATAGAGTGAGGAACAAAGGAGTGTCTTGGAGTAATGGTGGCCGAAGGGGATGGGGAGGGAGGGGACAGGAAGGCTGGCAGGGGGGAGGAGGGGGGATGAAGGGAGAAGGGGGAAGAGGAGAGGAGACCGGGGTGAGCAGATGCAGGAGTGCTCATTGGTGGATAGAGGAATTGTGGTTCGCTAGGCTGTGATTGGCTAGGGTAGAGAATAAGCGGGCGGGAGGGAGGAAGAGAAAGGGGTGCGCGAAGGGGAGGGGAGGGGAGGGGAGGGGAGGGGAGGGGAGGGGAGGGGAGGGGGGGGGGGAGGGAGGGGGGAGGGAGAGAAGCAGGGGAAATGGGGGGTGGGGGAAGGGTGGAAAAGGGGTGGGGGCGCAGGGGGTAAGTGCGGGGAGGAAAGGGAGGCGAAGCTTGAAGGATGGGTTTCACTGCAACGGCTCTATTCCTCCCCTGCACGATTGGTTGAGGGGTGGTGGGAATTGCAACCTTGACTATCACCTGAACCACAGCGAACGCGTCTTGCTCCTTGATCTCTACCCCCGCCGCTTCGCAGACGTCACTCTCCTGCGCTGCTCCCCCCGCCGCTCCCCCTCTGAAGCGCGCCGATGCAGGCTCCGCCACGCGGTAGCCGATCTCCGCCGCGTTTTCCTTCCGCCATTGCCCCAGGAACGACAGCGCAAACCCTTCCCGCGAGGCACTGGGGGCACTTGCTTCCGCGACAGTAACATCCGCGGTATTAGCAACTGCACTAGCGTTGAGTTGGCCTGATGTGTGAATTTGGGCGACGAACGGCACCTGTGCGTGCAGCGAGCGAGGCCATAACGAGGAATTCGCATGAAGAGAAGGACTGGGCGGTGTGACAAGCGACGACAGCTTGACTGGCAATATTGAATGCGACAGTGCGTGCGACGGTGCGTGCGACGGTGCGTGCGACGGTGCTTGCGACGGTGCTTGCGATGGTGCTTGCGAACTTCTCTCCGACGGCAACTTTGCAGTGGCACCAGCAGTGTCTAGGCTCGGAAAAGATTGCGAAGCACCGTACAGCTGCGAAGGACATTGGTGAATATGTGACGCTGCGAAAACGTGACGAGATCGCGAAACGGAGAACCTCTGAAACGGTTCAAAGGATATCTGCGGATCTGCGGAGTCTCGGCATCGGCGCGTGTGGCTGCTGCAGGCACGGCCTGCCGCGATTACCGCTCGTCGCATGGCGGAACAGAACAGGGAGGCACAGGGGAGGAATTCGTGGAAGCGCGTTCAGAGTGTACTAAGCAGCAGCGGAAAAATAGGTTTGGGTGTGGTCGTACGCGGTAAAGTCGGTTGTATGAAAGCCTTGTTGAGTGAAACGCAAACCTTTTAAGTAAATTAAAAAGTTGATGAACCGCGCAATTCAGTTGTGTAGCGGGAACAGCACTATCGATGCAGCCGCAACTGTTGCTTGTCCTTGAGGGCGGGCGGGTCAGGCTGCTTCGTTATCAATTCAATGTTTATAGTGGTGAGTGACGGTTCAAAGCGGTGAAGAAAAAACAACGCTTTGGAATGCACAGCAACGTTTTTCACCGCATAAACTGCACCGAATCTGAATGCGCCCAATTTCCAGAATGGTGAACTCTGGCTGAGGGGACAATGCAATATGGAGGAGCGAAATGTGGTCCAGAGGCAAAATGTGAAAGAGATTTGCTCTAGGAACGGATTTCGAGACTGTCTATTGCAACGTGACTACAGAGCATCGTGACTACCTACAACGTTGTAAAGACCGCCATGGATTCTATCCCGGCAACTTCGGAGGTCGCAATGTCCCACAATTTCTTGCCTGATGGAGGTTCTAAGCTGACCACTGGTTACCTCTCGCGGAGCTATATAAGCAGATACCTTTTCCGTGTTCATACAGTGAACATTTATCATGCTTATAAACTCACGCTGTCCCCTAAGGTCCTTGCAACTCCAAGGGAAGAACAATGGCGACAATACTTTCTCAAGACTTCTTGTTTCAGGCACAGTTTCCGCAAAGACAAAACGACAGCAACTACCAAGGCGCGCGGCATTGCCAAGGCTCGGGATCGCCATGGTTGTTTCAAGGACTACAAAAAGCGTCACAAGCAGAAGTGGTGTTATGAGTTTAAGTCTCCAGTTCATCAGACACCTCTGCATTTTCAGACTTCCACCATGCCGCCTAAGAAGGTGACGAAGCCAGCTCCTAAGTTGACTCAAGAGCTTAGGGAGTCGCCTAAGACGGCTGACGGGACCTCCACTCCTAAGGAGGCTCATGGCTATGAGCTGCTGACTCCAGTGCAGCCTGCGTCTGAGTGTCCGGACCTGCTGGCTGCAGATCTGGCTCAGTCGTCATTGTCAGCCCGCTTGTCAGCGCTTAAGGTCAACGGTCTGAAGGACGAGGTTGAACGTCCTGCTGCTGTCAACGAGGCTGCGGCTCAGTCCACACCTCAGGAATCCCCGCTGCGATCTCCGGAAGAAGAGCTTCTTGATGAACCTGTGGTGGAGAATGATGACGAGGGTTACATTAGCGACGATTCAGACGAGGAAGCTGATCCGGAAGCATTGAGCATTATCGCTTCTAAGCTGAAATACACGCTTACTCTTCTTGTCCCTTTCAGGCACGAATCAGAAGTGCCTAGGACGGCTGATACTGTTGCAGCTCACCTTGATCATTGGAAAGAGGATCTATCTCCTGAAGCTCAAACTACTACGACGTGCCAGAAGTTGACACCGGCTTACCTCTCCAAGACGCGTTTCGACCGTCTGCAAGTTGTCTTCACCTCGGAAGATGACGCGTACTACGTCAGGCAGAGGAAGATTGAACACGTCACGCTCAAGGGGGAGACGTTGGAGCTGAGGTGGCAGTTTCCGGAGGACTCCACGTATGTTCACCTGCGAGCACTCCATCCGCAGGCGATCGAGGTGGTGTTGAAGGGTGTTCCGGCGGAGGTTACTCCTGATGCGATTTATAGCCTGTTGGTGGAAGTGAAACTGGTCAAGAGGGGGAAAACTGCATACAAGGAGGGTTTCGGTTTCCACCGTGTTCAGGATCCAGTCACGGGTCTGGATACTGACAAGATACGTGGTATGGTGGTTCAGCATGAGAACGATCGCTACCGCTGGCGTCACTTCATTGAGGAGCCGGCGAAGAGAGGGAAGAAGATCCTGTTGCACTTCCCTTCGGTCACGTGTGATTTCTGCAACGGCCATCACCTGACCCGCTACCACGACGACTACGTCACTGACCGTCAGGCAAACATTGCCAAATGGAACCTTACGGTTAAACGTATCCACGAGATCAACGGTATTGAGGAAGGCTCACATTTTTATCTTCGCGATTCACCTCATGTCTTACTTCCTTTGTACCGTACTGACTCACCTTTGTACTCACCTACGCGCAGCGGCCTCTCTGGTAGTCACGGACCGCCTGAAAGCCATCTTGAAGGATCCTGCGATGGTGCTGGTGTCGACCGGAGGTTCCCGCGAGGACTGGGTGTGCGTTCAAGATGCATGCGAGAAGGCCCACGGTACCAGTTTCGAGCTTGCTGCGGCGCATGTAGCGTCCTTCCGCCACAAGTCCAACCGCACCAAGGCAGGAGCTGCTACCCGTGCGAGCAAAGGTGCTCTCAACGTCGCGGCCCTGAGGAAGGAGTTTTTTCAAGTGACCGGCTGCGGAAGGAGGAGAGAGGCAGAGTCATCAGTAAGGAGAGATGAAGCGGTGTCCAGAATAAGGCTCACAGAGCTAGCTGTATCCGGATGTGCTGTGGCTGTATCGGCGGTAGTTGCGGTGTCTTGTTGTGTGCTGCTTTCAATGAGATCTTATGACCCGTGGATGCTGTGGGGTCTCCAGGCAGTGGTCAAATGAATACACCCAACACAATCAAGCTAAGCGCGCTCAATATCAACGGCTTGGGCAGCGCAGGGAAAAGGAATAAGTGCTGGAGGTGGCTAAGGAAAGCTGCAGATGTAGTGGTTCTGACCGACACAAGGCTAAGTGAAGACCACAATTTTTGGACACAACTGAGACCCACGGCGGTAGCCTCAGCATCGCCTACACATAAAGCTGGGGGGGTAGCGGTGCTGGTCTTCTCACCTGAGATACAGCTGCTGGGTGTGGTGAAGCATGCGTCAGGAAGGCTGATCAGTGTAGACTTGAAGTGGAAAGAGCTTGAGCTGCGGCTGGTGGCAGTGTATCTTCCGGCGCAGGCGGGGATACGCAATGTCTTTCTCAGGGAATGGTTTTTCCCCTTCTTAGACGGACTGCCTGCAGCAACGCACACAATGCTCATGGGGGATTTCAATCTGGTGGAAGATCCGGAGCTGGACAAAACCTCCAAGCTCGGGTCAATGGCTGAGAATCAGAGACTACTGAACGGTTGCACCGGGTTGGACTTGCATGATGCCTTCCGCACCCTTCACCCAGTGAAGAAGGAGTTCACCTTCTATTCAAGGTCGGCGAGGGTGAGCTCAAGAATCGATCGCGCGCTTGTGTCGGCGTCGATGCTGGGCTGCATAGGCGGAGCCTTCCACACCTCTATCCCGAAGGGGATCACGGACCACTGGTTTGCAATCTCAGTGAAGCTGACGTCGTCTGAGGGGAACGCGAAAGGTCCCGGCCTGTGGAGGCTGCCTGCAAAATTAGCGAAAAGTCAAGGAGTGAGAAACATTGCACAGGCGATTACACAACAGCAGGGTGCGGAAGATGAGTTCGTCAAAACGCTGAAGAAGCTGAATGCGGGTCTGCAGGAATATGCGAAAGGGGAAAGGAGGAGGGTGGCCCGTACAGTCGAACATCTGGAGGAAAAGGTGGCGGTGCTCAGGCAAGCCTTTATGAGTGACGCCGGGAATCTCGACCTGCAAGAGCAACTGGCAAGGAGTGAAGCACAACTGAAAGCGTACTGGGATGGGAAGAACGATTGGCTGCAGACGTTGGCAGGCATACAAGGGGAGTTGGAGGGAGAGACGGCGTCCAATTTCCTCACGGGGAAGATAGCTTCATGGAGAGCGAAGACAGAGATTCAGTCGCTTTCGGTGGGGGGAAAAACGGTGACGGAGGCGAAGGAGATCTTGCTGGCCGCATCAGATTTCTTCCGAGACCTCTTTGGAAAGGCCAAGGAGACGTCAGGGGAGAAGTGGCTAACTGACAAGAGCAAGCGGCTGGATGAGAAAGATAGGGAGCTGCTGCAGGCGAAATGGACGGAAAAGGAAGTCAGAAAGGCGCTAGCAGAGCTGCCCAAGGGGAAAACGCCAGGTCAAGACGGGCTACCGAGGGAGTTTTTTGAGAGCAACTAGGACATTCTGGGGCCAGGTTTGATGCGATTCATACATTCCTTTGAGCAGTCGGCGAAACTCCCGGAAAGCCTCACGACAGCAGTAACGATCCTGCTACACAAGAAGGGGGAAAAGGAGAGATTGGAAAATTACAGGCCGATCACGCTTTTGAACACGGTATACAAGATCGTGGCGAAGGTGCTGGCGAATCGGATGAAAAGAGTTCTACCGAAAGTGATCTCGGAGGACCAGCATGGGTTCGTACCTGGGAGGAAGCTGTCAGATGCAGTGGCGGCCGTAGCAGACGTGATTGACGCTGCGGTGACGGGGAAGGAGGACTGGTACCTGCTTTTGGTCGACTTTCAGAAGGCATACGATTCTGTGTCGCGTGAGTACCTCTTCAGCACCCTAAGAGATATGGGCTTCCCGGAAACGTTTGTCAGCTGGGCGGAAGGGCTCCACAATGAAGCGGGTACCAGACTTCTCCTCAACGGGTGGCTTGGAGAAAGGCTGGGGGTGGATGTCGGAGTAAGACAAGGGTGCCCGCTCGCGCCGTATCTGTTCATCTGCGCAGTGGAGCCTTTACGTCAGGAAATTAAGAAAAGGAAACTCGGGGTCAGGAAGCGCGGAAAGGGGGTGGTAGCATACCTGGGGTATGCAGACGACACTACGCTGGCGTTGAATGGGCTTGTGCAGGTGGAAAAGGCGGGAGAGGTGCTGAAAGATTTTGGGGAGGTGTCAGGCGTGCGCATCAACCTAGAGAAGACCGTGTTAATGCCGTTGGGGAGAAACCGCAGGCGGAAATTGGCGAAGCAGACAATTTTCAAGATGGCAGTACCTGACCAACCGGAGAGGTTGCTGGGGGTGTGGATCACCCCAAAAGGGGAGGCGGGACCGTCCTGGGATAAAGCTTTCGAGAGAGTCGGCAGCTCACTTAGCCGCTGGGCGGCCCAGCATCTCACAACAACAGCCTGGGTGGCGGTGATCAACTCATATGCGATGCCGGTGTTGCTCTTCCAGGCGCAGATATACCCGCCGCCGGTTGATTTCTGGACAAGAATCCGCAGACTATGCCACAATTTTGTGTCGGGAGGGAAATCGTCGCTGGACAGAAGGTTCGTTCTCTGGAGTTATGACCTGACATGCAGAAGAAGGAGAGACGGGGGATTGGGGGTCATCAGCCCGAGGGACCGGATGGACAGCATGGCGTTACAGTGCCTCAGCAAAGCCATTGCGGAAACAAGTGAGATCAAAAAATGGATGATGGAGCAAGCTGCGAAGATGCCGTTGGGCTGGGCGACTCTGTGGGCACATAAAAATATCGCCAGCCAATGGAAAGAGGGGGGTGAAAGGTGGAAAGCGTTCCTGCAAATCCTGTGGAAGAGGAACATCCCATTATTTGGAGAGCCGCAGTCCAGATGGGAGGTGGAGCAAGAGCATCTCTGGTTTAACAGGCGGATCCTCTTCAGAGGGAGCAGCCCGTTCGGCGCGCAGAGAGGCTCGGAGTGTTTGAAAGGATGAAGCTCGCCGATCTGCTCATCACAAATCTGGACGGGACAGTGGCGGTCAAGGATTTGGAGAGATTGAGTAGGGAGATGGGAGGCAAACCCCGGGCTAGATGGGCGCTCAAGGCATTTCAAGCCGCCCCGGTGGAATGGAGAAACACCTTGTTAAAACAACGGACAGCGGAGGAAACTGCTGAAGCAACAGACTTGGTTCGCACCGGAGGGGATGTAGTGAAGCAGCAGAACTACTGGAGAGTTCTACGCACAGAAGGGGAAAGGTTGGTGGTGAAAAGAGTGGAGGTGGTACGGGGCATCATAACACCGGCTCCGTACGCAAGCCCACTCGCCATCAGTGTGTCGCGGGTCACTCCGATCAAAACGGCAGACGAGAAAGTTTTGGGCCCGCTTGGCCATCATCTTACCAGGCTACGAGAGTCGGCGCTCTGCAAAGGGGGGGAGCTGGTGGCTCTGAAAACCCTAAGAAGAGCTATCAGGGAGCCAGCCGAGAAGCCGAAGCAGCAAGTCCGATGGGAGGAGGAGTATGGGGGGAAAATCAACTGGGCAAGGACTGTGGCTGCCCGGGACTCAATGGTGGTGCCATCCAGAGCAAGGGAGGTGCTCCTTCGGCTTCACAGCAAGAACCTACAGGTGGGCGCCAGGCTCCCCTTCTTGGGCAGCTTGGCGCGCTGCCCGCACTGTGGAGCAGAGGAGACAGTGGATCACTGCTTGATGCTTTGCCCGGAGGTGGGAAGAGTTGTCGGAAAGCTGCAAGCAGCTTTGGAAATTTTGGGAGTTAAAGAGGAGGCGAGAAGTGTGGGCGAGCTGCTGTTTCGGGACGCATGCACGAAATCCAGTTTCCCGGAGTTACCGCTGGTGGCCATCACTTTTCATCAACTTTGGCTGGAGAGGTGTGGAGCAGTTTTCAGACAGGAAAAGTTTCAATACAAGAGGGTGATCAGGAAAATTATGGCAAGTTTCATGCGACATGTGAAGGCATACAGCAAGTGGAAGGACATGCAACAGGGTAGGACAAAGACAGCGAGCAGCAGAAAGTGGGGGCACCTGGCTTTGGACGAGGCGAGGGCGCTGGGCAACCTGTTTGTAGGGGAGAAAGATATGACGTGGACAGAGAGCTTTCGTGGGATCTGGGAAGATCCGAGAGCACGCTTCAAACCGCCATAAAGAGGGTCTTGGGGGAGTAACTGCTAGTCTCGTTAGTAGTTAAGTCCCTCATGGAAACAGTTACGACAGTGGTTGTATGCTTATCTATAGTGTACTTCCAACCAAAAAAAAAAAAAGAGATTGTCTATTGCAAACGTGGTATTCGATCGCTCCCGTACTTCTGTCAGAAATAACGGACTGGAATGATGGACTAGCAAGGATTGTGAGTACAAATATGAAACCCTAATGTTGTGACCCCCCTATAGGCTAACCCACTACAGCCTACACAAATACAACAAGTATAATGTTTGACACACCCCCATAGGCAAAGTGGGGGAGACCTAGGGGTCACAAGACCAGTCAAGGCAAAGCAAGGCAACAACAAGCTCAGGGTGGATCTCAAGGACTCCACACAAATTCCGAGCACAAGCTAGTGGTCACAAGACCAGTTCACATGCAGGTTTATAACAGAGCAAGAGATACAGTGATCACAACCTAGCAAGAGTAAACATGCAGGTATAGATATATATAGTGATCACAGTACAAGCAAAGTCAAGAGGTAAGTAAGTGAGGTCCTTAGCAGTCTTGCACTGGCCGAAGTGCTCGCGCTCGTCTAGCGGCAGGGAGTTGCGAATAGCAAAGCGAGCGTGCGCATCACGGGTCTGCCACTGGGAACGCAGAGTGCTGTCAGCAGACGAGTCAGGGGCAGTGGCATGGCCTAGGGCATGGTCGTACAGTGAGATATCTTCCTTGGCAGTGAGCTGTAGGAACAGGTGCAGGTCATCGAGCCAGGTTTCAAACTTCACTGGACGGCCCTCGGCATCGAAAGCTAGAACTGGCGGACTAGCCATAGTGACAGTAGCAGTAGGAGAATAAACAGCAGTGAGATCGAGTGCCTCGCGGGCAGCGGCTGCAGAAGCGCACGGGCAGCAGCGGTGCACGGGGAACGGCAGTGCACGGGCAGCGGCGGCGCACGGGCAGCGGTGGCGCTCGGGAGGCAGCGGTGCGCAAGCAGCAGCGGAAGCAGCGGCGTACGAGCGGTTGCGGGCAGCGGGGCGTCTGCGAGCAGGCGACGAGCGGCTGCGGGCGGGCGGCCGCTGCGACGGCGGGCTGCGGGCCTGCGGGGCGTGCGCGAGCGGCAGCGGCTGCGGGCCTGCGGCGCACTAGCGGTAGCGGGCGACTCGCGGGCGGCGGCTGCAAAGGCGCACGGGCGGCAGCGGCTTATGCGCACGGGCAGCAGCGCCGACAGCGCACGGGCGGCTGCAGCAGCGAGCGGTGCGCAAGCAGCAGCGGCAGCAGCGCACGGGTGGCAGCGGCGTCGGTGCACGGGCGGCAGCGGCGTCGGCGGACGGGCGGCTGCGGGCAACGGGCGTGCGGCAGCTGCGGCGGCGAGCTGCGGGCCTGCGGGGCCACGGCGGGGTGTGCGCGAGCGGCGGACGAGCGGCTGCAGCAGCGGGCGTGTCAGCGAGGCGCACAGGCAGCGCGCGGGCAGCGTGCGGGGCCGCGCGTAAAGAAAACAGCCGCGCGCGTGCGGCTAGCGGGGCGCGCGCAGCGAAATCGACCGCGCGCGGGCGGGTAGCGGGATACGCGCGCTAAAAAAAAAGAAATCGAGTCGCGCGCGGGCGGCTGGCGGGCTGCGCGCGCGCGGTAGGTAGGAGGCGCACGAGGGCGCGTAGGCGCACGAGGCGCACAGTAGGTAGGTAGGTAACGGTGGGCCCTAAGAACGGTCCTAGCGAAGGACCTGCTCTGATACCATGTCAGAAATAACGGACTGGAATGATGGACTAGCAAGGATTGTGAGTACAAATATGAAACCCTAATGTTGTGACCCCCCTATAGGCTAACCCACTACAGCCTACACAAATACAACAAGTATAATGTTTGACAACTTCTACATTCATTCGAAAATTGCAGGAGTGGTCTTGGCAGGGGATTCCCACTGAATTTTTTTAACCCAGCACATTACCCGATTAGGGTATTTATTCCCCAAAAGTTAAAATTATTTAGCGATCACATAAATGTAAGCGACATAAATGCGTGGTCATATCATTGTGCCTCGCAAATATGCTCGGTCATGTAGGTCGTGGACGTGTGCCCGAGCGAAATAAAATATGATCGCGCACCCATATGATCGCGCCTATACATTTATATGACCGCGCATTTACATTTATATCGCTACACCTGACCAAAAAAAAAAACCCAATGGGAAAGCGATGCGACTCGGGGAGGCATCAACCCTAAACATTGCCCTTTCCCGTGTTTAGGGTTGATCCCTCCCGAAAATGCGTCCAGGTCCTTAGCGGTTATATTTTTTCTCATGCGCAGGATGAGACTAGTGCGATCCAAACATTTCGAGGATAAATACTATTGTAGGATAACGTACCGGGGTAAAAAAAAGGTTGTGGGAATCCTCTGGCAAGACCATCCGAGCAATTATCGTGCAATTTTAGGACCATTCGAGCAATTCAAGGCTACGTGTGCAATGCTGAATCACCAAACAAGGGTTTGGAGCAAATCTCTCCAAAATGTGGTCTGTTTTTCAGACGCCCTCCCCTTATGGTTGTGTTTATCGTTGCGAGCTAAACTATGCGCATCCAACGTTTATGGCGGAATCGGGAACATGTTCGCTCGAGTTGTGACAATCCCGAATGGGGCGTTCTAGCCACAGCAGTCAAGACGCCCATTACAGCATGCTCTGAAGTCGTCCTGACCGTCCCTCTTTTTGTTCGCTCTCGTTTGAAAGCGTTTCGACCTCGTTTTAATAGGTCGTTTGTTTGTTGTTGTTTTATTTTTTCCTTAGGCTTCGATCCCAATCTGATCTTAGTTGTTTTGTACCCTCAGCTTGCCGTCCTCCCCACTGTTCTCTCATTTGTCGTCCCTTAGGTCGAAGGCAGCAAGGCAGCCATGTCTAACGAGGCAGCCATGTCTGACGAGCCATCGCAGTAAAACTCGCAACAGGCTGGATCTATTCGCAAAGAGGGTTACCTTCTAATCAGGGGACGACCTTGCAAGGTATGTGATAAGAGAATCTCACGTTGATTAGCTGCCGTGAGCTTTCTTGCTTCCGCCCAACCATTCGTTCCCGCAAAATGGAACAAAATGTTTCTCGAGTTTATTTTTTTAGATACTCCTCAAGTGGTGCAGGTTTTGATATTCCTCGGGGTCGCGGTAAAAAAGTGTCATTTTGTCGCTACTGATCTACTCACCAATCAGACGTTGGAGGAGACCGTGCTGTCATCTCGCAATTGCGATGTAAGTCAATTTGCATACCAGTTTCCGTTTGTCGCAATTGTGTTTCTTATTGAAGGTTTTTTAGTTTGCAGGTTCCAACTGTGGGCAGGATAGAATAACATCTTGTTGACATAACAACGGAGGGCATCGTACGTGTCGATAGTTTGTGTCATGACTCTCTTTTAATTTGGATGTTTCTCTGATCCACTTGGCCAAGTGTTGGTTTCATGGTTCTCCAAGTAATTGTTATGACTCAAACGAGTAGGACGAGTGAGGATCTTTGCCTTCCCGTCGACGAGCCTCTCAGCTCATAGGTACGATATTGATTCACTAAAAGTCGTGTTTTCTCTTTAGCGTCATATGTTTCATGGTTGTACGTCAGAGGTACACTGAAGATTCCCGATTGATCTTAGGGAAGGGTTACAGGCACGTCGGCCTGGGGGGTTATGGGCGCACTCACCCGCTACACAAACAAGCCATTTTATCCCAGTGGTTAATAGCTGGGATTCTGACATGGTATCAGAGCGAAGGTCTCGGGTTCGAATCCCGGTGTGTGCACCTCGGGCATCCCAGTGCGGGGGGGTGTCAGAGGTCCACTGGAGATTCCCGATTGATCCTAGGGAAGGGTTACAGTGGACCTCTGACAATGTAGTATGTAATTCCACATCTGTATCTTCTTGCAGATCAAGAGCGGCTTTGGAGAAAAAGAGTTTATCGCCAGTGCCCTAGATATCAGACTTTTTAGTGTGATTTAGAGTCCGTTCATACTTTTTTTTGTACCTGGTCTGAACTCTAAGATTTTTTTTTTGTACCTTCTCTGGTTTTTCAGAGTTTTTTTTTTTTTTTTTAATGTAATGGGTGAAAATTCAGACAAAGTTTACGAGTATAAGCTAAGCCTCAACCTTGTTTCGGGGATGCACTCTGAAACGGGTACTGCAGGGGTTTCCGCCAGCCTGGCAGCGTGTTGCACAAAGACCGTCAATCACGGGCGGGAAACGAAAAAATTCCCGAGCGCGGCACCGCACAGTCGCGTTGGTACAGGAATGCTGTAATCTGGTTCAATTCCAGCAAATCGCGGTTGCGCAGCAGGTAGTGTTGGCAAGATTCCTTGCCAACGCCTAGCTCGCAGCGCGCTGCACCCGGACAACACCACAACCATCCACCCCCCTCCACCGTCCTCCTTGCCAACGCATAGCTCGCAGCGCGCTGCTACTCTCACGTCACCACATCCATCCACCCCACTCACCCCACCTTCCCTGCACACACGACCAGGTGCCGTGCATGCAGTGACCACCAGAGAGATGAGCGGCCCAAATACGAGGACCTCTCATCTTCCTCATCGTCGCCTTTCTTGGGGGTTACTCAGTGCTCTGTCTCTCTCGCTTCATTCAATTGCCTCGCCGGAAACTAGTACCGGAACCCTTGTTTCAGCTCTCTCTCCTCGACCTCGCTAAACCAGTGCTCGGCAGACTCAATGGCAGCCACAGACGCTGCCGCCGAAGGGCCTGACGATGATGACGAAGCCGATCGTCGCCCTGTTTCCGACGCTGTGACCGGCCTAGACTTTCTTAGGTCGTGCTTACCGAATCATGTTCCACCGACTGCTCCACCTTCGCAACCTAGCTCTAGTCGTCCTCCGGTTTCCATGCTCCCTGAACCTCTGCCCACAGCCGTCACTGAATCAGTGATCGATGCGCCACAGTCGGTGCCCCATGAGGCGTCCGTGTCAAATTATATATGAGTTAGTTCTGTGTAGGCTATAGTGGGGTAGCCCATATGGGGTACAACCCAATGTTAGGGTTAGTACTTGTACCCACAATCTCTTCAATGCAATCATTCCTGCTTCTAGTATTGACATGGTTTCAGAGCAGGTCCTAGCCTAGGACCGCTTTCTTAGGGCCCACCGTACCGCGCTACCCCACGAGTCGCCCGACCCTGCCCTGCGTTGCGCTGTCGCGCACGCCCTGCCCTGCCCTGCGCCAGCGCGCTGCTCGCTGCTGCGCGCCGTGCCCTGCCCGCGCGCCCTTTTTAGCTGCGCGCCCTGCCCTACCCGCGCGCCGCGCAGTCACCGCGCCCCGCGCCCCGCGCTGCCCGTCGCCGCGCATGCCCTGCCCGTGCGCTGCCCGCCGCGGCCGCGCACTGCCCTGCCCGTGCACCGCCGCCGCGCCCCACGCACAGCGCCGCCCGTACGCCGCGCGCCTGCCCTGCACGTGCGCCGCCCGCCGCCGCGCACTGCCCTGCCTGTGCGCCGCCGCCGCGCCCTGCGCACTGTGCCGCCCGTACGCCGCGCGCCTGCCCTGCCCGTGCGCCGCCCGCCGCCGCGCACTGCCCTGCCCGTGCGCCGCCGCCGCACCCCGCGCACCGCGCCGCCTGTGCGCCGCGCGCCAACCCTATCCGCGTGCCGCCCGCCGCCGCACGCGCTCCCCTGCCCGCGTGCCACCTGGCCGCCTCAGAGCGCCCTGCCCTGCCCCTGCGCCCTTTGCCGCCTGCTGCCCCGCGCGTCGCCTGCCTCCTGCCTTACCGGCCACTTGCCCACTGCTCTACCGGCTGCCTGCAGCCTTGCACCGCTCCCAATGGCGACCTACAATGTTCTCACCTTTGACGCAGAGGGCCGCCCGATCGAATTTGATACCTGGCTAGACGACCTTAAGCTCTACCTTCAGTGCGAGTCGAAGGATCGTGTGTCCCTGTTTGCTCATACGCCCGGTAGCTCTAGCGCTCCTGCTGACGATGCTGACGCCGACACTCGCGACGCTGCCGCTCGCCTAGCTGTTCGCAACCATCTACCGTTAGCCGAACGCGCGCACTTTGGCCAGCAGAAAACAATTAAGGCCCTGTTCGATGCAGTTGTCGCTTGTTACAGCTCGCCTGCCACTGCTGCGCTAGGCCGTCTCATCCTGCCCTACCTCTTTCCTGACCTGTCCGCCTTTCCCACAGTCGCTGATCTGTTCACCCACCTTCGCACCAGCGACGCTCGTGTGCGTGCTGCGACCCCCGCCGAGTTTCTTGCCAAGAACCCCCCCCCCTATCCACTACACCCTCTACCTCCTAGTCACTCGCCTCCCTGACTCTCTTCGCGCTGTCAGGGACCCCTTTCTCGCCATGGACCCCACAGAGCTCACTATCGACCTCCTCGAGAAGCACCTTACAGCGGCTGAGGCTAGCATTAACGCTGAAGGCGCTTCTCGTGGCACTCCTTGCACCCCTTTCTTCGAGGGGTGTTCCCCCTCTCCCCTCCTCCCCTCTGTCGCCACTGCTGCTGCTGTCGACTTCCTTGGTGCTGAGGAGGTTGGGGCTGCGTCTGCTCCTAGTGGGAGGCGCCGCAGCGGCAAGGGCAAGGGAGGCAAGGGTGGTGGGGGTGGCGGGGGTGGAGGCGGTGGTGGAGGCTGGGGTGGCGAAGGAGGAGGCGGTGGGAGTGGCGGGGGTGGGGGTGGAGGTACTGGTGCCGGGGTTAGTGGTGGCGGCGGCAGTGGGAGTGGCAGCAGCGGGGGTGGCGGCAGTGGGAGTGGCGGCAGCGCCGGTGGCAGCGGTCGCAGTAATGCGGCCCAGCGCGGCGGTTCTGGAGGTAGCCAGGCACAGCAGCAGCAGCGCCAGCGCGCGCCCCGTACGCCGCATGAGCTTCGTGAGTGGTACGCGCAGCGTCAGTCGCCTGGGGGTGGTGGTACCTGCCCGTATGTCATTCGTACGGGTGAGCGTGCTGGTCAGACGTGTGGGAGGCTTCACACTGAGCACCGCTGCTTTTCCTGCCTTAGTGATGCCTGACGCGCTTAGTTTCCGGACTGCACTGAGATGCCCAACTGGGCGGAGCTGCTTAAGAGGGGCGTAGATATCTTTGATCTAGACTCTGATGCTATCCTTGCTGCCATGTATGCATTGACTGTTAGTGCTGAGGGTGACTGTTACCTGTGTGTTCCGCCAGACCCTGGTATAGAGACCGCTGCTCTAGGTGCTTGCGAGTCTACTGCTCTAGGTGCTAGTGAGTCTGCTCTCTCAGGTACTGCGCCTACTGAGGCCTTGTACACCTTCACGCTTGACTCAGGTGCCTCCCGCTCCTTCTTTCACGACATCACCACAGTCACACCACTCCCTGCACCTGTTCCGGTCTCCCTTGCTGACCCCTCCGGGGGCCCTGTCCTTGCACGTTCCTCCACTGTCCTCCCGTGTCCGGCGGTCCCGTCTGGCTCACTTACAGGTCTCCACCTCCCCTCGTTCTCCACGAACCTGGTGAGTAACGCCGTCATCCAGGATGAGTGGGTTGACACCTTCACCCCTGGAGGACGTCGTGTGGCGATCTGCACGTGTGCCCGCACGGGCCGCCACCTGGCCACATTCACCCGTCGGCCTGGGTCGAGTCTGTACACCCTGACTGTCGGGTCTCCCCAGGTTGCTGCTACTGGTCAGGTGTCCTTGTCCGGTCCGGAGTCTGCCCCCTGCTTGTGTCGTCGCCTGTCGCACCAGACTCTCCTCTGGCACCACCGTCTTGGTCACCCCTCTCTGCCGCGCCTCCGTGGCATGCACTCCCGTCTGCTTGTCTCTGGTCTTCCCCAGTCGCTGCCGTCGCTCCCACGCTCGCCTGCCCCGCCGTGTCTTCCTTGCGTCGAGGGGCGGCAGCGCGCCGCTCCTCACTCCTCCTCGTTTCCCCCGATAGACGCTCCCTTGCAGACTCTCCACATGGACGTGTGGGGCCCAGCCCGCGTCTAGGGACAGGGCCGCGAGCGGTACTTTCTGCTGGTTGTTGACGACTACTCGCGGTACACCACGGTCTTCCCCTTGCGCAGCAAGGGTGGAGTCCTTGCTGTTTTGATCCCTTGGATCCGCGCTGTTCGTCTCCAGCTCCGCAAGCGTTTCCAGACGGACCTTCCCGTCCTACGTCTGCACTCTAACAGAGGTGGTGAGTTTTCCTCCGACCTCTTGCGGGACTTTTGTCAGGGGGAGGGCATCCTCCAGTCGTTCACGCTTCCGGCCTCTCCGCAGCAGAATGGGGTTGCTGAGCGCCGCATTGGCCTAGTCATGGAGGTCGCTCGCACCTCCATGATCCATGCGGCTGCTCCCCATTTTCTGTGGCCGTTTGCGGTCCGGTACGCTGCGCATCAGCTCAACCTCTGGCCCCATGTCTCCTTGCCGGAGACCTCGCCCACACTGCGGTGGACGGGAGAGGTTGGCGATGCGTCGCGTTTCCGGGTCTGGGGCTCTCGTGCCTTTGTCCGCGATACCACCGCGGACAAGCTCTCTGCTCGCGCCATTCCCTGCGTCTTCCTTGGCTTCCCTCCTGATGCGACTGGCTGGCAGTTTTACCACCCCACCTCGCGCCGAGTTCTGTCCTCTCAGGACGTCACGTTTGACGAGTCGGTTCCCTTCTACCGTCTCTTCCCCTACCGCACTGCCTGTCTCCCCCCCCCCACCGCTCTTCCTCGCTCCAGGTCCACCCCTGGTAGACCCCCTCCCCCCTCAGGGTCCTAATCCCTCAGGTGTCTCCCAGGTAGATCCCCCTCCCCTGGTTGAGCCTGTCGAGGTCACTGGTGACTCTGGTGCTGCTAGAGGAGGTACTGCTAGGGGTGCTGAGTCTGGGGGTGCTGAGCCTACGGGTGCGGGGCCTGAGGGTGCTGAGCCTGCGAGTACGGAGCCTAGGGGTGCTGAGCCTGAGCGTGAGGAGCCTGGGGGTGCTGAGCCTGGGGGTGCTGAGCTTGCTTGAGCGCGTGGAGCCTGGGGGTGCTGAGCCTAAGCGCGTGGAGCCTGGGGGTGCTGAGCCTGAGCGTGTGGAGCCTGGGGGTGCTGAGCCTGGGGGTGCTGAGCCTGAGCACGTGGAGCCTGGGGGTGCTGAGCCTGAGTGTGCGGAGCCTGGGGGTGCTGAGTCTGGGGGTGCTGACCCTGGGTCCAGCCGGAGGGAGCCTCTCTCCCCGCAGCAGCTGCGTGAGTGGTACACTCGACGCTACTGCCGTTCGCGTGGCGCTGCTGGTGCTAGGGGCCTGGCCACTCGAGCTGCTGGAGCTGCAGGCACTGCTGGTGGTGGCGCTGCTGGGGCTGGAGGTGCTGGGACTGCTGGACCTACTGACGCTGCTGGTGCTGGTGCTGTTGGTCCCGGAGGTGCTCGTACTGGAGGTGCTGGAGCTGTCGGGGCTGGTGGTGCTCGTCCTAGAACTACTGGAGCTGTCGGTGCTGACTCTGGAGACTCTGGAGCTGGAGACACTGGGACTAGAGGTCCTGGTGCTGGAGGCGCTGCCGCTGGAGGCCCTGGTGCTGGAGACTCTAGGGCTGGAGGAGGTGGAGCTAGTGACGCTGGCACTGGAGGTACTGCTGTTGGTGGTGCTGTGCAGCAGCGTCTCTTCTTCACTCCACCGTCGCCGTCGTCTCTCCCACCGTCTGACTCCGTGCTTCGTCAGGTTCTTACCCTCCCGTCTTCTACTGGTCTCCCGTTACAGCCTGGCTCTCCGCTGCCTGCTCCTTCTCCTTACACTGAGCTGACCGGTAGACTTGCTTACAGAGTGTCGTGCGCCTGCGTCCCGTCCTGCCTCGTCTGTTCGCGCCGCTCGCACTGCTCGCCGTGTCCCGCGTCCGCGTCCTCCTCCTGTGCCAGGCACTCACACTATGGCACTTCGTCCCTCCTCTGCTCTTGACCCTGCGTCTGACGCTGTTCGTGCTGCTAGCCCCACCGTCACGCGTCTTCTGGCTACTGTTGTCACTGACCCGTCGTTTGAGTCCACTGCTGCGTCTGCCTTAGTCGCTGAGCTTGTTGACTTTGCTGCTGCTTGTCGTCTCGACTACGCTGCTAGTCTTGTTGCCGAGTCTGAGTCTGTCTGTCCTCCGTCCGTCGGGGGTGAGTGTGCTCTTGGCACGGACGTCCTTGAGGACAAACAGGAGGACTTTGACTGTCTTGCAGCCCCTCTACCTCATCTCGTGGCCATGCAGCTTGCTCGTGAGGGAGACCCGGATGCACTAGACATCCCGACCCTGGGCTCTTACGCAGAGGCGATTGAGGGTCCCTACTCCTCTCAGTGGCAGACAGCCATGGACGCAGAGATGGCATCCTGGAAGTCCATAGGCACTTACGTCGATGAGGTTCCCCCTCCTGGGGCGAACATAGTTGATGGCATGTGGATTTTCAGGGTGAAGCGGCCGCCGGGTTCTCCGCCTGTCTTCAAGGCTCGTTACGTTGCACGAGGCTTCAGTCAGCGACAGGGAGTTGACTTCTTTCAGACCTTCTCCCCTACCCCGAAGATGACCACTCTTCGGGTGCTGCTTCACGTTGCCGCTCAGCGTGATACGAGCTTCACTCTCTGGACTTCAGCACAGCCTTCTTACAGGGCAGTGTGCTCGAGGAGATCTGGCTGCGCCACCCACCTGGCTTCACTGGGTCGTTTCCTCCTGGTACCCAGTGGAGACTCCGGCGGCCAGTCTAAGGTCTCCGTCAGGCGCCTCGTGAGTGGCATGACACACTGAGGACGACACTGGCGGCTCTTGGGTTTGCTCCTTCCACTGCTGACCCGTCGCTGTTTCTACGCACCGACGCCTCGCTGCCGCTGTTCTACATCCTCGTGTACGTCGATGACTTGGTCTTTGCCACTGCTGACACTGGGGCATTCGCTCTTGTGAAGTCGGAGCTGCAGAAGCGACACACGTGCACGGACCTGGGTGAGCTGCGCAGTTACCTTGGCTTGCAGATCACCCGGGACAGAGCACGCCGCACCATCACCCTGACTCAGTCACACATGGTGCAGCAGGTCCTTCAGCGCTTCGACTTCACCTGGTCCTCGCCACAGTCCACTCCTATGGCTACGGGTCACTCGCTCTCAGCTCTGCCTTCGGATGAGTCCTAGAGCCGAGTGGCCCGTATCCAGAGCTTGTGGGCTGCCTGATGTTCATGGTGACCTGCACTCGACCTGACCTTGCGTACCCTCTTAGCATCCTGGCTTGCTACGTTGCGCCCAGGAGATACCGGCGAGAGCACTGGGAGGCTGCTAAGAGGGTGTTACGCTACTTGTGCAGTACATCAGGCATGGGGCTCGTGCTTGGAGGACGGGGTGACGTTGTCCTCACTAGACACTCCGACGCTTCTTGGGTCGACGACCTGGCTACGCAGCGGTCGTCGCAGGGGTACACGTTCAGCCTTGGCTCTGGCTCTGTTTCTTGGCGGTCTACCTGCTGATCGACTTGGGAGAGCGGCCTCGTTCTCCTCCAGTTCTGTACGAAGAGAACAAGGCTGCTATTACCTTGTTTCAGGAGCACAGACTAGAGCACAGAACGAAGCACATCGCTCTGCGTTACTTCCTTGCTCGAGAGTTGCAGCAGCGTGGTCAGCTTCGTGTTTCTTACGTGGCCACCAGGGCCAACACTGCTGATGTGTTCACCAAGGCACTTCCGCCTTGTGACCATCAGCGCTTTTGCACAGCGTTAGGCCTGATGCCAGTGTTTGCTCACTTGCTTACCTCTTGACTTTGTTTGTACTGTGATCTATATTATATTCCAGCATGCCTACTCCTGCTAGGTAGTGATCACTGTACTGTTGTTGTTGCATATATACCTCTGCATGCGAACTGGCCTTGTGGCCCTTTTGTTTGTGCTCAGTGTTTGTGGTGACGTTGTGATCCACCCTGGGCTTGCTTGCTTTTCTTGACTGGTCTTGTGACCCCTTGTTCTCCCCCACTTTACCTATGGGGGTGTGTCAAACATTATATATGTGTTAGTTCTGTGTAGGCTATAGTGGGGTAGCCCATATGGGGTACAACCCAATGTTAGGGTTAGTACTTGTACCCACAATCTCTTCAATGCAATCATTCCTGCTTCTAGTATTGACAGTCCGCTGAAGCACCGTCCCGTCCCGCGCCATCGACGAAGCTGCGGTACCGACAGACCACGTTTCCGTGGGCAACTCCACCTCCTTCATCGATCGTTGAAGCTCCAGCGAGCGACGAATCTCCCATGCAGGATAGCTCAAAGCCCACCGACAAATCTCCCACCGACAAGTTGGAGTTGAAATACGAAGAAGCTCACTTTCGTTATAAGTCAAAGTGGTCTACTGATTACTCGTGGCTGATACTAACTAAAACCGCTTCTGGTGCCCCTGGTTTTAAGTGCAGTATATGCTTGGAGTTCGGGGGACTGACAGGCACGTGTGGACGGCGTGGTGAGGGCGCGACCGATGTGCAGACGCAGTCCTTCAAGAAGCATGAAGGGACGGTGAAGCATCGTTTTGCACTACAGCGGCAGGAGGACCTACCGCTGCTGCCACTCAGCACCGTCGAGTGCGTCAGAGGATTCTCTCGACCGAATCTCATCAAGACGTGGCAAAGGGGCAGTATCAAGGACTCTAGGCTCAATGATCTGCTGTGTATGTCTATGCTAGACTATGAGCTGGACGTGCCTGGGGTAGTAGGGTTTTGGCGCAGCTATAAGAAGCGCCGGCCAGTCACAGCACCTGCTGTAAGATACAGGGAGCCCCCAAGGGCTGGGAAGGAGCTTGTAGAGGAGCCAGTAGTTCAGCGGGCAGCTGTAGATACTCATGTGTCAGAATATGAGTCAGATACGGTAGCTGAAATGTTTTTTTGGTGAAGTATAAAAGCAGCCTTTAATTTGAGTGTAACTCGGAACTTTCAGCCTAAAAAAACTAATGTTTTCTGAATTTCCAGACTCAAAATTGGATGCAACTCTGACTGACAGAGTTTAGAGAAGGGTGTACGCTGACCCATCAGAGTGTCCCAAAACGAATCTAGGGCCCTGCTTATCGTTATTGTACTGAGCGCTATGGGTGAGGAGCGGATTTGCGGTGTCAAGGAGATGTATCTCAGAATGTGATGTTTGTCTAGCCTGCAGTGGGGTACTCTATAGCGAGTACAACCCGAATTAGGGTTTCTTATACGTACTCAACTGCTTGCTAGTGAAACTTCTCTTTGCCTATTTCTCGTTTTCGCCTAGCCTGTTTAACATGCTATCAGAGCAGGTCGACCCTCCTGGGTCGATCCTGTGGGTGGTCCCGCCCGTTAGCTTCCGCTGCTACTCTGTGTGTCGCGCGCCCCGTGGCGCGCGCGCGGCGGTTTTCTGCTCGCCGCGCGCCCCGAACGCGCGGCGGTTTTCTGCCCGCCGTGCGCCCCGAGGCGCGCGGCGGTTTTCTGCCCCGTCGACCGTGGCGTCGCCCCCAGGAGCCCGTCGCGTCGCCCCCAGGAGCCCGTCGCGTCGCCCCACAGGCCCGTCACGTCGCCCCCGGGAGCCCGTCGCGTCGCCCCGCAGGCCCGCGCGTCGCCTCCCCTTCCCGTCGCCCGTCGCGGCTCCCTGGGGGCCCGCGGGCCGCCCTATCCCATCGCCCGTCGCGGCGCCCTGGGGGCCCGCGCGTCGCCCCCTCCCGTCGCCCGTCGCGGCGCCCTGGGGGCCCGCGCGTCGCCCCCTCCCGTCGCCCGTCGAGGCGCCCTGGGGGCCCGCGAGCCGCCCTACCCGGCGCCCGTAGCAGCTCCCCAGGGACCCGCGCCCCGCCCCCCTTCCGCTCGCACGCCGCCCCTACGCGCCGCCTGCGTTTAGGGTTTAAGGATGGCGGGCATGGGGGTGCCGGGTGTGTGCGCCGTCCCCTCCTCCTCCTCCTTCTCCGTCTCCCACTGCTGCAGCTGCCGCTGAGGGGGGTGGGTGTGTGGGAGCCGAGGGAGTGGCGCTAGGGGGGTGTCGTGGGAGTGGAGCTAGGGGTGCAGCAAGGGGGTGTGTGAAAAGGGGGTGGGACAGCTGGGGGAATGGAGGTCGTCGCCTTGTCGTCCGCAGCGCCTGAAGTCCAGAGAGCCACGACCCCCTGTGGCCGTGTAGTCCGGGGCTCTGCGCCCGGTAGCCACAGTGTGTGCACTCCTGGGAGCACAGCGAGCCAGCTGCGACCCCCTGTCGCCGTGTAGTCCGGGTTTAGCCTGGTAGCGACAGTGCGGCGCACTCCTGCTGCCCGTGTGTCTGCAGCTTCAGCCGTCGCCTCCCATCTTCTCGCCTCCACAGTTTCTCCTCCTCCTCACTTGCCCTCTGTTATAGCCTCTAGCTTTGCTTGTATTTGTGAACCTACTGCTCTGCCTGCTTGCTGTGTTGATTGTACCCCACTTTGACTATGGGGGTGTGTCAGAATGTGATGTTTGTCTAGCCTGCAGTGGGGTACTCTATAGCGAGTACAACTCGAATTAGGGTTTCCTATATGTACTCAACTGCTTGCTAGTGAAACTTCTCTTTGCCTATTTCTCGTTTTCGCCTAGCCTGTTTAACAATGTAATTGTCTGATGTCTCAATACAATATTGCAGGATGCTAGCAGTCTTATTTACCAGTTTGTATGCTGTTAAACACCATTGTATCAGCCAGTTATTCTGATTCAAGCAGCCTTGCAGTGCACAAAATTGTTTGATACATGGTACAAGGTGATTATCTTACATGGGCAAATTTTGCTGCAATGCAATGAGTTGTTTCAAACTTTCTACCTTGCATTAAGCTTTCATTTGCTGCAACCATCAGTCCATCCATCCGTGCAAGTGCCAGTGCAAGTGGCATCAGGGCCTGCAGGTACCGGGGGGCTTGCAGCAAGGCGTCAACAGCAAAGACTTCCACAAATCTCCACAGCAGCCCTTGCTGTGCTGCATAGGGCAAAGAGTCAGTGACTGGCTGGGGGAGAGCTACCTGGGGACAAACAGCACAGGGAGAGAGTGTTGAAATCATAGGCAGGAATGAGTGAAATAACAGCATGCAGGAGTACAAGTAGTAAACCCTAATTGGGTTGTACCCCATATGGGCTACCCCACTACAGCCTAGACAATATGCAGCATATATGTTTGACACACCCCCATAGGCAAAGTGGGGGAGAACAAGGGGTCACACGACCAGTCAAGAGACGCAAAACAAGCTCAGGGTGGATCTCAACGTCACCACACATTCTGAGCACAAGCAAAGGGCCGCAAGGCCAGTCCACATGCAGAGATATATATAAGCAACAAGAGCAGTACAGTGATCAATACCTAGCAAGAGCAAGCATGCAGGTATAAATATAGAGCACAGTACACACAAAAGACTACAGCAAGTGTGGAAACGTAGGCACAAGGCCTAACAAAGTACAAAAGCGCTGATGATCACCAGACGGAAGTGCCTTGGTGAATATATCAGCAGTGTTGGCCCGAGTGGCCACGTGTGCAAGACGAAGCTGACCACGCTGCTGCAACTCTCGAGCCAGAAAGTACCGCAGAGCGATGTGCTTCGTTCTGTGCTCCAGTCTGTGCTCCTCACACAAGGCAATGGCAGCCTTGTTGTCGACGTACAGCACTGGAGGAGAACGAGGCCGCTCTCCCAGGTCGGTCAGCAGGTAGGTGAGCCAGCGTAACTCCTGAGCAGCCATGGCGGTGGCGTAGATCTCAGCCTCACAACTGGAGCTGAGAACAGAAGACGAGCGAGTAGAACGCCAAGAAACAGAACCAGAGCCAAGGCTGAAAGTGTAACCCTGTGACGACCGCTGCGTAACCAGGTCGTCAACCCAAGAAGCGTCTGAGTGCCCAGTGAGGACCACCTCTCGCCGTCCTCCAAGCACGAGCCCCATGCCCGATGTACTGCACAAGTAGCGCAGTACCCTCTTCGCAGCATCCCAGTGCACCTTTCGGTGCCGACCAGGAGCCACGTAGCGAGCCAGAAGGCCAAGAGGGTACGCAAGGTCAGGACGAGTGCAAGTCATCAGGTACATGAGGCAGCCCACTAGCTCTGGGTAAGGACCACTCGGCTCTACGGACTCATCCGAAGGCAAAGCTGAGAGCGAGTGACCTATAGCCAGAGGAGTGGCCTGTGCTGAGGACCAGGTGAAGCCGAAGCGCTGAAGGACCTGCTGCACCATGTGTGACTGAGTCAGTGTGATGGTGCGGCGTGCTCGGTCCCGGGTGATCTGCAAGCCAAGGTAGCTGCGCAGCTCACCCAGGTCTGTGCATGTGTGTCTCTTCTGCAGCTCGGACTTCACCAGGGCGAGCGAGGACCTCAGTGTCAGCAGTAGCAAAGACCAAGTCGTCGACGTACACGAGGATATAGAACGGCGGCAGCGAAGTGTCGGTGCGTAGAAACAGTGAAGGGTCAGCAGTCGAAGGCGCAAACCCAAGAGCCGCAAGGGTAGTCCTCAGTGTGTCGTGCCACTCACGGGGTGCCTGGCGGAGACCGTAGACTGGCCGACGGAGGCTCCACTGGGTACCAGGAGGGAACGACCCAGTGAAGCCAGGTGGGCGGCGCAGCCAGATCTCCTCGTGCAGGCTGCCCTGTAGGAAAGCTGTGCTGAAGTCAAGGGAGTGAAGCTCGTAGTCACGCTGAGCGGCAACGTGCAGTAGCACCCGAAGAGTAGTCATCTTCGGGGTGGGGGAGAAGGTCTGGAAGAAGTCAACTCCCTCTCGCTGACTGAAGCCTCGAGCAACGTAACGCGCCTTGAAGACAGGCGGAGAACCTGGCGGTCGCTTCACCCTGAAAATCCACATGCCATCGACGATGTTCGCCCCGGGAGGGGGAACCTCATCGACGTAAGTGCCTGTGGACTTCCAGGATGCCATCTCTGCGTCCATGGCTGCCTGCCACTGAGAGGAGTAGGGACCCGCGATCGCCTCAGCGTAAGAGCGTGGTGTGGGGATGTCTATAGCATCCGGGTCTCCCTCAGGGGCAAGCAGCATGGCCACGAGATGAGGCGCAGCAGCCGCAAGACACTCAAGGTCCTCCTGTCTGTCCTCAAGGACGTCCGTGCCAAGAGCACACTCACCCCCGACGGACGGAGGACAGACAGACTCAGACTCAGCAACAAGACTGGCAGCGTAGTCTAGACGACAGGCAGCAGCAAAGTCAACAAGCTCAGCGACCAGGGCAGACGCAGCAGCAGACTCAAACGACGGGTCAGTGACAACAGTGGCTAGCAGACGTGTGACAGTAGGGTGCTCAGCACGAAACCGGTCAGACTCAGGGTCCGCGACGTCAGGCAAAGAGGACGCAGGGGGAGACGGAAGAGGAGTACGCTCCGGAGTAGGGGACCGACGCAGGGCTACAAGGCGTGTGCCGGGGACAGCCGGCTGACGCGGACGAGGAACACGACGACCGGTACGACTAGGACGAACAGGCGAGACAGGACGCGACGCAGGCTCACGACGCTCAGCAAGACTACCTGTCTGCTCAGTGTAAGGAGAAGGAGCAGGCAGCGGTGAGCCAGGCTGTAACGGAAGACCAGTAGACGACGGGAGAGTAAGAACCTGACGAAGAACAGAGTCAGGCGGCGGCAGAGACGACGGAGACGGCGGAGCGAAGAACAGTCGTGTCGGCGCAGCTGCACCAGTACCGGCAGCTCCAGCAGCTCCAGTACCTCCAGCAGCTCCAGTACCTCCAGCAGCTCCAGAAGCTCCAGCCCCAGAGCCGACACCGCCAGGCCCAGGGTCTCCAACCCCAGTGCCTCCAGCAGCAGCACCCCCAGAACCAGCACCTCCAGTCCCAGGGTCTCCAGTCTCAGTGTCTCCAGCAGCAGCACCCCTAGAACCAGCACCTCCAGTCCCAGGGTCTCCAGCCTCGGTGTCTCCAGCAGCAGCACCTCCAGACGCAGCACCCCCAGCCCCAGCAGCTCCAGTACCTCCAGTACGAGCACCTCCGGGACCAGCGACTCCAGCACCTCCAGTAGACAAAGGACCAGCACCACTCCCAGCTCCAGGGACGTCAGCAGAAGTACCTCCAGCAGCAGAGCCCCGGGCTCCAGCAGCGCGACCCTGACGGCGACCGTACCAGTCGTGCAGCTGCTGTGAGGTGAGAGGCACACGCGGACGAAGGCGGCCACTCCACGGAGACCGCACAGCAGCAGACTCAGAACCCTCAGCGCCAGCACCCGCAGTAGCTCCAGAACCTCCAGCACCAGCACCCTCAGCAGCTCCAGAACCTCCAGTAGAAGCGACTCCAGTAGTAGAGGCACCAGCGCCAGCGCCTCCCGCAGTAGGGCCCCTAGCTCCAGCAGCGCGACCCTGACGACCAGCGTACCACTTACGCAGCTGCTGTGGGGAGAGAGGGGGTCGACGACTAGGGTGCAGCGGCGAAGCACCAGCGGAGCGACTGCGGAGACGGCCGCTCCAGGGAGACTGCTCACCAGACCCCACAGTGCCCCCAGGCGCAGCACTCCCAGACTCAGAACCTCCAGGCTCAGCACCTCCAGACTCTGCACACCCAGGCTCCGCACCCCCAGGCTCCGCACCCCCAGGCTCCGCACCCCCAGGCTCCGCACCCCCAGGCTCCGCACCCCCAGGCTCCGCACCCCCAGGCTCCGCACCCCCAGGCTCAGCACCCCCAGGCTCAGCACCCCCAGAAGCAGCACCCCAAGCAGGACCTGAGTCACCAGTGACCTCAACCGGCGGAGGCAAAGGAGGAGGGTCTACCTGAGACACACCTGAAGGAGCAGGATTGATAGCGGGGAGGGGGTCTACCTTGGTAGCACCTGGAGCGAGGAAGAGCGGCGGGGGGGGGAGAGGGGCAGTGCGGTAGGGAAAGAGACGGTAAAAGGGAACCGACTCGTCAAAAGTGACGTCCTGAGAGGGGAAGACACGGCGCGAGATGGGGTGGTAAAACTGCCAACCAGGCGCGTCAGGGACAAAGCCAAGGAAGACATAGGGAACAGCGCGGGCGGAGAGCTTGTCCGCGGTGGTATCGCGGACAAAGGCACGAGAACCCCAGACCCGGAAACGCGACGCATCGCCAACCTCCCCCGTCCACAGCAGTGTGGGCGAGGTCTCCGGCAAGGAGACACGGGGCCAGAGGTTGAGCTGATGCGCGGCGTACCGGACCGCAAACGGCCACAGAAAATGGGGGGCAGCCGCATGGACCATGGAGGTACGAGCGACCTCCATGACCAAGCCAATGCGGCGCTCAGCAACCCCATTCTGCTGCGGAGAGGCCGGAAGCGTGAACGACTGGGTGATGCCGTGCTCCGCACAGTAGGCTGCCAAGAGGTCGGAGGAAAACTCACCACCTCTGTCAGAGTGCAGACGTAGGACGGGAAACTCTGTCCCGAACCGCCGGCGGAGCTGGAGACGAGCAGCGCGGATCCAAGGGATCAAAACATCAGGGACCTCACCCTTGGTGCGCAAGGGGAAAACCGTGGTGTAACGCGTGTAGTCGTCGACGACCAGCAGGAAGTACCGCTCGTGGTCCTGTCCACGGACGCGGGCTGGGCCCCACACGTCCAGGTGGAGAGTCTGCAAGGGAGCCTCTGTGGGAGGGAACGAGGAGGAGTGAGGAGCGGCGCGCTGCCGCCCCTCGACACAGGGAAGACAGGGAGGAGCAGGCGAGGGTGGGAGGGGAGGGAGAACCCTGGGAAGACCAGAGACAAGGACACGACGGTGCATGCTGCGAAGGCGCTGCACCGAGGGGTGACCAAGGCGGTGGTGCCAAAGGAGGGTCTCGTGCGACAAGGCGCGACACAAGCAGGGGGCCGACAGCTGACCTGACGCAGACGCAGACGCAGCTACCTGAGGGGACTCAGTGGTCAGGGTGTACAGGCTCGAGCCAGGCTCACGGGTGAACGTGGCCAGGTGTCGGCCCGTCCGAGCACACGTACAGTGAGTCACCCGCTGACGCGCAGGAGTGAACTGGTCAACCCCCCCATCCTGGAGGTCAGCTCCACTCACCAGGTTCGTAGAGAACGAGGGGAGGTAGAGACCTGACAGCAAGCCAGACGGGGCGGCCGGACACGGCAGAACCGTGGAGTAGTGGGCAAGGACTGGGCCCCCGGAGGGGTCTGCTAGGGAGACTGCAACCGGCTGACTAAGCGGCGTGAGTGTGGTGCAGTCGCGAAAGAAGGAGCGGGAAGCTCCTGAGTCAAGGGTGAAGGTGTGCAAGACCGCAGCAGGCGCAGTACCAGAGAGGGCAGACTCACCAGGACCTGGAGCAGCAGCCTCACCAGCACCTAGAGCAGGAGACGCAGTAGCACCTAGAGCAGCAGCCTCACTAGCACCTAGAGCAAGAAACGCAGTAGCACCTAGAGCAGCAGCCTCACTAGCACCTAGAGCAGGAGGCTCTATACCTGGGTCAGGCGGTACACACAGGTAACAGGCACGGTCAGCACTAGTAGGCAATGCATACATGGCAGTGAGAATAACATCATAGTCAAGAGCAAAGATATCTACCCTCTGCCCAAGGAGCTCCACCCAGTCGGGGAGCTCAGCCCCGTCGCCAAACTCGGTACGCCAGGCGTCGCTCAGACGGGCGAAGCAGCGGGACTGTGTGTGACTAGGTGTCCCGCAAGGCTGACCAGTCCGAGCACCAGTGCGAATGACGTAAGAGCAGCGAACAGAACTGAGAGACCCTCTACTCTGAGCGTACCACTCACGAAGCTGCTGGGGCGTGCGAGACTCGCGTGGACGACGCTGGAGCTGCATCTGGCCACCTGCCAGTAGCAGCAGCAGCAGTAGTGGCAGCAGTAGCAGCGCGGCCACCCCTACCACTCACGCAGCTGCTGGGGCGTGAGGGACTCACGCGGACGTCGCTGGGGCTGCATTGGGCCTCGGCCAGTAGCAGCAGCAGCAGGAGTAGCAGCAGGGCAGGCACGACAGGCAGGCAGGCAGGCAGGCAGGCAGGAAGAGCAGGCTCTCACCGGGCGAGCAGGGCCGGTGCTCGGCGGACGGCGGCAGGGTCGGCGTACGACGGCGGCGACAGCAGGGCCGTGGCAGCGGCTACAGTGAAGGGCCGGATCGAGTCAGCGGCAGGGCAGGGCCGGGTCGTGGCAGCGGCAGGGCAGGGCCGGGTCGTGGCAGCGGCAGGGCAGGGCCGGGTCGTGGCAGCGGCAGGGCAGGGCCGTGTCAGCGGCAGGGTGGGGCCGTGGCGGCGGTAGGGTGGCGCGAGCCGCTGCCGGGGGCCGCGGACTGGCGGGTAGGGCGCGGCGCGGGCCGCGCGGACGGCGCGCAGCGCGCTGCGGGCCGCGGACGCGCCGCGCGGGCTTGGGGCGAGCTGCACGGGGCAGCAGCGGGCCGCGCGCGCGTCGTGCGGGCTCGGGACGGGCTGCGCGGGGCAGCTGCGGGCCGCGCGCGCGTCGCGCGTGCTCGGGACGGGCTGCGCGGGGCAGCTGCGGGCCGCGCGCGAGCCGCGCGTGCTCGGGACGGGCTGCGCGGGACCGTGCGCGGGACGCGACTCGGCTGCCGAGGCGCGATTCGGGCAGGAGAGGGCGACCCGCGGGGGTAAAAACGAGGCAGTGAGTGAAAATTAGGGTTGTGCGCGAAGCAGCAGCAGACAGTAGACAGTAGGCAGACAGTGCGTGCAGTGCAGCACGTCCTAGGTACAGTGACAGGCAAAGGCGTGGGGTAGCGGTAGGTGGGCCCGAAAAAAAAGACGGTCCTACGGACCTACTGCTCTGAAACCATGTTGAAATCACAGGCAGGAATGATGAACTAACAGCATGCAGGAGTACAAGTAGTAAACCCTAATTGGGTTGTACCCCATATAGGCTACCCCACTACAGCCTAGACAATATGCAGCATATATGTTTGACAGAGAGATGTCAAAATCCCAGCCACTAACCACTGGGATAAAAGGGCTTGTTTGTGTAGCGGGTGAGTGCGCCCATAACCCCCCAGGCTGCCATGCCTGTAACCCTTCCCTAGGATCAATCGGGGATCACCAGTGGACCTCTGACACCCCCCTGCACTGGGATGCCCGAGGTGCACACACCGGGATTCGAACCCGAGACCTTCGCTCTGATACCATGTCAGAATCCCAGCCACTAACCACTGGGATAAAAGGGCTTGTTTGTGTAGCGGGTGAGTGCGCCCATAACCCCCCAGGCCGCCATGCCTGTAACCCTTCCCTAGGATCAATCGGGGATCACCAGTGGACCTCTGACAAGAGAAGCACAGGGAGAGAGAAGCACAGGGAGAGAGAAGCACAGGGGAGAGAAGCACAGGGAGAGTGAAGCACAAGGAGAGTGAAGCACAAGGGAGAGAGAAGAACAGGGGAGAACATAGCCCGGAGCTTGACGAAGCTCAGAGGCACACAGGGAGCTTACTAGGTATCCTGGGCGATGGCGGATTGCATGCTTTATAAAAGGCTGCCAACTTAAAGCCTCCCAGAAGCTGCAGAGCCCCCCTCACCTCCCGTCTCCCGCCCTCCCGTCTCCCACCCTCCCACCTCCCCTGCTCGCACCTCCCCTGCCTCCACCCTCCTCCCCTTCTCCTTTCCCTCCACCTCCCTACTCTCCTCCCTCCCCTCCACCTCCCTACCCTCCTCCCTCCCCTCCACCTCCCTCCCATCCAATGTGTCAGCCGCACAGCTGGTGGCATTTGAAAGCAAGCACGCATGCGCCCTCGCTGCCATGCTTGTCCGCACGTTTGCCCCATCTTGTACATTCGCATTTACAGCTGATCATATTTACAGCTGATAGCATTTGCAGTTGATCGCATTTACAGCTGATCGCATTTACAGCTGATCGCATTTACAGCTGATCGCATTTACAGCTAATCGCATTTACAGCTGATCGCATTTACAGCTGATCGCATTTACAGCTGATCCCACTGCCCCAGTCACGCCCATCCCTCCACATACCACCTGCACATCCAGTGATCCTCTCCCTGCCGCCGCTCCCTCCGCCCTCTCCCTCTCCTTTCCCCTCTTCTCCGCCCTCTCATCCTCCTCTCCCTCACTCTCCACATAAAATACACCCCTCTTCCTCTCACCACTCCCCTCCCTTCTACCTGTTCCCCTCCCCTCCTCTCCGTCTGGGGGGTGGTGGGGAGGGGAAAGTAAGGGCGGAGGAAAGGGGTGATGCACCGCAAAACGGGCGTGCAAGGGATGTGTGGAGAGATGATGGGGCGGAGGGAGAGATGATGGGGCGGAGGGAGAGATGATGGGGCGGAGGGAGAGATGATGGGGCGGAGGGGAAACATTGAAGAGGTAACGAGAAAAGTCCATGGCGTAGAGGGAAAAGACAATGGAGGAGGGGAGGTGCGATTGAGAAATGAGGGAAAGTAGATGTTATGAGGCATGGACAAGCAGAAGGGCAGATGGAAGAAGTAACGATAATCTTGAGCTGAAATAGTGCTGACATGCTGCAGCAGCAGGGTGTGGAAAGCGAAGAGTGAGGGGCGGCAGCAGGACGTTAGTTCCCGAGGGAGCAGATGAGTGGAGCCAGCAGCACGCCGTGCCTTTCAGTGCCGCACCCACACGCCACACACACCCTCAGCTACCTTCCCCTGCTGCCTCCCCTGCTGCCACCCTGCTGCCCCCCCTGCTGGCCCCCCTGCTGGCCACCCTGCTGCTGCTGCGGTCCCTCTCCTCGTGCAGAAAGGTCATCTGCGGTCCTCCTCGGCATCCCATCCACTCCCTCCCTCCACGCCTCTGCCCCCCATCATCGCCTTCCAACCACTCGTCGTCTCCACTCGCCTTGCCTCCACTCGCCTTGCCTCCACTCGCCTTGCCTCCACTCGCCTTGCCTCAACTGCTCCACCATTCCCTCCACGATGCACTACTCAACCCACTGCTCTCTGCCGTCCCTTTCCCCTCCCCCTCCCTCCCCCTCCCTTCTCTCTCGCTCACCTCCAAATGCTCATCACTCTCACCACGTCCTTCCATGCTCGCACCATTCACTCTCTCACACTCTTCCCGTGTGTCGTCACATCTCATCCCCCCACCTCCCAGACCCACCTTCCAGCACCCTCCACCACACCACACCCTTCTCTCCCCCACACTCCTCCTTCTTCATCCCCTCAAGCACATGCGCTCGCCCACCAACCCTTCCGCCCACCCGCACGCTCCCCCTCACACTTCCCCCCCCATCCCCTCATCTGCTGAACGCCCTTCTGCCTCTCCCTCGTCTCCCCTTCCTTCTTCCTCACCCTGTGTGTTCCCTTCTTCCTCGCCCTGTGTGTTCCCTTCTTCCTCACCCTGTGTGTTCCCTTCTTCCTCGCCCTGTGTGTTCCCTTCTTCCTCCTCTTCCTCCATCTTACCATCTTCCGCTCCCTCCCTTTCGACCCCACAACCAACCGCCTCTTCCCCATCCTCTCTCTCGTGCAATCCACCGCCGCTCTCACCGCCGCTCTCACCGCCGCTCTCACTTCCATCATCTTCCTCTGCTCCATGTCCAACCGGTCTACCCCCTCCGCCCTCCACCCTCTCACACCCCTCTTATCCTCCACTGCTCCCTGCTGTCGCCTGCCTGCTGCTGCCCAAGACTGTGCGCGGGGCCGGGCAGGGCCTCCTTCCCTCACACACGCGCGCTGACAGCGACAAGTTAAGGGGGCAGGCAGGCAGCAGGCGGACGGAATGCACTGCTGATAGCTGGGGAGGGGAGGGGGGTGGAACGAACAAGAGGGGGGAGGGGAGACAACGGAGGGGGTTGACAAAGGGGTAGATGAGGGGTACACAGGCAGCAGACGCACGCAGTGCGTGATGTGGAAAGGAATGTGGGGGAGGGATGGAATGTGGAAACGAGGGGATGTTGGAAAAACAGCAGGCGAACGGGGTGCACTGCTGGTAGCTGGGGGAAGGAGGGTGCAACGATAAACAGGGAGAGGGTGGAGGGGGAGGGTGTAAGTCATGATGTGTACCCACACGGCTCCAACACAACGCCACACACTCCATGCACCACCGCCATTAACCACTCTCAACCATCGCCCACTCCCACCCATCTCCAACCCATCTTCCACCCACCCCACCCCACCCATCTCCCTCTGTCTTTCCTCCCCACTGCTTCCTCCCCACTGCTTCCTCCCCACTGCTTCCTCCCCACTGCTTCCTCCCCACTGCTACGTCCGTGCGCCAATGAAGCTGCACTACCTGTCGCGATTCCCCCGATTCCCCCCCTTCCCTGCGCCACTGCGCCATCTCTCCCGCACCCGTTCCTCTCCTCTACCACCCACGCCACCACGGAATCTCTCGTCCACCCAATACCTACCACACCTCTCTCCATCCCCACTCCCTCCCACTCCTGCCTCTGTTGCTGCTGCAGCAGGCATGGATGCAGATGTGGGAGCAGGCACGGGGGCAGGCACGGGGGCAGGCACGGGGGCAGGCACGGGGGCAGGCACGGGGGCAGGCACGGGAGCAGGCACGGGAGCAGGCACGGGGGCAGGCACGGGGGCAGGCACGGGAGCAGGCACGGGAGCAGGCACGGGCACAGGGGCAGGCACGGGGGCAGGCACGGGGGCAGGCACGGGCACAGGGGCAGGCATGGGGGCAGGCACGGGGGCAGGCACGGGGGCAGGCACGGGGCAGGCATGGGGGCAGGCACGGGGGCAGGCACGGGGGCAGGCATGGGGGCAGGCACGGGGACAGGCATGGGGGCAGGCACGGGGGCAGGCATGGGAACAGGCACGGGAGCTGGCACGGGTGCACTCGTGGCAGAGTGTAGTGCGTGGGGTTTGGGCGGAGCATGCTTGACAGCAGTGGGATGAGGGGGAGGAGGGGTGGCAGAAGCGGCGCAGGAGGAGCAGCAGTCGACAGCAGGAGCATGTGGGAGCAAGCGACCATCCGCAGTCGCACCACCTCTTGCCCTGCATGCCGCCCCTCACCGCCTCTGCCCTCACCGCCTCTGCCCTCACTGCCTCTGCCCTCACCGCCTCTGCCCTCACCGCCTCTGCCCTCACCGCCTCTGCCCTCACCGCCTCTGCCCTCACCGCCTCTGCCCTCACCGCCTCTGCCCTCACCGCCTCTGCCCTCACCGCCTCTGCCCTCACCGCCTCTGCCCTCACCGCCTCTGCCCTCACCGCCTCTGCCCTCACCGCCCTTGCTGCTGCGTGCCGCATCACTCCATGGCGCATCACTCCATGGCGCATCACTCCATGGCGCATCACTCCATGGCGCATCACTCCATGGCGCATCACTCCATGGCGCATCACTCCATGGCGCATCACTCCATGCCGCATCACTCCATGGCGCATCACTCCATGGCGCATCACTCCATGGCGCATCACTCCATGCCGCATCACTCCATGGCGCATCACTCCATGGCGCATCACTCCATGCCGCATCACTCCATGGCGCATCACTCCATGGCGCATCACTCCATGGCGCATCACTCCATGGCGCATCACTCCATGGCGCATCACTCCATGCCGCATCACTCCATGCCGCATCACTCCATGGCGCATCACTCCATGCCGCATCACTCCATGGCGCATCACTCCATGGCGCATCACTCCATGGCGCATCACTCCATGCCGCATCACTCCATGCCGCATCACTCCATGGCGCATCACTCCATGCCGCATCACTCCATGGCGCATCACTCCATGGCGCATCACTCCATGGCGCATCACTCCATGCCGCATCACTCCATGCCGCATCACTCCATGGCGCATCACTCCATGGCGCATCACTCCATGGCGCATCACTCCATGGCGCATCACTCCATGGCGCATCACTCCATGCCGCATCACTCCATGCCGCATCACTCCATGGCGCATCACTCCATGGCGCATCACTCCATGGCGCATCACTCCATGGCGCATCACTCCATGGCGCATCACTCCATGGCGCATCACTCCATGCCGCATCACTCCATGGCGCATCACTCCATGGCGCATCACTCCATGCCGCATCACTCCATGGCGCATCACTCCATGGCGCATCACTCCATGGCGCATCACTCCATGGCGCATCACTCCATGGCGCATCACTCCATGGCGCATCACTCCATGGCGCATCACTCCATGCCGCATCACTCCATGCCGCATCACTCCATGGCGCATCACTCCATGCCGCATCACTCCATGGCGCATCACTCCATGGCGCATCACTCCATGCCGCATCACTCCATGCCGCATCACTCCATGCCGCATCACTCCATGGCGCATCACTCCATGGCGCATCACTCCATGGCGCATCACTCCATGCCGCATCACTCCATGCCGCATCACTCCATGCCGCATCACTCCATGCCGCATCACTCCATGCCGCATCACTCCATGGCATGGCAGCAGGTGGGGCTGCACTTGCTTGCGCCGACACTCCAGCAGGTGGTGCCATCCCTTGTGCTGGCAGCGCAGCAGTGGTGCCATCCCTTGTGCTGGTGACAGATGTGACACAGCGAAGCGCAAGTCAACAAGGAGAAGAGCACGGGATAGTATCGTGGTGGTGACAGCAAGCCGAGGTAGTGCAAGTGAGAGGGTAGCACAGCAAGGCAGCATGGCTTTCGCTGCACGGGTAGCACACAGCCAGCCAGCCAGCCAGCCAGCCAGCCAAGGGACGAAATGCAGACGAGAGCCCCGAGAGGTGTAGGGGTAGGTGCAATGGGAGGCAGGTGCAATGGGAGGTGCAATGGGAGGCAGGTGCAATGGGAGGCAGGTGCTACCTGTCAGCCGAGGCGGGTGTGGTGGGCAGCAGAAGAGCGACGCGGAGAGAAAAGGCCGCCCCCACTGACACGCCCATGAGGATGGGGCATGGCAGTCGCATGCTTTGCATGGTGGGGTGGGTGCTGGGATGGATGGTGGGATGCATGTACACGAACACATGCACCTGCCGCCCACTCACCACGTGGCGCGTACACACCATGCCCCACCTCTCCACGTCACTTCCCACACCCGGCGCTACCGCGATGGCAGGTGGCTGGCAGCGCAGCCAGTGAGGCGCTGCTCGCCCTCCTCTCGCCTCCTCCGACCCTCATATTTCCCCCCCTCTCTTTCACGCTCATTCGGCTGCTGCTGCCAGTGCGACTGCTGCGCTGCGCTGTGCTGCTGAAAGGTGGCCGCGTGGAGGCATGCGGATGCGTCGCTATGGTAGCATGGGGGCCAGCAAACGTGGCGGCATGGGGGGAAACAGGTGGCGGGGAGCACGGGGGAAGGCAGGCAGTGACGACGAGGTGGTCAGCGGACACAACGCACGCGCGCGCAATGGGCGCGCACAGCATTCCGCGCACCTGCGCTCTCCGCCACTGCTCGTTCTCGACGCTGCTGCTGCTCAAATGATTGTACTCGTGATTTTGATTGTGATCGTGGCGGCCATGGGAGTCAATCGCGCCGGCGCGGCGCGACGTTGGCGCGACGATAATTTGATACGACTGGCCCCTGCAGCATGATTTCTCTCACCTGAATCACAGTATGGCATTTCTAAGCGGACGCGCTTATGAGCGAAACGAGCAGCGGCGACATCATGAGCCATGCTTGTATGTGGCCTGACTAGAATAGGCGATGAGAGGCAGCAACGAAGAGGACTGAATGTCGCAATTTGAAGTGTGCTGGGTGTGGAGAAAGCGGGGTGGGAAAAGGATGTGGCAGAAAAAGTTGCGGGAGAGAATGATGGAACAGGCGAAAAGTGGTAGGGCAAGGGTGGTAGTAGGAGGTTGGGGTGGGAAAACGCGGGTGGGGAAACGGGGGCGGGAAGGGGGAGTGGGATAAGGGGGTGGGATAATCAAGGAATGCAAAAGGGTTGGGAATGGTCTCGTGGCACGAGCCTGCGAGGGTGACCTTCGCCGCGCACTCAGCCTCGCTATCCCTCCACTGCTGGGAGCGGGGAATTTCGCTGCTCGGTTTCCCGCCTCACGCGGTGCCCCCTCTCTAACCACCACGTCACTTAAAGCGGCGGTATACATTTGCCAGGGGAAAGTCCAAAAGTTTATAAAAGGTCCAAATTACAGGGTCCCTCGACTTCAGACACAGCGACAAGTCCAAACCCAACCCCAGTCACCTGACTCACTCGTCAAAAGTTTATACCTAGCCAAAAGTATACTGAAGGACATACCTCCTCGCCACTATGCCCACACCCACGGCGTCCTTACTCAGCACTAAAAAGGTAACTTCCAAAAGCGGTGCAAGCCATTGCGATTATAGCTCTTCTCACGCATAGGTCATACGCCGACAGAGCCATTGTTTATTTTTCGGCGCCTGATACACGGAGCATTCCGCATCAAAGTGAGAACGCCTTAGCCATTCCCTTTCCTGCGGCCCGATTTCCCTTCGCCGACGCAAAGTTCCTCTTTCCCGTCGCCTAATCCCCCTTCCCGGCGCCCGATTTCCCTTTCCCGCCGCCATGAAACCCCAGTCACGCTGCCCGATTCGGAACGCCCGCCGCCTCCCTTTTCCCCTGTCCGTCGCCCGACCCCCCCTTCCCTTCCTTCTCTCCCTTCCATCCCTTCTCTCCCTTCCCTCCCTTCTCTCCTTTCCATCCCTTCTCTCCTCCTCCCTCCCTTCTCTCCCTTCCATCCCTTCTCTCCCTTCCCTCCCTTCTCTCCCTTCCCTCCCTTCTCTCCCTTCCCTCCCTTCTCTCCCTTCCCTCCCTTCTCTCCCTTCCCTCCCTTCTCTCCCTTCCCTCCCTTCCCTCCTTTCCCTCCAATCCCTCCCTTCTCTCCAGTCTCTCCCTTCCCTCCCTGTCTCCCTTCCCTCGCTTCCCTCCCTTCCCTCCCTTCTCTCCCTGCTCTCCCATCTCTCCTTTCCCTCCCTTCTCTCCCATCCCTCGCTTCCCTCCTTCCCTCCCTTCCCTTCCTTCCCTCCTTCTCTCCCTTCCCCCCTTCTCTCCCCCCTCCCCCCTTACCTTCTCTCCCTTTTCTTCCTTCCCTATCATCCGTCCTTGCAATCTCCTGTCTCTCCCTTCTCTCTCTCTTCTCTCTCTTCTCCCCGTCCCTCCCTTCCCTCCCTTCCCTCCCTTCCTCCCTTCCTCCAATCCCTCCCTTCTCTCCATTTTCTCCCTTCCCTCATCCCGACTTCCAATCTTCCGTCTCTCCCTTCCCTCCCTTCTCTCCTCCTCTCCCATCTCTCCTTTCCCTCCCTTTTCTCCATCCCTCGCTTCCCTCCTTCCCTCCCTTGCCTTCCCGCCCTTCTCTCCCCCCTTACCTTCTCTCCCTTTTCTCCCTTCCCTCTCATCCCTCCATGCAATCTCCTGTCTCTCCTTTCTCTCCCTTCTCTCCCGTCCCTCCCGTCCCTCCCGTCCCTCCCGTCCCTCCCGTCCCTCCCTTCCCGCCCTTCTCTCCCTCAATACCTTCGCTCCCTTCTCGCCCTTCTCCTCCCCCCCACAGTATCTCCGTTACCTTCCATTTCATCCCTACCCTTCCTCGTCTCTCCCTCCCGACATCTCTCCTGCTTCTCCTTTCACTCCCTTTCATCCCTTGCCTCCCTTGACTACCTTCCCTCCCTTCTCTCCCTTCGATAGAAGTCTCTCCGTTCCCTCCTTTCTCTCCCTTCTCTCCCGTGTCTCCCTTCCTCGCCCTTCACTCCTCTTCCCTCCCTCTCTCCCTGCCCTCCCTTCCCTCCCTTCTCTCCCTGCCTTCCTGTCCCCCATCCTTCCTTCCTTACGCACTCCTCCAGCCATTCTCTCCTCTTGCAATCCTCACTGCCATCCTTCCCTTCCGCTAAACCTGTAACCAAGCCCCTTTCGATTCTCTTGTCGTCACCTCCCAAGCAACAGCGGCATTGCCATGGGAAATTTCAACATGCATCTCCCACCTACCCCCCACCTACTCCCATCTCACCTCCCCTCCCCTACTACCACCTACTCCAATCTCACCTCCCCTTTCCCCCCCCCTTACCACGGGATTTCAGCCCACCACGCCTCCCCATACCACCTACTCACATCGTTGCTCCCTCCCCTCCCCCTACCACATACGACATACTCCCATCTGACCTCCCCTTCCCCTACCACCTACTCCCTTCTCATCTCCCCTCCCCTACCACCTCTCCTGGCCCTATCAGGCACTCTTTGCTCACCTCCCATCCCCCTACCAAAGGCATTCTTCTCACCTCCCCTCTCCTACCTCTTCTTACCCCCTCCTCTACCAAGGGCGCTCTGCTCACACCCTGCCCCTCCAGGTCCCCCACACTTATGTGTTTCTTTCTTAGTTGAATCTGACCTCCTACAGCCCTCACATTGTATTCCCTTGCTCGATTTCTGTGCTTGTGTTGCAGGTGGGGTGCTTTCCTGACTGCACATCCTACGCCTCACAGGGCACATAACAGCCTGCAACCTGGGCTTGGATAGGCTGCGATTGCAATGGGAATGGCAGGGGAGCATGGCAACGGCTACGAGCAAAGCAGCTTCAAGCCTCTCGGTCAATCGGCCTGTCCTTATACGATCCAAGTATTCAATCTTCCGCCTTGAACATTAGCACATAAACACGGCCTCTTTTCCCCTTTTAGGTATTTCTTACTGACCCAACACATCGTGCCATCAAACTCATGTTTGTGTTTTTACCAACTGGTTATTGAACGTAGTGCTTTGTGACATCATTACAGGTTGCTGACTTCAACACTCTTTGTAGCATGTTCCCTACCATAACACAGTATGTAAACAAAGCAGTGGTCACGAGTAAAAGCAGAGAGGCAATCCATGCATACTAGTAACTAAGCAAAGAGTGCACGCAGCAGGTCGCCTTTCCTGGACACAGCGCCACAAAACCTGAGGGGATGGTGGCAAGGAGGGATGGGGAGAGAAAGGATGCTGAGAGGATAGATGGAGTGTGGAGGGATGCGGAGAGGAAAGGATGGGGTGAGGAGGGATGCGGAGAGGAAAGGATGGGGTGAGAAGGGATGCGGAGAGGAAAGGATGGGGTGAGAAGGGATGCGGAGAGGGTTACTGGGAAACGTGGGTGGTAGTACGATACTGGAGGTGGAAAGTGGAAACAGTAGGTAGGGGGAGGGAGGGAGGGTAAGCAAGGGAAGGGAGCGAAAGGAGGGGATGCAGTGGTGGAAACGGGGGGGGAGGGGGGAAAGGAGGGGAAGCACGGGGGGAAAGGCGATGCAGAGAGGGGGGAAAAGGAGGGGAAGCAGTGGGGGAAAGGAGAGGAAGCAGTGGGGGAAACGGGGGGAAGGAGGGGAGAGGAAAGGAGGGGAATCGGCGGGGGAAAGCAGGGGAAGTACGGGGGGGAAAGGCGAGGCAGAGAAGTGGAGGAAAGGAGGGGAAGCAGTGGGGGAAAGGAGGGGAAGCAGTGGGGGAAAGGAGGGGAATAAGTGGGGGAAAGGAGGGGAAGCAGTGGGGAAAGGAGGGGAAGCAGTGGGGGAAAGGAGGGGAATAAGTGGGGGAAAGGAGGGGAAGCAAGGGGGGAAAGGAGGGGAGGCAGGGGGGAATTGAGGGGATTCGTGGGGGGAAAGGAGGGGAAGCAGGGGCGGAAATGAGGGGATGCGTGGGGGGAAAGGAGGGGAAGCAGGGGTGGCAATGAGGGGATGCAGGGACGGAAATGAGGGGATGCGTGGGGGGAAAGGAGGGGAAGCAGGGGCGGAAATGAGGGGATGCAGGGGCGGAAATGAGGGAAGCAGGGGCGGAAATGAGGGGATGCGTGGGGGGAAAGGAGGGGAAGCAGGGGCGGAAATGAGGGGAAGCAGGGGCGGAAATGAGGGGATGCGTGGGGGGAAAGGAGGGGAAGCAGGGGCGGAAATGAGGGGAAGCAGGGGCGGAAATGAGGGGATGCGTGGGGGGAAAGGAGGGGAAGCAGGGGCGGAAATGAGGGGAAGCAGGGGCGGAAATGAGGGGAAGCAGGGGCGGAAATGAGTCCAAACGTGTGGACGCGGCCTTTCGCATTTCGTGTATTGGAGAATCCGTGAGGCGAGCAGCGCGTTACTGGTGGCTGCAGTAGGATGGCTGGCTCGCGCGCGCTTCTAGACTGAATTTCGCTGGAGAGCGCGTGCTTGCAACCGCGTGCTGTTTGCTGGGGCATCTAAGCGTCACATGCGCTCGCTGTGCTGGCGCGCCGCGCGGTATGCAGGTGCCGCTTTGCGGCGCGCGTTTTGCTGGCAAGCGCAGCTCTGCTGAGCGCGCTATGCTAGCGCGCGCGGAATGCCAGCATAGCGCGCACAAGTGCCGCGCGCGGATGCCAGCACAGCGCGCGCAAGTGTTGCGCGCGGAATGATAGCGTAACTGGCGCAAGTCCCGCTAACGGAATGCTATCATTGCTGGCGCCAGTGACGCGCGCGGAATGACACGACACACACGGAGTGCCACCATCGCTGGCGCTAGTGACGCTCGCAGGCGTCGCCTGTTCTGCACACGGCTAAATACTCACCCGCGTCTATGTATGTGGTCGCGCTGCTGGCCTAGCACCCTCCGGCCTGCTGCCTAGTACCTAAACTAGTAGCTACTAGATGCGTATTCCCCGTAGTGTGTGATGTGGCAAGTTCGGTGACGGGAGGTGTTTCCCATTTTGTGACCCACAACCTACCCAACCCTGCTCGTCTTACAACGGAAGTGCTCCAGTTTTTCGCCAACACTCTCGCTATTCTGTTTACATTTTCGTTGAGGCGAAATCGCCTGGCACACTGTACAGAAACAACAGTGCTGCCAAATGTATACTGCTGCTTTAACCCTTCCGGATAGATAGCGCTGCGGACTCTCAGCTTGGAGCGGACGAGACACCGATGTGGCAGGCCAAGGGTCTCGTAGGTGTACGACAATTCCAAGATTTGGCCCCCGCTCGGGTTGCAGACGAGCGCGACCCGTCCGGCAGTACAAGTGGTCAACTATTGAAACTATGTATAAATGCTCAAAACACTTTTTTGCTTGGTGTATTTTTTTGTCATCCCCCTCACTTCAAACACACACAGCTGTCACTCTCTTCTAAAGCATAACCTAACGAAAGCAGTTTCCCTCGGTAGAATTCTTGGAAACTCATCTTGCCACCATGTGCCACTCATCTAGCGCTTAGTTTGAAAGTGCCTTTGTCTGCAGACTCCTACCGCGCCTTGCCAAACAGACTCCTCTCCGCCCGCCGTTCCAAGCTTCAGTCGCCACGCTCGCCGCCATCCGCGATTTAGCCACGCGACCAGCGATTTTTCCACTAGCTGCTTCCCTCTCCACTTTTCGTGTCATGGAGAGAGCGAATCGTTCTACGCCACGTGGTGTGGATCAACACCACCTCCACACGAACCGTGTAACCATTCGCGAACGGCTTCGCGAATGGAAGAATCGCGTCAAGTGTCGCGCGCAGGGGTTGTACGCGTCGGGTTACCACAACGGTTACGGATCTGCTCCATACGGCTCCCTTCAAGCGTCCGTCGCGGCGGGCGGCGGCCGCAAGGTGGCGATGGCGACGGCGGCGGCTGCGGCGACCTCGTCGCTGGCGGCGGTACGCGTGTTTAAGGGAAACAGCGTGCTCGCGCAATTCAAGGCGCGAATCACGGCGTTTGCAGAGGGAAGCACAGGGCTTGTGACTTATGCGGCGGATGGAGCACATGCGGAAGGAGCAGAGGCGGTGACAGCAACAGGGATAGCGGCGACGGGCGAGATCGGGGAGAGAGGCGATGCGGAGCCTATGGGCAGGATGAGCGGGATGGGCGACGCACAATGGGTAGGAGGGCAGGCGCCGTTGGTGGGGGGATTAGGGGAGGGGAGGAGGATCAGAGCGCGGCAGTGCGCATGGCGCAGGCGGTGCTGCTGCCCGCCCTGGGCGCCGTGTCACACGCCTTCATGCACGGCCTCAACCGCACTGAGGTGCGCTCAACCGCACCAAGGCGGGCTGATGTGCGTGACTGCCGCCTTGTGCTTTGCTGCTGGCCTTGCTCCCTCCCACCATCCATGGTGCACCGTAACGAATAGGTTACGGCGAATATAGCACACCAATGAACAAGCATGACAACTTGAATTCATTCTGTTTTCGACATTTAGGTATTGCTCGTTCTGCATTAGGTCGCTATCAGTTGTTTTGCTCGTTCCAAGGTTGCTCGTTCCAAGGTTGCTTATTCCAGGCTTATGTTCCCCCCTCCCACTCGCTCCCTCTTTTCTCCAACTCTCTGCCGCGCTGTTCCTCCTCCACTCCCACACGCGCATCCGCCACCCCACGCCCACGCCCCCCCCTCCCCCACGCCCGTCCGCCCATCCCCCTCCGCCTACACCCCCCCTTCCCCCCCCACCAGGTGATAGACGCGCACAAGCTCACCAACGCCATCGCCCACCGCCCCCCCGGCACACCCCTCCTCACGGTACCACTGCTGCCCCCCCCCCCCCCCCCCCCCCCCCCCCCCCCCCGTGTGTGCGCTGCTGCCCCCCTGTGCCGTGCGCTGCTTCCTTGCCTCCCTGTGTGCCGGTTTTTCTTGTGATCAGGCATGACGCTCTCCCTCACACCCTCCTATCTCTCCCTCACACCCTCCTATCTCTCCCTCACACCCTCCTATCTCTCCCTCACACCCTCCTATCTCTCCCTCACACCCTCCTATCTCTCCCTCACACCCTCCTATCTCTCCCTCACACCCTCCTATCTCTCCCTCACACCCTCCTATCTCTCCCTCACACCCTCCTATCTCTCCCTCACACCCTCCTATCTCTCCCTCACACCCTCCTATCTCTCCCTCACACCCTCCTATCTCTCCCTCACACCCTCCTATCTCTTCCCGCCTACCCTTCCATCTTTTCATTCCGCTACCCACCAGGTGCCCAATCACGTAGCAGCAACAGACGACCCTGTAATCATGGCAGCAGTGTTGCCACCATCTCTCATGCAACCCCACCCTCCTCTCTGCGCCCCTCCTCTCTGCGCCCCTCCTCTCTTCCCCACATCCTCCTATCTCTCCCCTCCCCTCCTTGCCAGGTGGCCAATCACGTGGCAGCAATGGACGACCCTCTAGTCATGGCAGCAGTCGTGCCGCCATCCCTCATGCTCTCCCCACCCTCCGCCCTCCGCTGGACCCTCTGTGCCACCGACCGCTGCTTCTCCTCTCCGCTCCTCTCTGCTTTCTTCACCTCCCTCGGGGCTTTACCAGTGGAGCGGGGAGGGGGCGTGCAGCAGCGGGTGAGTGTGAGTGTGAGTGGGGTAAGGAGGGGAGTGGAGGGTATGTAGCGACCAGTAAGCCCTCTGCCCCGCCTCTCTCCGCTGGACCCTCTGTGCCTCCCACCGCTGGACCCTCTGTGCCTCCCACCGCTGCTTCTTCTAAACCCCTCCTCGCTGCCCTCTTCACCTCCCTCCGTGCGCTGCCGGTGGAGCGGGGAGGGGGGCTGCAACAGCCGGTGAGTGGGTGCATGAGGAGGGAGGGAGAGCTGTTCACGCGTATGCGAGTCGAGAGGGGGAGAGCAAAGTGGGGGGAGGGGAGGGGGGGGGGGGGGGGGGGGCTGTTTCGAATAAAGGGGTGTCCATCAAAACAGAAGGCTAGGGTTGTGCATTTCCATGCAGCTGCTGCCGTGCCACCTGCTGCCGTGCCACCTGCTGCCGTGCCACCCACTTGATTGCTACACGCTTTGCAAACCTCCCCCACGTTCGTTCCTCTCCACTACACGCCATGCCCCTCCCTCCCCTCTCCCCTTTCAACCCCTTGAGAACTCTCTCTCCCCCCTCCCGACCCACCCCACCCAACATGCAATGCTAGCGCATGCCCATGTGCCCTGCAACGTTTGGGCGAGGGCGGATGGCTGCACATCCTAAAGACGTGTCACGTCAACCCCTTTCCCACCCCACCACCCCTTCAGGGCATGGTAGCAGCGGCGCAGCGCCTGGATGGATGAGAGTGGGTGGGTGGGTGCACATCTTAAAGACGTGTCAGCCCCTTTCCCACCCCTCTCCCATTGCAGGGCATGGTGGCAGCAGCACAGCGGCTGGGCGAGGGCGGGTGGGTGCACATCTTCCCGGAGGGCACTCGCTCGCTGGATGGCGGCCGCACTGTTGGCCCCATGCGCAGAGGCGTGGCGTGGTGAGGAGATGGGGGGAGGGTGGAGTGGGGGTAAGGGGGTGCGAGATGGTGAAGTGTGGATGTGGGGAAGGGGAGGGTGGAGGTGGGCGTTGGGGGGGGGGGGGGGGAGAAGTGGGGGTGGGGATGGGGCAGGGTTCTGAAAGTGGGTCAAGGGCGAGGGTGGGTTATGGGTGGTGCGATGGAATAAGGGCGCATGTAGTGGTGCGATGGAATAAGGGCGCATGTAGTGGTGCGATGGAATAAGGGCGCATGTAGTGGTGCGATGGAATAAGGGCGCATGTAGTGGTGCGATGGAATAAGGGCGCATGTAGTGGTGCGATGGAATAAGGGCGCATGTAGTGGTGCACTCCCAGGTATCAGTGCATTTGGCGTTTTCAATTTTCGAATTGCCTTCAATCATTAGTCAAACCTTGCTGCTCTTCACCTTCTTCCCTTCCCACTCATCACCCCCACCCATCAATCCCCCCACCCCATGACCACCCGCCAAGGTCCCCCACCATGGTTTACCCCCCATCCGCAATTCCCAGGCTGCCGGCACACAGTGCCGCCACTCAATAAGTCCCCCACCCATTCCCCCTTCCCTCCGATCCGCCTCTCCTCCCCAGACAACCCCCTCCCCCCCCCCCCCCCTGTCCTCTCTCCCCATCCCCCCCCCCTTCCCCCTCCATGCATCCCCCAGGCTGGCGGCGCAGTGCACAGTGCCGCGCCTCATCATCCTTCACGTCCACCCCGCCACCCTAACCTTCCCCATCCGAGCACCCCCCTCTCCCCCCAAATGGTGCCCCCAGGCTGGCAGCGCAGTGCGCACTGACCCCCCTCCTCATCCTCCATCACCTCCGCTCCAACCTTCCCCATCACCCCAACCTTCCCCATCACCCCAACCTTCCCCATCACCCCAACCTTCCCCATCACCCCAACCTTACCCCCCTGGACGGCCGAGCACGGCACAGGACAAACGCGCCATGTCACATGCCTTCACGCACGGCCTCAACCGCACTCAACCGCATTTTAAAATCTTTCACAATACCCTGCTGTCCCCCCCCCTTGTGTGCTTGCCTGCTAGTGCTCGTGCTTCTCCGGATCAAGAGAATGGAGGTGGGATGCAGTGAGAGGGGAGGAGGCGAGGGGGGTGGGGGCCGAGGGTTGTGTGAGAGGGAGGGCATCGCCATGAGTCAACTACCTTGCCAATTCATTTCACCTCATCTGCTGCCCTGCAATTTGATGTCCCTCCCCATCCCACCCATTCCCTCTGGACACGCGGGCAGCAGCGCAGCCCTTGGGTCAGGGTGGGTGGGTGCATATCTTAGAGTCATCTCATAACTCTTGACTTGTGAGTTGACTCATAAGTAATCTCGCTCGGGTGAGGTCGGGTGGGTGCATATCTTAGAACCATTTCAGAGCTCTCGCTTCCTCTATCGCTCTCTCCCCCCTCCACTACCCCCATCCCCTGCAGGGCATGGTAGCAGCGGCACAACGCGTGGATGAGGTTGGGTTGGGAGAACGAGGCGCGTGGGTGCATATCTTAGAGACGCTCGCCTCCACTCCACTCGCCTCCACTCCACTCGCCTCCACTCCACTCCACTCCACTCCACTCCACTCCACTCCACTCCACTCCACTCCACTCCACTCCACTCCACTCCACTGCGCCCACCCCGGAAGGCACTGTCTCGCTGGATGGCGGGCACACTTTTGGGTCACATGGCGTGGTGAGAGGAGGGGAGCGGACACGAGGGGCAGGGGGGAAAGGGGAAGGGGGGAGACGATGGAATGAGAGCAAGTGGGATCGTGCATGTGCGATGTGATGCTGCTGGGTATTCACACCCCCACCCCCCCCGAACCCATGACCCCACCTCATGTCCCCCCAAATGATCTCTTCCCGCCGTTCCTCCCCACCCCTCCCTCCCCACCCCTATGGCTTCCCCAGGCTGGCAGCGCAGTGCCGCCCCTCGTCATCCCGGTGGTGCATGTCGGCATGCACCGCGTGCAAGCTAGAGGACAAACGCTGCCGGCCGTAGGCCAACGGGTAAAGCCGGCTTTCCCATCCATGCCTATCCATGCCTATCCATGCCCATCCATGCCCATCCATGCCCATCCATGCCCATCCATGCCCATCCATGCGCTCTACCGATTACCTATCTTTCACTGATATTTATACCTCTTGCACCTACCCTCCCCTCCCCTCCCCTCCCCTCCCCACCCTCCGACTCCCGCCACCTTCCCCCCTTCCTCCTCTCGCCTCCGTGCCTTCCCAGCTGGCAGGGAGGGTGGGCGACCTGATGGATACCTCAGGTGGGCGACCTGATGGATACCTCAGGTGGGCGACCTGATGGATACCTCAGGTGGGCGACCTGATGGATACCTCAGGTGGGCGACCTGATGGATACCTCAGGTGGGCGTCACATCCTCCAAACACACACGCGTCTTACTCCTCCCTTCCACCATCCTCTCCTTCCTCTCTCACCTCTCTCGCCCTCCCCTCTCTCCTCGCAAGTGGCAGTGATGGTGCATGGCATCTTGGGTCTGCAGTGATGGTGCATGACATCTTGGGTCTGCACCATCACTGCCGCCTGCATGGCAGGCGGCGTGGGTGGCGCGGTGTGAGGCGGAGCTAGAGCTGCTGCTGGACGTGCTCGTGTGGCGCTTCTCCCTCTGGGCCGACCGCCCCCTGCCTGGCTGTGCGCTCATGAACCTCCGCTTTAGGGACGAGCGTGCGGCACGCGCGGGGGCGGGGGCGGCTGCACCGCCCGCTGTACCAGGTAGGGTGATCTGCCCTGCGTGGCTGGGATTGGGAATGGGGATGGCGGCTGGGAATGGGAATGGCGGCTGGGAATGGGAATGGTGGCTGGGAATGGGAATGGCGGCTGGGAATGGGAATGGTGGCTGGGAATGGGAATGGCGGCTGGAATAGGATGTGCTGCATGCCATATGGGATGTGCTGCATGCCATATGGGATGTGCTGCATGCCATATGGGATGTGCTGCATGCCATATGGGATGTGCTGCATGCCATATGGGATGTGCTGCATGCCATATGGGATGTGCTGCATGCCATATGGGATGTGCTGCATGCCATATGGGATGTGCTGCATGCCATATGGGATGTGCTGCATGCCATATGGGATGTGCTGCATGCCATATGGGATGTGCTGCATGCCATATGGGATGTGCTGCATGCCATATGGGATGTGCTGCATGCCATATGGGATGTGCTGCATGCCATATGGGATGTGCTGCATGCCATATGGGATGTGCTGCATGCCATATGGGATGTGCTGCATGCCATATGGGATGTGCTGCATGCATACCGTCATCCACACCATCAGCAGCAGCATCCTCCCTTGCCCTTCCTGCCCTCCTATCGCAGGTGACAGAGACTCCATCCACATCTCCGATCCCACCTGCTGCATTCTTACCACCACCAACATCCTCCCCTCCACCAACATCCTCCCCTCCACCAACATCCTCCCCTCCACCAACAGCCTCCCCTCCACCAACATCCTCCCCTCCACCAACATCCTCCCCTCCACCAACATCCTCCCCTCCACCAACATCCTCCCCTCCACCAACATCCTCCCCTCCACCAACATCCTCCCCTCCACCAACATCCTCCCCTCCACCAACATCCTCCCCTCCACCAACATCCTCCCCTCCACCAACTTCCTCCCCTCCACCAACATCCTCCCCTCCACCAACATCCTCCCCTCCACCAACATCCTCCCCTCCACCAACATCCTCCCCTCCACCAACATCCTCCCCTCCACCAACATCCTCCCCTCCACCAACATCCTCCCCTCCACCAACATCCTCCCCTCCACCAACTTCCTCCCCTCCACCAACATCCTCCCCTCCACCAACATCCTCCCCTCCACCAACATCCTCCCCTCCACCAACATCCTCCCCTCCACCAACATCCTCCCCTCCACCAACATCCTCCCCTCCACCAACATCCTCCCCTCCTCTCCCCTTCCTTCCGCTCCCCTGCCATCCCTCCTCTACTCCCTCGTCCCTGCCCGCACTTCTCCCAGGTGGCACTGATTGTGGGCGACCCCATTGACATCTCCGATCGGCTGCACTCCTACCGCCATCCGCAGCAGCATCACCACCCTCACAATCACCATGACCATCTGCAGCTCCAGCAGCTGCAGCAGCACCTCCACAGCTCACACAGTTAGAGCAGCACACCAACCCCACACACCAACACACCTCCCATCCACCCTCACCCCCCTCGCCACACCCCCCTCCTCCCTTCGCCCTGCTGGACGCCGTCAGTGCGCGCATAGGGGCGCACCTGCAGCGCCTGCACGCCACCCTGCTGGCACGTGAACGGCAACTACTTGAAGGGGGGAGAGAGCCCCTATTGCTTGAGGAGGCCGCTCTGATGGAAGGGGGTTTGGCGGGGGAGGAGTGGTTGGCAGTGGAGGGTCGTGTGGCCAAAGTGTGCAAGGCGTGGAAGAGCGTGTGGTTGGTCGCGCCGATGGCTGGGACGGAAGGATTGGTGGGTGGTGGGAATGATGGGAGGGGTATGGACTGCCAGACTACGGGAATCGTGGCTCTGCAAAGGAGGGGAGGTGGTAGCACTGAGAACCCTAAGGAGAGCAATTGGAGTGGCTGCTGAGAAACCGATGCAGCAGGTCAGATGGGCAGAGGAGCTTGGGAGGCCGGTTGATTGGACGGGAATTATTGGTACACGGGACTCAATGGTGGTCCCCTCCAGAGCAAGGCAGATGCTTCTCAGACTTCACAGCAGGAACCTGCAAGTGGGCGCCAGGCTTCCCTTCTTGGGCGACCTGGCACGGTGCCGGCACTGTGGGGGAGAAGAGACCACCGATCACTGCCTCATGACGTGTCCGGAGGTGGACGGAGTTATTAAAAAGCTGCATGTGGCGCTGAAGGTTTTTGGGGTCAGGGAGGAGGCAAAATGTGTTTGCGATTTCCTTTCCCGGGGTACCACCACGAAGTCGAGGTTTCCGGCCTCCCCTCCCCTCCCCTCCCCTCCCCTCCCCTCCCCTCCCCTCCCCTCCCCTCCCCTCCCCTCCCCTCCCCTCCCCTCCCCTCCATCGCCCCTGCGCTCATCTTACAGGTGGCAGTGATGGTGGCCGGCCGATGGGCATGGGTGTCACCTGCTTCACAAACGCATCCCGCTTCTCCCATCCGCCCTCCTCTCATTCCCCTACTCTCTTGTCCCTGTGTTCCTCTCCCAGGTGGCAGTGATGGTGGGCGACCCCATTGCCATCTCCGACCCCATTGAACTTGTTGATTGTTATTTCTCAATGCTCTCCGCCATGGCTCCTGGCAGCGACTTAACGCCATCAATGTCAACCTTCCATGCATCAGTTTTAATATCTGAGTACAGATTCGGAACCTACGCAGCAAGAGCTTGCTTCCAGCACCAACATCGTGTTTATAGAGATCATTTGGTCGTCGTCGCTTCTCCTGGAAAAAGTTCCAGAGCATCCAAGACAGGGCCCAAAATTGGTTTAGGCCTACTCTTCCAAATCAGGGTACCAGGCCCTCCTGGAACAGACCCCTAGGGTAAAATTTTTCGTACCTTGTTTTCAGTACCTCCAGTACCTCCAGCAGCTCCAGTACCTCCAGCAGCTCCAGAAGCTCCAGGCCCAGAGCCGACACCTCGAGTCCCAGGGTCTCCAACCTCTGTGTCTCCAGCAGCAGCACCCCCAGAACCAGCACCTCCAGTCCCAGGGTCTCCAACCGCAGGGTCTCCAGCAGTAGCACCCCCAGAACCAGCACCTCCAGCTCCAGGGTCTCCAACCTCAGCGTCTCCAGCAGCAGCACCCCCAGAGCCAGCACCTCCAGTCCAAGGGTCTCCAGCCTCAGTGTCTCCAGCACGAGCCCCTCCAGAACCAGCAACTCCAGCACCTCCAGTAGACAAAGGACCAGCACGACTCCGAGCTCCAGCAGCGCGACGCTGACGGCGACCGTACCAGTCCTGCAGCTGCTGTGGGGTGAGAGGCACACGGGGACGAAGGCGGCCACTCCAAGGAGACCGCGCAACAGCAGACTCAGAACCCTCAGCGCCCGCACCCCCAACGGCTCCAGAACCTCCGGTGTCAGTACCCTCAGCACCAGTACCTCCAGCGACTCCAGAACCTCCAGCGCGAGCACCCTCAACAGCTCCAGGACCTCCAGCTCCAGCGCCACCAGGACTAGGCCCTCCAGCAGCTCCTGAACCTCCAGCGCCAGCACCCTCAGTAGCTCCAGAACCTCCAGCGTCAGTACCGCCAAGCTCAGCACCCCCAGACCCCTCACACGCAGGCTCAGCACCACCAGGCTCTACACCCTCAAGCTCCGCACCCTCAGGCTCAGTACCCCCAGACTCAGCACCCCCAGGCTCCGCACCCCCAGGCTCAGCACCCCGAGCAGGACCACTCGCAGGAGGACCTGAGTCACCAGTGACCTCAACCGGCGCAGTCAAGGGAGGAGGGTTACTTGAGAAACACCTGAAGGAGCAGGACCGGGAGCGGGGAGGGGGTCTACCTGGGGAGCACCTGGAGCAAGGAAGAGCGGCGGGGGGGGGAGCGAGGCAGTGCGGTAGGGGAAGAGACGGTAAAAGGGAACCGACTCGTCGAACGTGACGTCCTGAGACGCAAAGACACGGCGCGAGGTGGGGTGGTAAAACTGCCAACCAGGCGCGTCAGGGACAAAGCCAAGGAAGACACAGGGAACAGCGCGGGCGGAGAGCTTGTCCGCGGTGGTATCGCGGACAAAGGCACGAGCACCCCAGACCCGGAAACGCGACGCATCGCCAACCTTCCCCGTCCACAGCAGTGTGGGCGAGGTCTCCGGCAAGGAGACACGGGGCCAGAGGTTGAGCTGATGCGCGGCGTACCGGACCGCAAACGGCCACAGAAAATGGGGGGCAGCCGCATGGATCATGGAGGTACGAGCGACCTCCATGACTAAGCCAATGCGGCGCTCAGCAACCCCATTCTGCTGCGGAGAGGCCGGAAGCGTGAACGACTGGGTGATGCCGTGCTCCGCACAGTAGGCTGCCAAGAGGTCGGAGGAGAACTCACCACCTCTGTCAGAGTGCAGACGCAGGACAGGAAAGTCCGACCGGAACCGCTCGCGGAGCTGGAGACGAACAGCGCGGATCCAGGGGATCAAAACAGCAGGGACGTCCCCCTTGCTCTGCAAGGGGAAGACCGTGGTGTAACGCGTGTAGTCGTCGACGACCAGCAGGAAGTACCGCTCGCGGCCCTGTCCCTGGACGCGGGCTGGGCCCCACACGTCCAGATGGAGCGTCTGCAGTGGAGCCTCTGTGGGAGGAAACGAGGAGGAGTGAGGAGCGGCGCGCTGCCGCCCCTCGACGCAAGGAATGCAGGGCGGCGCAGGCGAGGGAGGGAGGGCAGGCAGGGACCTGGGAAGACCAGAGACCAGGGAGCGAGAGTGCATGCTACGCAGGCGAGGCAAGGAGGGGTGACCAAGGCGGTGGTGCCACAGGAGAGTGTCGTGCGACAAAGCGCGACACTCGCAGGGGGCCGCCAGCTGACCAGACGCAGACGCAAACGCAGACGCAGACGCAGCTACCTGAGGGGACTCAGTGGTCAGTGTGTACAGACTCGAGCCAGGTGCACGGGTGAACGTGGCCAAGTGCCGGCCCGTCCTAGCACACGTACAGTGAGTCACTCGCTGACTCGCAGGAGTGAACTGGTCAACCCCCCCATCCTGGAGGTCAGCTCCACTCACCAAGTTCGTAGAGAACGAGGGGAGGTAAAGACCTGACAGCGAGCCGGACGGGACGGCCGGACACGGCAGAACCGTGGAATAGTGGGCAAGGACTGGACCCCCAGAGGGGTCCGCCAGGGAGACCGGGACTGGCCGACGGAGCGGCGTAAGTGCGGTGCAGTCGCGAAAGAAGGAGCGGGAAGCTCCTGAGTCAAGGGTGAAGGTGTGCGAGACCGCAGTGGGCGCAGTACCAGAGAGAGCAGACACAGCAGCACCTGATGCCACGGCCTCACCAGTACCTAGAGCAGTAGACGTACTAGCACCGAGAGCAGCAGCCTCACCAGCACCTAGAGCAGGAGACGCACTAGCACCTAGGGCAGCAGCCTCACCAGGGTCAGGCGGTACGCACAGGCAACAGGCACGGTCAGCACTAGTAGACAATGCATACATGGCAGTGAGAATAGCATCATAGTCAAGCGCAAAGATATCTACCCTCTGTCTATGCAGCTCCAGCCAGGTGGGGAGCTCAGCCTCGTCGCCAAACACTGTGCGCCAGTCGTCGCTCAGACGGGCGAAGCAGCGGGACTGTGTGTGACCAAGCGTCCCACAAGGCTGACCAGTCCTAGCACCTGTGCGAATGACGTACGGGCAGCGGACTGTACGCGTAGACCTGCTACACTGAGCGTACCACTCCTGGAGCTGCCGGGGCGTAAGTGTCTCACGTGGACGTCCCTGCAGCTGCAGCTGGCCACTGCCAGACGCTCCCAACTGACCAGCTCCAGGGCGACAGCTACGACGGCTACCGCGACAACCCCAGCTAGTATACCACTCACTAAGCTGCTGAGGCGTCAGAGGCTCGCGTGAATGTCGCTGGAGCTGCATCTGGCCACCTGCCAGTAGCAGTAGCGCAGGAAAGGCAGGCGCGGCAGGCAGGCAAGCAAGCAGGCAGGCAAGCAGGCAGGCAGGCAGGCCGGCAGGTAGGCAGGCAGCCAGGCAGGCAGGCAGGCAGGCAGACAGGCAGGCAGGTAGGCAGGCAGGCAGGCAGGCAAGTAGACACGCAGGCAGACAGGCAGGCAGGCAGGCAGGCCGGCAGGCAGGCAGGCAGCCAGGCCGGCAGGCAGGCAGGCAGACAGGCAGGCCGTCAGGCAGGCAGGCAGGCGCTCACCAAAGGCTGGGAGAGCAGGGCCGGCGCTCGAGTAGGCGCACGACAGCGGCGACGTCGGGGCCGCAAAACCGGCTGCAGAGCAGGGCCGAAACAGCTGGAGGGCGCTGCCGCGTCAGCGGCAGTAGCAGGGTGGGGCCGCGTCAGCGGCAGGTCGGGGTCGTGGCAGCTGCAGGGCGGGGCCGCATCAGCGGCAGGTCGGGGCCATGGCAGCTGCTGGGCGGGGCCGCATCAGCGGCAGGTCGGGGCCGAGGCAAAGGGCCGCGCGCGGCCGCGCTAGGGAGTAGCGGGCCGCGCGCGGCTCGGCGCGGGCTGTTGCGGGCCGCGCGCGGGCCGTGCGAGGCAGGAGCAGGCCTCGCGCGGCTCGGCACGAGCTGCTGCGGGCCGCGCGCGGGCTGCGCGAGGCCGTAGCAGGCCGCGCGCGGCTCGACGCGGGCTGCGCGGGCTCGGCGCGGGCTGCGCGCGGCAGCTGCGAGCTGCGCGCGGCTCGGTGCGGGCTGCGCGCGGTTGCAGCGGGCTGTGCGCGGCTCGGTGCAGGCTGCGCGCGGCTGCAGCGGGCTGCGCGCGGCTCGGTGCGGGCTGCGCGTGGCTGCAGCGGGCTGCGCGCGACTCGGGGCGGGCTGCGCGATCTCGGTGCGGGCAGCGCGCGGTAGCAGCGTGTGTGCGGGCCCGACAGGCGTGTAGAGGCGGCGCGCGGGCCTTACGGGCCTCTAGGGGAAGCGCGCAGGCAAGGCAAGGCAAGGCAAGGCATACAAGGCAAGGCAAGGCTACGTGGGGTAGCGCGGTAACCGCAGCGGTAGGTGGGCCCGAAAAAAAAACGGTCCTACGGACCTTAGTGCTCTGATACCATGTTAGAATCTAGCAGCAGGAATGGATGAACTAACAGGATGCAGGAGTACAAGTAGTAAACCCTAACTAGGTTGTACCCCATATGGGCTACCCCACTACAGCCTAGACAATATGCAGCACATATAGTTTGACAGGTAAATCAACCACTAGACTGATTTGAGCAGGGTAGTTTTAGGCTAAGCCTGTTTTGATTACCGGCGACTTCACTATCGCGGTAAATTTTGTGGCGACTTCACTATCGCGTTCCAGACGGAAAAGGAATACGGTACGCGTCGCGGGCCACGACGCGCGGTGCAATGGGAAGCAGCGCGGCGCGCTACGGGAGACTCCTGTAGGGGGGGACGTTAAATGAATTCATGTCGGGAATTGCGTGTCGAAAAGCATGCTCTTTGTGGAAATCGTGTGTCAAAGAGGTGGGAGTGCTTCAATTTGTTTTTCGCTAACTCGCACTGTAACTACTTCCCCGTTACCATTGGTTCCGTCCTCGTCCCGCAGTGCTTGAGGTCTCAATCAAGTGGCAGCGATGCATAAAAAGTGTCTGGTTTCTTGTTCCGTCAGCATACTCCGTAGGGCCATCTCTCACGCTATCTTCTCCTCTCCTCTCACCCCGTGTGCGCCCCCGCAGTGCGGTTTTTGTGGGGGTGTGGTAAATTTTGACACCACACGAATTGTGGTCTGATTCACGTTAGGAAAGTTTCGGTAAAAGGGTAGTGTACACCATACCCTGATTCCGTCAGGCTAGCCTAAAAACCAATCAGGGTGAAATAAAACATGCTCTTTTAAGAGAAGGGTAACTATCTCGCATTCCTGATTTTGGCAGGGTAATCCTGAAAAAACGGCCGACCCCCAGGGTAATCAGGGCGTTTTACCCTGATATTTTGGGCCCTGATCCAAGATGGCGTCATAAGCTACATACAGGTTCAAGCCAAGGCTGGAAATGCAAATACAAGAAAACATTTCAACATAATGTCTTCAGAGTGTCGGCCTTTGCTGCCATTCAACTACAGTATTCTCCCGGATATAAGACCCTAGGGTCTTATGAAAAAATCAGAGAAAAAAGAGGGGGGTCTTGTCAAAGGCTTAGAAATGTATAGTACCCGGGTTTAATCATATGGACATATTTTTTGAAATAGTATTTGATTGCTTAGTTGTTGTGGGTGCTTCAGCATTTTTTTTTAATCATGGATAGGACCGCTGTCAAGAATGGAAGTTGCGTTTGATTGATGTGGGTTGGGGTACATATAGCAAACCCTAGCAACTGTACCCCCTAAGACAAACTTCACAACAGGCTACAACATTTGACACACCCCCATAGCCTAAGTGAGGGGTGTCTAGCAAAACCAAAAGTGTACGGTCACAAGACCAGTCACAAAGAAACAAAGCTCAGGGTGGATCACAACGTCACCACACACTCTGAGCACAAGCAACAGTGGCCACAAGGCCAGTCCAAGAGTTCACAAGTGTGTATAGCAAGAGTACAAGCAAAGCAAACAGTAAACTCAAGCCTATACACAACTAGAACCTGTGTCAACAAGGCCTAACTGCACACAACACCTCTGGTGGTCACAAGGCGGAAGCGCCTTGGTGAAGATGTCTGCAGTGTTGGCCTCGGACTCCACAAACTCGAAGCGAGCCTGTCCACGTCTCTGCAACTCTCGCAGAAGAAAGTACCTGACGTTAATGTGCTTCACTCTGCTCTCCAGTCGCGGCTCACGACAGAGGAGAATCGACGCCTTGTTGTCAGTGAACAAGGTTGGTGCAGAGCTCGGCCGCTCACCAAGGTCGGCGAGCAAGAAGGTCAACCAACGTAGCTCCTGTGCCGCCATGGCACCAGCGTAGATCTCAGCCTCAGCTGTAGAGGTCGAGACCGAAGAGGAGCGCGTGGACCGCCAGGAAACAGCTCCAGAACCCAGGCTGAAACAGTACCCCTGAGTAGACCTGTGAGTCTCAGTGTCGTCAGCGTAAGAAGAGTCACAGTGACCAGTAAGTACGACAGACTGCTGTCCTCCAAGAACTAGCCCCACGCCTGATGTCGTCGCTAGGTACTTCGCCACCCTCACAGCTGCTGTCCAGTGAACAGGGCGGTGTCTCCCTGGCGCAACAAAGCGCGCCAGGACACTGAGAGGGAAGGTTAGGTCCGGGCGAGTATAAGTCATCAGGTACATGAGGCAACCCACAAGCTCTGCGTAGGGACCACTAGGCTCAAACGGCTCGTCAGGAAAGGGTCCAGTGAGTCTGTGGTCAACAGCAAGAGGTGTGCGCTGTACTGTGGAGTGCTGAAGCCCGAACCGCTGAAGGACCTGCTGCACCATGTGTGACTGTGAAAGTGTAATGGTGCGAGCAGCTCTGTCCCTGGTGATCTGCAGACCAAGGTAGTGGCGCAACTCACCAAGGTCAGTGCACGTGTGTCTCTTCTGCAGTTCGGACTTCACGTCTGCCAAGGCAACCTTGTCAGGAGTGGCAAAAAACCAGGTCGTCGACGTATACCAGAACAAAGAACGGTGTGGAGCCACGACGAACGAACAACGACGGATCGACAGACGACGGCTGAAAACCAAGGTCAGCGAGAGTAGAACGAAGGGTGTCGTGCCACTCACAAGGAGCCTGACGGAGACCGTAGACTGGTCGCCTCAGCCTCCACTGGGTCTCAGGAGGGAAAGTGCCAGTGAAGGCAGAGGGACGACGCAGCCAGACCTCCTCGTGTAGGCTGCCCTGAAGAAAAGCAGTGGAGAAGTCGAGAGAGTGTAACTCGTAGTCTCTCTGTGCTACTACGTGTAGTAACACCCGAAGAGTGGTCATCTTCGGGATGGGCGCGAAGGTCTGAAAAAAGTTAAATCCCTCGCGCTGACTGAAACCTCTAGCCACGTAGCGCGCCTTGAAGACCGGAGGAGATCCCGGTGGCCGCTTCACCTTGTAGATCCACATGCCATCGACTACGTTTGCCCCAAGGGGGGGAACCTCGTCGACGTAGGTGCCTGTGGATCTGTAGGAGGCCATCTTTGCGTCCATGGCAGCTCTCCACTGAGAGGCCCAAGGCCCTGACACTGCCTCAGCGTAAGTGCGAGGAGTCGGTATGTCAAGGGCGTCGGGGTCTCCCTCAGGGGCGAGCAGCATGGCACAGAGATGAGGGGAAGCGGCTGCCAGGAACTCTAGCTCAAACTGCCTGTCCTCTAGGGCGTCACAGCCAAGGGCAGACACACCCCCGACGGCCAGAGGACTGGTAGGAGGAGCAGCCACAAGACTGGTGGCATAGTCAAGGCGGCGAGTAGAGGCAAACTTAGTGACTGCGGCAGTAAGAGCGGAGACAGAGGACAGAGAGGCACGAGGGTGGGTAACAAGAGAGGCGAGAACACGAGAGAGAACAGGACGGTACGTGTGGTAGTAGTCAGTGACAGGAGTAGAGAGGGAAGCAGTGAGAGCCGACTCAGAAGGAGACGGAAGCACAGACGGAGACGGACGAGGTGGACTAGAACGAAGTAAGGCAGTACGAAGGTCAGTGAAAGGAACAGGGGACGAGGGACGAGCACGAGGGGAGCGACGAGAGGCCCAAGTCTGAGAAGGAGGAGGGGACAACGAAGACTGAGAACGAGGGAAAACATTTAGCCGGAGAGGGGTCAGGAGGAGGAAGCGGAGGACCAGAGACGGGAGGAGAGGGGGAGGAGGAAGGAGAGCGAGAGGGGAGACCTAGAGTCCGAAGACCCGAGACAGGAGGAGGAGGCGGCTGCTGCTGCTGCCGCTGCTGCTGCGGCTGCTGCTGCTGCTCTGGCGGCGGCTGCTGCTGCTCCTCCTGCCGCTGCTGCGGCTCCAGCTGCGGCTGCTGCTGCTGCTCCTGCTGCTGCTGCTGCCGCTCCTGCTCCTCCAGCCGCTGCAACTCTCTCTCCAACTCCAGCTCCAACTCCAGCTGCTCCTCACGGGCACGGCGAACACGAGCCTGGAGCCGGGTCGGGTAGGGGTGGGGGGGATTAGTAATGTCCGGGGCCGCTGCAGCACCCGGTGCACCACCCCTAGAGTCAGCACCACCAACAGCAACACTGCTAAGCTCACCAGGACCCGTAGGGGGCGCACCCACACCCCCAGACGTAGCACCCCCAGAGGCAGCACCACCACCACCAGCTCCCGGAAGACGAGAATCTACTACAGCCACAGGCTCAGCCCCAACTCCAGCACCCCCAGAACTAGCACCGACAGGCTCCTCGCCACGAACACCGGCTCCCGCAGGGTCTGCAGCAGGCTGCGAGGAGGACTGCGGGGAAGGAGGCTGCACCTGAGGGGCTACAGAGAGGGGAGGGGTAGCCTGGGACACACCGGACGGGGCTACACCAGGGGAGGGGGGACGACAGGATGGCACTCGTGATGATGGCACTCGTGATGATGGCACTCGTGATGATGGCACTCGTGATGATGGCACTCGTGATGATGGCACTCGTGTTGATGGCACTCGTGATGATGGCACTCGTGATGATGGCACTCGTGTTGATGGCACTCGTGTTGATGGCACTCGTGATGATGGCACTCGTGTTGATGGCACTCGTGTTGATGGCACTCGTGTTGATGGCACTCGTGTTGATGGCACTCGTGTTGATGGCACTCGTGATGATGGCACTCGTGTTGATGGCACTCGTGTTGATGGCACTCGTGTTGATGGCACTCGTGTTGATGGCACTCGTGTTGATGGCACTCGTGTTGATGGCACTCGTGTTGATGGCACTCGTGTTGATGGCACTCGTGTTGATGGCACTCGTGTTGATGGCACTCGTGTTGATGGCACTCGTGATGATGGCACTCGTGTTGATGGCACTCGTGTTGATGGCACTCGTGTTGATGGCACTCGTGTTGATGGCACTCGTGTTGATGGCACTCGTGTTGATGGCACTCGTGTTGATGGCACTCGTGTTGATGGCACTCGTGTTGATGGCACTCGTGTTGATGGCACTCGTGTTGATGGCACTCGTGTTGATGGCACTCGTGTTGATGGCACTCGTGTTGATGGCACTCGTGATGATGGCACTCGTGTTGATGGCACTCGTGTTGATGGCACTCGTGTTGATGGCACTCGTGTTGATGGCACTCGTGTTGATGGCACTCGTGTTGATGGCACTCGTGTTGATGGCACTCGTGATGATGGCACTCGTGTTGATGGCACTCGTGTTGATGGCACTCGTGTTGATGGCACGCGTGTTGATGGCACTCGTGTTGAGGTGGTGGGAGGGGAGGGGGTGTGGCAGCGGCTGATGGCTCACCAGGTGCGCCAAGCAGCCTGCAAGGCTCATGTGCTCTCCACACCCCTCCCCTTGCGGACTAACCACCCTCGCATGCCTCACCCTCAACTCTCCCCGTCTGTGCATCCACCCTCCTCGTTCTCCTCCTCCTCTTCCTCCTTTTCCTCTCTGTCCTCCTTCTCTCCTTGCCTCTACCCACTTAATCGCAGTGCCTGCTTGCCTCTCACCCCCTCCTCCTCCTCCTCTCGCTCACCTCGCTCTTTTTCCTCCTCCTCTTCCTCTCCTTGCATTTATCCACCCTACCGCAGTGCCTCCTTGCCCCTCGCCTCCACATCCTCGTCTCCCTTTCACTCCTTTCGCTCCTCGCACTCCTCCTCCTCTGCTTACCTCCACGTGCATTCCTCATCAACCCCCACACAGCCATTCAACCAAACACACGTCCCCACCACATCGAGCCGCTGCCCCTCTGCGCCCACTCTCATCGCCTTTCTCTCAACCTGCCTCCCCTGCCCTCTCCCGCCTGCCCTCTCACTCCACTCACGAGCCTACCACCCCAAGAGGCCCCCTTCCTAGTGCCCCCAGTTGGCCCGGTTTTCTTCGCCCTGCCCTGTGCACCAGCCCGCACTATCAGCAAGGCAGGGCGGGGCAACCTCTGGCTTTGCCTCGCAGCGTGTCGTGGGCAGACGCGCAGGGAAAGGCTCCCACAGAGGAGCTTCAGTTCTCCGTGCGCGATAGACAGTAACAGAGAAGAGAGAGTTGGCGCAGTTGCAGACAGCTCAGCACAGGTCAGCTACAAAGCCTGCACTGCAGCTGACCAGCCAAAGGGGTCATGTGCGGTGGACGTGCTGGGAGGAGGGGGGTGAAGGGAGGAGAGGAGGAAAGGGGGGGTGTGCATGCTGCCATGCCAGCCAGTCATAAGGATTTTCAGTTGACTCAAAAGACGTGCTGAGGGGGGTTGGGTAGACGGAGGAAGATTCTGCATGCCGGCGGCCCAGTCACCTGGGTTTTTTTTCCCTGCTGGTCAAGTGGGGCTTCATGCACCTTGGCCATCAAATGGCTCTTGCTCCTGACTGGCTGTTGGCGCATACATCATCACTCAGCACACGTGCCTTTTAACCCTCGGCTCGAGTGGTTTCACCTGGACACACTAACACTAGGTACTTACGAATGGTGGTGCCAGTTGCCTGTTCTTGTGCCGTGCAAGGGCATTCACTTGTCCAGGCTACCTGGCACCACCACCACCACCACCACCACCACCACCACCACCACCACCACCACCACCACCACCACCACCACCACCACCACCACCACCACCACCACCACCACCACCACCACCACCACCACCACCACCACCACCACCACCACCACCATTGCGTGCTCGCGCCGGAGTTGCTCCTCCTAGTGTAATGACGCGCTGCGCTGCGCCGTCTTTTTGTGCCCTACAAGGGCATTTCATTTCGCCCATGCAGGCGAGGCTACCTACCTGGCACCACCACTGTTTGCTTGCACCAGATCTGCTTCACATACCGTATCTTTTCGGTACTCCTTTTCCTCCTGGTGTAATGTTCTGTTTGGTTCTGTAATAAAGCTATTTTATGTGCTTGGGACTTGCCTGCCATGTTTTTGTGCTTGGGACTTGCCTGCCATGTTTTTGTGCTTGGGACTTGCCTGCCATGTTTTTGTGCTTGGGACTTGCCTGCCATGTTTTTGTGCTTGGGACTTGCCTGCCTTTTTTTTGCAGGGGACCCGTCTGTCCCCATGTTTTTGTGCCATGCAAGGGGGTTCGCTCATCCAAGCTGCCTTGCATCTTTGCACCAGAGTTACGATACTCTGCAGCAGCCTCGCTTTTCCCCTGGTGTACCGGTACTGCATTGTGGACAAGTCCGCTATGTGCACACACTGGTCTGTTGCACGGTAACCCACGACTGTGGTACGATACCGGTACATGTACCGTAAGTGACTGCCTTGTGCACCGCATCATCTCCCGCCAAGAGTGCTTGTGAGCAGTACATGTGAGGATCGACAACAGGTTAAAAAGTTCAAAAGTTGGCTGCTATGCAATGTCATGGTGCCAGCAGAGGCAAGGCACACTCCACTGCACTCCACTGCTCTGCTCGCCATGTGCCGGTAGTAGATCAGAGCAGACCAGAGCAGAGCAGCTCACACTGATCTGCCTGGATCCGACCCAAGTATCCCTAGCTACCGGTATCAGTAAGCACAGCTGTAGAGCAGGAATCATGCATGGGTAAGCTTACCGGTACCCGCCAGTCGTATCCTTGGTGGACAGCAGTTTCTTGAGGTCACGATGACTGTTCCATGCAAGTGCATTCACTCAGTACACGTGTGCAGCACGCTCAGGGCATGCACAGTGCCGTGTGGGGCACGAGAGGTGCGACCCATGGCAACATGCCATCTTTGCGTGTGTACATTGATGCCCACCCACAGCACAGCCAGAAGTAGAGCCAAACATTGCTTCCTGCTACTACTCCTGCTGCAACTGCTCATGCTGCTTGTGCTCCCACTGAAGCCACGAGCAGATCAGCTGATGGCCTTATCAAGGCGTCGCCACTGACTTCCACCCACGGCACAGCGGGCAGCCAACCCAAACATCAGCGCCACCCTCTCCGCCTCCTGCTGCCTCGCCACTGCCACTGCCGCAGCTGCTGCTGCTTTTGCCCACTGGGAGTGCAACAGACCAGCTGCACCGTGCCTGCTGCTGCTGCTGCTGATGCTGCTGCTGACACCAGAGGGTGAAGCATCAGCCATGTGGGAGGCGAGTGCAAGGGAGTGCCATCTGTGATCCTCCAAGCAGCTGAGGGGATGGGTAGTGAGAGGGAAGGGCCAATGTGAAACGCGACTGTCAATGGGGTGTAGTTTCCAGTGGGGGTGATGTGACTCACTCCACTCAAGCCCAGCGCCCGCCACTCTGCTCTCAACAACAGTTTGAGTGGAAACCGCGTAGACGTCACCGCCACGATCCCTAGCACCCCCTCCATCGTTCCCACCACCCACTGTCACTGCTGCCCCTGCCCCACCCATTGGTGCTGCTATCTCACCATCAGGCACAGGCCCCTCCATGCCCAGCACTCTCCCCTCTAAACCTGCCACACGCCCCTCAAGAGACGCCTGCTCATGCGCCAGCAGGTGGGAGTGCAGGCGCTGCAGGTGCGCCCCTATGCGCGCACTGATGGCGTCCAGCAGCGCGGAGGGGGGAGGGGGACATGGTGCTGGGAAGGCCGGCGGATGGGCGGTTTGATGGTCGGTAGGGGTGCTGCTGCTGCTGCTGCTGCTGCTGCTGCTGCTGCTGCTGCTGCTGCTGCTGCTGCTGCTGCTGCTGCTGCTGCTGCTGCTGGTGCGGGTGATGGTGTGCTGCGCATGCTGGCTTTGGTGCTGGCGCTGCTGGTGCTGCTGATTCTGCTGCTGGTGGCGGTGCGCGTGCAGCAGGTCAGAAATGTCGATGGGATCTCCCACCATCACTGCCACCTGTGGGATGCGAACGCAGAGCAAGAAGGCAGAGGAGGGAATGGAGGGGACGGGAGGGGAGGGGAGGGGAGGGGAGGGGAGGGGAGGGGAGGGGAGGGGAGGGGAGGGGAGGGGAGGGGAGGGGAGGGGAGGGGAGGGGAGGGGAGGGGAGGGGAGGGGAGGGGAGGGGAGGGGAGGGGAGGGGAGGGGAGGGGAGGGGAGGGGAGGGGAGGGGAGGGGAGGGGAGGGGAGGGGAGGGGAGGGGAGGGGAGGGGAGGGGAGGGGAGGGGACCGGAGGGGACGGGAGGGGAGGGGAGGGGATGGGAGGGGACGGAAGGGGATGGGACGGAAGGGACGGGAGAGGACGGGAGGGGACGGGAGGGGAGGGGAGGGGAGGGGAGGGGAGGGGAGGGGAGGATGATGCTATTGGTACTGCTGGTGTGGGTGCGCGTGCAGCAGGTCAGAGATGTCAATGGGATCTCCCACCATCACTGCCACCTGCGAGATGCGCGCAGGGTGGGGAAGGGAGGACAGGCGAGGGGGAAGCGCAGGGATGGGTGGGAGGGGAGTAGTGGTGGCGGGCAGGGCGGAAGCGGGGAGGGCAAGGAGGGCAGGTGCGGCAGCCGGTGGGGCAGGCAGGGCAGGTGTGAGAGGAAAGCCGGATGAGAAGAGAGGAAAGCCGGATGAGAAGAGAGGAAAGCCGGATGAGAAGAGAGGAAAGCCGGATGAGAAGAGAGGAAAGCCGGATGAGAAGAGAGGAAAGCCGGATGAGAAGAGAGGAAAGCCGGATGAGAAGAGAGGAAAGCCGAATGAGAAGAGAGGAAAGCCGGATGAGAAGAGAGGAAAGCCGGATGAGAAGAGAGGAAAACCGGATGAGAAGAGAGGAAAGCCGGATGAGAAGAGAGGAAAGCCGGATGAGAAGAGAGGAAAGCCGAATGAGAAGAGAGGAAAGCCGAATGAGAAGAGAGGAAAGCCGGATAAGAAGAGAGGAAAGCCGGATGAGAAGAGAGGAAAGCCGGATGAGAAGAGAGGAAAGCCGGATGAGAAGAGAGGAAAGCCGAATGAGAAGAGAGGAAAGCCGAATGAGAAGAGAGGAAAGCCGGATGAGAAGAGAGGAAAGCCGGATGAGAAGAGAGGAAAGCCGGATGAGAAGAGAGGAAAGCCGGATGAGAAGAGAGGAAAGCCGGATGAGAAGAGAGGAAAGCCGGATGAGAAGAGAGGAAAGCCGGATGAGAAGAGAGGAAAGCCGGATGAGAAGAGAGGAAAGCCGGATGAGAAGAGAGGAAAGCCGGATGAGAAGAGAGGAAAGCCGGATGAGAAGAGAGGAAAGCCGGATGAGAAGAGAGGAAAGCCGGATGAGAAGAGAGGAAAGCCGGATGAGAAGAGAGGAAAGCCGGATGAGAAGAGAGGAAAGCCGGATGAGAAGAGAGGAAAGCCGGATGAGAAGAGAGGAAAGCCGGATGAGAAGAGAGGAAAGCCGGATGAGAAGAGAGGAAAGCCGGATGAGAAGAGAGGAAAGCCGGATGAGAAGAGAGGAAAGCCGGATGAGAAGAGAGGAAAGCCGGATGAGAAGAGAGGAAAGCCGAATGAGAAGAGAGGAAAGCCGGATGAGAAGAGAGGAAAGCCGGATGAGAAGAGAGGAAAGCCGGATGAGAAGAGAGGAAAGCCGGATGAGAAGAGAGGAAAGCCGGATGAGAAGAGAGGAAAGCCGGATGAGAAGAGAGGAAAGCCGGATGAGAAGAGAGGAAAGCCAGATGAGAAGAGAGGAAAGCCGGATGAGAAGAGAGCGCCCAAGCATCAGTGCAGGGTGCGCGTGGAGAGAATGGTCAGACGCACAGTTTTCTTTAGAGAGCTGGAAGATGGAAACATGAAGGTGGAAACATGAAGGTGGAAACATGAAGGTGGAAACATGAAGGTGGAAACATGAAGGTGGAAACATGAAGGTGGAAACATGAAGGTGGAAACATGAAGGTGGAAACATGAAGGTGGAAACATGAAGGTGGAAACATGAAGGTGGAAACATGAAGGTGGAAACATGAAGGTGGAAACATGAAGGTGGAAACATGAAGGTGGAAACATGAAGGTGGAAACATGAAGGTGGAAACATGAAGGTGGAAACATGAAGGTGGAAACATGAAGGTGGAAACATGAAGGTGGAAACATGAAGGTGGAAACATGAAGGTGGAAACATGAAGGTGGAAACATGAAGGTGGAAACATGAAGGTGGAAACATGAAGGTGGAAACATGAAGGTGGAAACATGAAGGTGGAAACATGAAGGTGGAAACATGAAGGTGGAAACATGAAGGTGGAAACATGAAGGTGGAAACATGAAGGTGGAAACATGAAGGTGGAAACATGAAGGTGGAAACATGAAGGTGGAAACATGAAGGTGGAAACATGAAGGTGGAAACATGAAGGTGGAAACATGAAGGTGGAAACATGAAGGTGGAAACATGAAGGTGGAAACATGAAGGTGGAAACATGAAGGTGGAAACATGAAGGTGGAAACATGAAGGTGGAAACATGAAGGTGGAAACATGAAGGTGGAAACATGAAGGTGGAAACATGAAGGTGGAAACATGAAGGTGGAAACATGAAGGTGGAAACATGAAGGTGGAAACATGAAGGTGGAAACATGAAGGTGGAAACATGAAGGTGGAAACATGAAGGTGGAAACATGAAGGTGGAAACATGAAGGTGGAAACATGAAGGTGGAAACATGAAGGTGGAAACATGAAGGTGGAAACATGAAGGTGGAAACATGAAGGTGGAAACATGAAGGTGTAACCAATCTGAACGCATGAGAGATGGGACGATGAGGGGTGGTAGTGGAAGTAGTGACAAGTGGAAGGGAATCTGAAGGTGATGTGCATGGATGGGCATGGATGGGTATAGATGGGTATTGATGGGCATGGTTGGGTATGGATAAGCATGGGTGGGCATGGCGCGGAAGCGGGCTTTACCCGTTGGCCTACGGCCGGCAGCGTTTGTCCTCTAGCTTGCACGCGGTGCATGCCGACATGCACCACTGGGATGATGAGGGGCGGCACAGTGCACTGCGCTGCCAGCCTGGCGGGAAGCATGGGGGGAGAGAGGCGGTCATAGCGACGGTGGGATGCGGTCATAGCGACGGTGGGATGCAGTCATAGCGACGGTGGGATGCGGTCATAGCGATGGTGGGATGCGGTCATAGCGATGGTGGGAGGCGGTCATAGCGATGGTGGGATGCGGTCACAAGCCAGCCCTGGGGGCACAATGGGTTGTGTGATGGGGTAGAGAGGGGTTGATGGGTGGTTGTGTCATGGGCGGGGGGGAGGGGGGAGGGGGGGTTTGGGGTTGATGGGTGGTTGTGTGACGGCACTGCATGTCCAGCCTCAGCGCATCATGGGGGGACGCGGTGGTCAAGGTGGGCCAATGCGTGGGATGGTATTGGGGGAAATGATTCGAGGGGGTGATTCGAGGGGGTGATTCGAGGGGGTGATTCGAGGGGGTGATTCGAGGGGGTGATTCGAGGGGGTGATTCGAGGGGGTGATTCGAGGGGGTGATTCGAGGGGGTGATTCGAGGGGGTGATTCGAGGGGGTGATTCGAGGGGGTGATTCGAGGGGGTGATGAGAGGGGGGCATGTGAGGGGGGCATGTGAGGGGGGCATGTGAGGGGGGCATGTGAGGGGGGCATGTGAGGGGGGCATGTGAGGGGGGCATGTGAGGGGGGCATGTGTGGGGGGCATGTGTGGGGGGCATGTGTGGAGAGCGAGGAAGCTGAGCCGCAGCAGCAGCAGCAAGACGTGAGAAATGATTGAAGGCCTGCGAGCATAAAACGTTGAATGCACTGTCACCTGGCTGGGCACCATACACATCCCACATCCATCAACCAACCCACCACATGCACCATCGCACATGCACCATTGCACATGCACCATTGCACATGCACCATTGCACATGCACCATCGCACATGCACCATCGCACATGCACCATCGCACATGCACCATCCCACATGCACCATTCCACATGCACCATCCGCCCTTATTCCATCCCACCAGCCCCACCCCACCCTCGCCCTTCCACCCTCCCCCAGAGCCCAGCCCCCCTCCCACCCCGCTTCACCCCTCTCAAACGTCCCCCTCCCTCCTCACCACGCCACGCCTCTGCGCATGGGGCCAACAGTGCGGCCGCCATCCAGCGAGCGAGTGCCCTCGGGGAAGATGTGCACCCACCCGCCCTCGCCCAGCCGCTGCGCTGCTGCCACCATGCCCTGAGGGGGGTTGGGGTGGTGGAGGGGGAGAGAGCGATAGAGACACATAGCTCTGAGCTGGCTCTTAAATGTGCACCCACCCGCCCTTACCCAGGCGCTGCGCCGCTGCTACCATGCCCTGTAGGAAGTTTGGGTTGGTGGAGGGGTAGGGAGCGGTGGAGAAAGAGAGTTGTGAGAAGACTGTAGAATGTGCTGCACCCACCCTCGTCCAGGCGCTGCTTCCCTCATGCCGAGCATCCAGAGGAGAGAGCAGGGGCCAAGGGCTCATGGCTCGCTGCAACCCCACCAAACCCCACCAAACCCCACCTCCCCCCGATTTCCTCCCCTCGCACACACACCCACTCACCGGCTGCTGCAAGCCCCCTCCCCGCTCGACTGGTAAAGCACGGAGCGAGGTGAAGAAGGCAGAGAGGAGGGGCGAGGAGAAGCAGCGGTCGGTGGCACAGAGGGTCCAGCGGAGGGCGGAGGGTTGGGAGAGCATGAGGGCTGGCGGCACCACCGCCGCCATGACCAGCGGGTCGTCCATTGCTGCCACGTGATTGGCCACCTGGTGGTGGGGGAGAGGAACGAAATGAAAGGTAGTGGGTAATGGAAAAATAGGGAAGGGCGAGCATGAGAGAGGGGGGTACGACTGCTGCCATGATTAGAGGGTCGTTCATCGCTGCCATGTGATTGGCCAGCTGACAGACAGACAGTGGGAAGGGGAGGGTGTGAAACGTGGCGGGGTGTGGAGAAAGGGGAGAGCATGAAGGAGGGCGGCACGACTGCTGCCATGACTAGAGGAGGAGCGTACAGCGCCGCCACATGAATGCACACCTGGTGGTCGGGGCAGGGAAGGGAAGGGGGTGACACGTTCTATTTGGTATCAGGGGCAGTCGAAATAAGCGGCACGGGTGGGTGGATTGATGAGGTGGCAGGTGGGGTGGGGGGAAGAGCAGGTGGGGCGTGTGGGGGGGGGGGGGAGAGGGGTGGGCAGGTGGCAGGGAGTGGGCAGGTGGTGGAAAGCGGCTGATGCGGGACGGAGAGGGATGGGAGGGTGGAAGGGGTGTGACAAGGAGGCAAACGGCAGCGCACACAAAGGTGGGGACGGGTTGGGGGTGCAGCAGCCACAGGGGGGGTGCAGCAGCCACAGGGGGGTTGCAGCAGCCACAGGGGGGGTGCAGCAGCCACAGGGGGGGTGCAGCAGCCACAGGGGGGGTGCAGCAGCCACAGGGGGGGTGCAGCAGCAACAGGGGGGGTGCAGCAGCGCACACACGGGGGAGGGGGGGCAGCAGGGGGTACCGTGAGGAGGGGCGTGCCGGGGGGGCGGTGGGCGATGGCGTTGGTGAGCTTGTGCGCGTCTATCACCTGGTGAAGGGGTTGGCGGGAGGGGGGTGGATGGGCGGAGCACAGGAGGATGGGCAGACGGGCGTGGGGGGCGGATGCGCGCGTGGGGGAGTGGATGTGGAACAGCGAGGCAGAGAGGGAGTGGAGGGGGGAAATAGGTCTGCAATAAAAAATATTGCAACGAGCACAACAGTCGACATGCGACCAAACTGTCGAGTACAGACCAAATAGAAGCTGTGACGCGAGTTAGAATGCTATATTGGTGACGCGAGTTAGCATGCGATATTGGTGACGCGAGTTAGCATGCGATATTGGTGACGCGAGTTAGCATGCTATATTGGTGACGCGAGTTAGCATGCGATATTGGTGACGCGAGTTAGCATGCGATATTGGTGACGCGAGTTAGCATGCGATATTGGTGACGCGAGTTAGCATGCGATATTGGTGACGCGAGTTAGCATGCGATATTGGTGACGCGAGTTAGCATGCGATATTGGTGACGCGAGTTAGCATGCGATATTGGTGACGCGAGTTAGCATGCTATATTGGTGACGCGAGTTAGCATGCGATATTGGTGACGCGAGTTAGCATGCGATATTGGTGACGCGAGTTAGCATGCGATATTGGTGACGCGAGTTAGCATGCTATATTGGTGACGCGAGTTAGCATGCGATATTGGTGACGCGAGTTAGCATGCGATATTGGTGACGCGAGTTAGCATGCGATACTGGTGACGCGAGTTAGCATGCGATACTGGTGACGCGAGTTAGCATGCGATATTGGTGACGCGAGTTAGCATGCTATATTGGTGACGCGAGTTAGCATGCGATATTGGTGACGCGAGTTAGCATGCGATATTAGTGACGCGAGTTAGCATGCGATATTGGTGACGCGAGTTAGCATGCGATATTGGTGACGCGAGTTAGCATGCGATATTGGTGACGCGAGTTAGCATGCAATATTGGTGCACCATGGATGGTGGGAGGGCGCAAGGCCAGCAGCAAAGCACAAGGCGCCAGGCACACACATCAACCCGCCTTGGTGCAATTGAGTGCGGTTGAGCGCACCTCAGTGCGGTTGAGACCGTGCATGAAGGCGTGTGACACGGCGCCCAGGGCGGGCAGCAGCACCGTCTGCGCCATGCGCACTGCCGCGCTCTGCTGCTCCCCGCCCGCCCCTATACCCCCCACCACCACGGCTAGCCTGCCCTCATCTGCCCCATGTGCCCCGCTCACCCCCTCCGCCTCGCCTCTCTCCCCGATCTCTCCCGTCGCCTCTATCCCTCTTGCTCTCACCGCCTCTGCTCCTGCGGCTCCTTGCCCATCCGCCGCATCAGTCACAAGCCCTGTGGTTCCCTCCGCAAATCGCGCCGTGATTCGCGCCTTGAATTGCGCGAGCACGCTGTTTCCCTTAAACACGCGCACCGCCGCCAGCGACGAGGTCGCCGCAGCCGCCGCCGTCGCCATCGCCGCCTTGCGGCCGCCGCCCGCCGCGACGGACGCTTGAAGCGAGCCGTAGGGAGCAGATCCGTAACTGCTGTGGTAACCCGACGCGTACAACCCCTGCGCGCGACACTTGACGCGATTCTTCCATTCGCGAAGCCGTTCGCGGATGGTTACACGGTTCGTGTGGAGGTGGTGTTGATCCACGCCAAGTGGCGTAGAATGATTGGCTTTTTCCATGACACGAAAAGCAGGGAGGGAAGCAGCTAGTGGGAAAATCGCTGGTCGCGTGGCTTAATCGCTCGTCGCGTGGCTTAATACGCGTGGCTTAATCGCTCGTCGCGTGGCTTAATCGCTAGTCGCGTGGCTCAATCGCTCGTCGCGTGGCTTAATCGTTCGTCGCGTGGCTTAATCGTTCGTCGCGTGGCTTAATCGTTCGTCGCGTGGCTTAATCGCGGATGGCGGCGAGCGTGGCGACTGAAGCTTGGTTTTGGCGAAGAGGAGTCTGTTTGGCAAGGCGCGGCAGGAAGCAGAGGTGCGGTGAGAGATCGAGCTTGTTTCTGCAGACGCAGGCACTTCCGCACAAAGCGCCAGATGGATGGCATATGGTGGCATATGGTGGCATATTGCCGCACCACTTGGTGCGGACTCCCCTGCACAGCACCAAATTGATGCTTCTTCTGGGGTTCTACTGGAGATCCTACGTGCTTCTTCTTAGAGGGCGTCTTCCTTGATTCCAGGCTCGGCAAACTGAACCTCTTCCCGAACCTGACGGGTGCTGTGCAGTGCAGTCCGCCCGCCTGTACCCAAAAGAACGCTGAACCACTGCAGCAAAAGCTATCCCCCACCCCCAGGCAAAATGGGTGCGGGACTGGTGCAGCCCTGGTTCACTCTCAGAGGGGGGATCCAAGGACCGCATCAAGTGGTTCGGGGCAGATATAAATTTCGCGGAAGCCTGATGCCGCACCATGTGATGTGGTGCTGTCCTGTCCGCCCCCGCATCAAGTGGTGCGGCAACAGAACACCGCCCAGGGAAATTGCTTTCGTTTGGGTCCAGTTCGGCAGGCATTAAAAAAACGGTTTCCCCGTTTGGGGCTACAGTAAACCGACCACCCTGGAACCTTCTTTGATAAGCGCGTGAAAGGTTATCTAGGCTCGATATAATCGGGTCATCGCCGAACCAGACAATAATGGAATGCCAATCGAACACCCCTGGCATTTTCCACCCGAGGAACCTTCATCGAACCCTATTTCTTAGGCAAACTGGCCATTTTCTCATCCGTCGTACCATGCGGCCTCGAGGTCCCGCACCATGCGGCCTCGAGGTCCCGCACCATGCGGGGGATCATTGATTCGGGGCAATCACACCTTGCACTGAAAAAAAAAAAAAACAACTCCCGGTCTTTCTCACCCCACTACGTGCCTGCTGGAAAATCACACATCACCTGTCGAAATAAATACTAGGCATAATCGAGAAAACAGGCAAGAAGAGTTTTCACTAACAAGCATAGGGATACATATAGCAAACCCTAGAAGGGCTGTACTCGCTATAGAGTACCCCACTGCAGGCTAGACAACCATCACATTCTGACACACCCCCATAGTCAAAGTGGGGTACAATCAACACAACAAGCAGACAGAGCAGTAGGTTCACAAATACAAGCAAAGCTAGAGGCTATCACAGAGGGCAAGTGAGGAGGAGAAACTGTGGGAGCAAGAAGATGGGAGGCAACGATTGAAGCTGCAGACACACGCGCAACAGAAGCGCGCAGCACTGTCGCTACCAGGCGCAGAGCCCCGGACTACACGGCGACAGACACTCGGGCAACAGGAACGGCGCGCACAGTGGCTACCGGAGCACTCAACCTCCGGACTACAGGAGTAACTGGCTCCGCACTAAGCTGCAGGAGCAACGGACCCACGGGCGACTGGCGCAGCAGGCTCGCTGAGCTACTGGAGTACTCAACCCCCGGGCTACTGGCGCTGCAGACGTCACACCGGCTACCTCCTGTCAAGATCCCCCAACTGTCCCCCACCCCTATCACACACCCCCTGTTGAACCACTAGCAACGCTCACACGCCACCCCCCTCCTGACGGCTCCAACACATCCACCCCCCTGAGCGGCAGCTGCAGCAGTGGGAGACGGAGGAGGAGGAGGAGCAGGGGATGGCGCACTCACCCACTCGTCACCCCCATACTTGCCACCCCCACACTCGCCACCCCAAACCCTAATACAGGTAGAAGCGCGTGTCAAAATAGTATGTAGAGTTAGGAGCCATAGCTAAGAGAGTCCTAGCTAGGCAAGAGACAGTTTAGGCAAAAGAAGAGGGTTTTCACTAGCAGCAATGAGGATACATATAGCAAACCCTAGATGGGTTGTACTCGCTACAGAGCACCCCACTACAGGCTAGAGAATAACATTCTGACACACCCCCATAGCCAAAGTGGGATGTAATCAACAGAGCAAGCAAAGCAGTACAAGCTCAGGGTGGATCACAATGTCACCACACATTCTGAGCACAAGTTCAAGAAGCAATAGTTTAAAGTTCACAATTATGAGCAAAGCTAGTGGTAGTCACAACGGGCAAGTGAGGAGGAGGAAAGAGACTATGAGAGGAGAGGAGGTAGTGGGCGGCAGCTGAAGCTGAAGCTGCTGGCACACGGCGCAACTGGAGCAACTGGCACACGGGCAACTGGAGCAACTGGCACACTGGCAACTGGAGCAACTGGCACACGGGCTACTGGAGTAACTGGCTCCGCGGCTAAAAGTAGCGGCAGACGAGCAACGGACTCACGGGCGACTGGAGCAACGGGCTCACGGGCGACTGGCGCAACGGGCTCACGGGCGACTGGCGCAACGGTCTCACGGGCGACTGGAGCTGCTGGCTTGACGGCGGCCACCCCCTTCAACCTCCCCAAACTATCCCACTCCCCCTAACACACACCCGCTGCTACACCGCTAGCTCCACTCCCCTTTCACCCCCCCCTTAGTACCACTCCGTCGGCTCCAACAGGTCCACCCCCCCTCAGCGGCAGCTGCAGCACAGGGAGACGGAGGAGGAGGAGGAGCAGGGAACGGCACTCAGAAGCTGCACCCCCATACCCCCCACCCCCAAACCCTAATCCAGGAGAACGGGCAGAAGGAGGGGTGGGGCGCCTTCAGAAGCACGGGGGACAGCGGGGAGGACAGGGGCAGCGAAGAACGGGCCGCCCACGGGCCTGGCACAGCCTCCCGAACCGCGCGCAGGCGGTCCGAGCCGCGCGCGGGCCTGGCGCAGCCCGTACGGGCCGCGCGCGGGCCTGGCGCAGCCCGTACGGGCCGCGCGCGGGCCTGGCGCAGCCCGTACGGGCCGCGCGCCGGCTGTACGGGCCGCGCGCAGGCCACGACGGGCGACGGGGGGCGACGCGCGGGTCCCCGTCGCCCGTCACAGCACCTCCCGGGGGCGACGCGCCGAGTGACGGGGCAGAAACCCGCCGCGCGCCTCGGGGCGCACGGCGGGCAGAAAACCGCCGCGCGCCTCGGGGCGCACGGCGGGCTGAAAACCCTAATTTCGACGCCGCGCACCACGGGGCGCGCGGCGGACAGGGAGTAGCAGTAGCAGCGGAAGCAGTGAAGTGGGCCCACAGGCCAGGAACGTTAAGCTCTGATACCATGTCAAAATAGTATGTAGTGTTAGGAGCCATAGCTAGGAGAGTCCTAGCTAGGCAAGAGACAGTTTAGGCAAAAGAAGAGGGTTTTCACTAGCAGCAATGAGGATACATATAGCAAACCCTAGATGGGTTGTACTCGCTACAGAGCACCCCACTACAGGCTAGAGAATAACATTCTGACAGCGCGGGCAGCAGCGGGGACACAGCGGGCAGCAGCTCGGGGAACGGCGCGCGGCTCCGGGGCAGGCTGCCCGGGCCGCGCGCGGGCCTGGCGCAGCCCGTACGGGCCGCGCGCGGGCCTGGCGCAGGTCGTACGGGCCGCGCCCGGCCCGCGCGGGGCCCAGGGGCGCTTCGACGGGCGACGGGGGGCGCTTCGACGGGGGAAAACCGCCGCGCGCCTCGGGGCGCACGGCGGGAAGAAAAAATCCGTCGCGCACCACGGGGCGCGCGACACACAGAGTAGCAGCGGAAGCTAACGGGTGGGACCACCCACAGGATCGACCCAAGAGGGTCGACCTGCTCTGATAGCATGTCGAAATACTAGGCACAATCGAGAAAATAGGCAAGAAGGGTTTTCACTAACAAGCATAGGGATACATATAGCAAACCCTAGAAGGGCTGTACTCGCTATAGAGTACCCCACTGCAGGCTAGACAACCATCACATTCTGACATCACCAACACACCATCACTAACACATCGAGCGCACAGTTTCCCTTGCCCGATTTTTTTCGACGTCCACCGCTGGTTTGCAGGGCTGCCCGGGCTGCCAGTATAGTGATTCTGCGCTCCGTCAGCGCAGCTGCATACGGGCTTCTAATCTTGGCCCATTTAGGCGTTGTTCTGCAGACGTTTAGGGTTCCGCACCAATATGACCGCGTTAGCCTTCCGTTTTTTTCCAGGCGCATTCATGATGGTTGCGTTGCACGGATGTTGCTGCCCCGCATAACTTGTGCGGAGGCTGATGCTAGCCTCCGAGGTAGAATCAGCACCGCACTAGTTGTGCGTCCATTTGCCCGGTGAAGCAACATCTTCGAACCAGCAAATGTTTAAAATTTTGCGCCCCTAAAGTGTTGTTCTGCTGGCAGAAGCGTTAAATTTGGCGCGAACAGGTTTGGCAGGACTTCGCTTATCACCAAACCTTGATAGGCAGAAACCCACTTATCGGCGAAGATTCTGCGGACCCAGATTTTCGAAATTTAACGCCTACAGAACAACGCCTTAATGCCAACCGAACACTCGGGCCCATTTTTCCGAAGTTTCACTGCAGCTACAGTCTGTTTTCGCATCTGTTTATTGGGGCCATTTTTTGGGGGCCCGTTAAAAATGCCCATAATGGCGATAATGGCCATAATGCCTTCCGAGCTGGGCCTTGATTTTGGTTTAGGAGAGAGTGACAGCTTTAAGGTTGAAAGAGGTTTTGTTCAGTGCAAATGACAACCAAACTAGCCACTGAGCAAATTTTTGTTGGGTTGCGTAGCAACCTTATACATTTGGTTTCACTTTTCGAGGAACTGACGCGAACAGTGACTCTTCCCCATCAAAATTGGAAAAAACCACTGTTCACGTAAGTTCCACAAAAAGTGATTTCCAAATGTATTCAATCATTCCATAATCGTCGATAAGTACGGCGAATGGAACAATTGAAACGGTCACTCCGCACAAATGACAACACTAAAAAAACACACCAAGGACCACACTTTTATCACTAAAAAATACGTACATATGCAGATATGACCACACACACAAACGTACACAAAAAAAACACATTGGAAATCGTATCAAGCCGAATACTAAATGCGTCAATGCTGCAACTGAGATTGATATGGTACGGAAGAGGCGAGCAAAGCTGCCCCACCGACGATCACAACCACAGTTGCAAACATGAAGCACTTAGCACCACACCTCAAAACAAGCACAAACGATAGCACGAGAACTAAGACAAACGGATGACAACAATTGCAAATGCTACGAAGCGCATACTAAATGCATCAATGCTGCAACTAAGATTGATATGGTACGGAAGAGGCGAGCAAAGCTGCCCCACCGACGATCACAACCCCAGTTGCATACACGAGGCACTTAGTACCACACTTTGAAGCAAACACAAACACAGGTATACACATGTACATACACACACATGCGCGCACACGCACACACATACACACACATACAGGCTCACACACACACACACACATACACACACACACATACACACACACACACACACACACACACACACACACACATACACACACACACACACATACACACACACACACACACACACACGCGCACGCACACACACACACACACACACACATGCACACACACACACACACACACACACACACACACACACACACACACACACACACACACACACACACACACACACACACACACACACACACACACAAACAAATGCACAAACATACAGCTATTAAGCATGCAGCGAATAGAATGAAGTTTAGCCATGCATAGATTATTGCTAGTCTGTCCCCCATTCCCCTCACTCCCTCCCTCCTTCCCTCCCTCATCTCCCTTCCCCACTCCCTTTTCTCTGCAAGAAACAATGGCTGCAGCTTGAACTCCCTGCACAGGAAAGAAGAAACAACGAATGTAACTCACTTCCTGCACAAACAAAAACAAAAGCAAAGAACAAGAAAACAAAATCAGAGACTGCAACTCACAAGATTGCACAAGCAAATGTAGCGCTATAGACATTGTTGATGAATAACCCTCACAGGCTAGCCACACTCACTCTCGCACTCACTTTCCCAACAGCTCACGCACACACAAACTGATAGAAACACACACTCAAACCCTAGCACTCACCCTTGCACTCATGTTCGCACTCACTCTCACACTCACATAGAAAATTACACATGCACGCACACGCACCCTCAAACTCCCCCTTGCACTCATCCTTGCACTCACCCTCACATTCACTCTCACACTCAACCTCACACCCACCCTCACACTCACTTTAGCACTCACTCACTCCCACCCTCACACCAACTTTACGCACGCATTCACGCTTGCAATCGTACTTGCACTCACCTTCACACTACCATTGCAATCGCACCTGCACCATCACACTCAACCTCACACTCACACACACACACTCACACTCGCACTTACACTTGAACTCACCCTCTGAACAACCTCACACTCATCCTTGCACTATCCCTCGCGCTCACGCTCGCTCGCTCTCAAGCTCGCCTTCAAGCTCACACTCACCCTCTTTCTCACCCTCGCACACACACTCGCACTCACACTCACCCACTCACTCAAGCACTCATACTCACCCTCGCTCGCCCTCACTCTCACACTCATATTGCTCTCACACTAATAATCGCAATCACTCTTGCACTCACGCTCGCACTTGTTCTCGCATTTTGCGGAGATAACTCTGTCAACGGGAGCTAGACTACGGGCTAGGCACGGGGTAGGAGTGATTTTTGCGTTTGTTCCTTAGGCGTTTCCTTGTGCTCTCACTACTTGCTGGTTCACGGGGAAATTTGGCAAGAGTTTCACTAGCAAAAGTTCACAACAATGATAGCAACAACATTGGCAACACTGACTACATCAGAGCTAGCAAGCATGCTGGACGATTGCCAGCGCAGCCTGGTCGACCGCGTGCCAACGTTGCAATTCCGCGGTGCGCCAACGCTGCAGGAAGTCGGGTGCACAGCGTTGCACCCGCAGGACAACGGTGCACCTACTTCGCAGGTGCGCGTGGCTGATTGGTGCTCCGCGCCCTGTCACGAGCACAGCGCAGACGCCAGGCAGAGTCCACGCCAGCGACTGCGCCCACCAGCCACGTCGACCTCGGGATACCACCTCCGAGGTCGGTCTCGCAGAAGCTCCCCCGGCGACCATCGCACACCTCTGCAGAAGCTCCGTCGCCCGGGTAACACGATCGACCGGGCAATTAGGTCGGTGCCGGCTGGTCGGCGTCCTCCCTGGTCGGCGTCTCCTCGTCGACCACTTCGGGACCGGGCCGCTGACTTCGCCGAGTCGTCGACCACCCCAGGTCGGCGCCCCAAAATCGGCGCCCTCGCTGTGGCCCCCGTGCAGGTCGACCGACTTCGTCAACCAGCTTGCCCACTGCTGCAGGTCGGCTGTAACCTCCGCCCAAGTGAGGACGGGGCCTAACCGAACTCATATTGCTCTCACACTCATAATCGCAATCACTTTTGCACTCACACTCGCACTTGTTCTCGCATTCACCCTCATACACACACTTGCAAGCACCCTCGCACACACCCTCAAGTGCATGCGCGCACTCTCTCTCGCACCACACCCGTTCTCACACCTGGATTCAAACCCGCACTCACCCTCTTGCACACGCTCGCACTCACTCTTGCCGCAACTCACCGACACCCAAATACATTCAACAGTTCTTAGACACACTCACTGAAAACACACAAACCCTCGCACTCACCCTCGGGCTCGCGCTCACTCGAACACCCCCACACACACATGCACACAGAGTCGCGTGCACCCTCAAACTGAAGGCGCACTCACTCACACCCGCACTCTCGCTCACATTTTCCCTCGCACTCACACCCACACTCACGCTTGCACTTGCCGTTGCACTCACAAACGCACTCACGCTCGCATTCGCCCTCGCCATCACACCCGCACTCACGTTCGGATTCGCCCTCGCATTCACATTCACGCTCACTCTCCCACTTGCTCTCGCAGATGACATCGCACGCACCTTCACACTCACCCCCGCCTCACTCTCGCACGGACACCCCCAATCATACCCGCGATTGTTCTCACCCCTGCACTCACTCTCTCACTCGCTTTTCACCTTCAACTCTTCTTCGACATGCACAGTAAACACACACAAACACGTGCACTCATCCTCGTGCTCAACCTAGCACACAAACTCGAATGCACTTTCTCACCCCCTTTTACACTCACACCCGCACCCTTGCACTCAACCTCACATTCACACGCATACTCACTTTCGAACTCGCCGTCCCCCTTACACCTCTCACATTTGCTTTCACACCCACTCGCGCATTCACGCTCGCACTTGCTCTCTCAATGAGGTTCGCACTCGCCCCGTTCACAACCGCGCTCACCTTCAAGTGCATGCGCGCCTCTCACTCTCGAACTCACACCCGCACTCGCACCAAGATTCACACCCGCACCCACCCTGTCGCACACAATCGCACTCACTCTTGCCGCCACTCACACACACACATGCCCTAAGCGCAAGCGCCCACGGTGCCAGCGCCCCAAGCACAAGCAGCTTAGGCGCAAGCGACCATGGCGCCCACGCCACCGGCGCAAGCGCGCACGGCGCTCTCTCTCCCGCCTCTCCCTCCCACACGCTCTTGGTGCTCCTCGCCCACCCCTCTCTCTCCCTCTTTAATAAATAGTGCAACCCACGGAGACCAATCGACAAACAGAAGCTACAAAAAATGTAAGAAAGTGAGCGAATTTTAGAGGGGGAAAGGAGGAGAAAAAGACCGGGATAGGTAAGCGCACCTCATAATAACGGCGCCTAAGAAACCATCTCGTGCTCGCCCGCCAGCTCGCGCTCGTGCAGCTGTCGTCAGCGGCGACGGCGAGATGAGAGGGGGATGCGACGGCGGTGAGAGGAGATGCGACGGCGGGATTGGAAGGGGAGGCGACGGCGCGATGTGAGGGGGAGGCGACGGCAGGATGCGAGGGGGGAGGCGACGGCGGGATGCGGAGGGAGGCGACGGCGGGATTGGAAGGGGAGGCGACGGCGCGATGTGAGGGGGAGGCGACGGCAGGATGCGAGGGGGGAGGCGACGGCGGGATGCGGAGGGAGGCGACGGCGGGATGCCAGGGGGAGGTGAGGCGGGATATGGGGGGAAGCGACGGCGGGATGTAAGGGGGAGGCGACGGCGGGATGTGAGGGGGAGGCGACGGCGGGATGTGAGGGGAGGCGACGGCGGGATTCAAGGGGGAGGAGACGACGGAATGTGAAGGAGAGGCGGTGGCGGGTAAGAGGGAGAGGCGACGACGAGTGAGAGGGAGAGGCGATGATGGGATGGGAGGGAGGCGACCGCGGGGTGAGAGGAAGAGGCGACGGCGGGATAGGAGGGAGAGGCGATGGCAAGGTAGAGAGGGAAAGCCGACGGCGGGATGGCAGGAAGAGGCGAACGGCTGGGTGAGAGGGAGAGCCGATGGCGAGGTGGGTGGGAGAGGCGACGAGAGACGTGAGGCGAGGTGGGAGGGGGAAGGGTTTGTTGAGTTGGGGTGGGAGACGAAGGGATTGGGGAAGTTGCAAAAATGTGGGTAAGCATAGGTACAATAAAACTCGGTTTGGCAGATTGTTGTTTCTTGAAGTGGTTCGGTTCTTGAGTCTGTTTTGCAACTGTTAGATGATAACAAGCGACGGGAAATCGAGGCATGAGCGCTATACATCGAAACACAAACAAATATGGGCGAACTGCACAGGAGACGAAACACACAATTTTTTTTTGGAAGATAATGTCACGTGAGACACATATGTAATGACGTGAGACATCCAACGATGTAACTTCAAAACAACACATCATGGTACATCCACTAGTGCAACAACCTATTGACACTATATTATACAAATAGGTTGCCTATAGACATCACTGCTAAAAGCAGCAATTATACACAGAATAATTAAAACCATGAAATTAGCTAACTACTCAACCCTTCCGACGATATCGTCGAGTCTTGTTTTGAATCGCTCTACATACAATCAAAAATTGGCGTCATGAGTCGCCGGACGAGGTCGCGCTCGTCTGTAGCCTGAGTGGGGGCCAACCCTTGGGATTGTCGCACACTTCTGAGACCCTTCACCTGCCACATCGATGACTCGTCCGCTCCAAGCTGAGAATCCGCAATGGCATCCGCCCGCAAGGGCGGATGACGTGGCAGTTAGAGAGGGGGGGGCACCGCGTGCGGCGGGAAACCGAGCAGCGAAAACCCCCCACTCCCAGCGGTGGAGGGATAGCGAGGCTGAGTGCGAGGTGGAGGTTTCTCTCGCAGGCTCGTGCCACAAGACCATTACCAATCCTTTTGTATTTTACCCCGTTTTTTTTTTTTTTTTTTTTTTTCACACCCACCTCTCACACCCGTTTTCTACCACCCGCCTTCTCTCACTCGCCTTCTCCCACCCGCCTTCTCCCACCCGTTTTTCTCCCACCTGGCTTCTCCCACCCGCTTTTCTCCCACCCAATTTCCTTCCCAACCGCTATAATCCCACCCGCTTTTATCCCAACCGGTTTTCTCCCACCCAGTTTTCTCCACCCGCTTGTCTCTCACCCGCTTCTCTCCCACCCGCTTCTCTCCCACCCGCTTTCCTCCCACCCGCTTTTCTCCCAACTGCTTTTCTCCCGACCCGTTATACCTACCATTTTTCCCCAACCCCTTTTTTCCCATCTCGCCTTTCGACCCCTGATTTTTCTAACCAGATCTTTCCACCCATCTTTTCCCACTCCGTTATTCCACCCTCTCCCACCTTTCACCTCCACACTTGTTATCGTGAGTTGTCCCAACTCGGTTACTGCCACAGCCACAACTCAAAACTTGCATTTCATTCTCTAGAGCGGCGACTCTCAACAGGGAGCAACGAATGTGCAGAGCTACTGTAGACGCTCCTCATTCTGCTTATCCACATGTCCGCACGTCCGCACATTAATTTTATCAAAATCTTGTCACGACGCGCCGGCGCGGCGCGACGCGACAGACTCCATGGCCGTCAGTAATACGAACCGCCACGATCCGTTCCTCAGTCACATTCACAATCACGAGTACGATAACCGTAGCGGTAGCGGTCGCTGCGAGAGAAGCAGCAGCGACGAGAGCGAGCAGGGGCGGGGGGAGCAATGGCGGAGAGCGCATGTGCGCGGAATGCTGTGCGCGGCGCGCGCGCGCGCGTGGTTTCCACCGACCACCTTGTCGTCTCCGCCTGCCGCCTGCCGTACCCGCTGCCCTGCCCGCCTGCTGAAGATGCCCGTGCCTCATGCGTGCTGCTATCCCCGATGCTAACATGCATGTGTCTTTCAGCGGTGCAGTGCAGCAGCCGCAGTGGCAGCGGGATTACCATCACCGGCGGCAACAGAATGAGCGTGAAGGAAAGGTGAGGTGTATGAGGGTGGGAGGGGTCGAGGGGAGGGCGAGGTGGGGTTCACCTGCTGCGTAGCCAGCCGCGCGCTGCCAGCCACCTGCCAGCCACCTGCCAGCGTGGCAGCGCCGGGTGTGGGGAGAGTGACGTAGTGAGGTGGGGTATGGTTTGTGCGTGCCACGTGGCGAGTGGGCGGCAGGCGCATGTGTTTGTGTACGCCCACCAGGCCGGTGAGAGCATGACATCACAAAAACCCTATGCTAAGTTTTGATGAATTTTGATTTCGATTGACTTCGCGTAAAAAAATCCGGATCCAATGCACCGACGGTTGGAGTCATTTGATAGGAGCTCCGAGACACATCTCGCGACAAGGTTTGGCTCGGAACAAGTTCCAATTTGGCACGCGAGATTTTCATGATGACTTTCGGGCACAACCCGTTTTGGTGCAAATGCGGGACCAAATGATTCAAATCTCCGTTCTGGTTTTATTCATTTTTTATTTTTCCCATTTCAAAATTACATTATTTTTTTGGTTCACAACAACCATCATTTAGCATTCTAACAACCAATAGTTTTAGCACCAGGTCAAATAGCCTACGCAATACCGCGCCCTGCAAGCGCCCGGTGGGCAAGAACGACCTCTCCAAGGTCGCCATCGTCGATGAGGAACTTGTTCGGGAAGACGAACGCACCCTGAGCTGAATCATGTGGGATCCTCTTCTCCACGACAGCAAAGTGGATCATCTGTTTCACCTTTTTGCACCACTCGAAGTAGTCTGGCCTGTTTTGATCCGGCTGGGCCGAAATTCGCTTGCGATGCTTATCCTGCAGAAGGGGCCACTCGATCTGCAATGTGGTGTAGGGTTGGGTGGATGGTGTATGAGGAGGGGGTGTTACGGCTAAACGAGCCAATTCAAAGCAGTGATTTCAGTCGTCACTATCTACGTAACCGCAAATACTTAAGCGACCAGGTGTTTAGATGAAGTACAGGCAAGGGGTTTAGGGGATGATGCATGGGTGTACAAATGCATGCTACATCCTTACTGATAACAGGCCCCATGCCACCATGCGGCTCTTGAACTTGGTGAACACGACCCCGCCCCTCTTGAAGGAGAGCTTGAACGCATAAGCGAACAAGGGGTTGCTGAAGGGCGTCCCGGTGGCCTTGTCAAAGTGCCAGTTGAGGGCCCACTGTTCTGCATTTTGGTAGGGAGGGTGTAGGTCGGAAAGGGGGTGCAGAGAAATCAAGTGGGGGGGATGAGAGTCAGGGTGAGCCACATCGCCCACTGATATGTAGCTGCCAACTAGCATTTGGAGGGGCATATGGTGTTTGTTAGTTGCACATACCATCTCTGTACTCGGCTAGGAGTTGCTCGTCGTCGAACCACCTCTTTGGGTGTAGCTCAGTGGGCAGGCTATCCACGAGATGGCGGTAATCGGCAAGGCCCATGCCGGTGTATGCTGCTGGCCTGAGGGTGGAGTTGATTGTTGCCCTTGTTGATGACATCTGGTGGTTGAAGACTGCCTTAGTTGACTTGTCATTGTGCAACCACAGCAGCTTCATTGACTCTAGCCCCTCGGCAGACAAGTGGACAGAGAACGATTCGAACACTTCCTCTGGTGTAGGGTAGTACTGTATTTTTGGCGCCGGGTTCAGAAACAAGAGCTGAGAGGTCACTAAGTAGGCTTTGTTCTGCGCGGGGGTGTAGGGTATACAACACGACATCGGAGAGAGAAACCAGCAGTTATGATTGTGGCGACGGGACCTCACAATGGTGCTTAGCAATACTGTGTGAACTTGCCACGTCACACCCTCCTGCATCCGCCACGTCCACCAACAACCCGCCCCACTTGCCACGTCACACCCCACTACCACGAGCCACGTCACCCCCCACCCACCTGACACGCGTCGCCTCGTCATGCGCCGCTCCCTTGAACCCTTCAAACCGCCACGTCATCCCCAACCCTCACCTTCCGCCACGTCACACCCTCCTGCATCCGCCACGTCCACCAACAACCCGCCCCACTTGCCACGTCACACCCCCCTACCACAAGCCACGTCACACCCCCCTACCACAAGCCACGTCACCCCCCACCCACCTGACACGCGTCGCCTCGTCATGCGCCGCTCCCTTGTACCCGGGCCGACGTTGCAGCGTTCAGGCCCATGTGTTGCGCGACATGGTGAAACCGTTGTGGTATGGTGTTGGTTTGGGCTCAATTCTTGCATTCACCTTCAACATGATGCATTGAGGTCCACTAAACATCTTGAGAAGCGACGATTTAGATATTCGTCTCATGCATCAACCTTACGTTAGGGTACGGAGTTGGGTACTTCCCGTATGTTTTCAGACCACACTATAGGACTGGGCGGGTTTACAAACACTGTCGTTGTCAATAAGGGGTTGGTTATGAGCAGGCCCTAAAGTAAGGGGCCCTAAAAAATATAAGTGAAATCAGTTCACATGTAAAATGTAACTGTACCTGGTCATTACCTGGTTCGGATTAAGGCTCTGGAGGTGCGCACCACTTTGGGCACACCTACGTGATCGCGTTTTCCCCCCTATAGCGACTCTCCAAAGAATCACAGCACCAAACAGATCTCTTCCCTCTCTTCCTCTTCCACCCCGACTCTCACGCACGATTCAAAAACCCAAGTTTTGAATCAAGAGGCACGTACTTCTCACCGTGCTTGTGACGCACACTCACGACCAAGCTTGCTATACTCCACTGCATAAGGTCTGCTCACGTCGTGGTCACTCTAAAACGGGGCGACACGCTTTGTAGGAAAGGGAAATGCCGTGCTATCGACGGTCTGTATCTAGCCTTGTCACGGCCGCGCTGCGTGCCACATCGTTAGCCAGTCCCTTACAATGGCGCCACGATCAAGTGCCAGCCGTGCAGAGATCCAAGCCGCCGTGGACAGTAAGCGCTTTGGCGATGACCGTGCTGGAGTGAGAGCCTTCATTGACCGTGTACTAAATGCGTTCACAAGCTTCAAACTGGCTAGTAGCTTCATACTCCATTTCTCAACTCTTAGACCGATTTTGAATACATGGGCTCTTTTCCCGGCATTGTCTGCGAGTTCTGCAACAAATGGTTCCCCAACGCCCAAGTTTATGGCGGTCATAAGTCACGGCGGACCCCTTGTCAAGGGCTTTCCGCCGTGGCAAGGCCTTGCGATCTGCACCATCCGCCGGTCTACACGCACTGCTATTCGTCCACGACATTCTGTCGGACGCTCCCGCTGCTCCCGCTTCCCCTACCGCGTCTAACGCGTCCAACACCGTCAGTATGATCGGTCCCCCTCGCATGCCAGAAGCTGACGAAGATGAAACACCCTCGGCCGTGAACGAGGGGGCTCCTGAAGATGAACATCAACCGCCACCAGGAACACCTACAGCTGACACGAGTGAGCATCCTAAGAGGCGCCCAGAAGTGAGTCATGCCGCGCCGCCGACAATCATCTCCGGACAGAGCAATGCCACGCCCCTCAATCCACTTGCGTTGAAGCTGCTGCATTTTGTTCGGCGCGTGAATGGCGGAATGGGAATGGCGGAGATTGATATCAATGGCCTGCTTCAGCTCGTGGTGGAGCCCGGCCTTGCGCCTCTTGTGATCTCAGAGATCCGGAACTGCAAGGATCTAGGGCGGTTCGAGATGGAGCGCTTGGTAGGGCTCAATCGCGGATGGTCAGTGGCGACCTTTGAGATCGATGGTCATCCGCCACAGCGCCTTCTCTTCCAGAACTCAGCTCACGTAAGCCGACTCTGAATCCGTGGCTGCTTTACGCTGATGCCGCAACCATGTGGTGCTTGTTGAAAGTTGTCTTTTTTATGCTTGTATGAGATCTGACCCACCTTCAACGCCACTAACCATGCCCCTGTTCTCTCCTGCCTTTGCTACCGTACACCAGACATTCGCTGAACTATTTGGGCATACCAACAACGCGCCCGGCTTCAAGCTCAAGGCGCGTCTCGATGAGGACCCTGACACAGGCGAGCGTCGCTATAACACGCCGGAAACAGGAATATGGTGGAACGATGCTCAGGTATGGAAATACCCCGTTACCCACCAAAACCAGATCCGTGCTCATGCCTCCGTTGCTGCGCTGATGTGTCTGGATCATCTTGAGTGTGTCATGTGCACATGCTATGAAGCTGGTTTAATCCGCAAGGCGACAAGTTACCTTGGTAGTGTTTAACCATGTGTCCGTTGCCTCTTTGTCGTGCATTGCAGGAACACTTCGGATGGTCCGAAGTCGTGGGGAGAATCATCCTATATTCGGATGTGACGCACATGAGCAACAACGGCCGGAAGAAGGCGTGGCCGCTCATGATGACGCTTGCCAACATGTCTCAGGCCAAGCGATGGGGGAAAGACGGGCACACGCTACTTGCCCTACTGCCAATCCCCCCTTCTACAATGTATGCCGTGGAAAAGGTGATGCTCTTCCAGCGATGCGTCATCACCGTGCTGCAGCCGCTTCCCGATGGCATGGAAAGGTCCGTCCTCGGTTTCTGTCTTACTTTGTCGTCACCCAATCACCTGCATAATATGCAAAGCGTCTCTGTATGTAGCAGTCCCCTTTGTCCCTCTTCGCTGGTGCACAAAGCCATCCTTCGAATCCCCAGTTGCCACTTTACATGTTCCTTGTAGCGGGTTCCGTCTCAGGGACCCTTTCGGTGATTGGCAAACCGTGCGGCCCCTGCTGTACGCCTGGGTGTGCGACTACCCCGAGAGCGGCAAGATCACATGCACACTCTCGCATGGATCGCGGATGCCGTGCAGCATCTGCTATGCTGCAAAGGTGAGCAAACATGCCATGTGCGCGCCTTCAGATCCTTTGTCATTTGAATGTCGCCTGACGGAACTCATAAACTCACCTCCCTTACCTGTTTATCCCATCCCACCCCCCGTGCTACACCAGGAGCATCTGGTTGCTGTCAAGGCACGGAACACGCCGCGCACGCCTGAACAGCAGCAATGGATCGTGAATGAGGCGGCTGGGTTGACATCAAGCCAGGCCGACCCATGCAAGACCTACTCGACCTACCCGGTTGAGGTGAGCGATCTGTCCCCCGGGCTACTGTGTAGTCTACGCACTCCGTGTTGCTCAGTAATGGGGGAGATGTGCTCTACCCTATTGAGCTGTCCCCACATGTTGTTTACCGCAACAATACACAATGTCCCCACATGTCTCAATTACATTTCTCCACCATTCCCCACCACATCCCCTTTTCTAGTGTGTGCTCTGGAAGTGGGATGTCCCAGGGACCGTGTGGGGCAATCCCTACCTCGTTGTCGTGCCTGGCATCATGCACCAGGCGGACCTAGGCATGATGAGCCACATTGTGGCTGTCGTGCGCAAGATGAAGAAGCGGCGCGTGAAGCAGATGGACAGGTCAGTGTTTTGGGGGATTAGATTAGTTGCTCTTTGTCATATACACTCCAATCCGCACTCTCCTCCTCTTACTAACATGTTTCTATACTTGTGCCGCCCTTGAACTGTTGTGTATGCGCAGGCGCCTGTCCCTCATTCGCGACCGCATGCACCTGAACCACATGCGCCTGCCAGAGAGCGCCTACTTCGAGACCGAAGCATGTGTCGCGGCCTATGAGCACAGGGCCGTCATGCAGGTATGAAAGCCATGGTGCATGTTATCATCTTGTGCGATAGCGTGCACCATGCAGAAGCAGCATGCTGATTCCATACTACAACACACCCCCTGCTTCATCTCATTACCCATTCTCCTGATCTCATCAATTCCGCCTCCAAACCCGTTTGCTCATCTTGTCACGCATCTCCCAACTACTCATACCCACCTTCCATTCTATGCTCTTTGAAAATTGCAGGTCATGGTGTTTGTTTTTGTTGGCCTACTTTGCCAGCCCCAGATGGATGCCGTTCATGCCTATCTTGGCTGGTACCTCTTGTGTTGCCAGCCAACGGGGCACACCGAGCGGTCCCTGCGGGATCTCAAGAAGAAGACCTCCCGGTACTATTAACATGCATGTAAATGCCTGAGCATTGCATGAATGCCTGGCCACTGCACCTAAGCTGTTGCAGTAACCTATCTTGGGAGGATGTTGCTAATAAACCATGATAGTAAATCAACTAAAGTAGGTCGCAGTATGCTGTAGTAGACTCTGATGTCCTTGCATATGTTGCAGGCTGCTTTTCCAAAGCAGCCATCCTCCAGGTGCCTTGTGAAAACCCATTTCATGTCGCACTACATCGACTCCATTCGCCGAGCGGGTCATGTCACGGAATTCAGCACCAACATGTTCGAGCACTTGCACGGACCGTTGGTAAAGAGGATCTACCGTCGGTCCAACAAGCGCAATGTAGATGGGCAGATTATGAAGTTCCATGCTAGGCGCATCCCGGACGTTGTGCCGGTGGACGATCCCGCTGGCCGGGACACAGCCATGCGGCAGGTAAACCTGTTTAGTGATTGAATTGCAAGGATATGCATGCATAATGTAATAAACTCACTACTGTTTGTTGGCAGGCCATTGAGACTGGCACACAAACTCTTATCAAAGAGTCCTACTTTCTCCCTGTGGAGTTACCAGAAGAACCCACCTCCACCAACTGGTTTGCAAGGAAGTGGGCCAAGCAACACCCAGTTGCACAAGCTGTCCTCAAGGATGCGCTAGTACGTTATGCAGGATGCGCCCCCAAGATCAGAGTAAGTACTTCGTGGATCATACAATCAATTTTTATTTGCCCCTAAACCAATTGATTACTAACCGCCATTGTTATGCAGGCCCATGCATCGCTGGCCATCCCAGCGGCAAACGATGCCAGCTTCTCAAGGGTTTCTCACTTCGTTCGGGCGACACCTGACTATTTTGAGGCCCCGATACTTGGATGTTGCAGTAGAGGGTGTAAGCTATGGTTGGAGAGAGGAGTGGTATGCAAGGTTGCTGCTGCACAAAAATCCGTGGAGAGAGGGTGGAGCTGGCTTACATTAGATATTGAATGCGTGCGAGGAGGATGCTGCAACTGGATGCATTCACCTCAAGTGGACGATTGGAGTGTATGCGTACTCCGTGATTCCGCTTGAAGCGCTGCTTCGCCACGTCCATGTGGTGAAGGCGTTCCATCTGGACAGTACCTATCTCCTAAATAAGTATCATATGTAATCCATTTATCTCGTAATAAAATAGCCAGCATAATTATAGAGTGTCATTTTTTACTGAAGTCAAAGCTGAACAAATCTACCTAAATGATAACTAATTTGGCAGGCCACAAACAACCGACAATGTACGACATCCCGAAATTGATTTCCAACTCCAACAAACAAACGCGGTCCGATTTCGGTCCGTGATTGGTCGCGATTTCGTTTTGGAGCTTCGCCAACCAAAACACCTGAAATGTACACCCCTTCGAACCCCCTTCAAAAACCCAGGTTTTTTGTGATGGAAGGGCGAGAGCCTCTGCGGTGGGGGGCAACAATCAGCACGAAGTGACGCCACTGCGGATGGTCGCTCACTCCTCCTCCTCCTCCTCCTCCTCCTCCTCCTCCTCCTCCTCCTCCTCCTCCTCCTCCTCCTCCTCCTCCTCCTCCTCATCCTCCTCCTCCTCCTCCTCCTCCTCCTCCTCCTCCTCCTCCTCCTCCTCCTCCTCCTCCTCCTCCTCCTCCTCCTCTCCTCCTCCTCTCCTCCTCCTCCTCTCCTCCTCCTCCTCCTCCTCCTCCTCCTCCTCCTCCTCCTCCTCCTCCTCCTCCTCCTCCTCCTCCTCCTCCTCCTCCTCCTCCTCCTCCTCCTCCTCCTCCTCCTCCTCCTCCTCCTCCTCCTCTCCCTCCTCCTCCTCCTCCTCCTCCTCCTCCTCCTCCTCCTCCTCCTCCTCCTCCTCCTCCTCCTCCTCCTCCTCCTCCTCCTCCTCCTCCTCCTCCTCCTCCTCCTCCTCCTCCTCCTACTTCGCTCTGTGCGCACCTCACGCACATCATTCTGTGGCAAGTGCTTCCATGCCTCCTCCCATGCCTGATCCCATGCCTGTTCCCGTGCCTGCTCCCATGCCTGCTCCCATGCCTGCTCCCATGCCTGCTCCCATGCCTGCTCCCATGCCTGCTCCCATGCCTGCTCCGTGCCTTCTCCCGTGCCTGCTCCCAAGCTTGCTCCCATGCCTGCTCCCATGCCTGCTCCCATGCCTGATCCCATACCTGTTCCCATGCCTGCTCCCGTGCCTGCTCCCATGCCTGCTCCCATGCCTGCTCCCGTGCCTCCTCCCATGCCTGATCCCATGCCTGTTCCCGTGCCTGCTCTCGTGCCTGCTCCCGTGCCTGCTCCCATGCCTGCTCCCATGCCTGCTCCCATGCCTCTTCCCATGCCTGATCCCATGCCTGCTCCCGTGCCTGCTCTGCTCCCATGCCTGCTCCCATGCCTGCTCCCATGCCTGATCCCATACCTGTTCCCGTGCCTGCTCCCATGCCTGCTCCCATGCCTGCTCCCATGCCTGCTCCCGTGCCTCCTCCCATGCCTGATCCCATGCCTGTTCCCGTGCCTGCTCTCGTGCCTGCTCCCGTGCCTGCTCCCATGCCTGCTCCCATGCCTGCTCCCATGCCTGCTCCCATGCCTGCTCCCATGCCTGTTCCCGTGCCTGCTCGCATGCCTGCTCCCATGCTTGCTCCCATGCCTGCTCCCATGCCTGCTCCCATGCCTGCTCCCATGCCTGTTCCCGTGCCTGCTCCCATGCCTGCTCCCATGCCTGCTCCCATGCCTGCTCCCGTGCCTCCTCCCATGCCTGATCCCATGCCTGTTCCCGTGCCTGCTCCCGTGCCTGCTCCCATGCCTGCTCCCATGCCTGCTCCCATGCCTGCTCCCATGCCTGATCCCACGCATGTTCCCGTGCCTGCTCCCATGCCTCCTCCCATGCCCGCTCCCATGCTTGCTCCCATGCCTCCTCCCATGCCTGATCCCATGCCTGCTCACGTGCCTGCTCCCATGCCTGCTCCCATGCCTGCTCCCATGCCTGCTCCCATGCCTGCTCCCATGCCTGTTCCCGTGCCTGCTCCCGTGCCTACTCCTATGCTTGCATCTTCACCTGCTGCAGCAGAGACAGAGGGGCGAGTGAGAGGGAGTGGCATTGGAGAGAGGACGGTGGGGATAAACTGGAGCGGGCGAAGGAGTGATGGCGCAGTGGCATGGAATGCACAGGAGGAGAGAACTCATAGTGGCACACGCAGTAGAGGAGGAGAGGAGGGGGTGCAGGAGAGATGGTGCAACGGCCGTGGCATGGGAGGCAGAGTCCACGGCAGCCCCGTTGGCACGAAAAGGCAGCGGTGAGCAGCGGCCGGAGGGGGATGGAGAGGAGGGTGGGGAGGAGGGTGGGGAGGAGGGTGGGGAGGAGGGTGGGGAGGAGGATGGGGAGGAGGATGGGGAGGAGGGTGGGGAGGAGGGTGGGGAGGGTGGGGAGGGTGGGGAAGAAGGGTGGGGAGGAGGATGGGGAGGAGGGTTGGGAGGGTGGGGAGGAGAGTGGGGAGGGTGGGGAGGAGGGTGGGGAGGAGGATGGGGAGGAGGGTGGGGATGAGGGTGGGAGGAGGGTGGGGTAGAGGCGGTGGCGCAGGCATGGGGGAAATGGGTAGTGCATGCTTCAAGGAAGGGGTGGGGAGGAGAGAGGGGCGAGGAGGAGGAGCAGCGGACGTGAGGCGGAGGGAGGAAGGTGTGAGTGGAGTAGGGGTGGCAGGAGGAGTGGGTGGAGAGGGAATGCGCATTCGATGCTGGGTGAGAGAGGGGTGGTGATGGGTGGTGATGATGGGTGGTGATGGGCGAATCAATGCTGACTCGCAGATGCGGTGCCTTCATAAGCACCCATGCTGTGCCGTTTTTACCCCAATGACCTTCTCCCCCCTCGCCAGCTAGCAGCAGTGCACTCCGCATGCCTGCTGCCTGTGTGGCCCCTGCCCCCTGCGCCTTTTCCAAACCCCCTTTCCTTTACCCCTCCCCCCCCCCCCCCCCCCCCCCCCCCCCCCTCTTTTTCATTCCACCCTCCTTCCCCAGCTAGCAGCAGTGCATTCTGTCCGCCTGCTGCTTGTGTGCCCCCCCGCCCTGCCGCTGCCAGCACGAGTGTGTGAGGGAGGGGAGGCCTTGCCGTGCCCTGACCACAGGCGTGGGCGGCAACAGACAGGACGGCAGCAAACAGGGCGCCATGAAGGAGAAATGGAAGATGACGCGGGTATGGAGTGAGGGAAGATAATGGGAGCTAGAGTGCTGATGAGAGTGCGGGAGAATTGCACGAGAGAGAGGATGGGGGAGATGCGGTTGGTGGTGGGGCTAGAGGGAGGGAGAGGAAGCGTGTGAGGTGGAGCATGAGGAGAGGGAAGGGAGCATGCCGGGCGAGGAAGGAGAGGGAGGAGATGGCAGAAGGGCAGAATGGGGTTCAGCAGATGAGGAGATGGGGGAGGAGTGCGTGAAGGAGCATGTGGGTGGGGGGAAGGGATGGTGGCGGCATGTGCTTGGGGCGATGAGGCAGGAGGAGGAGCGTGAGGGGGAGAGGGGTGTGGAGGATGGGTGGGGACTAACGGGGTCGGAAGAGGGTGGGATCGACCAGAGCGGGGAGTTTGAGAGAGTGATTGGTGCGGGCATGGAAAGGGGTGGTGAGAGTGATGAAGATTTTGAAGCAAGTGAGAGGGGGGAAGGAGACTGTGGGAGGGAAAGGGAAGGGAGTGAGAGAGAGGGGAAAGGAGGCAAGAGAGAGGGGGAATGGCAGGGAGAGAGCAGTGATTTGACAAGTGCAACGAGGAGAGAACAGAGGACAAGTGAGGCGAGAGAAATGGAGACAGCGCGAGTGGCGAGGAGGCGAGTGGAGAGGAGGCGAGTGGAGAGGAGGCGAGTGGAGAGGAGGCGAGTGGAGAGGAGGCGAGTGGAGAGGAGTGGTTGGAAGGCGATGATGAGGGGACAGGGGCGTGGAGGGAGGGGGATGGATGGGATGATGAGGACGAGTGGGAGAAGGGGTGTGTGGCATCGAGAGAGGGGAGTGGATGGGATGATGATGAGGAGTGGCAGGAGGGGCGTGCGTTCACCTTTCTGCAGAGGAGAGGGACAGCAGCAGCAGGGAGGGCATCATGGGGACGCAGTGCAGGGTGTGTGTGATGTGTGGGTGCAACACTGAGAGGCACTGCGTGCTCGTGGCTCCACTGCTCTTCTCTGCCCTGCTCCCTCGGTGACTAACCTCCCGCTGCAGCGCCTCACCCTTCTTTCCACATCCTCCAGCTGGGTAACTAATCTCCTGCTGGGTAACTAGCCTCCTGCTGGGTAACTAGCCTCCTGCTGGGTAACTAGCCTCCTGCTGGGTAACTAACTTCCTGCTGGGTAACTAATCTCCCTTCATTTTCCCTCTCTCTCCTCTCCCCGTCCCTCCCTCCCTCATGCAATTTGGTGCCGTATTGTTGCCGAATTTTCTTTCGTCCATCCACCCTTCCTTCTTCCATCACTGGCGTTTCGTCCATCTCGCCCTCCTCCTGCTATACCTCAGCACTATATCAGATTGATATCATCGTTTCTTTTCTATCCACCCTTTTGCTCGTCCATGCCTTGTGACCTCGCGTGACAACTACCTCCCCTCCTTTGTTGTGTTTCCCCTCCTTGTTCTGCACCTCCCCGTTACCTCATCATTGTTTCCCTCTGCCCACCGTCTTTCCACCGACCCCATCCTCTTTTCCTACCTCCCTTGCACGCCCCTTGCGCACAAAGTGCTTCTCCTCTTCTCCCGTGCACGCCCCTTGCGCACACCGCGCTTCCCCTCTTCTCCCGTGCACGCCCCTTGCGCACACCGCGCTTCTCCTCTTCGCCCGCCCCCTGCCACACCTCCCATGCGCCGACCACCCATGCCGGGCGGCAAGGCTTGGCGCATCTGCGAATTTGACACAGCAGAGCTCACAGGGAGAGGGTAGGATGGGTGTGGCGAATGTTGTGTGAGCGAGGGGGGGTGGAGGTGTGGGTGAGTAGCATGGGTTGGGACGAGGAGGGAAGGGGAATGGGGAGGGAGCTGAGTGGTGGAAGCGTGCTTCTGACGTGGAGAGTGAGGGGGATGAGGATGAAGGAGATGAAAAGTGGGAGGAGAAAGAAGAGGAGAAGGGGGAAGCAAAGGGGGAGAAAGGGAGGGATAGAGCGGGGGAGGGGCAGCAGGGAGTGGGTCAGCGGGTGTGCAGGTGGCATGTGGAGTGATGGGCGTGAGTGGGGTATTGCAGTCAACTGCACAGGCAAATGCACAATGATGGGCGAATGCGTGGAGGAGCAGGGCAGAGGGGCTACCTGTTGTGCTGCTGGAGTTGTTGGCAGCCGCAGATGGGGTGGTGAACACGGGAGGGCTGAGGAAGGAAGGGATATGGATGGCGGAGAGGTGGACGGGAGGGAATTAGAGAGGAGGGAGTTGGAGAGATGGGAGGTGGAGAGGAGGGAGTTGGAGAGAAGGGAGGTGGAGAGGAGGGAGTTGGAGAGAAGGGAGGTGGAGAGGAGGGAGTTGGAGAGGAGGGAGGTGGAGAGGAGGGAGGTGGAGGTTAGGGAGGAGGGGAGGATGGAGGAGGGGAGGGTGCAGGCATCTCGAGTACAGAATGCAGGGGATGGGATGCAAGCAGGGGAGGTGAAAGCAGGGGAGCACTCTCTGCTGGCTCTACTCATGAGACAACGGACCAAGGTAGCTTGGGAGATGGGAGGGTGGGAGATGGGAGGGTGGGAGATGGGAGGGTGGGAGATGGGAGGGTGGGGGGTGGGAGGGTGGGGGGTGGGAGGGTGGGGGGTGGGGGGTGGGAGGGTGGGAGATGGGAGGGCAGCAACGCACGGTGCCTCTGCATCTTGTGTGGTTATTCTAGGTGGCGACCTTGGTTCGCCCATAATTCTTTCTGCTGTGATTAGGATGTCTCTTGCCATGTTCTGCCATGTGCTTCCCTCTCCCTATGCTGCCTGCCTCCAGATGGTCCGCCTCCAGCCAGCCACTGACTCCTCGCCCATGCAAGCAGCAGAACACCCTGCTGGCACCATGGGCAAGCAGGGCCCATGCGCGTCACAGTAAGGGGTGCCATGTGTGGCACAGCAAGGGGTGCCATGTGTGGCACAGTACGTTGTGGTGTGGAGGTCTCTGCTATTGATGCCATGCTGGATGCCCACCGGTCCGCGCAGGCACTGTCAGATGCAGTGATGCGTGCATGCGGCAATGGAAGTTTGATGCGAGGGTACACATTCAACTCAACTCATTCTGGCAAAATCCAACTTGGAACCGTGAGGCAGAAATCCAACTTTGACAACTTTGATTAGAACCTTAAGGTGGCCTACTCAGGGTATCACATCACGGTATTCCATGCCAAGTCAGGTGCTGTACCAGTGGACACAACAGACATAAAACTCAGCGTGTTAGCGTACACAATACTAACCAGAGTGATGTACTGGCACCTGGAAATAGTGTACAGCAACGTTGACCAATTATTCATCGTGGATTAATCTCTTTAACATCGCAAATCTGCTCTTGACCCATAGCGCTCACTACAGTAAGAGAGAGCTCCTTGTCTTGCCCAAGGCCGTCCTTGATCTGGAGGGAGATTCAAAGGTGGAATTACGCGCGCCATTATGAAACACATGGCGCACAACAAAGAAAGAACAGGCTTCCTGCCCAAATGATATCGTACCTGCGAGCGGAGAGCCTCGTCGGGGGGAAGGTCAAGTTCCCTCGTGTCACCCCCCTCGAACATCAGAGATACCTGCAAGGCAACACGTCGCCGACTATCACGACGCCAAGAGCGCAAGCCAAGGGGAACGGCATTTGACAATCAATTTACACGTACCTTGTCACCATCCACAATTTTGAGGACTGTATACTCGGCGTAGACCACGTTTGGGACCTGGACCCACAAAAGCCATCAATGAGTAACACAGCATGACCGACGAAGACTGCTAGTGTGCTAATGAACTCACCTCGCAGTTGTGAGAAGCCGGCGAGCTGTCTTCCAGCGTCTCATTGGTGAATAAATCAGTTGCGACAAAACGGCACTTTTTGTGACCGCTCATCGTACGAGAGGTAGAAATCTCCACCACCTGTGGATCGATAGTAAGAACATCATGAGATACATAAACTACCATTTCGTGGGAAAAATGGGCAAACAGAAGCGAGCAACCCACGCCACCTAGGATTCTGTCACAGCATAGTACCTTGCAAGGCCGTCCATTGATTACAATGTATCCCCCCTTGTAAGTAGTTCCAGCCTCTTTATGGCACATCGCCGATGCATCGGACATGGCTGCTTTGCTGCCTTCGATCCAAGGGAGGAGTGACGGGGAAGCTTAGCTGAGAGAAAACAATTTGTCGTGGACGTGCCTGGAAATCGAAGAATGACTGCCACCAGAATGGGACCGAAGCAAAAAAGAATAACGAACGGCCCGTTCAAACGAGGTCGAGACGTGTTCAAACAACAGTGACAGAAACGAGTGAGCATGTTCTGATGGGCGACTTGACCGCTCTGGTCAGGACGCCCCATTCGAGATTGTCACATCCCACGTGAACACGCCTCTCATCCCGCCAGAAGTCGGACACGCACCGCCAAGCTCAAAACGATAGAAACAAAGAAAGCGTCTCAATAATGGCTTGCCACCATAGAGTTTCTTTCATCGTCCTAACAGTCGCCCAAGCAGTTCAGCCGAGGGTTCTGGAACTTGGGTGCATAGGGTTTGGGACGGCTCACGCGTATAACCAGTTGAGTACAATGTTGTGCAAACCACATCGGTTTGTTCACGTCATCATTCTGAACCGCTCTTCACCGAACTGAACAGCGACATGAAATTTATCAAGGCTGACCCGCCTTTGCCAACCCAAGCAACAGACGTCGCCCAACCGATAGCAGTGTCCCCGCGACGCAATTCAGTTGCATGTTATAGGGAATCTGTACATCTTTATTCTAACTTTTTGTCACAATTTTCTTACGGCATGAGTGCTTGCTTAGCAACATCCGGTAAATTACATTTAAGGGCAGAAAAACAACAGTGACCTGACTGTCAACAAGTGCAACCACTTGCACAAATTTGCTCGATGAACTTCAAACAGTACTTTATGGAACTCTATTGAACACAAGCAGCAGTTGCCTTGATAATACTCAGCCAATACCAGCTCCTAAAATAGGGGAATGTACAAATGCTACACATACATAACTCTCTAACTGCATAACACAACTTGCTACCTGTACACTCAGGGCAAACCATGGCAACAGACTGCAACCACCAACACAGAGAAGAGCAGAGCAATGTAAGAGTAGACCCAATCCACATGACATCTGTATCTGGTGCATACTGCCTTGCATCCTCCCGCCTCCACTGTGGCCTCCGCTGCCACCGCTGCCACCACTACTGCCTCCGCTTCCGAAGTACGTATTATTCATTCCATTCATCCTCCAAGCATGGTGACTGGGACTGCAACCACTATTGCCTCTGTCCTTGCTGCAAATGGGACTGCTGCTGTAACCCCTGTCACTGCCTGCACTCTTGCCACATCGGCACTGACTGTCGCTGCTGCCAGTGCACGTGTCGCTGCAGCTGCCACTGCTGCCACATCCGCTGCAGCTGCCGCTACTGCCACGTTTGCTGCAGCTGCCACAAGTGTCATCATCACCAGTGTCACCGCTGCCCCTGCCAGCACCACTGTTGCCACTCAATATGGCAGAGTCACCAGCCCCATTAAAGCCACTGCTACAGTCAGCCGTGTCACACTCAAAATTCTCAGAGTTAGAAGTGCTACAGTCAGTGGTGCCACAGTTAAAAATGCTACATTCAGTGGTGCTACAGTCAGTGGTGCCACAGTCGGTGGTGCTACAGACAACTGTGCTACAGTCAATGGCGGTACAGTCCATGCCGGTGCTATAATCTACAGTACTACAGTCAACCGTGTGACAGTCAACCGTGCTACAATCAACCGTGCTACAATCAACCGTGCTACAAACAACTGTGCTACAATCAACCGTGATACAATCGACAGCATTACAGCCAACGGTGGGACCACTCCCACATGCCGCAGTGCTGATGCTTCTCCCACTCCCCCCCCCCCCCCCAACCCATGCATCTGCCTAGTCTCTGGTGCATCCCCATTCCTGCTTGCACCCTCCCCCACCTTCTCCTGCACTGCTAGCCTGCCAGCAGCATCAGCACTGCTGCTCTGACAGCAAGTGTGGGGACTGCTTGCCTGGCACCCAGGGCAGCACTCCTCACGCCCCACCACATGCTGCCCATCGGCGCCTTCCTTTGGATGCTTCTCCACACACGCCTTTCTAAATGCACCACTCCACCATTCACCTTGCGCTCTGCTGTAACACCCTTCCTATTCCTGTTTACACCCGTTCCACTCCTGCAGTCAGTCTTACAACCCCCCTCACGCACCACTCCCTCTCCGTTCCCCCACTTCGTTTCCTTCCTCCACTCCCTCTCATGGCTCCCACAGTCTCCTCCACACGCCGCTCTGACCCACGGGTGTTTCAGCACCTCATGTGCCTTGAGCCTGCGCCCAGGATCCGTTACAAACAGACACCTTAACAGCTGCTTAGCCTCCCTTGAAATGCCCTCCCATACCTCGCCTTTCAGGTCTGGCGCCGAGCGTAGCACCGAAGCAAACACCTCGCGGTGTGTCCTTCCGTGGAACTGCACAGTTCGTGAAGGAGTGGAAAGCAAAAAACATTCAGATATTGGAAAATGTTAGTGGGAATGGATGATGGCAAGCACGTTTAGCGGTTACAGAATTTATCAGTTACAGGGATGTGCATCAGGCAGCACTTTCACATACCCTTCTCATCCGCTTCTTGAAAAGGGTGTTCTTGTGTGATCTCACAGACATGTACAGGATAACCAGATCACCGCCGTATAGATTGCAACATACCCAACAGGCAGGTGTATAGATAGCAACATACCCGACAAACAGGTGAATAAATCGCAACATAATCGACCGACAGGTGTATAAATCGCAACATACCCGAGATGCAGGTGTATAAATCACAATATACCTGAGAGGTAGGTGTTTAAATCGCAACATACCCGACACGCAGATGTAGAGAATGCAGCCAAGGCTCCACATGTCGACCTCCCCCGCATAGGGCCTTCCCCGGATGATCTTAGGAGCCATATAGAAGGGTGAGCCCACCACCCCACACGCCGTTGTCTGCCCGCGCGCCAGCGCTGCTGCCAGCCCGAAATCAGCTATCTTCACTCGCATGCCCGTGCACGGACACGAGGGGGGCTGGTTGTCGTGATGGTATGAGGAGGAGGAGACGCGGTGGGAGAAGAGGGCGTCGCTGCCAGCCCGAAATCAGCCACCTTGACTTGAACGCCCGTGCAAGGACACGCAGGGGGGCTGGTTGCCGTGGTGACCGGAGAGGGAGGAGGGGACGAGCAGAGAGGAGGAAAAGGAGGTGGAGGAGGTGCAAGAGGAGAAAAGGAAGCGGTGGGAGATGAGGGTGGAAGGGAAAGACGGGGGAAGGAGGGAGAAGGGGATGGTGGCAGGGAGGTTTGTAAGAGGTGGAAAGGAGATGATGGAGGGAGAGGGGGGGGGGGGTGAAGGCGGGAGGAAGGGAGAGGATGCTGGGAGAGTAGGTGAGGGCGAAGAGTGGAAAGGAGTTCCCCTTATGCTGCTACCTGTGCCGTTTTTGCTGCTGCTGCTCCTCCTCCCAGTGCTTGTGCTGCTGCTGCTATGTCCAGCAGAAGACGGGACTAAACTTATGGAATCTTTAAGTGACTGTAACGAGGGAGGCGTGTCACCACTGCAAGTCGTATCGCTGGATGTGACTGTATTGAAACCCTCCCTGCAATGGGAACATCCCTGGCTCGTGTTGCTGCTTCCCCCACTGCAGTCCCCACTGCTTCCACTGCCATTGAAGTTGCACTCAGCTACAGTGCAAAGGCCTCTACAAGCACCGGGGCCGCTACTAACGAGTATGTTCTCTGGCTTGAGGTCGCGGTGCGCTATGCCCGTGCGATGCATTGCATGTACTGCCAGCAGCAACTGCCTGGGGGGGAACAACATGGGGAATAGGAGGCAAGGAGGAGGCAAGAAGGGAAAGGAGCAACTGAGAATCCAGCAGTCATAATGGTCTCCGCAAGGGCAGTGGTGAGTGGGGGTGTGAGGCACTTGAGAATCGGTACTCTTGACATGCCCTGAGGCAGGGGGGACAATCAACACATGCCATGAACAGTGGCGAAATCATGCATTCATGAGCGGGCGGGGGGATGGGAAGGGGGGGGGCAATGGGGGAGGGGGGTGGAGTGGAAGAGGCGAACGAGGAATGGGGAAAGTGGGTAGGAGGTAAGGGAAGGGATGAAGGGGGGACGCACGGGGATCACAGCAGAACGCTGTGCGTCTCAACCCAATTTATGCCTGCCAGTTGAGTGAAGAAAGGGAGGGGATTAGAGGACATAAAAGGGTTTTGTGGGATGGGCGTGCACCTGAACGCAGCTGCAAGTTGTGATTCATTAACTCGTTCCTGCTTTTTAACGAGGTCAAATAAATCGTTGCTACAGAGGCAAAGGGCGGAAGAAAAAAATAAGGGTGTGTATGCACCAGAGATACATCCCTGAATACAGTGGCGGCTTCTGCTTCATTAAGCCTCTTCTGCCTTATAACGAGGTCAAACAGATCGCCACCTGGGCAGTTTTCCAAGACGAGATGTAACGCTGTCCGCATTTCAACCACCACCTCGTACAGCCGTACGAACGCCAGCTCCTCCCGCTCCCCATCCGTGCTGCCTGCTCCGCATTCCCCCCTTCCCCGCTCCCCTGCCCCCTGTTCTTTTCCCCGTCGTTCCCCCTCCATCCTGCAGGCGCAACAGCGACAGCACCTTCGCCCTCAGCTCCATGTGATCGTTGCGGCGCTGGGGACGAGAGAGACCAAAAGAGGTGGGGGGGGGGGGGGGAAGGGGTGGAGGAGGGGAAAGAAGGGGAGGAAGAGGCTTGAGAGGCGTCTTTAAAGAAGAGACTTGCCCCTTCAGCTCCATAAGATCGCTGGGGAAGAGGGAGTGCGCGTGCGGGCGGAAAGGTTTACGGGCGGAAAAGGGGGGATGAAGAGGGGGAGGGGCGCTTCTTTGAGAGCACCAGGGACGAAACTTCCGCCCGCTGCTTCATGGAGAGATGCAGGGAGAGAGGGAAGGAGGCGAGAGTGCGGCATTCGCTGGGAGAGGGAGGTGGTGGCACGGAGGCTTGGGGAGGCGAAATGAGGAGAACGCGGGTGGGGAGGAACGCGGAGAAAACAAGGGTTTCTCACGTGTAGGGGAGGTTCAGGGATGGGGGGAGGGAAAGGGGAAGGAGGAAGCGGAGTACGCAAAAGAGACATTTTGTGCGACTCACTCGCACGCCGCTCAGCAGTATCGTCTTGCACGCGAAACGCTCGTCCGTCGCACGGTCTTCGCACAGTCACACGACCCTGAAGTGGCTGCGCAACAACTTGCGGCTAATCTCATAAAGCTCCGTCAAACGCGGGCAGCGCACCTCATCCTCCAACACGGTGCGCGCTTCCGTGAGATCTGATTGCAAATGAGTGGCTGCGCTCAAAGCATCGGCTGTGCGCAGTTCCCCCCGCCGTTGTAGCGGGTAGAGTGCGCAGCTCCGCAAGCGGCGTTTGAATTCGCAACTCCGCAGCCGCGCGCAGTTCCGCTTCCGCCACTACTCCCCCTTTCTGCATCCTCAGGTCCCCCACGGCTCCACAACCCTTGACTCGCCGACGACCTTCTGAAAAAAACGTGGGTTGAGATTCCTACTCCGAAGTAACTTGGGGAGTTGCTCTCGGGGAAGGGTTCCGAAAGTATGGGCCATGTTGCTTGTCATTATGCTTTTGAGCGGACCGCGTGTCCTCCTGCACTTTCCAAAGTTTCGGAACCAATCGTCCAAAACCGACTGTATGGTTCGGAAACTCGTGTGATTGGCCGATGGCTTTGTAAATTTCGTTTGGCGATTTCAGGCATTTGTTTTCCAAATCTGTTGGAATTGATCCAATTGGCTTACGTACGCGGTGTGTCGAACATGAAGTGAATACACTTGATACTGTACTATTTTTATCTCTACATTTGGATATCTGTATATAATCAATAAACTGAATCAATTTATAGTAGAGCTCCATTATTCCACTACTTTCTGTATTTTTTTTTTTTTTTAGAAATCCTGCGTGTTTCATTTTCACTATTGGCGCCACATTTGATATGTATCGAGGTACTATCTATTACAATGTAGCATAATTACGCAAGGAAAAGGAGTGGAAACGGGAAGAGAGGAGAAAAGGAGGAATAACGTGAGTAGAAAAAAGGAGAGAGGAAGAAAGAAGGAGGGGAATAGGGGAAAAATGATAGGAGGAAGAAAAACAGGGAAGAAGGAAGAAAAAGCAGCACACACAACCCCAAGAAAACCCCAATAGCACACACATTTAAAACACCATCAAGCCCTCCCATCAAAGCACCCCAACTGCACTCCCATCGAACCAAACCTCCCCCCCTAAACCCACTTTCTAAACCCGCATGTCTACCAAGTATGGTGCATCCGCCCACGGAGCATCCCATCCCATCTCCTCCTCAACATCCTCCCGCTCCACCCAAACAGCCTCTGGGCCTCTCATCATCGACGCAGCGCGTAACAAGATCACACGCGCCTGAGCCCGTTGCAAAGCCACACCCACAGCCGCTTTGAGCGATCCGAGCAAATAAGCCGAGAAACCCTTTCCCGTAGCTCGCGCCGCCCCTTTCGTCTTTGCTATCTCGATCTGCGCGTCACCCTGCTTCTTAAGCCACCGTCCAAAACTCCCCCCCAAGCATCCCCATGTCTCAGCAATGAGTGGTGTGAACTGCACTCCCCCATGCCGCTGTAGAAGCGATTTGTAGTCCGCCGTCTTCCGCTTTTCTCTCTCTCTCGCGGCAAAACCCACCTTGCGACCAATCTGTCCATGGTGCTGCGCGGATAGCGAGATAGGATCTACCACACTAACCTCCAGCGCGTGCTCCTCCCCCTCCCTCAGTTTCCGAACCGCCACATCAACCCTCTTCCCTGGGAGCAACGTGTCGTCTTCCATGGTCACAATCCCACCCGCACCCTTAGCTATCTTCGCCACCACAAATTTAACCGCATCGTGAACCCGAGAAGGTGCATACTGATACTTGCAGCGAAGGGCATGATGCGGGTCAGAGGGATCAGCAAACTCAAACCCACACGCGCACTTGCCGGCCACTATCAGCTGCTGAATAGGGAGGCCTAGGCGCATGGACGCGCAGATGCTCCACTCGGCTGCGGTGAAGGTAGCCTCCTCGTGCGAAGGAACGGCAGAAACCCACGCCCCAGCCCCCGGGCCCTGAAGGGATGTCAAACGGGCCAGGGTGGCATCGTTGTGGGCCATGCCTCGAAGAGATTGGAGGCTCTCAACCGCCAGGCGACGGTGTTGTGTGGGGAAGAGCAGCATAGGCGGATCAGCGGTGCACAAGGCAAGGGGTGGCATCTCCTGCCGAACCGACTGTGGAAGCAGATCCACTGCTCTCGCAAACCAGGGGTCCAACAAGGTCGTAGCCTCGGGCGTGCGGAAAAACTCCTCAAACATCCGCTCCTCACCTGCCACCCCCAACCGAGCCACATCGCTCACTGCTTGGCACCAGCCACATGCATACGACAGAGGACTAAGGTCAGCCGCAGATCGAATGCCGAACCCCCCGAGTCTGGCAGGAAGGTGCAGCTGTAAACGAGCCATCTGGGACTTCCCCGAATCGTGATCCCAGGTACTATCTGGAAACAGCTCCTCGAAACAATCTTCCAGCTTCGTGTCCCAGTCCCGAAAAGCCTCCACAACCTCAGGTCGTGGAGGCATCGTCCGTGTGAGGTAGATCGGGCGCGCCGACACTGCGATCGCCAACAAATGGGACGCAATCTGTGGGTGGTCAAGCAGAGGAAGCCAGGGGACAGGTGCATGCAGCTCCGTCAGCCGGCGACGCAGGCTAGCCACCTCCCAGTCCTCCTCCCCAATGGGCACCCCTACCACAGTGAGCCCCGTCCATGTCTGCTGCATGCCGGGCGGGACAGTCTCATTTCTCTCCTCCCCATCCTGGTCCCTCCCTCGCTCCCATAGCTTACACTTATGCGGCTGCACCTCCAAACCCAGCCCGTCCAGTCGTTCCCGCAAGGCCTCATAGGCTGCTAGAACCCGTTCCCTAGGCCCCAGGATATACGTATCGTCAGCATAGCTGAGGAAGAGTAAGTCGGCGTACTCCATTTTGGTTGGTTCCATAACCAGCTGCTGTGTGAACGCGAACAGAAACGGACCCAATGGATCCCCTTGCCTCGAGCCCCGCTCGGAAGCCAAAGCTTCGACAAAAGGGCCCGCTCGGAGATAGAGGTCGCTAGGAGTGCCGTAGAAGACACGCAGAAATGGAATCAATCCCTTGAAAGGCGACTGTCGAAGACCCTCAAACATTTCCCGCCGATGGAAGGAGTTGAAAGCGTTCGCCACGTCAATTTGCAGCGCACACCACGACGGGTGAGTAGAGATGGCGGAGCGAAAGGCATGTGCGAGGACTTCCACTCCCGACCTGGACCCGACTCCAAACTGGTTACACGGAGCAAAGTGCGACATCATCTTCGGGCGAAGCACGATGCATATGGCCCGAGATAGTATGCGGGGGAGCACCTCGCCTATAGCCACCGGGCGAACGTCACCATTCGGCTTCGACAGGCCCACCAAGTTGGACGCAGTGAGCCAGGGTCGCACGCGCTCCGCTACCTCTCCCTTGGTCCACTGGGTGAAGACCTCTAGCAGGTGGGACAGATACGCGGGCTCAGAGAGAAAAGTGTCGCGCAGGTGCTCCGTCACCCACCCCGACGGTCCTGGTGCGGACGCCCTAGCCGCTGAGTGGATCGCCTGGCCGAGTACCTCCACTGAGAGCTGTGGGATAAGGGAAGGCTCGACTGTCTCCTCCTGCACCCACCCAGGAATGGCGGACTCGCACGATGGGTGTTTCGCTCGTAGCGCGTCCACCATGTGCTGAGAGGGCTGAGCGATGCTACCAGCCGTAAGGCACGCCAAACCCCGACTCCATTCTCCCACTTTGCACCTTGTACGGCAGCGGGATAGGCGCACGGCATCAGGATCATGCTCGGGTGGGGTGAAGGACAAGGGGCGAGCCGCAGGTTGCATCGCCGCCACCGCCAACTCAAACAGCTGCTGCCACTCCCCAGCCCAAAACTTCTCCAACCGCTCCCTAATTGCCGCCCTCTGCCCTGGCCTTGCCCGGTTGGAATCCCCAAGAAAAGACGAGGGAAGGCCAAAAACACCAAGGATGCCGCCTCGTCTGCTGCCTTTGACTTGAGCCGCTTCAGGATACAAGCTAGTGCATCAAGCACCCCCAGTCTTGCGCGCTGTGGGATGCGACGCATGATTCTCCCTGGCACCAATTCGATCCCGAAAAACGACTCCCAGTCCCATGTGGGAACTGCGGCCCACACCTCTTCACTGATATCCCGTGGTGGCGGAGGTTCGCTGTCCGAGTCGTCTGTGACGTCGCGGGTCAACCCAAGCGCCTGTGCACGGCGCTTGGCGTCCGCTGCCCTGCAGGCCGACATATGACGCGTGGCCTTTCCTCTCTCCGTGAAAGTGCGATAACAGGTTTCGCACGGGATGCGGGGCGGGGGTGTCAGCATAGGGTCTGGGTGCTCCTCTCCACTCGAACACGCCGGCAAGACCTGTCTGCTCGACTCCATCTCCATCTCCCCCTCTGGCAGCCTCGCAAGCTGCACCCCATCGGGCAGCTCCTGCTGCCCTCCGCTCTGCAGCTGTTGCTGCCCTCCGCTCTGCAGCTGCTGCTGCCCTCCGCTCTGCAGCTGTTGCTGCCCTCCGCTCTGCAGCTGCTGCTGCCCTCCGCACTGCAGCTGCAGCTGCCCCCCACTCTGCAGCCGCTGCTGCCCTCCGCTCTGCAGCTGCTGCTGCCCTCCGCTCTGATTGGGCTGCTGCCCTCCACTCTGCAGCTGCTGCTGCCCTCCGCTCTGCAGCTGCTGCTGCCCTCCGCTCTGCAGCTGCTGCTGCCCTCCGCTCTGATTGGGCTGCTGCCCTCCACTCTGCAGCTGCTGCTGCCCTCCGCTCTGCAGCTGCTGCTGCCCTCCGCTCTGATTGGGCTGCTGCCCTCCGCCCTGCAGCTCATGCTGCCCTCCGCTCTGCAGCTGCTGCTGCCCTCCGCTCTGCAGTTGCTGCTGCCCTCCGCTCTGATTGGGCTGCTGCCCTCCGCTCTGCAGCTGCTGCTGCCCTCCGCTCTGATTGGGCTGCTGCCCTCCGCTCTGCAGCTGCTGCTGCCCTCCGCTCTGCAGCTCCTGCTGCCCTCCGCTCTGCAGCTGCTGCTGCCCTCCCCTCTGCAGCTGCTGCTGCCCTCCGCTCTGCAGCTGCTGCTGCCCTCCGCTCTGCAGTTGCTGCTGCCCTCCGCTCTGCAGCTGCTGCTGCCCTCCGCCCTGCAGCTCATGCTGCCCTCCGCTCTGCAGCTCATGCTGCCCTCCGCTCTGCAGCAGTTGCTGCTGCCCTCCGCTCTGCAGCTGCTGCTGCCCTCCGCTCTGCAGCTCCTGCTGCCCTCCGCTCTGCAGCTGCTGCTGCCCTCCGCCCTGCAGCTGCTGCTGCCCTCCGCTCTGCAGCAGTTGCTGCTGCCCCCCACTCTGCAGCTGCTGCTGCCCTCCGCCCTGCAGCTGCTGCTGCCCTCCGCTCTGCAGCTCCTGCTGCCCTCCGCTCTGCAGCTGCTGCTGCCCTCCGCTCTGATTGGGCTGCTGCCCTCCGCTCTGCAGCTGCTGCTGCCCTCCGCTCTGATTGGGCTGCTGCCCTCTGCTCTGCAGCTGCTGCTGCCCTCCGCTCTGCAGCTGCTGCTGCCCTCCGCTCTGCAGCTGCTGCTGCCCTCCGCTCTGATTGCTGCTCCCTCCAGCTGCTGCTGCCCACCACTCTGATTGGGCTGCTGCCCTCCACTCTGCAGCTGCTGCTGCCCTCCGCCCTGCAGCTGCTGCTGCCCTCCGCTCTGATTGGGCTGCTGCCCTCCGCCCTGCAGCTCATGCTGCCCTCCGCTCTGCAGCTGCCGCTGCCATCCGCTCTGCAGTTGCTGCTGCCCTCCGCTCTGATTGGGCTGCTGCCCTCCGCTCTGCAGCTGCTGCTGCCATCCGCTCTGCAGCTGCTGCTGCCATCCGCTCTGCAGCTGCTGCTGCCCTCCGCTCTGCAGTTGCTGCTGCCCTCCGCTCTGCAGTTGCTGCTGCCCTCCGCTCTGATTGGGCTGCTGCCCTCCGCCCTGCAGCTCCTGCTGCCCTCCGCACTGCAGCTGCTGCTGCCCTCCGCTCTGATTGGGCTGCTGCCCTCCGCCCTGCAGCTCCTGCTGCCCTCCGCTCTGCAGCTGCTGCTGCCCTCCCCTCTGCAGCTGTAGTAGTTTGGTTGCCCGTCGCCTCCGGCCCCGCCCCCGCACTCGGGGCCTTTCCGCTTGGTCCGAGGAGTCGGGGTTGGCATTCTCACCCTCCATGGGGCTTGATTCCAGCTCGTCGGTGTATGCCTCGGCCTCTATCTCCACATCCAACTCCCCCAGTGGGTCTTGCTGCCCTCCGCTCTGCAGCTCCTCCTGCCCTCCACTCTGCAGCTCCTGCTGCCCTCCACTCTGCAGCTGCTGCTGCTCTCCACTCCGCAGCTCTTGCTGCTCTCGGCTCTGCAGCTCCTGCTGCCCTCCACTCTGCAGCAGCTGCTGATCTCCTCTTTGCAGCTGCCGCTGCCCTCCGCTCTGCAGCTCCTGCTGCCTTCCGCTCTGCAGCTGCTGCTGCCCTCCCCTCTGCAGCAGTTGCTGCTGCCCTCCGCTCTGCAGCTGCTGCTGCCCTCCCCTCTGCAGCTGTAGCAGTTTGGTTGCCCGTCGCCTCCGGACCCGCCCCCGCACTCGGGGCCTTTCCGCTTGGTCCGAGGAGTCGGGGTTGGCATTCTCCCCCTCCATGGGGCTTGATTCCAGCTCGTCGGTGCCTGCCTCGTCCACCATCTCCACATCGCTCACCCACAATGTCTCTTGCTGCCCCCCACTCTGCTCCTCCTGATGCCCTCCACTCTGCAGCTCCTGCTGCTCTCCACTCTGCAGCTCCTGCTGCTCTCCACTCTGCAGCTCCTGCTGCTCTCCACTCTGCAGCTCCTGCTGCTCTCCACTCCGCAGCTCATGCTGCCCTCCCCTCTGCAGCTCCTGCTGTGCTCTGCTTTGCAGCTGACGCTGCCCTCCACTCCGCAGCTGCTGCTGCCCTCCGCCCTGCAGCTGCTGCTGCCCTCCGCTCTGCAGCTGCTGCTGCCCTCTGCTCTGCAGCTGCTGCTGCCCTCCGCCCTGCAGCTCATGCTGCCCTCCGCTCTGCAGCAGTTGCTGCTGCCCTCCGCTCTGCAGCTGCTGCTGCCCTCCGCTCTGCAGCTGCTGCTGCCCTCCGCACTGCAGCTGCTGCTGCCCTCCGCCCTGCAGCTCATGCTGCCCTCCGCTCTGCAGCAGTTGCTGCTGCCCTCCGCTCTGCAGCTGCCGCTGCCCTCCACTCTGCAGCTCCTGCTGCCCTCCGCTCTGCAGCTGCTGCTGCCCTCCGCCCTGCAGCTCATGCTGCCCTCCGCTCTGCAGCAGTTGCTGCTGCCCCCCACTCTGCAGCTGCTGCTGCCCTCCGCTCTGCAGCTGCTGCTGCCCTCCGCTCTGCAGCTGCTGCTGCCCTCCGCTCTGCAGTTGCTGCTGCCCTCCGCTCTGCAGCTGCTGCTGCCCTCCGCCCTGCAGCTCATGCTGCCCTCCGCTCTGCAGCAGTTGCTGCTGCCCTCCGCTCTGCAGCTGCTGCTGCCCCCCACTCTGCAGCTGCTGCTGCCCTCCGCTCTGCAGTTGCTGCTGCCCCCCACTCTGCAGCTGCTGCTGCCCTCCGCTCTGCAGCTGCTGCTGCCCTCCGCCCTGCAGCTCATGCTGCCCTCCGCTCTGCAGCCGCTGCTGCCTCGTCCCCTCCGGCGGCTGTCGGCCTCTTTCCCGGCTCCCCTGCTGTCCGCCCGCCTGCAGGTCCCACCGGCCCCCCACCGGCGGCTCCCGTTGCCTGTCTCTTCCTGCCGCCCTCCGACGCCGCCATTCCTGCCGCCGTGCGAGACGTGGCACGACTAGGGGAGAGTCGACGTCGGTCGAGCAGGCACTGTGCCGCGTTACGCTCTCAGGTAGGCCACTCCTGCGAGTGTTGTGCTGTTGTTGCAAGCGCCTACGATGCTCTTCCCAAGCTGCCCTCGCAGCCTCCAATGCCACATCGGCGGCCAGACTCTTGTCGCCCATTGCTTCTCCCCCCTCTTCGTTGACGGCCGAAGGCTCTGAGACGCCGCTCTGGCCAGCCCGGTTGCTGGGGGGGTTCTTGGGGGATTGTCCACCTGTAATTGCTGAAATCGGGCGGTTCGCTTCAAAACACCGCCTCTTGGGTGGTTTGCCGAAGAGGCACAGAATGTCTTCGTGGCGGAGGCGACAGATGCGTGGGCTCTGGAGCGCACCCTCAGGCCCCCCCCGTCTTTTGTGGCCAGCCCCTAGGCAGAGCGACCCCGTGACTGCCGCCGTGCTTGTCCCCCCTTTGCCCCCGATGGCCTCCGTCGTGCCGTTGTTTGCGCCGTCTCCCGCCCAGACCCCGGGGTCCCCGGGGCCTGGGTCGTCTTCCATGATAGCGTTTCAGGTGGTACCTGGTGGTTTCTGCGGCGATTCCGCCCTGCTGAGGCGAGATCGCGCTGCCTGGTGGCGTCGAGGCGCTGCTAAGGGGCGATTTTGCGATGCCTAAGGCGTCTGGCGCTGCTGAGGCGAGATCGCGCTGCCTGGTGGCGTCGAGGCGCTGCTAAGGGGCGATTTCGCGCTGCCTAAGGCGTCTGGCGCTGCTGAGGCGAGATCGCGCTGCCTGGTGGCGTCTGGCGCTGCTAGGGGGCGATTTCGCGCTGCCTAAGGCGTCTGGCGCTGCTGAGGCGAGATCGCGCTGCCTGGTGGCGTCTGGCGCTGCTAGGGGGCGATTTCGCGCTGCCTAATGCGTCTGGCGCTGCTGAGGCGAGATCGCGCTGCCTGGTGGCGTCGAGGCGCTGCTAAGGGGCGATTTCGCGCTGCCTAAGGCGTCTGGCGCTGCTGAGGCGAGATCGCGCTGCCTGGTGGCGTCGAGGCGCTGCTAAGTAGCGATTTCGCGCGGCCTAAGGCGTCTGGCGCTGCTGAGGCGAGATCGCGCTGCCTGGTGGCGTCTGGCGCTGCTAAGGGGCGATTTCGCGCTGCCTAAGGCGTCTGGCGCTGCTGAGGCGAGATCGCGCTGCCTGGTGGTGGCGAAATCCTGCGTGTGGGGACTGCTCGGTGTACAAAAATACTTTCTGTATTATGACAATTCTATATTCTGTATGATTCGTTATGCTAAAGCTTTACATTTAGTTGCATTGCTGCATTTTCGTAACATTAACTGCTTATGACTCAGCAATAGTGGTTTGAACTGTAATGACGATACAATTACAAGCAGTTTCATTATCCAATTAAGAATAATATCATATACTGAAGATATTAATTATTAGGGATTGGCAAGAAATAACATGCGCCGCTGCTCAAATTATTCAATTGCGGGGCCTGCACAATGAAACTGAACCAGCGGCAACTATCATCGTAAGTTCTCAAAAGGAGACATGCACATAAAAGCAGGCTACTTGCAACAAAAGCCAGGCGACCTGCAAGGAAAAGCGGGCGACCTGAAAGAAGAAACAGGCGAGGTGCAATAAGAAAACAAGAAACACAAGCAGAAACTAAATGAACCAGCTACCACAGCATGCAACGACCACACTTGCTGATGCTTCGCGTCAGGCGCCAAGGGGCTGATATAATATGAAAAACAAACAAACAGGATGAGCCGATAGGGAGGGGGGGCTGGCAGCAGTAAGGATCCATGCCAACAATATATTAAAGTTGCATCGAGCACCATGGCTCGTATGTTTGGACACAATAGGGAGGTTCCCATCTATCTTACGTACATGATCAGCAGCTGCGGCGCAGAGGGTGAGACGATCTGCAGTGCGTGATCCTGATGGCGATGCTCGGCGATTCTGAAATGGGGTGCGAGGAACGAGGCAGAGGGACGAGCGGGACTGGGCAAGTACTCAACGCGATCATGCTTGCTTTAGTCTAACAAGGCAAACAGTAACGAGGCAAACAAGGTCGAAATGAATGCTATGAAAGAGCTTGCCTTACCTGTTCCAAGTGTTTCTCACACTGAAACGTCGTGGTGAGAGACTAGCGCAGATACTAGTGAGCTTTACAGAAGGCACGGGACACGCCAAACGATCTGAAAGGCGGAGTTATGAATCCTACTAAAGCACTTCGACCGGGCGACTGAAGAAAGTTGGACTTACCGGCTGACAGAGTTGATGCCAAACAAAAAAGAGAGCTGACATGCCTAGAAATAGCTTGTCGATCAGATAAAACAAGAGCTCGAAGCATTGTGCTCGTAAAAAGAAACGAGATGACGAACAAGCAGGTACACCTCACCCACAGCCTGATGACAGAACCCGCCACTAGCGCACAGCAATGCAACTGCTAGCGTGGCGTCGAAGCTGCTGATTCGATGCCTTGGTGACTCAGCTTCGGCAAAGGGACCTCTCGTGATGTTTGTGGGGCCATTTTCAGGTGCAATCTACATTTGCGTCAAAATCTACTCATGTATAATCCATGTTACTATGCAGGTACGAACACCAAATTCAGTTTTAGGTCTTGCTTTCGATAAGACCTTTTCCATCCGATATCCGATTCGAAATAACACAAACAGTCACAATCAAACGCGATTTCGGATCACTCCAAGCAAAAATCCAAGTGTCCCCTCATATTTGCCCAATTTCGACGATAAGAACTGCTTTGTATCAGGAGTTTCGTGAAAGAATAGTTATGGTGGATCGGTTGTACTGCTGACGCAGGTGATGGATGGTGCGCTGGGCAAATCACCATTCCCTTCTTGGGCGCGCACCCCGAAATACCAAAAACTGCCTAGGTAATTACTTAGATTACCCCCACCGTAGAAAATTCACAGCTGGATTTTCTTTTCTTTTCTTTTCTTTTCTTTTCTAGCTTGGTGTCAAAGTTGTTATATCCTGCTTGCTGTAGTTTCTGTAGTTATTGTCATAAGCTGTTGGTGGTGCACCATTTGTTCTTGCATGGTTCTCTATTTGTACCATTGACTCAATAGTGAAACCCCTCTTTCGGCCATCCCGTTTTCCTCTCGTACCTAAGTCTATGCTCCTAGGCTAGGGTTTCTCCTAGCCTAGGAAGCTCTTTATCTTAACATGGAATCAGAGCCATTGATCCTACGGACAGAAATTGTTATGGGCCCACCAGTCATGCTAGTGTCGGATACCTCCCTCCTGGCCTCTCATGACTCCATTCCCCTTCCTGCTTCCTGTCCCTGTGCCATACATTCCTCCCTCCCCTTCCTTCTCCCAGGCAGCCTCCCCCTCCCTTGCTGCTCTTCTCTGTACTCACTGACCTCGTCCTTGCTGCTATCCTCCTTCCAGTTTCCCTTGTTGCTTGACTCGTGTCTACCTCTCTTTGATGAGCTATCTGCTTCGTCACACACACTAGATCCTTCTACCACTACTCACTACCCATTGCTCGTCATATCTCCCTATCGTCACTGCTTGCTCAGATTACAGCAAAGCACTCGTGTAAAAAGGAAACATACAAGCAACGGATAGATCGTTCAGGAATCCCCCTATTCTACCAGCACTACCACCTCCTTGCGTCTGTCCTATCACCCCGCCTACGCTAGCAGCGAAGAGCTGCGTCACACAGGCTCACAGCCGTGCTGCCTCTTGCCACACTTCCCCGCCCTGCCTCCTTAGCCTCCAGCTGTTACTGCCAGATTCAGCTGGCTCCCCGAACCTATCCTGCACACATGGGAAAACAAACACGCATGCACGCATTCACCCATCCATCACATCCTGTGTTATGGCTTTCTGCTGCCGCTGCCTTGTCTGCCTCTGCCTCTACAGCCCGCCCCTCCTTGCTTACGTAAGTTCCAGCTCCCGCTTGCCCATGCAGACTTCCGACCCGCAGGCTCGGCAACCGTCAGCTCCCCACCTCCCTTCTCTGTCTCCGAAAGGTCGAATGTCTCTTCGGCTCCCGACTTCACTGCAGGCCGACTTGCTATGTACAATATCTACAGTATATACAGCCCCATTACGCACCACCTTACCCCTCACATTCATGCAAATGTGACACTAGCCATGGCGCCCGTTGTACTCTCACCTGTCACGCGCGCTGCCCGTTCCGCCCGCGCGCAGTCCGTCCAGATCGCGCGTAGCCCGAGCCGCCCAGCGCGCAGCCCGTTCCACCCGCGTGCAGCCCGTCCAGGCGCGCCCAGCCCGAGCCGCCCCGCGCGCAGCCCGTTCCGCCCGCGCGCAGCCCGTCCAGGCCACGCGCAGCCTGATCTTGCCCGCGCGCAACCCGTCCAGGCGCGCGCAGCCCGAGCCGCCCCGCGCGCAGCCCGTTCCACCTGCGCGCAGCCCGTTCCGCAGCAGCACGCCACCCCATGCCCGTGCGCGCAACCAGGCGCAACAGCTCGCGCCCCACGGCCGCGCACTACCGGAAGCAGCAGCGCGCTGCCCCCCCTTCCTTCCGCGGCTTCTGCCGTGTGGGGGGGGAGATGTGGGGGTGGCAGGGGTGACCAGCCAGCACCAGCGTCCTGTTAAATTGTAATGTGTTATATGTTGGTAGGCTGTAGTGGGGTAGCCAATATGGGGTACAACCCCAACTAGGGTTTGCTACTTGTACCCAACTGTTTCATTCAATGCACTCATTCTTGCCTAGTTCTTCTGACATGGTATCAGAGCAGGAGGTCCCTAGGACCTACCGACCGTTTTTTTTTAAGGGCCCACCACCGCTCGCATGCGGTTACCACGCTACCCCGTGCCCTAGCCTCGTAGCGCCCTCGTGCGCCCTCGTTAGCGCCCTCGTGCGCCCTCGTTAGCGCCCTCGCGCGCCCTCGTTAGCGCCCTCGTGCGCCTCTCGTTAGCGCCCTCGCGCGCCCTCGCTAGCGCCCTCGCGCGCCCTTGTTAGCGCCCTCGCGCGCCCCTCGCAGCGTCGCCCGCCCGCCGAGCCGCCCGCTTGCAGCGTCGCCCGCCCGCCCGCTGCCCGCTTCGCAGCGTCGCCCGCCCGCCGCGCTGCCCGCTCGCAGCGTCGCCCGCCCGCCTCGCTGCCCGCTTGCAGCGTCGCCCGCCCGCCCGCTGCCCGCTTCGCAGCCCGCCCGCCGCGCTGCCCGCTCGCAGCGTCGCCCGCCCGCCCGCTGCCCGCTTGCAGCGTCGCCCGCCCGCCCGCTGCCCTCGCAGCGTCGCCCGCCCGCCGCGCTGCCCGCTCGCAGCGTCGCCCGCCCGCCCGCTGCCCGCTTGCAGCGTCGCCCGCCCGCCCGCTGCCCGCTTCGCAGCCCGCCCGCCGCGCTGCCCGCTCGCCGCGTCGCCCGCCCGCCCCGCTGCCCGCTTCGCAGCCCGCCCGCCGCACTTCCCGCCTGCAGCGCCGCCTGCCCACCGCGCTGCCCGCTTCGTAGCCCGCCCCCCGCACTGCCCGCTCGCCGCGTCGCCCGCCCGCCGCGCTTCCCGCCGAGCTACCTACCTGCAGCGCTGCGGCAGCTTCCTTTGCTCAGTCGCACTGTCGCTATGGCTTCCATCCGCGTGCTGTCGTTCGATGCTGAGGGCCGCCCTGTGAAGTTCGCCACCTGGCTGGATGACCTGCAGCTGTTCCTTCTGAGCGATAGCAAGGAGCATGTGTCGCTCTATGATTACGCGTCTGGTGCTGCACCTGCCCCTCCTGCCACAGCTGAGCTTAGTGTTCGTTCCCACTGGCAGACTCGTGACGCAGCTGCTCGCCTAGCCATTCGCAGTCACCTGCCGCTAGCTGAGCTCGAGCATTTTGGCGACTGCAAATCCGCTAAGGCCCTGTACGATGCTGTCGTTGCTCGCTACTCTTCGCCTGCCACAGCCGAGCTTAGCCGCCTCATGCTGCCGTACCTGTTCCCTGAGCTGTCCACCTTTACTACAGTCGCCGATCTTATCACCCACCTTCGCACTAGTGATGCTCGCCTGCGTGCCGCCCTTCCCACCGAGTTCTGCGCTAAGAACCCCCCTCCACTGTACTGGACACTCCACTTCATAGTCACCCGTCTCCCTGACACCCTCAGCTCAGTTCGAGACCACTTCCTTGCTCGCTGTCCCACTGAGCTCACAGTCGCCCTCCTAGAGGAGCAGCTGCTAGCGGCCGAAAAGAGCATTGTAGCTGTCGGTGCTGCTCGTGGCGCTCCTCGCACCCCCATCTTTGAGGGGTGTTCTCCCTCTCCCCTCGCTCCCTCCTACGCTACTGCTGCTGCTGTTGACTTCCTTGGTGCTGAGTCTGCTGGCGCTGCTTCTGCTCCTGGTGGGAGGCGCCGCACCGGCAAGGGCAAGGGGGGCAAGGGTGGCGGGGGTGGCGCTGGGGGGGGAGGAGGTGGGGGAGGTGGGGGGGGAGGCGGTGCTGGAGGGAGCGGTGGCGGGAGTGCTGGTGGGAGTGGGGTCGGCAGCGGAGGCGGGGGCGGCGGAGGGAGCGGTGGCGGTGGCGGCGGCGGCGGCGGTGGCGGCGGCGGCGGCGGTGGCGGTGGCGGCGGTGGCGGTCGGAGCGGTGGTAGTGGTGGCGGTGGAGGTCGGAGTGGAGGCACTGGCTCGGGCCAGAGCTCCCAGCAGCAGCAGCGTCCCCAGACGACCCAGCAACTTCGTGAGTGGCTTGCTCAGCGTGGGACGTCGGGGGGCAGTGGCCGCTGTTCCTATGTCATTCGCACAGGTGACCGCAAGGGACAGACGTGTGGGAGGTTCCACACCCCGTACCGCTGCTTCTCCCGCCTTGACGACGCTTGGCGTGAGGAGATGGGCGAGGATGTTGAGCGCCCCCGCTGGGCTGAACTCATGAGGGCTGGTGTTGATATCTTTGCTCTTGACTATGATGCTATTATTGCTGCCATGTATGCATTGACTGTTAGTGCCGAGGGAGACTGTTACTTGTGTGTGCCGCCTGACCCAGGTATAGAGCCCGCTGCCCTGGGTACTAGTGAGTCTGCTCTCTCTGGTATGGTGCCCCCTGTACTTGCTCCCTCCAGTGCTGTCCCGGCTGTTTGCGAGTCTGCTCTCTCAGGTACAGCACCCACAGAGACTGCTCTCTCAGGTACTGCACCGGCTGAGGCCTGTCACACCTTCACCCTTGACTCAGGTGCTTCCCGCTGTTTCTTTCGTGACAGTACTGAGCTCACACCGCTTCCTGCACCGGTCCCAGTCTCCTTGGCTGACCCCTCTGGGGGCCCAGTCCTTGCCCAGTCCACCACTGTGCTCCCTTGTCCGGCGGTTCCGTCTGGCTCGTTGTCGGGTTTCCACCTCCCCTCGTTCTCGACGAACCTGGTGAGCAACGCTGTCATCCAGGATCAGTGGGTTGACACCTTTACCCCTGGAGGACAGCGTGTGGCGATCTGCACGTGCTCCAGGACCGGCCGTCACCTGGCTACGTTTACCCGTCGGCCGGGGTCGAGTCTCTACACACTGACCACTGCGTCTCCTCAGGTCGCTGCTGTCGGTCAGGTGTCCGCGTCAGGTCTGGTGGCCCACACCTGTGAGTGTCGTTCCCTGTCGCACCAGACTCTTCTCTGGCACCACCGCCTGGGTCACCCCTCCTTGCCACGCCTCCGTGGCATGCACCGTAGCCGCCTTGTGTCTGGTCTTCCCAGGTCCCTCCCTCCCCTCCCTGCCTCGCCTGCGCCGCCTTGCCTTCCTTGCGTCGAGGGGCGGCAGCGCGCCGCTCCTCACTCCTCCTCGTTCCCCCCGACAGAGGCTCCTCTGCAGACCCTCCACCTGGACGTGTGGGGCCCAGCCCGCGTTCGTGGCCAGGGCGGTGAGCGGTACTTTTTGCTGGTTGTCGACGACTACTCGCGTTACACCACGGTCTTCCCCTTGCGCACCAAGGGTGAGGTCCCTGCTGTTCTGATCCCTTGGATCCGCACAGTTCGTCTCCAGCTCCGCCGCCGTTTCCGGACGGATCTCCCTGTCCTGCGTCTGCACTCTGACAGAGGTGGTGAGTTTTCCTCCGATCTCTTGAGGACCTTCTGTCAGGCGGAGGGCATCGAGCAGACCTTCACGCTTCCGGACTCCCCACAGCAGAATGGGGTTGCTGAGCGCCGCATTGGCCTGGTCATGGAGGTCGCTCGTACCTCCTTGGTCCACGCGGCGGCTCCCCATTTTCTGTGGCCGTTTGCTGTCCGGTACGCCGCGCATCAGCTCAACCTCTGGCCCCGTGTCTCCTTGCCGGAGACCTCGCCCACACTGCGTTGGACGGGGGAGGTTGGCGATGCGTCGCGCTTCCGGGTGTGGGGTGCTCGTGCCCTTGTCCGCGATACGTCCGCGGACAAGCTCTCCTCCCGCACACTTCCCTGTGTCTTCCTTGGCTTTGTCCCTGACGCGCCGGGCTGGCAGTTTTACCACCCCACCTCGCGCCGGGTCTTCGCCTCTCAGGACGTCACCTTTGACGAGTCGGTCCCTTTTTACCGTCTCTTCCCCTACCGCACTGCCCCCCTCCCTCCCCCGCCGCTTTTCCTTGCTCCTGGTCCCCCTCCGGTAGACCCCCTCCCCCCTCAGGGTCCTGCTCCTTCAGGTGTCTCTCAGGTAGACCCTCCTCCCGTCGCTGAGCCTGTCGAGGTCACAGGTGACTCAGGTGCTGCTGCAGGTGGTGCTGCTGGGAGTGCTGAGCCTGGGGGTGCTGAGCCTGCGGGTGCTGGGCCTGGGAGTGCTGGGACTGCGGGTGCTGGAGCTGAGGGTACTGTGCCTGAGAGTTCGGCGCCTGGGGGTGCTGAGCCTGGGGGTGCTGCGACTGGGGGTGCTGAGCCTGCGTGTGCGGAGTCTGGGGGTGCTGAGTCTGGGGGTGCTGCGCCTGCGGGTACTGAGCCTGGGGGTGCTGCTACTGAGCCTACGGAGCCTCGGGTTGCTGCGTCTGGGGGTGCTCCGGTTCGGGGTGCTGAGCAGTCTCTCACACCGCAGCAGCTTCGTGACTGGTACGTCCGGCGCTTTCGCCGTCCTAGTGGCTCGGCTGGAGTTGGGGGTGCTGGAGCTGCTCGTCCTGGGGGTGCTCGTACTGGGGGTACTGGAGCTGCCGGGACTGGTTGTTCTGGGAGCACTACGACTGGAGCTGCTGGAGCTGGGGACTCTGGAGCTGGTGGTGCTAGCGGAGTTGGAGCTGCCGACTCTGGGGGTGCTCTTCCTAGCGGTGCTGCGGACCCTGGGGGTGGCGCTGCTGCTGGTGCTGCGGACCCACCTGGTGGAGCTGCTGCTGGAGCTGAGGACCCGAGCGGTGGCGCTGCTGCTGGTGCTGGGGACCCGGACGTTGGAGCTCCTGCTGGTACTGAGGACCCGGCCGCTGGAGTCTCTTCTGCTTCTGGAGACGCTGCGCGGCCGCGACCGTACTTCGTACCGCTCCTTCAGCAGGTTCTTGGGCAGGCTCCTCCTCCTTGTCCTCCTCCCTCCGTAGCGTGTCCTCCGCCTGTCCAGCCGCAGTCCCAGTTACCGCCTACCTCGCCTCTCCCTGCTCCCTCTCCTTACACTGGTCCCACAGGAGGTCTTACAGAGCGTCGTGAGCCTGAGTCTCGTCCTGCGTCGCCTGTTCGTGCTGCTCGCACTGGTCGTCGTGTCCGTCGTGAGCGTCCTCCTCCTGTCCCAGGCACTCACTACATGACTCTGCGTCCATCTACTGCTCCTCAGCGTGTCCCTCTACCGTCTCCTCCTGCGTCCTCTTTGCCTGCCGTTCCGGACCCTGAGTCTGACCGGTATCGTGCTGAGCACCCTACTGTCACGCGTCTCCTAGCTACTGTTGTCACTGACCCTACCTTTGAGTCCTCGGCTGCGTCTGCTCTGGTCGCTGAGTTGGTTGACTTTGCTGCTACCTGTCGTCTAGACTACGCTACTAGCCTTGTTGCTGAGTCTGAGTCTGCGTCTGTCTGTCCTCCGTCCGTCGAGGGTGAGTGTGCTCTTGGCACGGACGTCCTTGAGGACAGGCAGGAGGACTTTGACTCTCTCGCGGCTGCTGTACCTCATCTCGTGGCCTGGTTGCTTGCCCCTGAGGGAGACCCGGATGCACTAGACATCCCCACTCCGCGCACTTACGCAGAGGCGATCTCGGGTCCCTACTCCTCTCAGTGGCAGACAGCCATGGACGCAGAGATGGCATCCTGGAAGTCCACAGGCACCTACGTCGACGAGGTTCCCCCTCCTGGGGCGAACATCGTCGATGGCATGTGGATTTTCAGGGTGAAGCGGCCGCCAGGTTCTCCGCCTGTCTTCAAGGCTCGTTACGTTGCTAGAGGCTTCAGTCAGCGTCAGGGGGTCGACTTCTTCCAGACCTTCTCCCCCACCCCGAAGATGACCACTCTTCGGGTTCTGCTGCACGTTGCTGCTCAGCGTGACTACGAGCTTCACTCTCTTGACTTCAGCACAGCGTTCCTGCAGGGCAGCCTGCACGAGGAGATCTGGCTGCGCCGTCCACCTGGCTTTACTGGGTCGTTTCCTCCTGGTACCCAGTGGAGCCTCCGTCGGCCAGTCTACGGTCTCCGCCAGGCGCCACGTGAGTGGCACGACACACTGAGGACTACACTTGCGGCTCTTGGGTTCGCGCCGTCTACTGCTGACCCGTCGCTGTTTCTGCGCACAGACACGTCGCTGCCGCCGTTCTACATTCTTGTGTACGTCGACGACTTGGTCTTTGCTACTGCTGACACTGAGGCACTCGCTCGTGTGAAGTCGGAGCTGCAGAAGAGACACACCTGCACTGACCTGGGTGAACTGCGTAGCTACCTTGGCTTGCAGATCACCCGGGACAGAGCTCGCCGCACCATCACCCTGACTCAGTCACACATGGTGCAGCAGGTCCTTCAGCGCTTCGGCTTCCAGTTCTCCTCACCACAGGCCACACCTCTGGCTACCAGCCACTCGCTCTCAGCTCCACCTTCGGACGAGTCCGTAGAGCCAAGTGGCCCGTACCCAGAGCTTGTAGGCTGCCTCATGTACCTGATGACTTGCACGCGACCTGACCTCGCGTACCCTCTTAGCATCCTTGCTCGTTACGTTGCGCCTGGGAGACACAGGCGAGAGCACTGGGAGGCTGCTAAGAGGGTGCTGCGTTACTTGTGCAGTACATCAGGCATGGGGCTGGTGCTTGGAGGACGCGACAGAGTTGTCCTCACTGGTCACTCGGACGCTTCTTGGGTGGACGACCTGGCTACGCAGCGGTCGTCACAGGGTTACACCTTCAGCCTTGGCTCTGGTTCTGTCTCGTGGCGGTCCACCCGCTCTTCTTCTGTTCTCGGCTCTAGTTGTGAGGCTGAGATCTACGCCACAGCCATGGCTGCACAGGAGTTACGCTGGCTCACCTACCTGCTGACTGACTTGGGAGAGCGGCCTAGTTCTCCTCCAGTTCTGTACGGTGACAACAAGGCGGCTCTTGCCTTGTGTCAGGAGCACAGACTGGAGCACAGGACGAAGCACATTGCTCTTCGCTACTTTCTTGCTCGAGAGCTTCAGCAGCGCGGTCAGCTTCGGCTTGTGTACGTGGACTCGAAGGCCAACACTGCTGATATCTTCACCAAGGTGCTCCCGCCTAGTGATCATCAGCGGCACTGTACTTCTTTAGGCCTTGTGTCCACGTTTCCTCACTTGCTCACTGCTTGACATTCTTTGTACTGTACTTTATATATATCCTGTTGCTTGCTTGCTAGGTTTTGATCACTGTGTTGCTTGTCTTGTACTATCTCTAGCACTGCATGTGAACTGGCCTTGTGGCCTTTGCTTGTGCTCGGAGTGTGGTGACGTTGTGATCCACCCTGGGCTTGCGTTGCTTTGCTGGACTGGTCTTGTGACCCTTTGTTCTCCCCCACTTTGCCTATGGGGGTGTGTTAAATTGTAATGTGTTATATGTTGGTAGGCTGTAGTGGGGTAGCCAATATGGGGTACAACCCCAACTAGGGTTTGCTACTTGTACCCAACTGTTTCATTCAATGCACTCATTCTTGCCTAGTTCTTCTGACAGCGTCCCTCCCCTCTCTCTTCCTGCAGGGCTTGTCACCGTGGAGAGGGGGGGGGGGAGAGAGAAGTTGAAGTTGGTGAGGAGGTGGCGGAACTAGAAACGTGCGGAGGGTGTGAGGTTAAGGGGTGATTAAAAAGGGGGGTGAGGACTTGGGGGTTATTAACGGGGGGGGGGGATCGCATTGAGCGTGCGCGCTCATGCCCGCCTAGCCCACCTCCTCTCCTCATCGGGACTTGGGGGTTATTAACGGGGGGGGGGGATCGCTATGAGCGTGCGCGCTCATGCCCACCTAGCCCACCTCCTCTCCTTTCCTCTCTCACACCCCCCTTTGCAAATGGAGGTTCGTAAGCGGGTAGCCCCCCACCTCCTCTCCTCTTCTCTCCTCTCCTCTCGCCTCCTCCTCCTTCCTTACCTCTCTGCCATCTTCCACAACGCCAGGTTTACTCCTTTAGGGGGTGCTGACTGCACCAGTTCCTACCGCAAGCAGGCTAAGGGGGTGTGTCAAAGCTGTTATATCCTGCTTGCTGTAGTGACTGTAGCTATTGTCATAAACTGTTGGTGGTGCACCATTTGTTCTTGCATGGTTCTCTATTTGTACCATTGACTCAATAGTGAAACCCCTCTTTCGGCCATCCCGTTTTCCTCTCGTACCTAAGTCTATAATCCTAGGCTAGGGTTTCTCCTAGCCTAGGAAACTCTTAATCTTAACACTTGGTAACTTTTCTTTTTCTGGTAGCTTAGTTTAGTGCGGAAAAAAAATCCAGCAGTGTATTTTTTACGGTGAGGGTAAATCTTGTTATCACCCGCACTGTTTTTGGTGTTTCGGGGTGCGCGCCCGAGAAGGGAATGGTGATTTGCCTGGCGCACCATCCGTCACATGCGTCACCAGTACATCCGATCTAGCATAACTGTTCTTTTACGAAACTTCTGCTACAAAGCAGTTGCTATCGTCGAAATTGGGCAAATATGAGGAGACAATTTGAATTTTGCTTGGTGTGATCCGAAATCGCGTTTGATTGTGACTGTTTGTGTTATTTCGAATCGGAAATCGGATGGAAAAGGTATTATCGAAAGCAAGACCTAAAACTGAATTAGGTGTTCGTACCTGCACAGTAACATGGATTACACATGAGTAGATTTTTACGCAAATGTAAATTGCACCTGAAAATGGCCCATGTTTGTGACTGATTGGAAATTTTAGTCATCAGCGCTGTCAGGGGCCTGAGCAACGATTGGCCACATCCTCATTTTTGGCGTGCACCAATGCACTGAACCCCAATCGCAATGGCAACTTGTGCTGCTTCCAGCTCGCCAATTTTGGAAGTTGTTACAGCGTGGCATGTTTCTCGAACCAGTTGTAAACATTTATTCAATCCGAATACCAACCCACCAACTTTCCCTATTTCATACAAAACCTATTTTCTTGTCAAAATATGAAACAAACAAACTGTCACAAAATATAACAAATATAGGCAATATTTGATCACTGGCAACGAGAAGCCTATATGTGATGAGGTTTTTGACGCATCATCCATAGATTCTCAAACAAGTACATCAATCATACAATTCAAACAATCCTCAAGTCATTTCATACACCAAAATATACATGTGAATTAAACTGAAGTATTTATGCATAAAAACAGACTTAATCATGTTAATACTCCCCCTTATGATCGCGCAAATGCTTCTTATTTGAAAAAAGGAACAAGAGTAATCAATATTGGCAGGTCACTAAATTGCATGACTCAATATCCGTGTCTAAGTTTGGACTGTGCTGCACACGGACACTTTTTTGAATACGTTATTCCGTTGCGAATGATATAAAAATTGTTGAGTCTCATCTAGATACATAATAGAAGCTATTGGTGAAAAGAAACGGGAATTAAAATTACAAACACGGCACTAAACTGCATGACTGGCTATCGTTCAACAAATTTGATCCGTTCTGCACAACGGACGCTTGCTTACATATCCAAATCAGCTGCGAATGATCTCAAAGCCGGGTAGTCACATCTAGATACATAGTAGAAGCTATTGGTCAAAAGAAACGCGAGTTAAAAACACAAACATGGCATTAAACTGTTGATTGTGACATGACTAGCTATCGTTCAACCGATTTTGACACGTTCTGCCCACGGACGCTTGTTTACATATCCAAATCAACTGTGAATGATCTCAAAGTCGGGTAGTCCCATCTAGAAACATAGTAGAAGCTATTGGTCAAAAGAAACGGGAGTTAAAAACACAAACATGGCATTAAATTGCAGATTGTGGCATGACTAGCTATGGTTCAACAGATTTGACCTGTTCTATGCACGGACGATTGTTTACAAATCCAAATCAACTGCGAATGATCTCAAAGCCGATAGTCCCATCTAGATACATAGTAGAAGCTATTGGTAAAAAGAAACGGGAGTTAAAAAACACAAACATGGCATTAAACTGTTGATTGTGACATGACTAGCCATCGTTTAACAGATTTGACCCGTTCAGTGCACCGACGATTGTTTACATATCCAAATCAGCTGCGAATGATCTCAAAGTTGGGAAGTCCAACCTAGATACATAGTAGACGCTATTTGTCAAAAGAAACGGGAGTTAAAGCACAAATTTGACATTAAACTGCGCATTGAGGCATGACTAGCTATCGTTCAACACCTTTTTTACCCGTTCTGCGCACGGACGCTTGTTTACATATCCAAATCAGTTGCGAATGGTCTCAAAGTCGGGTAGCTCACCTAGACACACTGTAGAGTCTATTGGTTAAAAGAAAAGTGAGTTGTAAATACAAGTATTGTTAACGGGAGTGAAGTGTTGGCCCTGCCCTCGCTTGGGCGACGCCGACTTCCTGGTCGGGTGCACGGGTGGTGCGGCCGACTGTTCCAGGGTTCGACACGTGCAGGTTGATGAGGGTGTCGACCTGCAGGCGACCGCTGTGATGCTGCCGTCGATGGGAGCCGGTGGTCTAGTTCGACAAGGGAGGTCGACGGAGTAGTCCGTCGACCTGCGTGGGACTTGCGGACAGCTGTTAAGGACTGGAGTTCGACGACTGCAGCTAACTGTGTTGGTCGACGGGGCTGTCGACAAGGGCAGTTCGACGGATGCGGTGGTCGATGAGGGGTTTGTCAACGAGGGCGCGCACTGGGTGGTCGACCGGGTCGACCAAGTAACCTGTTTGGCGAGTTCAGCGGAGGCATGCGAACGTCGTCGAGGCCGCAAGTCGACGTAGGTGCGTGTGGATTTGTAGGAGGCCATCTCTGCGTCCATGGCAGCTCTCCACTGAGAGGCCCAAGGCCCTGACACTGCCTCAGCGTAAGTGCGAGGAGTCGGTATGTCAAGGGCGTCAGGGTCTCCCTCAGGGGCAAGCAGCATGGCACAGAGATGAGGGGAAGCAGCGGCCAGGAACTCTAGCTCAAACTGCCTGTCCTCTAGGGCGTCACAGCCAAGGGCAGACTCACCCCCGACGGCCAGAGGACTGGTAGGAGGAGCAGCCACAAGACTGGTGGCGTAGTCAAGGCGGCGAGTAGAGGCAAACTCAGTGACTGCGGCAGTAAGAGCGGAGACAGAGGACAGAGAAGCACGAGGGTCGGTAACAAGAGAGGCGAGAACACGAGAGAGAACAGGACGGTACGTGCGGTAGTAGTCTGTGATAGAAGTAGAGACGGAAGCAGTGAGGGCCGACTCAGGAGGAGACGGAAGTAGAAAGGGAGACGAATGAGGCGGACTAGAACGAAACAGGGCAGTACGAGGCAGCCGCTCCAGCAGCTGCCGCTCCAACTCGAGGCCCTCTCTCTCCAACTCCAGCTGCTCCTCACGAGCACGACGAAGACGGGCCTGGTGCCGGGTCGGGTAGGGGTGCGGGCGCGGAGTAGTGTCCGGGGCAGGGGCAGCCCCAGGACTACCCTCCAAGGCACCAGCCGCACCACCCCCAGAGCCAGCACCACCAGAAGTAACAGGGTCAGTCCCAGGCTCTCCAGGTCCAGCAGAGGGCGCACCCCCAGTCGTAGCACCCCCAGAGATAGCCTGACTAACACTAGCTCCTCGAAGACTAGAGGCTCCTGCAGGCATGGGCTCTAACTCCAGCACTCCCAGAACCAGGACCTCGCACAGGTACGCTCTCAGCTCCAACTCCAACTCCTCTAGAGCTAGCACCTCCAGGGTCCTCGCCACGAACACCGGCTCCCGCAGGGTCTGCAGTAGGCTGTGAGGAGGACTGCGGGGAAGGAGGCTGCACCTGAGGGGCTACCGAGGGGGGAGGGGTAGCGTGGGACACACCTGACGGGGTTGGACTAGGGGGAAGAGGCTGTATGGGGGAAGCAGGAGGGGGAGCGGAAGTCAGGAAGAGAGGGGGAGGAGGAACCGGGAGACCTCGACCGGGGTACCTGACGTAGTAGGGGACGGACTCGTCGAAACGGACGTCACGGGAGTCAGAGGAGTCCTCTGGGAAACCAAGGAAGACACAGGGAATGGCGCGAGGCGAGATCTTGTCCGCGGAGGTGTCGCGAACAAGTGCCAAGAGTCCCCAGACACGAAAACGCGAAGCATCACTAGGGGACCCGGTCCAAAGACTGGTCGGTGAAACCTCTGGCTGGCCAGAGGTTCAGCTGGTGAGCGGCAAACCACGTAGGGCCACAGAAAATGGGGGGCATGGGCGTGAGTCATGGAGTTGCGGGCGATCTCCATGACCAAGCCTATGCGGCGCTCAGCAACCCCATTCTGCTGTGGGGACTTTGGAAGCGTCCAGGACTGACGGATGCCCTGCTCGCGACAGAATCCAGCGAGAACGCCGGAGCGAAACTCACCCCCACGGTCGGTTGATGTGAAGACAGCTGACCCGACGACCACGAGTGTATGCAGTGGTAAGTAACCACCTGATCAGCGTAGAAGTCACCTCAGACTTCTTTGCCAGGGGGAACACTGTGGTGTAGCGGGAGTAGTCGTCAACGACCACCAGAAAGAAACGCTCGCGCTCAGGGCCAGGGCGAGAGGCGGGGCCCCAGACGTCTAAGTGGAGAGTCTCAAAGGGCTCGGTGGCCGGACGAAGGGAGGAGGAGTGAGGGGTGGCGCGCAGCCGACCCTCGACGCAGGGACCGCAAGGTGGTGCAAGCGAAGGCGGCAGCGACGGCAAGACACGCGGGAGGCCTAAGACAAGACGCTGACGAGACATAGCGCGCAGGCGAGGAATGGACGGGTGCCCCATCCGGTGGTGCCTTAGAACGGTGGGGTGGGCAAGCGCAACAACTGGACCAAACACGGGAACCTGACCAGACACAGCTACCTGGAGTGACGCGGCAACCTGGTGAGACGCGGGGACCTGACGGGGGGCAGTGACAGGGGTCGGGGGCAGTATCTGCTACTGCTGCGGCTGCTCTTGCTGTGGCGGCTGCTGCTGCTGCTGCTGCTGCTGCTGCTGCTGCTGCTGCTGCTGCTGCTGCTGCTACTGCTGCTGCGCCACCTCGGGGACCAGTGTGAAGTGTGTAAAGACCAGAGCCCGACTCTGCGGTAAAGGTGGCCAAAGGTGCGTACGTGTTACCGTCTACATAAACCGCAGTCTCCCCAGAAGGCTCAATCCAAACACCCACGTGACTACTCACGAGTTACTTCACACCCACCAAGTTCCTGGAGAACGAGGGGACGTGGAAGCCTGTAGTAGTGTAGCGAGCAATGACTAGTCCCAACGTGGGATCAGCCAATGCTACAGAGACCGGCGTAAGAAGCGGAGTAAGCGTCGTGTGGTCGCGGAAGAAACAGTGCGAAGCTCCGGAGTCCAGAGTGAAAGACAGCGAAGCGTCCTCCGGAGCAGCTCCTGGACTAGTGTCTACACAAGTACAACCACTAGCAACAGGCACCTCAGCAACACTAGCACCAAACCTAACAACACTCGAGTAAACAGAAGCAAAAGCACTAGAGTTAACAACAGCATGCATAGCATGAGAAGTTCCTAAAAGATCAAGCAACTGAGAAGCCGACATGCCCCACAGAGCGGGGCCGCTGTACGTTTGAACAAGGGGAAGCCAGTCAGGGGCAGGGCCGTCAACGCCGTAGGCCGCACGAACTGTGTCAGTGAGCTGAGCAATGCACTGACCCAGTGGGTGGCTGCGGCCACAAGGGAGGCCTCGGCGAGCACCTGTCAGAACGTGATAGGTGCAGGGAGGGTGGACGGCACCGCGCGACAGCTGACGCGGTCCTGACCCCTGCCCCGGAACCTGCTGATACCTCTTCTGCTGCTGTGGCTGCGGCAAGAGGAGTGGCTGCTGCTGTTGCTGCTGCCGCTGAGTCAGGTTCCAAGCCGCCACTCCAGCACCTGCAGCTAGTAGACCAGCAGGTGCCTGTCGAACCCGATCGTCACCTCCACCAGCTGCTGCAGGGGAGTCACTAGCCGCTACATGAGGTGCTCCTCCAACTCCTGCACCTCCGCCACCGCCGCTCGCCACGCCACCTCCGCCGCCTCCGCCGCCTCCGCCCGCACCCTGACCGCCCCTCCTGCCACTCCTACCCCTAGACCGCGAAGAAGTCGTAACAGCAGCTACAGCCACGTCAGTAGCAGCAGTGGCGAGGGAGGCAGTAAAGGTGGGCAGCTGAGGGACAGTGCACCCGTGAAACAGTGGAGGGGGCACAGCACCAGAGGCGGAGGCTACCGAGCGGAGGTTGCTCTCGACGTCCTTGAGGGCAGACTCAAGGACCTCGATAGTGAGCTCGCTAGGGTGCTTCAGAAGAAGCGCGTCACGAACCGAGGCAAGGTGGTCAGAGAGGCTAGTGGCGATGAAATAGATAGTAATCGCCATGGGGGGAGGGAGCAGTGCAAGCTGTGCGTCAGTGCAGGCAGCGCGGTAGCTAAAATCAAGCGAGTGCAGGTGAGCGATCAAGTCAGCAGAGCGCTCAAATGAGGCGAGGTCAGGGAACAGGAACGGGAGGAAGAGAGACAGTGGTGGGAGTATCATAGCGAGCCTTGATCGCAGTCAGGAACTCACTAGCCGTGCGAACCTGAGTGAAGTGGGTCTCCTCAGACTCAGGGAGGAGGCTGCTGAGGGCGATGCAGGCCGCAGCGTCACGCGACTTCCACGCTGTCAGGTAAGCACGCTGGTGTGCATAACGGTCTCTGTCTGCAGTGCTGGCGTCAGCGCCCAAGGGTGCGGGGTCGGGGGGCGCAGGAAGGTCACTGGAAGCGTGCGCGCCCACAGAGACTCGTCTGCCTGAACCTGACTCTCTAGGAGGCGGCGCGCATGCAGGAGCCAGATCGAAAACTCGAGTGACCTGTTTTCGGCGTCAAAGCGCAGGACTCTAGGGGTCGCCATAGCGGAAGCGAAAAGCTGGGAACTGCTGCTTCCGAAACCCTAAACGCCTAAAGGGCCTGAGTAGGGCGTGACAGGCAGTGCGTGAGGCTCAGGGCACTGCGGGACGGTAGGGTAGGGCACGACACGCCAAGATGGGCAGTCTGACGCGACGGGACAGGACGGGCACAGCGCGGCGCGACGCGGCAGGCAGGACAGGACGCGCGCGGCTCGGTGCCGCGCGACAGGAAGGACGGGACGCGCGCGGTGCGGCGCGGCTGGACGGGACGGGCGTGGCGTGACGCTGCACGTCAGGCACGGACGGACCAGGTGCAGCGCAGAGCAGGGCATCAGGACGGGACGGGACAGCACGGCGCAGCGGGACGCGACGCGACGGACGGGACGGGCAGGGACAGGCACGACGCGGCGGACAGGCGCGACGCGACGGACGGGACGGGCAGGGACTGGCGTGACGCGGTGGACAGGCGCGACGCGACGGACGGGACGGGCAAGGGGGGGGGGGGGGGGGGGGGGGGCGACGGGAAAAAACGGGCGCGACATGACCGGCAGGCACATCGGGCGCTAGGGTACGGTACAGGCATGACGAACACTAGGGTACAGGACAGGCTCGGGCGCTACGGGCGTGAACGAGAGGAACGGGATCCTACAGGATCCTAACCTAGGTGATACCATGTTAAGAACAGAATGATGGTTTGACTAAGGATGGTTAGGGTACATAAACCTAACCCAAACTGTTGTACCACATATGTCACACATCACTAAAGGCTACAACATTTGACAGTTCAAACCATGTTAAAGGAAACATAGTTAAATTTGCATTCGTAATAGAAAACCACTAGTTTTAAAATGCAGAATTTATCAATTTGGCGAAAGCATATGTCTAAAATAATCATATACACGCTTCTAGTCAACATAAAAATATTAGAGCACTAGTACGAATTTATCTGTTTCCAGACAGTGTTCTAGTATTACGTTTTATCCTTCACCAACACAGCAATTTCGGGCAAAACTTAGAGCCAATGGGGCACGGCAGACCTGTTCCAAACCTCTCTGAAGGGTACCAAAGTTGTAATGAGCTGCCGAAGCTGCCACCCAAGATGCTCAGCCACTCGAGTGATTTCTGAAGCTGCCAAGCTGGCTGCCCAAGCACTTTCGAGAGTTCCGAAGGTACTTCGGCTGATTTCGTTTCGACGCGACGCGTCGAAAGTATGTTTCCTCACTCAGTTCAACTTGTTACTTCAGACATACCCCCCAAAACCACACTTTTTTGGGGGGCCCATTTTTGGGATGACGTTGGCGGCACACGCGACCCTTCTGCGAAAAGCACTTCTTTTGCAGGCAGCGGAAGGTGTGTCGCTTGTCGTCGGTGCAGCCTCAGCCTGCGATGTGGTTTGAGCTAGTAATTTTTGGGAGTCGCGGGCGTTAGGACGCGCTTCCGCTATCGCGGATCCTATGTGGTGGGTGAGAGAAGCCTCGAGTTTGACGAAGAACAACTCGAGGCGCATGGATATTTCCGCGACTAACGCTCCGTGTAGCAACGACAGACGCACTCTACTGTCGTCCATCTTGTGCTGGACTCGTGTCGTAAGGATTAGCAATATAACGATGGCCTACGGTCACGATGATGTGTATGCAAATTAAAGGATAAAGTTCGGTTAGCTTTCTGCTTTCTCACTCGCGTCTACAGTGAGCAAGAATGCGTTGATGCACATTCGGCACTCTGTTGGTGGAGGAATGTGGAGTGGATTCTTGAAACTATAAGTGTTGAGCTGGGAGGGATTTGACTCGTCACTCGTGCAATTAGTGGGGTGGGGAGGAGGAGGGAGGGGGGAAAGAGAAGGTGATGGATGAAATCAGGCCGCGCAGTAAGGTCGAAATGAGCAGACCGCGTCAGATGTTGTCGTTGGATTGCCTAGCTATTTCTGCTTTGCTATGTTGTAGCCTATAGTGAGGCTTGTCATGTGGGGTACGGTTGGTTAGGGTTAGGCATTTGTACCCCAACTCACAGTAATAGAACCATCATTCCGTTTCTGACATGGTATCACCAAGGTTAGGATCCTGTTGGATCCCGTTCCTCCCTCTTGAGCTTCTCGCGCCCGTTGCGCCTAGCCTACCACGCTTGTTGTGCCCTATCGTCTCGCCCGTCCCGTCCCCTAGCGCCCGTTGCGCCCGTCTCGTCCTGTCCTGTCCCCTCGCGCCTGTCTCGCCCGTCCCGTCCCGTCCCCTCACGCGCGTCACACCTCCCTGCCCGTCGCGTCGCACCCTGCCCGTCTCGTCACGTCGCGCCCGTCCCATCCCGTCCCCTCGCGCCCGTCGCGCCTCCCTGCCCGTCGCGTCGCGCCCTGCCCGTCGCGTCGCGCCCTGCCCGTCGCGTTTCGTTGCGCCCATCCCGCCCCGTCGCGTCACGCCCGTCTCGCCTCCCTGCCCCGTCGCGCCGCGCCCGTCTCGCCTCCCTGCCCGTCGCGCCGCGCCCTACCCATCCTGTCGTGTCGCGCCCTGCTAAGGCCTTCTAGGCGCCTAGCAGCAGAAGCTCCCTCCCCTCCGCATCAGCTATGGCGGCGCCTAGGGTCCTGCGATTTGATGACAAGGGTAGGCCGCTGGAGTTCACTGTCTGGCTCCTCCGTGCACAGCGCCTGCTAGAGATTCAGTGTCACGTTGACGAGTCCCTCTGGGCGCACGCCTTCGGTGGCCTTCTTACGCCCTCTACTCCTGAACCCCTAGGCGTTGACCCCACCACTGCAGACAGAGGGCGTTTTGCACGTCAGCGTGCGCTGCTCTAACAGCCTGGAAGTCGCGTGATGCCGCGGCCTACATCGCCCTCAGCAGCCTCCTCCCTGAGTCTGAGGAGACCCACTTCACCCAGGTTCGTTCTACTAGCGAGTTCCTGACTGCGATCAAGGCCTGCTACTCTACTCCCACCACTGTCTCTCTTGGTCGCCTGTTCCTCCCATTCCTGTTTCCCGACCTCACCTCGTTTGAGCGTTCTGCTGACTTGATCGCTCACATGCGTTCGCTGAATTCTAGCTACTGCACTGGCTGCATTGATGCACAGCTTGAGCTCCCCCCCCCCCCCCCCACCCATGGCGATTACTATTTATTTCATCGTCACAGTTCGCAACACGCTTCTTCTGAAGCACCCTAGCGAGCTCACTATCGAGGTCCTTGAGTCCGCACTCAAGGACGTCGAGAGCAACCTCCGCTCGGTAGCCTCTGCCTCTGGTGCTGTGCCCCTCCCACTGTTCCATGTGTGCACTTTCCCACAGCTGCCCACCTTCACTGCCTCCCTCGCCGCTACCACTGCTGACGAGACCACAGTTGTCTAGAGTTAGGAGTGGCAAGAGGGGCGGCCAGGGTGCAGCCAGCAGCGGAGGCGGCGGACGTGACGTGGCGAGTGGCAGTGGAGGGAGTGCAGGTGTTGGTGGAGCGCCTCGTGCAGCTTCGAGTGGCTCCCCTGTTGCAGCTGATGGAGGTGACGCTCGGATTCGTCAGGCACCTGCGGGCCTGCCAGCTGCGGTTGCTAGGGTGGCGGCCTGGTACCTGGCTCAGCAGCAGTAGCGGCCACTACTCTCGCAGCAGCCACAGCAGCAGCAGGGGCAGCAGCAGGGTCAGAGGCTTGGGTCAGGACCGCGTCAGCTATCGCGTGATGACGCCCACCCACCCTGCCCCTACCTCATCCAGACACGTACTCGCAGTGGCTTCCGCTGCGACCGCCGTCATCCACCGGGTCAGTGCTTTGCTCGGCTCACTGATTGACTTCACGCGGCTGTCGGAATCTTCAGTAGCTCCTGCCTTAGCCTGCCGTACTTCCCTTCTCTCCCTCCCTCATCCTTCACCCCTTTTGTATCAAGCTCCTCACCTCTCTGTTCATCTTCCCTGTGTTCCCAGCCACCCTATATCTTGAATAAGATTTAAGTCCACCACGCCTGCTCAGGGTTAACCCTAGCTCCGCTGGCTAGGTCTGGTTGGTACAATGCTAACGGTTGCTTGCGATGGTTGGCTTCTCTGTGCTTAGTTACCAGATCCAATTGAAGGTAGTTTAAGCATAGTGTGAAAACAAACAAAGTCTTCTACTCGGACTCCTTGCTTAAGTATCTACTTCTGGTTACCGTTGCTCCAACGGTGCTCTTTCACCCACTGTCTCACAACTTTTCCTCACTCGTCTCGCTGCTCTACCACTCTATAAGTTACGATTTATATCATTTTCACCTACACTTATATGATTAAAACCGTGACAGCTGTGGGAATCTTTAGTAGCTCCTGCCTTAGCCTGCCGTACTTCCCTTCTCTCCCTCCCTCATCCTTCACCCCTTTTCTATCAAGCTCCTCAGCTCACTGTTCATCTTCCCTGTGTTCCCAGCCACCCTATATCCTTGCCTCCTCCTCGGCTGCCTGGGATCCTCCTCTCGCTGCCGCTAGACCTCCTGCTTGGGTGGCTGTTGCTTCCCTGCTTCCCCTTTTATTCCCCTAGCACTGCCCACGTTGGTGCAGTGGTCGGTCCTAATCTGTCCCTTGTCACTCGTCAGGACCACCACTCCCGAGTCCTTTACCTCCTTCACTTTCCAGCGCTCGATGCTGAGTCCAATATCCATCATGTCTTGTTTTTCTTGCTTCAGGTATACCTCTTCCCCAGCTCCCAAGGCCCTCTCCTTCTTCCATGCCTTTATCCCTCCTCTCTTCTTGTACCTCTGCACATCTTTGAGCTGTAATACGTGTAGGTTCTCCAGCGCCGCCGGCAACAACTCCCTGAGGAATCTTGCCCTAGCCTCTGCCAATCCCACCCAGTCTTCCTCCTTCTCCACTCTCACTGATCCTGTCAGTATCTTCAGGGCATCCACCGGCAGCACTTGCTCCCTTCCCAATAGCAGGTAGTAAGGCAAGAGGTCTCTCAGAGCCGCTTGCTTGCTGAATCGGTACCCTGCCACCACCCAAGGTAACCAAGCATCCCAGTCCCTTTTGAATCTCTATCCATACACACGCAGCCCCCACTTCACAGTCTGCACAAATCTCTCGGTCAAGCTATCACTCTGCGGGTGGTATTGTGACGTCCTCCTGTAGGTGATACCCGTGGTCTTCAACAACTTATCGAATTCCCCCATGAACTCCGTCCCTTGATCTGTCAGCACTTCCCCGCACGCCCCAAACCTCGTGAGTACTTGCTCTTCGAATGCCTCTGCTATCCTCGTCGAATAATTGCTTGGTAGTGCCCGCACCTTCACCCACTTACTGCCATGCTCGATCATAATCATGATGTGCCTCTTCCCCCTCCAGCTGAGCGGCATCTCTCCCGCTAAATCTAACGACCAATGGAACCCGATCCCATGAATAGGCAAAGACTGCAGCTCCTCCCTTCCCTGCTCTAGCTCCGCTCTGTTCCGGCTGCATAGTTTGCATGACTCTACCCATTCCCGTATATCCTTTCTCATTCCTTACCACCACCAGCCTGTCTCCACCAGTTGCACCGTTCTCAAACTCCCATAGTTTCCTAGCTGACAATACACCCTATGTATAATCGGTGTCCGCTCACTCTTCCTTGGTACCAGCATCCACCCATTTCTGGTGTTCTTCTGCAGTTGATCTTGATGCCATCGGTAATAAGCTCCCCGCGCTCTAGCCCTCTCACTCACTGGCACCCAATCAATAACTGCCTGATCGTCCCACTCGTCTTCGGGCCCTTTCCTCCGCGCCCGGCTTGCCCCCTCCTTGTCTATTTCCCTTGCCAACGCCACCAAACATGCTATCAGTCTGTCAGGGGGTGGGTTCCGTGAGAGCCCATCGACGTATTGCATGGTTTCCCCGCCCTGTGCCTAATCGAGAACTCGTATTCCTGTAGTCGCATCGCCCACCGTGCATTCCTCCCAGTCAATGCCGGGTTCGTCATCAGCCAGGTCAGAGGTTGATGGTCCGTCACTAGCTCAAATGCTCTTCCTTGCTGGTACACCCGGAAATGAGTGATTGTCCAAACCGCTGCTAATCCCTCCCCCTCGTAAGAGCTGTAAATAGCCTCCGCTGGATTGCAGCTACGGCTGGCAAACGCCACTACCTTCTCTTCACCTTCCCTCTTTTGGCACAGAATCGCTTCCATCCCCGCACTGCTCCTGTCCGTATAAAGCACGAACGGGTCTTCTTTGTTCTGCAGCGTCAGGACAGTGGCGGTCTTGACTGCCTTAAGCAGAGCCTTCAGGGCTCCCTCCTCGGCTTCCCCTTACTGCCACTTTTGATCCTCTCTCAACAGCCTGTTCAAGGCCGCTGCCGTCTTGCTAAACTTAGGTATGAACTTTCAGTAATAATTGAGGAACCCCAGCACTGCTCGGAGTGTGCTCCGGTCTTTCAGCGCTGGTACTCGGTCCAAGACTTCCTCCTTCGCATGTTGTATCCCCAGTCTCCCCCCTTGCACCTCAAACCCCAAATATTTCACTGTCATGTTGCCAAAGCTGCACTGGCATGTGAGACCGGCATCTCTGATTGCGTCTAACGTCGCCTGCACGTCTTGCACATGTTTCTCGGCGTCAGGGCTGAAGATCACCACATCGTCGATGTAGCATGCTGCTGCCGGTACTCCCCTCAAGGCCATGTCCATGGTGCGTTGAAGCAAAGCCGGTGCCTTCTTCAGACCGAACGGCATAAAATTCCATTCTTATAAGCCGTCTGGCCCATAGAACGCGGTTTTCTTGCCGTCTGCGGCTCGGATCGGAATCTGGTTAAAACCTTGGCGCGCAGATCCAGAGTCGAGAACACTTTTGCTCCTTGTTGTTTATCAAAATTCCCTTCGGCCAACTGCATGGGGCACCGATCCGCCACAATGACCTTGTTTAATCCTCGACAGTCTCTGCATATTCTCCTTGCCGAGACTGCCCCCGTCAAAACCTTTCTGGAGGCCACAACTGTCGCCCGCTGCGTTGTTGCTTTCCGACCGTTGGATCAGCCCATCCGCCATCAGTTCCTCGCACTTCTCCATGCAAATATCCACATCTCCCAGGCTCATCCTTCGTTTTCGGTGATATATCGGAACCTTGCTGGTGAGCTCAATCTTCATCTCATGCGTCTTACACTTCCCTAGCTCTTGCAGAGTAGAGGTGAAGGTCTTCCGATGCTGCCTCAATACCGCTTGAATCGCCGCCGCTGTCTCTCCTTCCATCCCCTTCCCCAAGGGCCAATCTTCTGGGCTGCGTTCTCCCTTCTCTTCCTTCTCTCCCAACGCCGCTGGCTCCTCCTCTGATACCTTCTCTGTCCCCTCTGCCACCATGTACGCCCATGTCTCTTCTACTCACTCCTTGTATCGCTCTTCCATCCCTGCTAACACTTTTCGCTACCACTCCGCCGTCTCAAACTCCATGTTCCGCTCACTAGCCGCTATGTCTCGCTGCATCTCCTTTGTCTTTAAGTGCATTCAGATGGTCTCCAGCAGCCATGGCATCACATTGACATCCATGGCCCGGCCCAAGGTAGCTCTGCGCCACCGCTCCGTCACTTCGGGGTGTGGCGTCGTGCAATGTGCATTTGCACCCAACACACTCCCTCTCAGCCTGCCGGCTGCATCCCCATCATTCCATGCTAGTTCATGCTCATTCCACTCATGCGCATACAACGCCAATGAGGCTCATCCGCAAGCCTCTTGGTGAGGAAGTCTGCTGGCTGCTGGTGAGTCTTGATGTAGATCGGATTCACCGTCCCCCTCTTCACCTCCTTACGCAGCCAGTGCCACTTGATACGCATGTGCTTGTTCAGCCCATGAAGCACAGCGTTCCTGGCCATCCCAAGAGCCCCCTTGCTATCACAAAACAGCGGCGTAGCAATTTTCTGCTCCTGGCCAATCTCCTCTAACAGCCTCCTCAGCCAAATCACCTCCTTCACCCCATGGAACATCGCCATGTACTCTGATTCTACGGAAGAGAGTGCCGTCTCCGTCTGCTTCTTGGACCTCCAACTAACAGGTCCTCCCCCAACTACGCAGATGTATCCTCCCATAGATGAGGAATCCTCCTTCTCAGAAGCCCACGTAGCATCGGTAAAGCAAGTTAGAAAGAGCTTGCCTTCTCCAAGCCTCTCCCCCTTCTCTTTCAGCACCTCCACCCCTTTCTGCTTCACCTGTGCAGATGCGGAGTATTGAACTCCAATGCTTGGGTGAGAGTTCAGGTACTTCACCACACGCTCAGCTGCATCCACCTGCTCCTCTGATGGATTCTGCACCACCCTAGCCAGCTGCCCAACCGAGAAAGAGATGTCGGGCCTCGTGTGAACTGCTGCGTACAAGAGGCTGCCCTGCAAGGACTGAAATTGCTGCTGCTTCTCGGCTTCAACCCCTTCATCCTCTGCAGCCTTCACAAGCTTGAATTCTGCTGGTAGGGGAGTTGCAACATTGCGCTCATTCTCAATCCCATACTTCTCCCCCAGCTCCTTGATGAACTTCTCCTGGTGCAGCTTCAACCACATGTGATCTGGATCCCTCTCCACGTGCATCCCGAGGTAGTACTTTACCTCCCCAAGGTTCTTGCACTTGAAGTTTTCCATCAGTTGCTGCTGCACTTTCTGGATCTCCTTCATGCTGCTGCTGAAGAGAAGAATGTCGTCCACGTAGACCAGAAACAGCACCAGCTTCTTCCCCTCGCCCTTGAGAAAGAGGCTCTCATCACAGCTGCTGGTCCTGAATCCCATCTCCTCTAAAATAGCTGCCAACTTCTGGTACCAACAGCGTGGCGCCTGCTTCAAGCCGTAGATGGACTTGTTGAGCTTGCACACCCTGCCCGTACCATCCTCATACCCAGGCGGCTGCATCATGTACACATCTTCCTCTAAAATCCCATTCAGGAATGCCGTTGAAATATCCATCTGAATGATGAATTTCCCACTAACGGCTGCATCTGCCAACAAGACACGGAGGGTAGGGGGTTTGGCAGTGGGAGCAAAGATCTCGTTGAAGTCATGCTTCTCCTTCTGCATAAACCCCTTCGCCACCAGCCTACTCTTGTAGATGGTGACCTGCCCCTTGTCATCGGTCTTGATCCTCAGCACCCACTTGCATTGTATCGCTTTTTTCCCATCAGGCAGCACCACCAGATCCCATGTCCCATTCTCTAGCAGGCTCTGGTACTCAGCATCCCTAGAAGCCAGCCACTTCTCCCTATCTGATCCAGCTAGTGCCTCCTCCATGCTAGCTGGTTCCTCTGGTGCAGGGGCAAGAAAACAGTACGCAGGTTCGTCCTCCTCATCCAGGTCATAGCCATGAGGTAGAATCAGCATTGCCTCCTCGGTCCCAAGCTGCTGCTCCGCTACACCTGATCCTGCAGTCAGCTTCTTAGTAGCCATACGGGTACGTCCTAGCCTGGAGACGGGTGTCTCCCATCCCCTCATTACGACACCCTTCGGCTTCTTAGTTTTCCCCTGCTGCTGCTCTCCTCCCTTGGATCCAGCAGCTTCACTAGTGCTGCCGCCACTTTCCACACCATTTTCTCCACCAGCAGGTGCCTCCTGTACCTTCTCTCCATCACCATTTCCCGCAGCTGCCTCCTCTCCCTCCTCCCGCACACTAGGAGTCAGGTCCAGCTGCATGGTGATCTGTTCCATCTGCTGGGACACCCGGGCCTCCGGCTGTTTCTCCCAGCTCCCATACATCATGTCCTCAATGAATTTCACATCCCTGCTGTCAAACAACACACCCTTGGATGGTTCCCACAGTAGCCATCCCTTGCTCTCAGCAGCCAGCCCCAAATGCACACACCAGATTGCACTTGCCCCCAACTTACTGCGGTAGGTCTTGGGGACGTGGGCGACTGCCATGCAACCGAACACCCTCAGCATGTCCACCGGCGGCTTCCTCTGAAGCCACCTCTTCAAAGGCACCCACGAGTCATCCCCAACCTTGGTGAGCACCCTGTTCCTAGCGACAGTAGCGTGCCGGACAGCATGAGGCCACATCGAATTGCTCAGCCCAGATTCTATGAGCAGCGCCCTAGCTGTCTCCAGAATGGTCCGGTTCGCCCGTTCTGCTACACCGTTGGACTGTGGGGTGTAAGCCATGGTCAGCTCCCTCTGGATGCCCTGCTTCTTGAGCCAGGCCGTCATTTCAGCTCCAAGGAACTCACCACCCCGGTCTGTCCTAATCCGCTTCACTACACACTCCGCCTGCTTCTCCACGAACGGCAGCCAATCGTCCCGTATCGTGGAGGCGGCGTGGTCCTTCTGCTTCAGCGGATACGCCCACATCAGCCTGCTCCAATCATCCACAATTGTAAGGAAATACCGCTCCCCCTTGTGCCCTTGCACCGGCAGCGGCCCCACCAAGTCCATGTGGACCAGCTCCAAAGGCTTCTTGCTCCTGCCAGCCACACTATGGAAAGGGAAATGGGTGAACTTTGAAAGCAAAGAGATTTCACAGTTGTCATCGGGTGGCTGTCCATTCAGCTTCAAACCCTTGACGGCTCCATCCTTCTCCAGCTGCTTCAATAAGGGCATTGCCACATGCCCCAAGCGTCGGTGTGCCGTTGCCCAATCTGTCTCCCCAGATCTGGCCGACACTTTCACGCCAACCCCTCCAACGGCGTTGCACTCCCCCTGGGATGCAGACCCCTCTCTAGCCTGCCCCCCACCGTGCCACGCCAACACCGGCAGCTGCCACATGGATCTGTACACGTCCTTGCTCTCGTGCAGATCCCAAAGCACCCGATTGCCCAGCTGCCCCTTGTACGTGCGAGCCCCATCCGTGCTAGTGCTCACCCCAGCCTTGGCAAGCTTACGGAGGGAGATGAGGTTGGCCTTGAGGTCGGGAACGAGGAGAACGTCGTGCAGCACCACCGGCTTGCCATCCGCTCCCTTAAACGCAGCTCGTCCCGCACCAGCCACCTTCAGCGCGTGTCCAGAGGCGGAGCACACCTCGTTAATCGGTGCAGCGCGTACGTCGTCCAGCAGGTCCTTGCGCGGTGTCATCGTCCAAGCAGCGCCCGTGTCCAACACCCAATAGTCCAGGGGGTGCAGCTCTGCTCCAACCTTGGCAGAGGCGTCTCCTTGCTCCCCCTGCTCTCCCATATGGAAGAACTGGCCCGCGGTGCGCTCCTTCTTCTCCGCACCACCGTTGCCCTTCGGGTTGTTGTCGGACGAATCAGCGACCATGTTCGCGCCGTTTTTCTGGTTCCTCCGCGCGCCGCCATCCTGTTGACGATTCTGGGGGGTCCATCCATCGGGTTTCTTATAGCACAAAAACCAGGGGTGCCCCTCCTTCTCACAATACCAGCAACTCCCTTTCATTTTGCCACCAGCACCCGACTTGCCCCCACGTCCAGATTTCGCACCGCGACCCCAACCGGTACCTCCTTGTTGGTCGTTGGAGTCGTCGTCCTTCTTTGCACCGCGCCCAGCACCACCGAAGCCACGTCCTCTGCCACGTCGGTTCCCTTGCATCCCGTAGCCGCTGCTGCCGTCGTCTCCACCCCTCAGTTGGCGGCGACGGAAGTCCTCTTCCAGAATCTTCGTCCGCACCCACTCGAGCGTCCACGAGCTCTGGTTCTGCGGCAGGCTCAATCCGCTCGTGAATTGAAGCCACGATTCCGGCAGCAGCGAGAGCATCTTCAGGCACTTGGTCTGCTCCGGGTAGGTAATTCCCGCGGTCGCCAACTTCGCGTAGAGGTCGCGCATCTTGTCCAGAACTGGTTGCACCGGCTCTCCCTCGCTCAATCGCAACGCGGACAGTTCCCTCTCCATCATGAGCGTTGCGGCGACGGAGGTAGGAGCGTGCAGCTCCTTCAGCACGGTCCACGCCTTTGGACCACAGTCAACCTCCGGCAGCAGGTGCATGACGTGGTGACGCTGGTTTAGCTCCAAACTCTGCGACATCAAATAGTAGCCAGCCGATGCGCGCTCGTCCCAATCTTCCTGCAGCGCGGGGTCACTCGGTCTAGGCTCTTCCCCAATCATTAGTTTCAACAATCCAATCTGACGGAAATAAAACTGCATTTTCCAGGCCCAATCATCATAGCCCTCACCATTGAACTTCTCGACGGTGAAATTCTTCAGCACCTCCTTGATCAGCGAGCTCTGGTTGGTTCGCGCTCCCCTTGGCGCCGAAACACCAGAATCTTGGCTGCCGCTACGATCTTGGGCTGAAGATTCACCAGCTCCCGCCGAGGTGTTGCCCGCCATAGCTACCTATAACGAGGATCACTATAACGCAGCTCTGATACCAGCTTGTTGGTGTAAGGGCCTAATAAACTCAGGCTATTAAGACTTAATCAAACTTAAAACCTCTCCTCGGGGTCACCTCCAAGGGTCCCTGGGTGCCTGGTACAAGACCAGCCCCTATCCTCGGGTCCGAGTTTGTAGAGAGAGGAGTTAAGAGTGACTTAGCCAAAATAACAAGAGTACCTTGAACGTCGCGCAGCGTGCCGTGCAGACCGTCGATCGGATAAAGCTGAGAATGTGCTATATCGAAGCTCACTCAAAGAGCTTTAAAATAAGCCAAGTTGCCTCGCGAAAAGTTCTGCCATTACTAAATTATGGCTCGGACAGCGTTTGCCTAGCGTTTGAGTGCTAGCATACTAGCGTTGACTCGGGTAGCATTCCGCCGTCGAATAGCGCAGAAACGAAACTCCAGCGAGGAAGGAATTCGCTTGAATCAATTGACTATATTCAGGTACAAACAGAGAAGGAATATATAGTTCTAGCTAGCAAGGACCTTGGGAATCAACCTGGGAACAACCAGGGATGATCCCAAATAATTCCAAGCAACAGAACCAACCTGGCTGGACAAAATAGCAGGTGGTAGGTTGGTAAACAACCTCTGGTTCTGTTTTTCCAACCTGGGAAAACAACAACCAGGTTCAGGTTCTAAAAACAGAACCTGTTTTGTCTTTGCCAACCAGCCAAATGCTGGTTCCGCTGGTTTCCCCTGGCCCTGTAGCATGCAGATACAGACAAACAACATCCAACCTTCACCCAAATTGTACCCCTATAGTGCCTGCCCTGCTACACTATAGTCAACCAAGCAAAACAGTACAATTTCGAGTTGGATAGAACAGAATCTGCGCAATCAATTAAACCGAACCGCAAAGCTTCCATCTTGGGTTCCTTTGCGAGCTCGTCCTTTCTGCTTGCACTGTTCATAGCGCGTACAATGTTGTGCCGAAGCGCACATTGCGCGAGTACCTGCAAATGCTTCAAGCGAAAATTGCGAAAGCAAACAAACACACGAACATTCCATTCACACCCAAATGCATTCGCACACGCATACTCGTACAAACAGACGGCAGGATGTCGTGCAATATGCATTTGCACCCAACACACTCCCCCTCAGCCTGCCGGCTGCATCCCCATCATTCCATGCTAGTTCATGCTCATTCCACTCATGCGCACACAACGCCAATGAGGCTCATCCGCAAGCCTCTTGGTGAGAAAGTCTGCTGGCTGCTGGTGAGTCTTGATGTAGATCGGATTCACCGTCCCCCTCTTCACCTCCTTACGCAGCCAGTGCCACTTGATACGCATGTGCTTGTTCAGCCCATGAAGCACAGCGTTCCTGGCCATCCCAAGAGCCCCCTTGCTATCACAAAACAGCGGCATAGCAACTTTCTGCTCCTGGCCAATCTCCTCTAACAGCCTCCTCAGCCAAATCACCTCCTTCACCCCATGGAACATCGCCATGTACTCTGATTCTACGGAAGAGAGTGCCGTCTTCGTCTGCTTCTTGGACCTCCAACTAACAGGTCCTCCCCCAACTATGCAGATGTATCCTCCCACAGATGAGGAATCCTCCTTCTCAGAAGCCCACGTAGCATCGGTAAAGCAAGTTAGAAAGAGCTTGCCTTCTCCAAGCCTCTCCCCCTTCTCTTTCAGCACCTCCACCCCTTTCTGCTTCACCTGTGCAGATGCAGAGTATTGAACTCCAATGCTTGGGTGAGAGTTCAGGTACTTCACCACACGCTCAGCTGCATCCACCTGCTCCTCTGATAGATTCTGCACCACCCTAGCCAGCTGCCCAACCGAGAAAGAGATGTCGGGCCTCGTGTGAACTGCTGCGTACAAGAGGCTGCCCTGCAAGGACTGAAATTGCTGCTGCTTCTCGGCTTCAACCCCTTCATCCTCTGCAGCCTTCACAAGCTTGAATTCTTCTGGCAGGGGAGTTGCAACCTTGCGCTCATTCTCAATCCCATACTTCTCCCCCAGCTCCTTGATGAACTTCTCCTGGTGCAGCTTCAACCACCTGTGATCAGGATCCCTCTCCACGTGCATCCCGAGGTAGTACTTTACCTCCCCAAGGTTCTTGCACTTGAAGTTTTCCATCAGTTGCTGCTGCACTTTCTGGATCTCTTTCATGCTGCTGCTGAAGAGAAGAATGTCGTCCACGTAGACCAGAAACAGCACCAGCTTCTCCCCCTCGCCCTTGAGAAAGAGGCTCTCATCGCAGCTGCTGGTCCTGAATCCCATCTCCTCTAAAACAGCTGCCAACTTCTGATACCAGCAGCGTGGCGCCTGCTTCAAGCCGTAGATGGACTTGTTGAGCTTGCACACCCTGCCCGTACCATCCTCATACCCAGGCGGCTGCATTGTGTACACATCCTCCTCTAAAATCCCATTTAGAAATGCTGTTAAAATATCCATCTGAATGATGAATTTCCCACTAACAGCTGCATCTGCCAACAAGACACGGAGGGTAGGAGGTTTGGCAGTGGGAGCAAAGATCTCGTTAAAGTCCTGCTTCTCCTTCTGCATAAACCTCTTCGCCACCAGCCTACTCTTGTAGATGGTGACCTGCCCCTTGTCATCGGTCTTGATTCTCAGCACCCACTTGCATTGTATCGCTTTCTTCCCATCAGGCAGCACCACCAGATCCCATGTCCCATTTTCTAGCAGGCTCTGGTACTCAGCATCCCTAGAAGCCAACCACTTGTCCCTATCTGGTCCAGCTAGTGCCTCCTCCATGCTAGCTGGTTCCTCTGGTGCAGGGGCAAGAAAACAGTACGCAGGCTCGTCCTCCTCATCCAGATCATAGCCTTGAGGTAGAATCAGCATTGCCTCCTCGGTCCCAAGCTGCTGCTCCGCTACACCTGATCCTGCAGTCAGCTTCTTAGTAGCCATACGGGTACGTCCTGGCCTGGAGACGGGTGTCTCCCATCCCCTCATAACGATACCCTTCGGCTTCTTAGTTTTCCCCTGCTGCTGCTCTCCTCCCTCGGATCCAGCAGCTCCACTAGTGCTGCCGCCAGTTTCCACACCATTTTCTCCACCAGCAGATGCCTCCTGTACCTTCTCTCCATCACCATTCCCCGCAGCTGCCTCCTCTCCCTCCTCCCACACACTAGGAGTCAGGTCCAGCTGCATGGTGATCTGCTCCATCTGCTGGGACACCCGGGCCTCCGGCTGTTTCTCCCAGCTCCCATACATCATGCCCTCAATGAATTTCACATCCCTGCTGTCAAACAACACACCCTTGGATGGTTCCCACAGCAGCCATCCCTTGCTCTCAGCAGCCAGCCCCAAATGCACACACCAGATTGCACTTGCCCCCAACTTACTGCGGTAGGTCTTGGGGACGTGGGCGACTGCCATGCAACCGAACACCCTCAGCATGTCCACCGGCGGCTTCCTCCCAAGCCACCTCTCCAAAGGCACCCACGAGTCATCCCCAACCTTGGTGAGCACCCTGTTCCTAGTGACGGTAGCGTGCCGGACAGCATGAGGCCACATAGAATTGCTCAGCCCAGATTCTATGAGCAGCGCCCTAGCTGTCTCCAGAATGGTCCGGTTTGCCCGTTCTGCTACACCATTGGACTGTGGGGTGTAAGCCGTGGTCAGCTCTCTCTGGATGCCCTGCTTCTTGAGCCAGGCCGTCATTTCAGCTCCAAGGAACTCACCCTGTCCTAATTCGCTTCACTATACACTCCGCCTGCTTCTCCACGAATGGCAGCCAATCGTCCCGTATTGTGGAGGCGGCGTGGTCCTTCTGCTTCAGCGGATACGCCCACATCAGCCTGCTCCAGTCATCCACAATTGTAAGAAAATACCGCTCCCCCTTGTGCCCTTGCACCGGCAGCGGCCCCACCAAGTCCATGTGGACCAGCTCCAAAGGCTTCTTGCTCCTGCCAGCCACACTATGGAAAGGGAAACGGGTGAACTTTGAAAGCAAACAGATTTCACAGTTGTCATCAGGTGGCTGTCTGTTCAGCTTCAAACCTTTGACAACTCCATCTTTCTCCAGCTGCTTCAGCAAAGGCATTGCCACATGCCCCAAGCGTCGGTGTGCCGTTGCCCAATCTGTCTCCCCAGATCTGGCCGACACTTTCACGCCAACCCCTCCAACGGCGTTGCACTCCCCCTGGGATGCAGACCCCTCTCTAGCCTGCCCCCCACTGTGCCACGCCAACGCCGGCAGCTGCCACATGGATCTGTACACGTCCTTGCTCTCGTGCAGATCCCAAAGCACCCGATTGCCCAGCTGCCCCTTGTACGTGCGAGCCCCATCCGTGCTAGTGCTCACCCCAGCCTTGGCAAGCTTACGGAGGGAGATGAGGTTGGCCTTGAGGTCGGGAACGAGGAGAACGTCGTGCAGCACCACCGGCTTGCCATCCGCTCCCTTAAACGCAGCTCGTCCCGCACCAGCCACTTTCAGCGCGTGTCCAGAGGCGGAGCACACCTCGTTAATCGGTGCAGCGCGTACGTCGTCCAGCAGGTCTTTGCGCGGCGTCATCGTCCAAGCAGCGCCCGTGTCCAACACCCAATAGTCCAGGGGGTGCAGCTCTGCTCCAACCTTGGCAGAGGCGTCTCCTTGCTCCCCCTGCTCTCCAATATGGAAGAACTGGCCCGCGGTGCGCTCCTTCTTCTTCTCCGCACCAGCGTTGCTCTTCGGGTTGTTGTCGGATGAATCAGCGACCATGTTCGCGCCGTTTTTCTGGTTCCTCCGCGCGCCGCCATCCTGTTGACGATTCTGGGGGGTCCATCCATCGGGTTTCTTATAGCACAAAAACCAGGGGTGCCCCTCCTTCTCACAATACCAGCAACTCCCTTTCATTTTGCCACCAGCACCCGACTTGCCCCCACGTCCAGATTTCGCACCGCGACCCCAACCGGTACCTCCTTGTTGGTCGTTGGAGTCGTCGTCCTTCTTTGCACCGCGCCCAGCACCACCGAAGCCACGTCCTCTGCCACGTCGACTCCTTCCCTTGCGTCCCGTAGCCGCTGCTGTCGTCGTCTCCACCCCTCAGTTGGCGGCGACGGAAGTCCTCCTCCAGAATCTTCGTCCACACCCACTCGAGCGTTCACGAGCTCTGGTTCTGCGGCATGCTCAATCCGCTCGTGAATTGAAGCCACGATTCCGGCAGCAGCGAGAGCATCTTCAGGCACTTGGTCTGCTCCGGGTAGGTGATTCCCGCGGTCGCCAACTTCGCGTAGAGGTCGCGCATCTTGTCCAGAACTGGTTGCACCGGCTCTCCCTCGCTCAATCGCAACGCGGACAGCTCCCTCTCCATCATGAGTGTCGCGGCGACGGAGGTAGGAGCGTGCAGCTCCTTCAGCACGGTCCACGCCTTTGGACCGCAATCAACCTCCGGCAGCAGGTGCATGACGTGGTGATGCTGGTTCAGCTCCAAACTCTGCGACATCAAGTAGTAGCCAGCCGATGCGCGCTCGTCCCAATCTTCCTGCAGCGCGGGGTCACTCGGTCTAGGCTCAGCAATCCAATCTGACGGAAGTAAAGCTGCATTTTCCAGGCCCAATCATCATAGCCCTCACCATTGAACTTCTCGACGGTGAAATTCTTCAGCACCTCCTTGATCAGCGAGCTCTGGTTGGTTCGCGCTCCCCTTGGCGCCGAAACACCAGAATCTTGGCTGCCGCTACGATCTTGGGCTGAAGATTCACCAGCTCCCGCCGAGGTGTTGCCCGCCATAGCTACCTATAACGAGGATCACTATAACGCAGCTCTGATACCAGCTTGTTGGTGTAAGGGCCTAATAAAATCAAGCTATTAAGACTTAATCAAACTTAAAACCTCTCCTCAGGGTCACCTCCAAGGGTCCCTGGGTGCCTGGTACAAGACCAGCCCCTATCCTCGGGTCCGAGTTTGTAGAGAGAGGAGTTAAGAGTGACTTAGCCAAAATAACAAGAGTACCTTGAACGTCGCGCAGCGTGCCGTGCAGACCGTCGATCGGATAAAGCTGAGAATGTGCTATATCGAAGCTCACTCAAAGAGCTTTAAAATAAGCCAAGTTGCCTCGCGAAAAGTTCTGCCATTACTAAGTTATGGCTCGGACAGCGTTTGCCTAGCGTTTGAGTGCTAGCATACTAGCGTTGACTCGGGTAGCATTCCGCCGTCGAATAGCGCAGAAACGAAACTCCAGCGAGGAAGGAATTCGCTTGAATCAATTGACTATATTCAGGTACAAACAGAGAAGGAATATATAGTTCTAGCTAGCAAGGACCTTGGGAATCAACCTGGGAACAACCAGGGATGATCCCAAATAATTCCAAGCAACAGAACCAACCTGGCTGGACAAAATAGCAGGTGGTAGGTTGGTAAACAACCTCTGGTTCTGTTTTTCCAACCTGGGAAAACAACAACCAGGTTCAGGTTCTAAAAACAGAACCTGTTTTGTCTTTGCCAACCAGCCAAATGCTGGTTCCGCTGGTTTCCCCTGGCCCTGTAGCATGCAGATACAGACAAACAACATCCAACCTTCACCCAAATTGTACCCCTATAGTGCCTGCCCTGCTACACTATAGTCAACCAAACAAAACAGTACAATTTCGAGTTGGATAGAACTGGATCTGCGCAACCAATTTAACCAAACCGCAAAGCTTCCATCTTGGGTTCCTTTGCGGGCTCGTCCTTTCTGCTTGCACTGTTCATAGCGCGTACAATGTTGTGCCGAAGCGCACATTGCGCGAGTACCTGCAAATGCATCAAGCGAAAATTGCGAAAGCAAACAAACACACGAACATTCCATTCACACCCAAATGCATTCGCACACGCATACTCGTACAAACAGACGGCAGGATGTCGTGCAATGTGCATTTGCACCCAACAAATTCCCGCTCTAAGGCTGATGGCTCCTCCCAAATCCCCTTTAAGCTGTCGGACACCATCCCTAGCCCCTCTCTGCCCCCTTCCATCTTGAACCCCCTCGCCTGATCGTGCGCCACCAGTGTGGGCCATGCCTGACGAGGTTTGCCCATGGTGTTGCAAGGAAACTGGGTCTGGTGGTCGGGGTACCTCACTGGTGCTGGGATTCTCTCTGGCTCTAGGATGTCTTGAACCAAACGGACACGCGGTCGTTCCATCATTGAGAGCTCGTACTGCAGTGTTGCCTCTGGCACCACGTTCTGCCAGTACCGACGGGGCCTGTGCGCCCTGCTCCCGTTCTGCGCCGCATCCCACGCTACACCTGCCCCCAGCTCTGCCCTTATCTCTACTTCTGCCTCCTTTACCGCTTCTCACATGTCATCCCGCGTATCCACGTTCTCCACTATGTAGGCCACCTCTCCTTGCTTCCTCTTGATCAATTTCAGTACGCACACCAGCTCTCGGAACAGCCCGCTTCTTGGGTCCTGCATTCCCCTTCCTTCCCCTGCGATGGACAGGCCTTGGCACTCCCATCCCGCAATCACTAGATCCACATGCCCCCAGTGGGCCAGCGCGTCCTCCTTCATATCCTCTACACTGTGGCACACCCACTCTGCTCTCTTCTCGACTGCGTCAGCGTACAGCTGAGACGGGTACCGTTCCTCCAATTTCTTGATGTGATGCCAAGCCATGCGATCCACCACCTCATCGTTCTCTACGTATATGTACTTCGCCACTCGCAGTCCCGCCTTGAGCACCGCCGATAACCCAGTAATAATGCCCCCAAACAACTCCAGCAAGACTATGGGCTTCTGAAACACTCCTCCGTCCAAGTGCAACTCCTTTAGCCGACCGCCTTCACCCCAATGCTGACGGTGCCAGTCTCGATGCCTGCGCTTCTCATCTCTTCTTTCCCAGCTGAGAATCCCCAGCTCTTCCTCCACCTTCTTGATCTCCGCCTGGTAAGCCTCTCGCGGCTCTCGGCGGATGAATCGGACTGGCAGCTCCGCCACTGGCCTATTCTTCTCCCATTACTCTACTCGGTAAGTAAGTTTCTCCTCCCACATGCATATGGTGGCGCCGATGCTATACGAAAACTCTACTCCGAGCAGCAAGTCGTAGTCTTCAGAAGGCGAGATTCCGCATTGCAGCTTCACCGAACACTCCTCTGGGCTCCCTTGCCGAATGTAAATCTCCATGGTGCTCTTAGTTCTCGGCATCCACTTGGTGCCTCCTCCCTCGGCAGTCATCAGTAGTAGTCCTTCTTCTATCTGACGCTCTGGACGGTCCAGCTGCAGCTGCTGTGCGAGCCTTCTTCCGATCAGCACTGGGTGGGCCCCGGTGTCTATGATTGCCTGCCTCACTGACACCCCCCCTACCGTTATGTATCCCTTTTCTGCTACCAGGACGGATGCGGCACAGCTGAGCCTTTCCAGCCGATGTCTGCGCGGAGGATGTGGGTCTTCCTCCTCTGCTTCCGCCCTTCTCCTGGGGCCTGCTTCCCTCCTCACCTCCGTCCGTGGCCTCAGATTTCTTTCCCGCGCCCTCATCCCCAATTCTTCCCGATCCCTTGCTGGCCATGCCATTAGGCAGAACTCCTCCTCGCTGCTCCTCCTGCCTTGCCACCATGGCCGGTTTCCTATCACCTCCTGCCTCTTGTCCTTCTAACTGCGCCCTCAGCCTCTCGATTTCTGCTCTCATTTCCGCCATCTCGCTCCTTTCACGGCTATCTCCCCGTCCTTCTCCCCTGCGCGAGTAGCAGTCCCTCTCCACATGCCCCCTTCGTCCACACTTCCCGCACACCGGCGCCTCAGGGCAGTCGCGCCTCTGATGCTCCTCTTGTCCGCAGATAGAGCACGCTGGCGGGTTCCTGCAGTCCCGCCTCAGGTGCCCCGTCTGCCCGCAGTTATGGCACTTGCGTGCGTCCCCTGGGCCTCTCGGCGGTCGCTCTCTGTCCACTGGAGCCGTGCTCCACGCTGGCCTCCTCCGATCTGTCGCCCGTTCTGCCGTACACTCCACCTCAAACAGCCTCCTCCCTGTTTCCACCCTCTTCGCCGTCTCGTATGCCACGCCAAGCGTCGCCACCGCTCCCATTTCAAAGATCTTCACCTGCACGTCTCGTTGCAGCTCGTAATTCAGTCCGTTCAGGAACTTGCTCACGAGCCGTCCCTGGTCCACACAATTCATGTCCTCCGCCAATTCCACCAGCCGGCCGTAATACGCGAGCAACGACTCCCCTGATCTGCGCTTGAACTCGCGGAATTCGATCACTCGCTCCGGCGTCTGCAGCGGGAACTGCTCTCTCAGCATCTCCAAGAAGCGCTTGGTGGGATCCCTTTCCCCCGGTCGAGCCTGAGCCGCCCAATCCAGCAGTTCACGCCGGCAGATGCGGTAGTACGTCTCAGCTTCCCCCGTCAAGGTATTTGCCAATCCTCTGAAGAACTCATCCGCGTCTAGCCGATCGTGCTCCCATCGTGCTCGCAGATTCTCCAACTGCATCAGGTAGTTTTTCAGCGACGGTCCGCGTCGGACTTCTCCCGAGAAGCGCTCCCGCACCTCCACCTTCGGAAGCATGGTGTAGCGCCAGCGAGTTGACGCCGCATCGTCTTCGAAACCTTGCCACGACGCACTTCGCCGATACGGCTTGTCACTTCCACCTCCTGCTTGTGCCGCCACCACGGCCTCTCCGTGAGGCGTCTTTCCGGACTCCTCCTCAGCTCCTTCCTCGTCCGCGGGAGGCTGCTCGTCTCGCCTTTCTCCCGAGCCCGTGGCTCCGCCTGATCCGTCTCCTCCCTTTCCGTCGGCACCGTGCGCGTTCGTCCCCGTTCCTGGTGCATGGTCGTTCCCTTCTGCACCCTCTGTCATCTCGCCTACTTTGTTGAGATCCTTTGCGGCGAAATCTAATCCGGGCCGCGTGGGCATAACCTGAATGCTTGTATGTGATAAGCTCTAGCTCCTTCACATAACACACCGATCTAACAGCTTGTCACATCTCTGCTTGCGATATCTCCTTCTTCTCACTACTTGCTCGGCCAAGTGCAAGAAATTCGTGTTACAAAGGAAACATACCAGCATTGAGGCTACCTCTGCCAGGTTCCTCCTAATCTACCAGCTCTGGCTCAGCCTATGCCTACCCTTCCCCCAGTTACCTCGCTAGCTGCTATCGCGGCCATTGAGATGACTACCAGCCTTGCTGCCTGCCTCTTCTGTTCCCCGCCTCCAGCTACTGTACCTCCAGCTGCCACTGCCCAGATCCAGCTGGCTCCTGGGAGCTTGCGTGCACACGCAGGAAAACAAACACACATGCATGCCCGCACCCCTCCTAGTGCCGGTGGTACCTCCCCCTTGCCTCTGCCGCTGCTGCCTTCCGATATCATTCCCACTTCCTCCTTCTTTCCTCTTATGTAAGTGCCGCCCCACGCCGCTGCCATGCATTCCCTGACCCTTCGCTTCGGCAGACATCACCCTTCCTCGCACCCCTTGGTCTCCCTGCACACCGCAACCCTCACCTCGACCCTTCGCATCTCATCCTCGGCACTGCGCATCTCGCTATGTACAGTATGTACAATTTGTACATCCCCCACTCTCTCCTCGCTATCCCGTTCACATTCATGCAAATGTGACACAGGCCAGACGGGAGAGAGGGGAGCCGGCACCGCATGAACCGCAGTCAGATCCACGTCCGGTACACGCGGCCAATCGGATCCAGTGGGTGGCGCCGGCTAGACAGTGGATCCCAGCAGGCAGGGGCGTGGGAAGGGGCGGAACGACAGCCAGGGGGAGACGCCGCGGTGCCACGGCGCGAGCCCCACCGGAACCAGTGCGAACGGGGAGCTAGAGGGAGCGCCACGGGTGGATGGAACCAAGCCCTGCGGAACAAGTGGGGAAGGAGGCGGATGCTGAGGACTCAGACACTGACGCACCCTTTATCCCCTCGCCTACCCCATCCTCCGAGAATGTTGAGCTTGATCCTCAGCATCCTGGCCAGATCCGGAGTAAGCGCCGTCGGCACAGCCACACCAACCCAGCAAATAGGGAACCGATGACGGGTCAGCAGGGTGAGAACCGTGCGGAGGTGGCAGGACATCAGGACGCCCGTTCGCCGAACGATCTGGCTGTGACAGAATCGCTATGGGCGGGAACGGACACGTGGAACATTGCGCTGCTAACACGAGGCGACCAACCATTTCTCGCCAGGAGACTCCCACCTGACGTGCTAGCGAACTACTCGCTCTGCCTCCTAGCACCACTACTTTGCCTACAACAATATCCAAACTGTCCCATGGGGTGGCAAGTGCTCATGTTTTTACCACGGCTCACACTCCGTCCTCAGTCTCAGGAGTCCCTCGGGAATCGGTGGGCCGAGATCGAAGCGCGACTGCACAAATTCCGGTTGGGGGAGTGGGACAACCTGTACAGCGAGGCGATCACGATCGCCACAGGCCAGGAGCCTATCAGACATCAGTCAGACGCAACAGGGCTGTGTTCGAGGGCTGAGGGCCTCGTTCGGAAAGGCAACCTATCGAAAGCAGTAGCAGCGTTACAAACCACCCCGCTGGTGAAAGCGACATCCGAGACGGTCTCAGCTCTGCGTGCAAAACACCCAGCGGCGACGTTACCACTTCCCTACTGGGTCACAGGGGAGCATAATTCAGAACTATCTGTGAGCCAGGAGAACCTTTGCAGCATCCTGATGAAGTGTCCGGGTGGGGTTGGCGCAGGCCCATCTGGCACCTGCTTCGAACATCTGGGGGATCCAGCAGTGGGGAATGAGGAAGTGTTGACGCTACTGCGCGGAACCATCAACCACTTGCTGGGCAACTTCCTACCACAAAATGTGCGAGATGTGCTGCTTCCATCCCGACTGATAGCACTTGAGAAACCAGGCGGCGGTGTTCGACCTATCGCTATTGGAGAGACTATTCTACGCATAGCAGCTAAGGCGGCGCTGTGCGAGTTAGGGTCGGCGATACGAACATTCTTCCTTCCTGTGCAATTTGGCGTGGCAGTGCAAGGAGGCGCAGAATGTATTATCCACTCCGTCAGAGCACTGCTCGAGGAAGATAGTAGTCGTGTGGCACTACAAATTGACGTGGAGAACGCCTTTAACAGCGTAGAACGTGCGGCCTTCTTGAACGCTATTCAGTGGTCCCCACTCAACCCGCTGATCCCCTTTGTCGGGACTATCTATGACGGCCCGTCGCCGCTGCTGTTAGACGTCGCGTTCGGCAGCGAGAGCATAAGCAGTACCAGAGGGGTCCGCCAAGGAGATCCCTTAGGCCCACTCCTGTTCGCGGCTGCCATACAGCCAGCTCTCCTTCACGTGGCCATGACGTACTCGGACGTAACAATAGTTGCCTACGCCGACGACATCACGGTGGTTGGCCCATCGGAGGCGTCGACGCTAGCGTTTAACCTCCTCACGGACAGGCTCCAGCGATGCGGACTCAGCTGCAACTACAGCAAGTCGACGGCACGGGGCTTGGAACTGGATCCTGAGCGTACCTCTCTACCGGAAGGCATCACGGCAGCGGCGGGCGGGATTAGGGTGTTGGGAAGCCCGATAGGAACGCCGGATTGGGCAGCGACTTTCTTACGCCAGAGCTTGTCAAATGCGGCGGCTTCGTGTGACCTCATTAGCCAGCTGCACCCCCAACACGCGCTTCTTCTCCTCTCTCGTTGCATCTCCAGGAGAATCTCCTACATCCTGCGTACCACTCCGGCCCAACTACTGCCGCTGACAGAATGGAGAGGCTGGAGTGAAGGTTTGCTTCGGACAGCCTTGGAGGCGGCCAAATTGCACTGGCCATCGATCGAACTTGAGCTGAGTCTCACGTGGCGTCAAGCGAGCCTCCCCGTCAGACTAGGGGGGCTAGGCCTTATTGATCCGGTCTCAGAGGCACCAGCGGCGTACCTGTCATCGGTTGCGGCATCACAGCAGCTACTACAGCAATTGGACGCCCCCAGAGACCACTCCCTCGCCAGAGTTGCATCACTTCTGTCCCCCAACCACGACGAAAGCCAGGGGGAGGTGTCGACTCTAAGGGAACTGGAAGAGCGCCTACCTGAACAGGCGCGGCTGGTCCTGAACAACTACCGCACTAACCTGAACAGCCGACAGCACCTACAGCTGCTACTGTCCTCCCACATCAACAAGGCGAGGGCGGGGGAGCTGCTGGGAGATACCAGGATTGACAAGCCAGGGGTTGACAACGGGCACCTGGTGCGGCTGCTGAGTCTACAAGGGACAGGGGCAGGGGATTGGCTAAACGCAATCCCCACCCGGACGGATCTTACACTTTCACCCGGGCAGTTTCCTATGGCGCTGGGTTTGCGCCTAGGCCTTGCCTTACCCATTACAGAGCAGTGCCCGTGCAACCGGGAACGGTCAGCCATCACCGACAAAAGCCTACCCAATCACCTCCTCCGCTGTGCCGAGGGTGGGGACCGAACACGGACGCACAACGCACTGGTCTATGCATGCCTACGGATGGCTACTGAAGCAAAGTACATGACACTACATGAGACGACCGTCTACTCCCCACCGGTTGACAGGAAACGAGCTGACCTTGCAATCCGTGATGGCGAAACTGCAGAGACGTGGATAACCGATGTTACTGTTACGGACCCGGTCTTACAGCGGCGGGACCTAGAAGGGAGGAGGAGCCCGGGGTGGGCGGCAGAGGAGGCCAGCATAGCGAAGCACAAGCTGTACGAGGTACAGCCTTCATACGTGGGGTTCCTTGGGCTGGCCGTGGAGACCTACGGAGCGCTAGCAGCTGACACAGTCCGTTTCTTCGGCCTGCTGTCCCCGAACGCTGCAAAGAGAAACTTCAGGCACGGCCCACGCACGACTGTGGCTGCGAGGCTCAATGCGCATTACCGCCAAAGGTGGTCGGTGATGCTGCAGCGCTGCCAAGCAACAGCCTTGCTGACGAAGTCCAATCGGGCTGCAAAGGCAGCATCACCACAGGCCCCCACAGACCCCTGGAACCTAGGCTCGGGGACCTCTGGCAGGTCCTCGAGGACGGGGTGATTGGTTAAGGTGCTATGGGAGGGGGGTGTTAGCACTACGGCGAACTAGGCCGGTTAGCCAAGGCTGGGAGCCTAACCAAGAATGAGTGTCACATGGGCAGACGTCCAAGACGAGTGTCTAGGGCTGCCACGACGTGTCATCTCTGCCTTGCATTGCTCCCCTTGTTCAATGCTTCACAACCCAGCTAGCCTTGCCTAGAATGTCCTGGTCTTATTGCTTGTTATGCTTGTACCTCTAATAAGTTAATGAAGGACTGCTTGAGAGAGAGGCACTAGGCCCAATCCTTAGTGTCTCCAAGCTCTCTAGCTCAGCTTAGCCTTAGCATAGCATAGATTTTAGATCTCCTTAGCCTCCTGTCCCTAGTGTATCCCCTGCAGTAAGCCTATAAGGAGTACAGGCTCCAATATAGCCTCCCTTATTGCCTCATTCCTGCCATTATTCTCTGGTAAGTTGGTTTCTCCCAACCCAGCGGCTCGCGCCGGCCGCCTTCGGCGACCGATGCTCGACAGCGCGGCCTTCGGCCGCGCGTTCGGGGTGGCAAGGACAACTGGGAACAGGGACCAGTAACATGGAGAGCGGTACAAGCATGCAAGCTTAACAGTGCAAGATCTGCACAAAATAAGTCCCTTGGCAACGGGGAGGAGGAAACCGGCGCCTAAGGCGGCAGCGAAGAAGCTGCCTACTCACCCGCCGCCCCAACCACTGGAGCAAGGACGCGACTGCAGGGACGATCCCCAGCGGCGACACCTCAGCAGTCGTGGCTACCCTGCGGAAAGCCGCAGCGCCAGGGCCATTGTCAAGTAAAGGGTCCTCAGGCTCGAGCGGCAGATGGAGAAGCTCCCACAATGCACCCGCCACCGCTTCACGTACCCGCCCCTGCTGGTCCTCACCAAGCTGGGGATCACGTGCCACAGGGCGCCGCTGCTGCAAGGCGACGTGGAGATGCTCAAGCACAGTCGCCAGATTTGATAGGCAGCGACCAACCTGCGACAACCAGTCACCACGCACGCGGTAAGCTACCTCACCAGGACGGGACTGCCCCCAGCCTCCCTCGCGCAGGAAAGAAGGGCACGGAACCGCCCACCAGTATACATCAGGGTTGCGAGGAGTGCCTGGCACCTCATCGTCGTTCCAGTACCTGCGGGGAAGACCAGGCACCGGCTGATGCTGTGGGAGCAATGGAAACGCAGGGCAAAAAGTAGGAGAGAATCCGTCAGGGGAGGAAAGCGGGCGGGAACAAAAGACTTGCGCTACGGGGCAATCATGAAGGCGACGTGAGGGAGAATGACTCACAAACCCGAACCGGGCGGCAGGGAGACGAGATCCCGGCACCAGGGGATGCTGCCGACTTGGCACGCAAGTAGTTCCAGGAGGACCACCCACCGGGAGGGGGAGAGGGGTCGACGCAGCTAGTCCCGCCTGGGACTAAGTGGGAGAGTGGGGGAGAGGAACAGGCGGAACCACGGGAGGAGGCGCCGGGGGGGACGGCGGGGGAGAAGGCGCGGCCAGAGGCGCAGCAACTGACGGTGCCGCCGCGGGCGGAGGGTGAGAATACGGAGGTGGCAGAGGCATAGCGGCGGGCGGATGCTCTGATGACTGAACCGGCAGTGGCGATGCGGTCTGGGACAGCGAGGGAGGAAGCTGCAGCGGCTGGGACTGCGCAGCAGGAGCGGGCGGCGGCTGCAGGAGCGGACCGACCACCTGTCGCTGGACAGCAGATGAGCGCCGAGGAGGGCGGCCGGGACGGAACGACCCTCCGCGCGCGCGAAGGTATGGGTGGGTCCGCCCACGGGGAGATTGATAAATCGGCTCCCTCGGGCGCGACTTTACTGCGCCCTCCTCGTGCTCGACTAGGGCAGCGGCGGCTTGGAGCAGGATTGGCGCCAACGTGCCCTGGGCCTCTGGCGGGGTGGGAGTGCTAGGACGACCCGACGCACGATGCTGCAGGGGGGACGACGGCGCTTGCCCGTCATAGTCAACGCGCCCAGATCCACGTGCTGGGGGAACCGACGTGCCACGCCAGGAAGAAGTCGACGACGTTTACGAAGACGAGGAGGTGAGGGCGGCCGCGGTCGCGGAGTCAAGGCTACGAGCCGGGACGAACCGGCAACGTGCCTTGCAAGAGCAGGCAGAGCGCAGGGCGACGGCGTCGCAAGCGCAAAATACGGCGGGTAGAGCGGCGCCCAAGGGCCGAGGGAGGGGCCGGGGAAGGGGTGGTCGCATGGGAGACCTGGTGCGATCGGTGGCGAGAGAGAAGGCGAGATCCGGCCCTTGGCGGGAAAGACACGGCAGGCAGGAGGAGCAAGACGAACAACCAATGGATGGCAACGAGGAGGAGAGTGGGTCAGAATATAGTACCGAGCAGGAGGCTGTATCGGAAGATGTCTCCGTGGATGCAGAGGATGGGGTAGGCTTACCAGGGGGTGCAAGGCGGGGACGTGGACAGGGACGAAGTAGGGGTGCAGGAGGGGTGGACGGGAATGGACAGGTGGGCGAATCAGAAGGCTAGCAGGCAAATGGGGCTGCCAGCAAAGAACGGTCGCCGGCTAAAATCGTGGAAGATGATGACGCGTGGAGGCGGGTGGAGGCCTGGGATCTGGATCCCTTGCGAGCCAGCTCACAGCCCTTCCTGGCCAGGAAGCTTCTGCCAGAAATTCTGAAATCATTCAGCCACTGCCTCACCATACCACTCCTGCGACTGTCGAAGCAACCAGACTGCCTCGGGTCATGGCGAATCCTGCAATTCCTGCCTAGACTGACACTAAGGGCGAACCTCGAGAAAGTTCCGAGAAACAAATGGCAGGCGATGGAATTGAGGCTGAGACAGTTCCAAGAAGAGGAGTGGGACGCCCTGTACCTACAAGCCAGCACCATCCCCGCTGATTCCAAACCCGCCAGGCACGAACCTGACCCCGAAGGCATTTGCGCCAGGGCAGAGGGTCTGGTTCGAAAGGCCAACCTGGCGAAAGCAACAGCTGCTCTACACGCGTCGCCACTGGCAGAACCATCCCAGGCCACACTTGAGGCTCTCCGCGCGAAACACCCAGGTGCAACACAAGCGATACCGGAGGGTGTTAACAGTTACACTTCCTGTGGGTTCGACATAGTGCGGACAAGTTTCGCGAGCTGTTGGCAAAATGCCCGAACGGCATCGGGGCAGGCCCTTCGGGCGCCTGCTTTGAACACCTTCGCGACCCTGCCTTAACCAACGCGGAGGTATTCGTCCTACTGCACAAGATCGTGAACCACCTGCTAAGCAGCTAACAAAACGAGCAGATACAGGAACTACTCCTCCCATCTAGGCTGATCGCCCTGAGAAAACCAGACGGGGGAGTGCGACCGATAGCAATAGGGGAAGCACTGCTGCGTCTAACGGCCAAAGCGGCACTTAAGGAACTAGGGGAGGAGATTCGTAGCTACTTCCTACCTGTGCAGTTCGGAGTGTCCGTTCCAGGGGGCGCGGAATGCATAATACATACGTCAAGGGCGCTCCTGGCCAAAGATCCGACGCGGATAGCCCTCGAGCTGGACATAGAGAACGCGTTCAACTCTGTCGAACGCGAGAGCTTCCTTTCCTAGTTAAGATGGACCAGGCTGATCTCCCTCCTACCGCTTGTGCGCACGCTATACGGCTCCCCATCAAAACTCCTACTGGACTGTGGCTTTGGGGCGCCATCCATTGACAGTACGCGGGGAGTCCGCCAGGGAGACCCGCTCGGCCCAATGTTGTTCATGATGGCCATCCAACCGGCAATTCTGACGGCGGCAGTCCAGGTGCCATCGGTGAGAATAATGGCTTACGCCGACGACATCACAATCGTGGGGGCGGCGGCCGGGGCGATTAAAGCACTTGACATGATCTGTGGGGAGCTAAGCGCTCACGGCCTGAGGTGTAACCTTACCAAATCATCCGCGTGGAGCCCCTCGGGAAACTCGGACACCCTGCCAGACGGGCTGGTAGCGGCGGTGGACGGTATAAGAGTTCTAGGGAGCCCGGTGGGGACGATGGCGTTCTGCAGGCGGTTTCTCAGGAGGGCGCTAGGGACCATGTCCGCACCACTTGGCCTCATCGGCCGCCTTCACCCACAACATGCAATGCTGCTGCTGTCGCGGTGTATCTCCCGAAGGGCGTCCTATCTCCTGCGTACCACACCAGCAGACGCGCTGCCACTTAGAGAATGGAGGGAGTGGAGTGAATGGCTACTATGGACTGCCCTCAAGGCGGCCCACCTGCACACGCCAACAAAGGAGCTCGAGCAAAGCCTGGTGTGGAGACAGGCGACTCTGCTGGTAGCGTTAGGAGGTTTAGGCCTCATCGACCCATTGTCGGAGGCACCAGAGGCATACCTGGCCTAACTAAATGCAGCCCAGGCCCTCCTGCAGCAGGTTTCGGCCACACCAGATCACCCGCTGCAACGCGTAGGGGAGCTGGTTTCACCACAGGGGGAAGGGGCGGCAGTGGGCAGCAGAACAACGCTTCAGGATATGCGGAACAGGCTCCCAGAGGCGGCACAGGAGCTGCTTAAGGGATTCAGCCGGGAAAATGGGGGGAAGGGGCAACTACAGGAGCTCCTCTCCAAGCACATCAACCAGGACCGGGCAGCTGAACTACTGGGCGATACTCGGGTGGACCAGGAGCGGACAACGGCCATGTGATCCGCTTAATCAGCCTACAAGGAGTAGGGGCAGGGGATTGGCTACACGCCATCCCCACGAGAGGGGACCTGGCGTTTTCGCCGGGACAATATGCCATCGCCCTGGGTTTTCGCTTGGGACTGACCCTGCCAGTGACAGACACATGCCCGTGTCACGGGGAACGGTCGAAGATTGATGACCGGAGCCTCCCCAACCACCTGCTGAGGTGCGCAGAAGGAAAGGACAGGACAAACACGCATAACTGCCTGTTGTATGCGGCACTGCAAATGGCACGCGAGGCGGACTATATGACTTTGCATGAGACCACCGTCTACTCGCAACCAGTCAACCCCAAGCGAGCGGACCTGGCCATCAAAGACCGTGAGTCAGCTGAAACGTTCATTACAGACGTCACGGTCAAGGACCCGGTGCTGCAGCGGCGGGACTTGGGGGCCACCAGGGGACCAGGATGGGCGGCGGAGGAAGCCGCAAGGACGAAAAGGGGACTGTACGAGGACGCCCCGACTTTGTAGGGGTATTCGGGCTAGCGGTGGAAACCTATGGGGCCCTAGCGCAGGACACCCAGAGGTTCCTCCGCCTCTTGGGCACACAGGCCGCGAAGAAAAAACACAGGCAGAGGAGACTAACCACGGTAGCCTCCAAGCTGACCGCGCATTACCGACAGCGCTGGTCGGTTATGCTGCAGCGCAGCCAGGCGAACGCCATGCTGGCGAAGTCCAACAGAGCGATAGAGAGGGCCTTCCCCCAGGCCCCAGCAGATCCATGGGAACCCAGCCTTGGGGACCTCTAGCAGGTCCTTGAGGATGGGGTGGACTGGGGGCCGGTCCTGGATGGGTAAGGGGGTAAGGGGCCTGGAGGGAGAGGACTCTACAGGCCGGGGCCCTGGGGTATCGTGCACTAGGGTGGGCCTCTCGGCTGCGCTGGCCACCTAGGAGGCGGACCTTGCAGGAGGGTGCTGGACTGATGGGGGGTGATGGGGTTGTTTGGTTGCATGCTGGCCGGCCAATTACCTAGACTGCTTGCTTAAAACCACAGCCAAACTCTGTTGCTTGCCTGGGGATTGCTTGTTAGGCTCTTACACATGCCTTGGTTGTACCCCTTTATCACATCAACGAAGGACCGCTTGAGAGAGAGAGAGAGAGAGAGAGAGAGAGAGAGAGAGAGAGAGGCATCTAGTGACTTAGCCTCTCAAGCCTCCCCTCAGCCTCCCTAGCCTCTCTAGCCCTAGTATAAAGGCCTTAGAGGCCTTGTATGCTTCTTCATTATTCAGTTTTGGGTTCAGTTCTTCTCCCAAACCGAGCGGCTCGCGCCGGCCGCCTTCGGCGGCCGACGCTCGACAGCGCGGCCTTCGGCCGCGCGTGAGGGGTGGCAAGACACACTCAAGTAGCTACAAGCACAAGACATCACACGCATGGCACTGGCGGCTAGCTACTAAGTTCAACCATGGGACAAGCAGCGGCGGATTCTACATCCGATCCGCCTCAAGAACGGCAAGGAGCCCAGTCTGGGTGCGATGCAACTCCAGCACCACCTCTGTGCTTGCTGCGATCACGTCGCCTCCAGTCCCTGCGCGCAAAGACCGGCGCAAACCACGGACGGCCGCACCAAGCTGGCCTACACCCGCAACTCCTCCCCTCGCGGACGCAGCCAACACGGGCGCCAGGACCTCCGCGAGCTGATCAGCAACTTCAAGGCACTCGTCAAGAGGACCACGACCGCGGGAGAGAGCAAGGTGGCCATAAACCTGGATCAAGTGAATGGCACGCAGGCTCTACGAGAGGCGCCACAGCTGCCCCAAGGTCGCCTCAGGGACCTCCACTCGACGAAGTGGGGGTGCCCACTGCAGCAGAGAGCGAGCCACTGGCGCGGCAGCTTGGACCGCCAGAACAGGAGGAGGAGGTGCAGCTGCCGATGGGGCGTTTACAGGGACAGCGGGAGGAGGGGGAGCTACACGGGCAGGTGCGACCGGCAATGAGCTGCTCTGGCTCGCTTGCCCTGCCCTCTCCTTGCGCATTGCAGCTGACACAACCCGCTGCACGTCCGCAAGCGCCAACGGCTGCACATACGCACCGCCCCCTCCACGCCCACGACCCCCCCTCCAACCACCACGACCGCCACGATGAGAATTCCAGTGTGCAGGGGGAGGCTGGCGCTGAGGAGAGTCACGGCGACGACGCGCCGACTCACGCTCCGCTGACCGAGACGGGGAGGGGTGACGGGAGTGGCGGCGACCAGGCGACGGCGGACGGCGAGCAGGCTGGGGCGCAGACGCCACCGGAGCCGGCACGGTTGCCACCGCCTCCGCCGCCACTGCCGGAGCCAGGACAGCGGTGGTGGCGGACGGCGGAGGGAACGCCAATCCGTTGGCTGGAGGCGGCACAGAAGGCACACCGACAGCAGAAGTCGCGGGGCGCACACCAGCAGGGGAATCAGCGGCCGGAGCAGAGGAGGTCGGCGCCGTTGGCAACGGGTTCCCCACGACCCCAGCAGGCGGGGGTGGTGTCGCAGCAGCGGGCATAGCAGCCAGAGCCGGTATCGTTGCCACAGTAGGGGCAGGGGGAGACTCCACAGCAGGAGCGGATTCTGCAACCGTCGGGGCAAGAGTCGGCGGTCCGGGAGGCGGAGGAGCCGGGGCCGCAGTGGGCGCAGGGGAAGGCGCCTCCACAGGCGCGCGAGGCGGCGCCACAACGGGAGCAGGAGGCGGCGCAACAGGCGCAGGGCTCTGCGCACCAGCAGGCGCAGCAGGCAGCGACACGGCTGGTGCAGGCGCGGACACACCAACGGACGGGGGTGTTGCCGCCAATATCGGAGGAGGGACAGGGCCGGCAGGGGGAGCCGAGGCCGGCTTCGCCACTGGGGGCGCCGTTGGGGTCGACACAACCAGCGGGGCACTCACAGCTGACGCCACGACAAAGGGCCTTGGCGAATACGAGAAATCGGCCCCAAGTGACACAGGCATCACGACGTGGGCGAGGCGCAGGGCGGCAGTCTACGAGAGGACGTGGCGGAGGGCCTGAGAATGCGTTCCAACAAGCTGCGCAAAGGGCTTTAACACTAAGGAATGAGGATGACGAGGCTCGCGATGCCTCTTTTATTCCCTCCGAGGAGGCCGAGTCCACCACAGATGACTCGGCTGAGGAGAGGAGTCCGCCGAGGGGAAGGCGACCAACCCCAATTCGAGCCGCGCAAGGAATCGGGGTTGGCCCAGGAAATCGAGCCGCATCTGCAGAAATTCCCCCCTCCTCCCGAGCCGCCACATTGACTGCAGCATCTGATCGCGCCACCAATCCCAACCCACCACCGCACCGCCAAACCGCTCGCAACCACCTACGGAAAAATCACCTGAAGCGCTGGCAGCAGACAACGCGCTATTTGCTGCCATGGAAACCTGGGACCTGACGAAACTCTGCGACAGTCGCAACGCACCCCTGCCACGCCACCTCCCACAGGACATTCGCCCTATTTTCGCGACTGCGCTGCTTGCTCCTCTACTCCGACTGGCCGACGACCCAGAATCAGTGACAGCGTGACTGTTTTTCTGTTCCTCGCACGCCTGACGCTGAGACAGCACACCCCCCAAAAACCCGACTGGCCGGCAATCAGAGCAAGACTTCGACAATTCTTGGCGGGGGAGTGGAGTGCACTGTACTCTGACACGCTGGACTCTCTGACCTACCCTCAAGCGCCCAGGCACACACCAGACGACATCGGAGTGATTGCAAGGGCAGAGGGCCTTGCGCGACGTGGCAGCCTAAGGCGTGCAGTTCTGGCACTGGAAGCGACGCCGGTGTGCACCCCATCACCAGTAATCTTCGATGCGCTGCGCGCCAAGCACCCACCGGCACCTGACGCTCCCCTGGTTTGGCCAGCACCTGACCCTAACGCCCACTTGACTGCCACCCTGCCCAAGTTTCTCAAAGTGCTGTCGCGATGCGACAATGGGATTGGGGCGGGCCCATCGGGCCTGACATTCGAACACTTGCAGGAGGCCTGCCTAGTCAACCAGTCAGTGGCGACAAACCTCCATGCAATGGTGAACACCATCCTGACAGGGAAACTGCCACCAACAGTCGCCAGCATCCTTTCAGCATCGCGCCTACTGGCTCTCTCCAAACCGGACGGGGGGACAAGGCCGATTGCTATTGGAGAGAGCATCACCAGACTCGCTGCCAAAACGGCCCTGATGATGACAGCGGGGGCTGCGAGAAATTTTTTCATGCCACACCAGTTTGGCGTGGCAGTACCTGGGGGAGCGGAAGCAGTCATCCACATCACCCGCGCCTACCTATCTGAAAAACCATCTGCTCTAGCCCTCCAGGTGGACCTAGCGAACGCTTTAACAGTGTCAACCGCTCCGCAATAGCATCGGCGCTAGACAATTCTGCTCTAGCACCACTACTGCCACTAGTATAGCTCACCTACGAGGCTCCCTCACTGCTCTACCTGGACGAGGGGTTCAAGCATGCGCCCCTGCTGAGCATGACGGGAGTTCGGCAGGGAGACCCACTGGGGCCACTGCTATTTGCAGCTGCAATCAACCCCGCGCTACAAGCTACAGCCCAAGCGTTCCCAACTGTAGCCTGCCTAGCATACGCGGACGACGTCACTTTCCTAGGGGAGCATCATACCTGCATAGCAGCATTTCAACACTTCATAGAAAATCTCAAGTCAATCGGGCTGCATCATAACCCATCCAAATGCGCAGCCACGTCACTGTCAGGCTTCCCAACCACCGCCTTACCTGAGGGTGTCCCGTTTGCTGGAAACGGCGTGAAGGTGCTGGGCAGTTTCATAGGCTCGGATGACGCCACAGCAGACTTCATCCGCTCAAACCTAAGCTCCATGGCGGCACCCCTCGGTCTGATAGGCCGGATGGAACCCCAGCTAGCAGCCCTTCTACTCTCCAGGTGTATCTCACGAAGAGTCTCTTACCTCATCCGGACCACACCCCTCATGCACTTGCCACTGGATGAGTGGTCCGGTTGGGGTAGGCAGTTGTTCGAGACTCTTTTAACGGCATGTGGCATCAAGCACCCGAGGGGAGACACTGAAATCTCCCGTACATGGTCCCAAGCTTCGCTGCCGGTATCACTCGGAGGCCTCGGAATCACGGACCCTGCGGTAGAGGGCAGCTACAGCTACCTAGCAAGCTTTAACCAGGCACAGCAGCTGCTCTCAACCCTCGAAGATAGCCAGTTAGGGCCCCTGGCGGAGACACGGGTGCAGATGACGGGGCCGTACACAGACTCCTGCGCTCTCTACGGCTGGCTAGCTCGCTGCGAGGCTGACCTACCAAGCGATGCACGGGAGCTGCTTCAAATTGACAGGGCTGCTCCCACGGGAGCAAAGCTGCAGCAGGGACTAGCTTTGGCGGTTCAGGGCAGGAGGTATGCAAACCAAGTGGAGAACACACGCAGCATGACCCCAAACCCCAACTGTGGCCACATGCAGCGCCTTCTCTCTCTGTCAGGGTACGGAGCTGGGGATTGGCTCCACGCAGTTCCGCTCATGCCCTCCCTAAGGCTTGACGGTCCCCACTTTGCCACAGCCCTCCAGCTCAGGTTGGGACTTCCATTTTCAGCCCCAGGCGCCTGTGACTGCACCAAACAGGTCCCCATCCCTGACAAACGGTTACCAAACCATCTGCTACGCTGCGCCACAGGAGGGGGACGGACAAATACTCACAACGAGCTGAGGGATGAGTGTGTCAGGATGGCACAGTAAGCTGGGTTCATGGTGCACAAGGAAACGTCGGAGTTCTGCCCGGTCACTAGGAAGACGGCGGACCTAGCTATCCGAGACCGGTCCTCCGGGGCAGTGTGGATAGGGGATGTCACCATCACTGACCCCAACAGCACGCGCGACCCCAACGAAGTGAAAGGGAGGGGGTGGGCTGCCAGGGAAGCCGCGGACAAAAAAATATCGGATTACAGGGGCTCCCCGGCAGCCTACGTAGAATTCGTACCCCTTGCAGTCGAGACTTATGGCTGCCCATGCGCTGAGGTCCCCGCTTTCCTAAAGCTATTGGCCCACACAGCTGCACGCAAGCTTTTTAACGCTGACCCTGCAACCTACCAAGCGGCAAAGCTACTCAACCAGTTCCGCCAACGTTGGTCGGTCGCTCTTCAGCGGGGGCAGGCCATAAGTTACATGGCCAAGTGCAACCTGGCAGCCGAGGCCCAGAACCCCCTCGTCGGGGCCCCCGGGGAGGAAATGTCCTTGGGGGACTGTTTTGCCGTGCTTGAGCCCACTGTCGAGCTCCCTTAGGAGCCTGGGGGGGGGGGGGGGAGGGGGAGGGGGGGGGGGGGGGGTAGGGGCTGTAGGTTGTTCTTAGGTTTGCTAATAGGTTGTTTGTATTCTCTGCCCTGCTTGTACTCGATATCAATACAAGGACCGCTTGAGAGAGAGAGAGAGAGAGAGAGAGAGAGAGAGAGAGAGAGAGAGAGAGGAGAGAGAGAGAGAGAGAGAGAGAGAAACAAATGTTTACTGCCCCATAGAGGAGCAGACAGCGGATTTCACCATGACAGACAGAAGCAGTGGGGCAGTTTGGGTGTGTGATGTGACAGTTACAGACCCTATTAGTACCAGGGACCCGGAGGCCAAGAAAGGCAGGGGATGGGCGGCCCGGGAGCAGGCGGATAAGAAGATCAAGCACTATGAGAACCTGCCAGAGACAGTGGGCTTCTTCCCCCTCGCCGTAGAGACCTACGGCTGCCCTTGTGCGGAGGTCCCTGTGTTCCTGAAACTCCTTGCAGACACGGCGGCTCGGCGATACTTCAACGCCGACTCCAAATCCTATCATGCCGCTAAGTTTCTGCACCAGTTCAGGCAGAGGTGGTCGGTTGCACTGCAGAGGGCCCAATCCGTGGGACTCATGATCAAGTTAGGAGAGGCGGCAGCTGCAGAGAACCCGCCTGTAGGAGGGATAGGGCAAGAATTGTACCTAGGGGACTGCTTTACCGTCCTAGAGCCTCTTCTGGAGCTCTAGGTGGCTTAGTGGGGTTGGAAAGTCTAGGCTACCTTGCATGTTAGTACCTGCTGTCTCTCATTGCATGTGTGTACCCTTCTGGCTTATCAATATACGGACCATTAGAGAGAGAGAGAGAGAGAGAGAGAGAGAGAGAGAGAGAGAGAGAGAGAGAGAGAGAGAGAGAGAGAGAGAGAGAGAGAGATGGCTTGGGGCTAGTCCTTAGCCGTTTTCTGCTTCTCTAGTCTAGTCCCTAGTCCTTAGCCGTTTTCAGCCTTGTTTTCCTAGTATATAACCCCTAGTTCCTTGCCCATGGGGCTCATTCTTCACTGGTGAGTTTGGTTTACTCCCCAAATCCGGCGGCTCGCGTGAGGGGTGGCAAGGAAGAGCAACAAGCACAACTCAAGGGGGTGGTACAACATGCATCAATAGGCAAGGAGCAAGCAAGAACACCACCCCCAGGCATAACCACAAAGCCATGGGGAAGCCCAAGCCCAAACCAAAGGCGGTGCAAGCGGGCAAAGGGAGGAGTAACGCTACTCGGCGAGGATCCAAGCCAATCGCACGTCCATCCAGCGTAGCACGGACGCTGCGGCTGGCACGACGTCGAGCGGAGCCTGCAAAGCGGCAAGAACGAGACGCCGCAGGGCAGCGGGCCCAAGCCCCAAGGCGGACCCGGGTGAGCCAGGCACAAGCCCGATCTCAGGCAACATGCGCAAAATCTGCACTGCCGATGCTACGGCCTCCGCCTGCTCTCGCTCCGACATCACCAGAGACGCAAGACCAGGTGGCTGCTGTCGATGCTGACAAGCGCTTAGCTGATCCATAACGTCCGCCACCAGGGACAAACACGTCCCCACGTGCGACACGCGCCTCTCGATGCAAAGCGCACGCTCGACGGGGGGGAATGCTCCCACAAGCTCCATCGTTGTTGCAGTACCTGTCCTGGGGGAGTGCCCTCCGCGGCAGGAGACAACTGCTCCCAGGGGAACGAACCGGGCAGCTGGCCAAGAGGAGGAGAGGAGGGAGCAGACGGCGCCTGAGATGCTGGAGGGGGCTGAGGTGGTGGACCGGAGACGTGAGGATCTCGCGGCGGGGGGGACGCAGCCGGGGGGTACACCAGGGGTTGCGCTCGTGGAAGCGGAGAAGGAGGCTGCGACTGATCCACCCGTGGGGGGTGAGGCGGCAAAGGAGACTGTTGCGCCTGCGGGGGGTGAGGCGGCAGGGGAGACTGCTGCACCTGTGGGGGGTGAGGCGGCAGAGGAGATCGCTGCGGTGTTGCCCGCTGACGCCGCCGACGAGTTGGCCCGGGATTCTGCCGTGGCTGAGGGGGGGCGAGGCCTGGAGACTGACGCGGTGCACGGCGGTATGGGTGTGCCTTCGCGTGAGGAGAGCGATATTGACGTCGTCGCCCTTCGTGCGACTCGTGGTCGTCGCCCTCAGCCAGCACCGCGACGGCTCGGAGCAGCGCTGGCACCCGGCCAGCCCGGTCCCCTGCACGGGTGGCTCCGGCAAGAGCAGTCGCCACAACAGCAAGCGCCTCGTCCGCCATCACCGAGTGCACCACCAGCGGGTGAGGCGGCAATAGCGATGACGCAGAGAGCGCAGCGACGCGAACGATAGGCTAGACGGGAACGAGCGCCAGCGCCGGCCGCACCGCAGTCAGACCCGTGCCCGCCACGCGCGGCTAACCGGATCCGGTGGGTAGCGCCGGCAAGACCGTGGATCCCAGCAGGCAGGAGCGTGGGAAGGGGCGGAACGACAGCCAGGGGGAGACGCCGAGGTGTCAGGGCGCGAGCCCCGCCGGAACCAGTGAGAACAGGGAGCTGGAGGGAGCGCCACGGGCGGATGGAACCAAACCCTGCGGAACAGGTGGGGGAGGAGGCGGATGCTGAGGAATCAGGCACTGACGCGCCCTTCATCCCCTCGCCTACCCCATCCTCCGAGAACATTGAGCTCGATGCGGAGAATCCTGGCCAAATCCGGAGTGATCGCCGTGGGCGGAACCAAGCCAATCCAGCAAACAGGGAGCCGGTGACGGGTGAGCAGGGTGAGAACCGTGCGGAGGTGGCAGGACAGCAGGACGTCCGTTCCCCGAATGATCTGGCTGTCACAGAATCGCTTTGGGCGGGAACGGACGCATGGAACATTGCGCTGCTAACACGGGGCGACCAACCATTTGTCGCCAGGAGGCTCCCACCTGACGTGCTAGCGGCCTACTCTCTCTGCCTCCTTGCACCACTACTTCGCCTACAACAATATCCGAACTGTCCCAGGGGGTGGCGAGTGCTCATGTTTTTACCACGGCTCACACTTCGTCCACAGTCACAGGAGTCACTAGGGAATCGGTGGGCTGAAATCGAAGCGCGATTGCACAAATTTCGGCTGGGGGAGTGGGACAACCTGTACAGCGAGGCGATCACGATCGCCCCAGGCCAGGCGCCAATCAGATACCAGCCGGACGCAACAGGGCTGTGTTCGAGGGCTGAGGGCCTGGTTCGGAAAGGCAATTTGTCGAAAGCAGTAGCAGCGTTACAAACCACACCGCTGGCAAAAGCGACATCTGAGACGGTCTCGGCACAGCGTGCGAAACACCCAGAGGCGACGTTACCACTTTCCGTGAGCCAGGAGAACCTTCGCAGCATCTTGATGAAATGTCCGGGCGGGGTTGGCGCAGGCCCATCAGGAACTTGCTTCGAACATCTGCGGGATCCAGCGCTGGGAAACGAGGAAGTGTTGACGCTGTTGCGCGGAGTCATCAACCACCTGCTGGGCAACTTCCTACCTCAAAATGTGCGAGATGTGCTGCTACCCTCCCGACTAATAACACTTGAGAAACCAGGCGGCGGTGTTCGCCCTATCGCTATTGGTGAAACTATTCTACGCGTAGCGGCTAAGGCGGCGCTTTGAACATTTTTTCTTCCGGTGCAATTCGGCGTGGCAGTGGAAGGAGGCGCAGGGTGCATTATCCACTCTGTCAGAGCGCTACTCGAGGAATATACCACTCGCGTGGCGCTACAAATTGATGTCGAGAACGCCTTTAACAGCGTAGAACGCGCGGCCTTCCTGAATGCCATTCAGTGGTCTCCCCTCAATCCGCTAATTCCCTTTGTCCGTACTCTCTATGACGGCCCGTCACCACTGCTGTTAGATGTCGCGTTCGGCAGTGAGAGCATAAGCAGTACCAGAGGGGTCCGCCAGGGAGATCCCTTAGGACCACTCCTATTTGCGGCCGCCATACAGCCATCTCTTCTCCACGTCGCCATGACGTACTCGGACGTCACAATAGTTGCCTACGCCGACGACATCACGGTGATTGGCCCGCCAGAAGAGGCGACGCTAGCGTTTAACCTCCTCACGGACAGATTACAGCGATGCAGACTCAGCTGCAATTTCAGCAAGTCGACGGCGTGGGGCCCGGAGCTGGATCCAGAGCGTACCCCTCTACCGGAAGGCATCGCGGCAGCAACGGGCGGTATTCGGGTGCTAGGAAGCCCTATAGGAACACCGGATTGGGCTGCGACCTTCTTGCGCCAGAGCCTGACGAATGCAGTGGCTTTGTGTGACCTTATCAGCCAGCTACACCCTCAACACGCGCTCCTCCTCCTCTCTCGTTGCATCTCCAGGAGGATCTCCTACATCCTGCATACCATACCGGCCCAGCTACTGCCGTTGGCGGAATGGAGAGGCTGGAGTGAGGGTTTGCTCCGGACAGCGTTGGAGGCAGCCAAACTGCACTGGCCATCGATTGAACTCGAGCAGAGTCTCCTGTGGCGCCAAGCGAGCCTCCCCGTTAGACTAGGGGGTCTTGGACTTATTGATCCAGTTTCCGAGGCACCAGCGGCTTACCTGTCCTCGATTGCGGCATCACAGCAACTACTACAGCAACTGGACGCCCCCAGGGACCACTCCCTCGCCAGAGTAGCGTCGCTTCTGTCCCCCAACCACGACGAAAGCCAGGGGGAGGTGTCGACTCTGAGGGAGCTTGAAGAGCGCCTACCTGAACAGGCACGGCTAGTCCTGAACGACTACCGCACCAACCTCAACAGCCAACAGCATCTACGGCTGCTACTATCCTCCCACATCAACAAGGCGAGAGCAGGGGAGCTGCTGGCAGACACCAGGCTTGACAAGCTAGGGGTTGACTACGGGCATCTGGTGCGGCTGCTGAGTCTACGAGGGACAGGAGTGGGGGATTGGCTGAACGCAATCCCCACCCGGGCGGATCTTACACTCTCCCCCGGGCAGTTTTCAATGGCGCTGGGTCTGCGCTTAGGCCTTGCTTTACCTTTTACGGAACAGTGCCCGTGCAACCGGGAACGGTCAGCCATCACCGACAAAAGCCTACCCAATCACCTCCTCCGCTGTGCCGAGGGTGGGGACCGAACACGGACGCACAACGCACTGGTCTATGCATGTCTGCGGATGGCCACTAAAGCAAAGTACATGACGCTACATGAGACGACTGTCTACTCCCCACCGGTGGACAGGAAGCGAGCAGATCTTGCAATCCGTGATGGTGAGACTGGAGAAACGTACATAACAGATGTTACAGTCACGGACCCGGTTTTGCAGCGGCGGGACCTGGAAGGGAGGTGGAGCCCGGGGTGGGCGGCAGAGGAGGCCTGCGTAGGAAAGCACAGGTTGTACGAGGTATGGCCCTCGTACGTGGGGTTCCTGGGGCTAGCTGTGGAAACCTACGGGGCCCTGGCAGCAGACACAGTCCGTTTCTTTTCTTCCGCCTGTTGGCCACGAACGCTGCCAAGAGGAACTTCAAGCATGGCCCACGCACGACGGTGGCTGCAAGGCTCAATGCACATTACCGCCAACGATGGTCGGTGATGCTGCAAGCGGTGCCAAGCAACCACCCTGCTGACAAAGTCCAACCGGGCTGCAGAGGCAGCATCACCGCAAGCCCCCATGGACCCGTGGGAACCTAGGCTCGGGGACCTCTGGCAGGTCCTCGAGGACGGGATGACTGGTTGAGAGGCCACGAGAGGGGGGGCTGGGACTATAGCTGGATAGGAGGGCTAGTCTAAGGGTGGGAGCTCCCTCCAGGAATGGGTGATACACGTGTTCCCTCCAGGATGAGTGCCTTGGGCTGCTATGGGGTGTAATCTCTGCCTTGCTTGGATCCCCTTGTTCAATGCCTTCCAACCTGGCTTGCCTTGTCTAGAACGTGCTGGCCATACTGCCTGTCATGCTTGTACCTCTATATAAGTCAATGCAGGACTGCTTGAGAGAGAGAGAGAGAGAGAGAGAGAGAGAGAGAGAGAGAGAGAGAGAGAGAGAGAGAGAGATAGAGAGAGAGAGAGAGAGAGAGAGAGAGAGAGAGAGAGAGGCATAGCTTAGCCCCTTAGCCTCTCAGCCTCTCAGCCCCCCTCTCTCCTAGTTTATAAGGCCTTGGGGCCTTTGTAGTTCCTCATTATTCAGCGGCGGGTTCGTTTCTTCTAACCCAGCGGTGAGAGAGCGAGAGAGAGAGAGAGAGAGGCATAGCTTAGCCCCTTAGCCTCTCAGCCTCTCAGCCCCCCTCTCTCCTAGTTTATAAGGCCTTGGGGCCTTTGTAGTTCCTCATTATTCAGCGGCGGGTTCGTTTCTTCTAACCCAGCGGCTCGCGCCGGCCGCCTTCGGCGGCCGACGCTCGACAGCGCGGCCTTCGGCCGCGCGTGAGGGGTGGCAAGACACACTCAAAACAAGCAACTATAGGCATGCATACAAGCAAGGCACACACGACACTAGACTAGGAAAAGCAATGGAGCAAACGGAGCTCCGGGGGCCCGCGGAAACTACATCTGGTCCGCGTCAAACACAGCAAGCAGGCCCGACAGCGTGCGATGGAGCTCCCGCACCAACACCGTGCCTGCGGCGATCGCCCCGGATCCAGTCCCTGCATGCAACAACCGGCGCAGCCCACGCACGGCCGAGCCAAGGGGCCCGACCCCCGCAAGCCCACCCGGCGCGGGCGCAGCCAACACGGGCGCTAGCAGCTCGGCGAGGCGATCAGCAGCCGCGAAGCAATCGTCCCGAGGGCCGCCCACCAGTGAGTCGCCCTGGGACAGGGCGGCATGACCATACACCTGCACCAGATGCACGACCCGCAGCGCCTCCGAGAGGCGCCAGATCTGACCAAGGGTCACCTCCGGCACCGCAACCGGACGCTGAGGTCCCAGCAGGGCCGAGAACGAGTGAGCCACACCTGCAGACGGGGGAGGGGGATCAACAGGCAGCAAGGACGGGTACTGTGCAGTCACGGGCCCACCAGCAGCAGTCAAAAACTCGACCCCCGCCACAGGGGGGACCCACGGGGCCCGGCGCTGATTCCCCGCCTGCGGGGTCGAAGCAGAGGGAACAAGAGGAGGAGGAGCAACCGCAGGAGGACAGGGGGCTGCCCGGGCGACAGGCGCAGCCGGGGGAGGCGCCACTGGTGTCTGAGCAACACGCGGGGAGTTGCTCTGGCTCGCCTGCCCGTTCCGCTCCTCGCGCACAGCAGCAGTTACCGCGCGCTGCAGGTCAGCCATCGTCACCGGCTGATCATACCCCCAGCCGCCACCTGGCTGACGCGGCCCCCACCAGCCGCCTCGGCCGCCGCGTTGCGCCGCCCAGTTCGCCTGAGAACCGCGGCGCCGCGGGGAATTGTGGCGGCGCCGGGACGTCGCGCGCTCGTCCTGACGCACGGGGGATTGGGGCCGCTGCTGACGGCGGCCAGGAGACTGCCGACGCGGAGCGGATGGTGGAGCGGGATTCGCCACCAGTGGTGCGACAGGAACAGCAACATGCGGCGCAGACGGACCCGCCGCATGCGGAGCCGACAGTGCAGCACCAGGCAGGGCAACAGGAGCAACTCCAGGCGGCGCAGGAGGAGCACCCGCAGACGGTGCAGGGGGCGCAACCACAGGTGGCGCGGGAGGTACAGCCGCGGCCAGAGCAGGAGCAGACCCAGCAAGCACAGGCGGAGGAGGCGCTAGCGTCTGAAGCGGTGCAGACAGAGGAGCCGGGGCGGCGGGAAGCGACGGCTGGCCCTGGACGTCAGTGGTGGCGGACCCCTCCGGCTGGGCCGCCACGCCGCCAGCAACAACCGCCTGTTCGGCAGCCGCAGACGGAGCGACGGGTTGGCAACTCGAAGAGCGCCAGACGGAGCAGACACATCGGACGCCGCAGCGAGAGGGACAGGCGGCGCAACAGGAAGCGATGCAGACAGCGCGGGCGCCTGGTGACCACCGTCGCCAGGCAGAGACGCCAGGGCCTCGCGAAACGACGGTGCGGGGCGAAGAAGGATTTCAGCACCTTCTGTCACGGGCTTCGGAGCAGGCGGCGTCGGGGAGCCCGTCGGCATGGTCCCCGTTCCGAAGGCAGGCGGTGGCCTTTCGTACGCAGCCGACGGAGCGCCAACGCGCATTGGCGAATAGTCGGTCGGCCCAGAAATCACCATCGAGGGGCCGAGGAGGGCGAGGTAGAGGGAGAGTAATAGCTAGCGGCGTAGGAGGTGGACCCGAGAATGGCTTCCAAGCGGCAGGGCGTCGGGCTTTAACAGCTCTGGAGAGAACTAATGAAGAGGAGGAGCGAGGGGATCCTTCTTATAGGGAGGAGCCTCTCCCACAAAGTGAAGATGACGAGGAAGAAACAGATGATGCTGGAGACAGACGAGGGACTGAGATACAAGCTGGTGAGCACGAGGCGGGCGGGGAAGGAGGAACGCATCAGGTCAATCGGACGGCTACGATCCCAACTCCTGGACAGAGCGATGCACCGAGGCGCATGCAGAGAAATCAGGTTGCGCGCTCTGGAAGCGCGTCAGCAAACCAAGCACATTTCCCCCGCTACTACTCGCCAGGGGAGTTGGCGAAGCGATCGGATCTGTTCGCAGCCATCGGTGATTGGGACCTAGAGGCACTATGCGACAGTCGTCAGCCATCCCTGTCACGCCGATTACCGCCCAATTTGTGTCAGCTGTTTTCACTGGTGTTACTCACCCCGCTCCTCCACCTCGCGCGAAATCCGGACTCAGTCGCAGGTTGGCGACTGCTGCTGTTTCTCCCACGGCTCACACTTCGCCAGCCGTCGCCAAGAACACCGAAGTGGCCCGAAGTCAAAGCCCGTCTCAGAGCTTTCCAGCGTGGCGAATGGGGGCAGCTGTACTCTGACGCGATCGAAGCCATCAACACCCCACCGCCTCCACGTCACCAGCCTGACGAGGCGGGAGTACTCAGCAGGGCGGAGGGCCTGGCTAAGCGAGGAAGCCTCCGCCGAGCCGTGCTGGCCCTCGAGTCAACCCCAGTCTGCACGCCTGGCCCGGGGGTCTTAGAGGAACTTCGCGCGAAACACCCCCGAGCCGACGACGAGCATCTGAGCTGGCCAACAACACCAGGCCCGAACCTTCAAATCAGCCACGCTGATTTCACCAAACTCCTGGGTCGTTGCGAAAATGGGGTGGGGACTGGACCATCCGGAACCTCTTTCGAACACCTTCGCGACGCATCGGCAACCAACGCATCGGTCTGCACCCACCTGCATGCCCTAGTCAACACTATCCTGACGGGCAAATTACCCGAGCCAGTTGCAGACCTGCTGACGGCGTCGCGCCTAATCGCGCTGTCCAAGCCAGGTGGGGGGGTTCGGCCAATTGCAATTGGCGAGTGCCTGACGCGCCTCGCGGCCAAGGCAGCTCTGACTGCAATTGGGGAAGCTGCACGTGACCATTTCCTGCCTCTACAGTACGGGGTGGCGGTACCTGGGGGAGCTGAAGCGAACATCCATGTCGCACGTGCCTTCGTTGACTCGAGGGACCGCTGCGTGGTGTTACAGACCGACATTTCAAATGCCTTTAATAGCATTTCGCGACAAGCAATCATCAACGGGATTTGCGACAGCAACCTTTCGTCACTGCTCCCCCTAGTTCGGCTAACGTACGGTAACCCTTCGAAGCTGTACCTCGACTCAAATTTCGCCAGCCACCCGCTGAACAGTGAACGCGGGGTGAGACAGGGGGACCCACTCGGCCCCCTACTGTTCGCAGCAGGGATCCACCCAGCACTTCGCGAAACTGCAGCTGCACACCCCCACGTTCTCTGCTTGGCGTATGCAGACGACGTGACATTTTTGGGGGATGACTCAGACACTGTAGCAGCATTCAACTTATTCACGAGCAAGTTAGCGCAGCTGGGTCTCACACATAATCCACAGAAATGTGTGGCATGGAGCACAGGAGGCGACGAGCCTATTCAGCTGCCGCCAGGGGTCCCGTTATCACGTGAGGGGATACGCCTTCTAGGTAGCTTCCTGGGGCCAGCAGCGGGTGCGGCAAAATTCCTGGCAGGGCAGCTGGAGGAAATGGCTAAGCCGCTGCCACTGTTAGAACGTGCCGACCCCCAAGTAGCCTCCCTGCTACTGACCCGCTGCATTTCTAGACGCGTAGCATACCTCACTAGGACCACGCCACTGAATCTCCTGCCACGAGACACCTGGGCGCAGTGGGGGAGAGACCTTCTAGCAGCGCTCCTGACATCCTGCGGGATTAAAGTCCCTACCTGTAGCACGGAGCAGTCGAGAGTGTGGACGCAGGCTTCGCTTCCCTCATCCCTGGGCGGCTTAGGACTGACAGACCCACTCGTAGAAGGGGTCTACGGATTCGTAGCCAGCTTCACACAGGCCGCACTCTTCTTTTCCTCCCTGACGCTAGCGCCAGACACAGCACTGACCCGAGCACACAGCCACATGATTCTGCCCCGAGACAGCACCACACCGCTTCACTCCTGGCTCACAGAGTGCGAGACAGCCCTACCCTCAGACGCACGCGACGTAGTTGACCAGGAGCGGCTCTCTCGGTCGGACATCAAGCTCCAGCACACACTGGGCCTGAAAGTACAGGGGAGTAGATACGCGGTTCAGGTCCAGGAGACGAGGCAAATGAGACTGAATCCACTCTCCGGGCACACACAGAGAATGTTCTCACTCACAGGCTACGGCACAGGGGACTGGCTGACGGCGGTCCCGGTAGCTTCCTCACGTCGCATCGGCCCGGTACACTTCAGCAACGCCGTGCGCTTCCGGTTAGGCCTCCCTTTCTCCACCCCGAAGAATTGTGACTGTGCAGACCGCACCGCTATCACAGACCCGCGCCTCCCCAACCACCTCTTCCGCTGTGGCACGGGGAAGCACCGCACGAATACTCATAATGAGCTTCGCGACGCTTGCATCAGCATGGCGCAAGACGCGGGGTTCATTCTGCATCGGGAAACAAATGTTTACTGCCCCATAGAGGAGCAGACAGCGGATTTCACCATGACAGACAGAAGCAGTGGGGCAGTTTGGGTGTGTGATGTGACAGTTACAGACCCTATTAGTACCAGGGACCCGGAGGCCAAGAAAGGCAGGGGATGGGCGGCCCGGGAGCAGGCGGATAAGAAGATCAAGCACTATGAGAACCTGCCAGAGACAGTGGGCTTCTTCCCCCTCGCCGTAGAGACCTACGGCTGCCCTTGTGCGGAGGTCCCTGTGTTCCTGAAACTCCTTGCAGACACGGCGGCTCGGCGATACTTCAACGCCGACTCCAAATCCTATCATGCCGCTAAGTTTCTGCACCAGTTCAGGCAGAGGTGGTCGGTTGCACTGCAGAGGGCCCAATCCGTGGGACTCATGATCAAGTTAGGAGAGGCGGCAGCTGCAGAGAACCCGCCTGTAGGAGGGATAGGGCAAGAATTGTACCTAGGGGACTGCTTTACCGTCCTAGAGCCTCTTCTGGAGCTCTAGGTGGCTTAGTGGGGTTGGAAAGTCTAGGCTACCTTGCATGTTAGTACCTGCTGTCTCTCATTGCATGTGTGTACCCTTCTGGCTTATCAATATACGGACCATTAGAGAGAGAGAGAGAGAGAGAGAGAGAGAGCAGCGGTTCTGTCTACGTGTGCAACGTCACCATTACGGATCCCATCAGTACGAGAGACCCTGAGGCACAGAAGGGCAGGGGCTGGGCGGCCCGGGAGCAGGCTGACAAGAAGATCCAACATTACGCCGCCCGGCCGGAGACGGTGAATTTCTTCCCACTGGCGGTGGATACCTATGGCTGCCCCTGTGCCGAGGTGCCGGTCTTCCTAAAGCTGCTCGCGGACACTGCAGCTCGGCGCCACTTCAACGCCGACTCCAAGTCGTTCTATGCTGCAAAGTTCCTGCACCAGTTCAGGCAGCGTTGGTCGGTGGCCCTACAAAGGGCCCAGTCGGTAGGACTCCTACTCAAGCTAGGGGAGGCTGCAGCTGCAGAGAACCCGCCTGTGGGGGGGATTGGAGATGAGTTGTACCTTGGGGACTGCTTTGCAGTCATTGAGCCCCTAGTGGAGCTGTAGAGGGGGCTTGTGGTTCTTGTGGTCAGTTTGTTACCTAGGCCTCACAACCTTCAATACTTGTACTTTCCTGCTATATCAATACAAGGACCATTAGAGAGAGAGAGAGAGAGAGAGAGAGAGAGAGAGAGAGAGAGAGAGAGAGAGAGAGAGAGAGAGAGAGCGAGAGAGAGAGAGAGAGAGAGAGAGAGAGAGAGAGAGAGAGAGAGAGAGAGAGAGAGAGAGAGAGAGAGAGAGACGGGTATTGCGCAGTCACTGGCCCCCCTATCGCAGTCACAAACTCCACCCCTTCCAGGGGGGGTACCCACGGGAGCCGAAGGTTACCCCCTGGGGTGGGGGTTGATGCAGCAAGAGCAAGGGGAGGAGGAGCAGCTGCACTGGGACGAGGACCCGCCTGCACGGAGCGCGCAGCTGGAGGAGGAGCTGCAAGGGTCGGAGCGATACGCGGCGAGTTGGTCTGGCTTGCCTGCCCGTTCCGCTCCTCGCACACTGCAACAGACACAACGCACTGCAGATCCGCCATCATTACAGGCTGATCATACGCCCAGCCACCACCGCAATGGCGCTGCCCCCACCAGCCACCACGCCCGCCGCGGGGTGCTGCCCAGTTCGCCTGGGAGCCGCAGCGCCGAGAAGAATCGTGGCGCCGCCTCAATGTCTCCCGCTCGTCACGCGGCGCAGGGGAGTGAGGCCGCTGCTGACGGCGGCCCGGGATGGCTGACGCTGCGCGGGGGGAGCAACCACAGGCGGCGCAGGAGCAGGACCTGCCGGCACGAGCGGAGGCAGCACGGGCGTCGCCGCAGTTGGAAGAGCAGGAGCGGCAGGGAGCGCAGCCTGGCCTGGGACATCAGTGGTGGCGGACTCCACCGATTGCGCCACCACGCCGCCATCAACAACTGCCTGCGCGCCGCCCACAGGCGGAGCGGCAAGGTCGACGGCAGGAAGAGCGCCAGGCAGAGCAACCGCAGCAGTTGGCACAACGGGAGGATCAACAATCGCGACGGGTGGAGACGCCAACGGGGCAGGAGCCTGATGACCGCCCTTGCCAAGCTGCATCAGACGCTACTGCCTCGCAAGGCGTCGGTTCGGGGTGAGGAAGGTTTCCAGCGGCTTCTTTCATGGGCTTCGAAGCAGGCGGCAAGTGGGGGTTTCTGCGCCGTGGTCTCCTTTCCGCACGCAGACGGCTGTTTTTTGTACACAACCGACGCAGTGCTAGCGTGCACTAGCGAATACTTGAGCGCTACCGGCAATCAACAACTCGGGGACGAGGAGGACGCGACAGAGGGCGCGTAGCAGCTAGTGGAGCAGGAGGAGGACCGGAGAACGGATTCCAAGCGGCAGGACGAGCGGCTTTAACTGCTCTAGAAGCATCTTATGACCAAGACGAGAGAGTGGATCCTACTTGTAGAGAAGAACCGCTGCCACTAAGCGAGAGTGACGAGGACGATAACCCACACTCTGTGAGGCCAAGGCCTGAGAGACAAGACGCTGCTGGGGATGAGACGGGGGAGGCAGAAGGAGTGCTATCTGCAGATTGGACGGCTGCAATTCCAACCCCCAGGCAGAACGCAACATCGAGGCGTATACCGAGAAATTGAACCGTGCGCGGCGAGTCTGCAACCCCGAACCACCCACATTTCCCCCGCTACTACTCGCCAGAAGACTTGGCGAGGCGAGCCGACCTGTTCGCGGCGATCGCTAATTAAGATATTGCAGCGCTATGCGACAGTCGTCAGCCATCACTGTCACGCCGATTACCGCCCAATTTGTGTCAGTTGTTTTCACTGGTGTTACTCACACCAGTCCTCCAGCTTTCGCGAAATCCAGATTCGGTCGCAGACTGGCAACTCCTACTTTTTCTACTGCGGCTTACACTTCGCCAAACATCACCCAAACGAGCGAAGTGGTCCGAGGTCAAGTCTCGGCTCAGATCTTTCCAGCGTGGCGAATGGGAGCAGCTGTATTCGGACTCCATCGAGGCTATCAACACACCACCACCTCCACGTCACCAACCTGACGAGGCGGGTGTCCTCAGCAGGGCGGAGGGCCTGGAAAAAAGCGGGAGCCTATGCCGAGCCGTGCTGGCCCTCGAGTCAACCCCAGTCTGCACGCCTGGCCCTGCCATCCTGGACGAACTTCGCATAAAACACCCGGCAGCTGATAACAAGGAGCTGACCTGGCCGACTGCTCTAGCCCCGCACCTCGAAATTGGCCAAGCTGACTTCGTCAAACTTTTGGGCCGATGCGAAAATGGCGTTGGGGCGGGACCATCTAGGACGACGTTCGAACACCTCTGCGATGCATCGACCACCAACGCATCGGTTTGCACCCACCTACACGCATCGGTTTGGGTATTGATATGAGATAGCCTGCCGATTGGGCCCTCTGTAGCGCCACTGACCATCTCTGCCGAAAGAGGTGGAGGAATCTAGATGCGTGATAGGAGTTAGGTTCGGCGTTGAAGTGTCGCCTAGCAGCAGAATCCGCCAGCAGTTTCAGGAACACCGCACCTCCGCACATGAGCACCCGTACGTCTCCACGGCCAGGGGGGAAAATCCTACAGTGACAGGCCGGCTAGCGTAGTGTTTAATCTTCTTATCCGCCTGCTCCCTCGCTGTCGTCCCCTGCCCTTAGCTGCCTTCTTATCCCGGGTACTAATCGGGTCCGTGATGGTTACATCGCAGATGTATACTGCGCCTGAGCTCCGGTCCATCATCGTTAGATCTGTTGTCTGCTCATCCACTGGACAATAAGCCGTTGATTCTGTGTGCACGATGAAGCCTGCGTCCCGTGCCATGCTGACGCAGGCGTCCCTTAGATCGTTGTGCGTATTGATCCTAAGTTTTCCTGTGCCGTAGCGAAAAAGGTGGTTGGGCAGTCTCAGGTCTGAGATCTCGACGTGCTTTGAACAGTCACATTTCACCGGTGTTGCGAACGGCAGGCCCAGCCGGAAACGAACCGCGTTTGCGAAGTGCTCCCGTCCGATCCGCCTCGTGGGCTCTATCGGTATCGCCAGCAGCCAATCGCCAGAACCGTAGTCGGTTAGGGTGAAAAGACGCTGCGTGTGTCCGAAAAGCGGGTTCGGTTTCATGAGGCGGGACTCCCGGACCTGCTTTGCATTTCTGCTCCCCTGAACTTGCACAGAGAGGGCGTGCTGTAGCCTTATCCCCGCTGGTTCCATCCTCTCCTTCTCCAGTATTTCCCGCGCTTCGTACGGCAGCGCCGCCGCACATTCCGTCAGCCAGGAGTGAAGGGCTGTATCCGTGTCTCTAGGCAGCAACATGTGGTTCTTGGCTGTGGTCAGAACGTCGTCCGTTTTTAGCGGCAGGGAGCTTAGTACCAGTGACGCCTGCGTGAAACTAGCTAGGAAGCCGAACACGCCCTCTACTGTGGGATCTGTGAGGCCAATCCCGCCTAGTGACGGTGGCAGGGAGGACTGTTCCCAAACCCGCATTTGCTCCACCTCGCTGGAAGGATAGTGTATGCTGCACGAAACTAGAAGGGTGGCGAGCAGGTCTCGGCCCCACTGTGACCATGCCTTGCCGGGCAGGAGGTTGAGCAGGGTTTGTCCTCGTTAGCTAAGCTACCCGTCGTGAGATGCATCGTGTGAGTAGCTGCGATGCAATCTGCGGGTCCGTGCGTTTGAGTAGCGGGAGCGGCTTCGCCATCGACCGTAGATGTTCCGTTAGGAAGGAGGCAGCACCGCCTGTGGTGCTTAAGAAACTTCCTAACAGTCTGATGCCATCCCGTGTGAAAGGCACCCCTGGCGGCAGCTCCTTCCCGTCCGTTATCTCAGTTCTACTCCAAGCTACGCATTTCGCGGGGTTGTGCTCTAAACCTACTGCAGCTAGCTGGCCCGTGAAGTGTGTGAATGCCGCGACTGTTTCAGTTTTGTTGCCGATGAAACTGACATCGTCTGCGTATGCTAGGCACAAAACGTCTAGGTGGGCCGCTGCCGTCGCTCGTAACGCAAAGTGGATGCCACCGGCGAAGAGTAGCGGCCCCAAGGGGTCGCCTTGGCGTACCCCGCGTTCACTGCTAAGTGGTGCTGTATCAAAACCGGCGTCTAGGTGTAGTTGCGACGGCTGTCCGTACGTTAGCTTGACTAGCGGGAGCGGAGGCGACAGGGACGGGTCCTGTAGAGCAGTTACAATCGCCTGCCGTGAGATGCTATTGAAGGCATTCTTCAAATCAGTTTGCAGAATCAGAGAATCCGGCCTTGCGTCAGTGAAAGCACGTGCTGTGTGTATGATTGCTTCATCTCCCCCCGGCACTGCAACACCGTACTGTAACGGGAGGAAGAATCCCCGCGCAACTTCTCCCATGACCGTCAGAGCCGCCTTTGCTGCCAAGCGAGTCAGGCACTCGCCAATCGCTATAGGTCGGGCACCACCTTCCGGCTTTGCCAACGCCACCAAACATAATAACGTGAGTGGCTCTGCTACAGGCTCGGGTAATTTCCCTCCCATTAGGGTGTTGACCAATGCGTGCAGATGTGTGCAGACGGACGCGTTTGTTACTGCGGCGTCGCGCAGGTGTTCGAATGTGGTGCCATACGGGCTAGCACCCACCCCATTCTCGCAGCGGCTCAGCGTGGGAAATGGTCAGGCTTTGTGGTTGGTCGTGGGATGGCCATACCAGAGGCTCGCTGCCAGCTGGCGGGTGTTTTTGGCGCAGTTCGGTCAGAATTTGAGGGCTAGGGGTGCATACTGGCATTGACTCGAGGGCCAGTACGGCCCGGCGCAGACTCCCCCGCTTAGCCAGGCCTTCGGCTCTGCTGATGACCCCGGTCTCGACTGGTTGGTGACGTGGTGGTGAGGGCGTGTTTACAGCTTCCGTGGCGTCAGTGTAAAGCTGATCCCTTTCGCCACGTTGGAATGATCGAATCCGAGCCTTAATTTTGGCCTTGTCAGGGCGCTTTGGTGAGGGTTGGCGCAGGATAAGGCGAGGGAGAAACAGTAACAGGCGCCAACCTGCAATGGAGTTTGGGTTTCGCGACAGGTGTAGAAGTGGAGTCAACAAAGTCAGCGAAAACGGCTGACACAGATTTGGCGGTAGGCGGCGTGACAGCGGGGGTTGACGACTGTCGCAGAGAGGCACGAGGTCCCAATTTGCGACTGCTGCAAATTTGTTCTGCTGCATCGCCAGTTCCTCTGGCGAAAAATAGCGGGGTGGTTGTGGTTGCGCATTGGATTGGCGATGCGCGGCTCGGATGGTCTGGGCGCGGCCCGATGTCACCTGGGTCGGCAGGGTCGGATTTCCAACCGTACAATTGCTATCATGCGGTTCACCCTCCTCCCTCCGCTGGGCCACTCTTGGACGCTGAGGACCATCGTTCCTTCGTCCATCTCTCTCTCTTTCCTCTCCTCCCTCGCTATCGCTCCCGTCGTCCTGAGTCTCTGGCTCTTCCCTATAAGTGGGGTCTGCCCTTTCTTCCACTCCATCAGTGTCTTCTTGCCTAGTTAAAGCTGCTCTCCCTGCTGCTTGAAACGCGTTCTCCGGTCCGCCCCCCACGCCGCTAGTTGCCCGTCTCCCACGGCCTCGGCCGCCCCTTCCTCGAGATGGTGATTGAAGGCGGGATTGAGCAGTCGCCAATGCTCTTTGTCTCTGTGTCAGTGGCGAGCGAAAAACAGCCATCTGCGCCCTCCCATCAGGATCCTGCGGCGAGGCCGCCCCTGCCTCCTGCCCTGAAAACTGGGCAGTCTGTCGCCGCTGACCATGGTCTCCCAAAATCCGAACTTCCGGCTGCTGAGTCGCGTCCTGTGGCTCAGGCTCCACCTCCCGCGTCTGCTCTTCCGGAACCTGGACCTGGTGCTCTAGACGCTGCCCCGAGCCACCCGCATGCAAATGCTGCGCCGACTGTTCCTTCCGTCCCTGCTGCCCCGCTCGCCGCAGTTGTCCCCGTTGCGGTGATTCCAGCCGTTGCATCGTCGCCGCCGGCGGTGTCCGCCACCACTGGCAGCCACGCCCCGGTTGTGGGCAGGCGGTGGCCGTGTAGACGGCGCCTGATGTTGCGCCAGGGGGACAGCCGCGGGGCCCTCCGTCACCTGGCCATCGCTCCTTGCGCCCCCATTCTCCTGCGCCTCGTAAGGAGCGGGAGTCGTCGCGTCGGCGCTGAGACTCTTCCCAACGTAACCGCCTACAGGCGAACTGGCATCGCGGCGGTCGTGGCGGGTGGGAGGTGGGGTCGCGGTTATGGCGGCGGCCCGACGTATGTTCCGCCGGTATCTCTTGCGGATATGCAGCGTGTCGTCTCGGCGGCGATACGCGAGGAGAGGGCCGCGCAGCGTCTTGTTCTGGCTCCTGCAGCTCCACCTCCTGCCGCCATTCCTGTGGCGGCATCTCAGTCTCCCGCGGCAGGAGGACCCGTGACGGCGTCGTATCCTTCTTTGCTGCCCGTGGCTCCTGCTCCTCCGGCTGCTGCGCTACCTCCACAGTCGCTGGTGGGGCCATCTCCTTCTGCCGTGGTGCCGGAGGCGTCCCTGGGGCAAATGTGGCGCCTCGCTGAGGGTCTGCGGGCTGTTCACCTGATTCAATTGTATGGTCACGCGGCGCTCTCCCAGGGTGTTCCTCTGGACGGTGGTCATCGGGACGAATGCCTAGATGCCGCTGATCGGCTGGGCAAGCTCCTGGCGGCCGTATTGGTTGCGCCCGTGCGGGGTGGAGTTGCGGGCGTTGGACCACTTGGGACGGCAGTCCATGGTCTGCGCCGATTTTTGCGCGCAGGGACTGCAGACGACTTGATCGGCGCAACCACAGTGGTGGTGCGCGAGCTTTATCGCTCTCTGACGGGTCTTCTCGTCGTCCTTGACGCGGATCAGATGTAGGATCCGCTCGTGGTTGCCCCATGTTGTCGCTAGTAGAGGGGGAAACCTGCCATGTGTGTATGCCTTGGTGTTATAAGTTGGTGCTGTTTGTTCCTTGCTTGCCGTCCCTTCACGCGCGGCCGTAGGCCGAAGGCGGCCAGCGCGAGCCGCTCGGTTAGGAGAGAATGAACACTCAAAATGAATAATGGGCTCTGGAACCAGCCACTAGGGACAGGGGGCATGCAATCTGAAGGAAGTGGGGGTTGGCGACTGGCTCCATGTGGTGCCCACGAGAGCTGACCTTTCATTATCCCCTGGTCAGTTCTCGTTGGCACTCGGCCTGCGCCTTGGCATGGAACTACCGGTAGCTGAGGTCTGCCCTTGCAAGAGAGATAATGCAGCAATAGGTGACAAGAGTCTGCCGAACCACCTGCTATGCTGTGCCGAGGGAGGAGATGCAGTCTGCACGCACAAAGCACTGGTGTATGCCACTCTGCGCATGGCTTAGGAGGCGGGTTATAAGACCTTCCACGAGACGACCGCGTTCTCGCCTCCGGTCCTGCGCAAACGGGCTGACCTTGCCATCAGGGACCAGGAGTCGGGCGAGACCTGGGTGACGGATGTGACAGTCACCGACCCCGTTCTGCAAAGGAGGGACAAGAGGGCCCGGAAGCCGCTAGGGTGGGCAGCAGAGGAGGCATCACAGTCTAAGCACCGGCTTTATGAAGGAAGGCCTGTCTGCGTTGGTTTCTTTGGCCTGGCCGTCGAAGCCTACGGTGCTTTGGCTGTCGATACGCAGCAGTTCCTCCGCATGCTGGCTACTTATGCGGCGACGAAGAAATACAGACAAGAGCGTCTCACCACCACTGCTGCCCGTCTCAATGCACACTATAGGCAGCGGTGTTGGTGATGCTTCAACGCAGCCAGGAGACATCACTACTCTCCAAATCAAACCGTGCAGCGAAAGCGGCTTTTCCACAGGCAGCAGTAGACCCCTGGGCTCCCCGGTTGGGGGACCTCTGGCAGATGCAAGAGGATGAGTACGAGGAGCGTCAGGCCCCTGCTGGAGCGGCTTAGAGGGTTGCAGGGGAAGGGAATGATGTGGCAAGGAGCCCACGGATAGTGGAAGGGTGATGGACAGGGGGGGGTTCCTAGGCGGCAGGAAGTTTGGAGGCTATGCTGGTGTGGCGGCATTGGATCCGGCCTATCCGGGCTACCTGCTTTGTTCTGTCGGTTGCTAGCACCCTAGCATTCCAAGTTGTTGATTGCCCACATGCATGCCTTGTCTAGTCTAGTTCCACGCCTTGCCATGCCCGTACCCTATGAATCCTATTAATACATGACTGCTTGAGAGAGAGATATGATGATGAGACTCGAATAGTGTAGAGCTGGATGTGGAGAACGCCTTCAACAGCGTCGAACGCACAGCGTTTCTCTCGGCCCTCTAGTGGTCTACCCTCAACCCGCTACTCCCGCTTGTCCGGAACCTCTAGGGTGGGCCTTCTCGCCTATTGGTAGACTCACGTCTCGAAGTAGATCAACAGAGCTCCAGGGGAGTCCGCCAAGGAGACCCGCTCGGCCCCCTCCTCTTTGCGGCGACAATCCAGCCTATGCTGCTTAGTGTGGCCACGAGCGTCCCTTAGGTAGCGATAGTTGCCTAAGCGGACGACATCACCATCATCGGGCCTCGCGAAGCAGCATGTGTAGCCTTCAACACGGTCGTGACGGAACCGGCTTCATGCGGACTGCGGTGCAATACCGACAAATCGGCAGCGTGGTGTGCCATAAGCGAGGAGGGGGAGGTTGATCTGCTCCACGGCCTGCCTGCTCGCCCCGGCGGCATTAAGGTGCTGGGCAGCCCGATAGGCAGCAACGCTTTCTACATCGATCAGGTCCGAGCGGCACTCACGGAAGTAGTGTCGCCGCTTCCCCTCGTCCCTCAACTGAACCCGTAGCACGCTCTCCTCATGCTGTCCCGTAGCATCTCCCGCCGCATCTCGTACCTGCTTCGCACAACGCCGGCGGAGGCGCTAGCTCGTACGGAATCGAGGGAGTGGAGTGAATCGATGGTGGGGGCAAGACTCACGATGTCGAAGCTACAAATCCCGCCGAGCGAGCTGGAGAAAAGCCTATTGTGGCGCCAAGCCACACTTCCGGTCCGGTTGGGGGATCCCATTTCTGAAACTCCGGCCGTGTACCTTGCCTCGACTGCAGCGGCGCACCTCCTGCTGCAGCAACTGAACCTGCCGCCGGACCACTTATTTCACATGGCTGGTGAACTGCTCTCCCCCGCATGGACCCCACCTCCTCCCCAAGTCAACCCACTGACCACACTGGAGGCATGGCTCTCAGCACAGGCACAGGAGGTCCTCCGCAGCTACAGGGAGGACCACAAGGGCACGGGCAATCTGCAGCCGGGGCTCTTTAAAGCCATCAACACACACAAGGCTGCCCACTAGCGCCGTACCTTTTCATCTGCGCAGTGGAACCTTTGTGTCAGGAGATACGGAAGAGGAAGCTGGGAATAAGGAAGCGAGGGAAAGGAGAGCTTACCTATTTGGGATACGCAGACGACACCACCTTGGCGCTGAATGGGCTCGCTCAGGTGTCGAAGGCGGAAGAAGTGCTGAGAGATTTCGGGGAGGTGTCAGGCCTGTGCATCAACCAGGAGAAAACGGTGTTAATGCCGCTAGGGAGGAACCAGAGGCGAAGACTCCAAGGGGTAACACCTTTCAAAGTGGCGATACCAGGACAACCGGAACGGCTGTTGGGAGTATGGATTACACCGAATGGTGAGGCGGGGCCGGCCTGGGACAAGGCTTTTGAGAGGGTGAGCGGCTCGCTCACTCGCCTCTGACGAAGCGAGAGTCCTGAACAATGCCTTTACAGGAGAAAAGGAACTGTCATGGAAGGAGGACTTCCGTGAGATCTGGGAAGATCTGCGGGCACGGTACAAACCGCCATAAGGGGGATGTTGGGGGACTTGCTGCTAGACTTGTTAGTAGCTAGGTCTTCCATGGAAACATTTACGACTGTGGTTGTATACCTATATAGTGTACTTCCGACAAAAAAAAAAAAAAAAAAAAAAAAAAAAAAAAACAAAAACAAAACGGGCGGATGAGCTGCTGGCGGATACCATCGTCGATAAGCCAGGCGCGGATCGGGGCCATGCAATTCGGCTCATTTTTTTGAAAGGGGTGGGAGCTGGTGACTGGCTCCATGCAGTGCCCACGAAGGCTGACCTCTCAATATCCCCCGGTCAGTTCTCGTTGGCATTAGGCTTGCGCCTTGGCATGGAACTGCCGGTAGCGGAGGTCTGCCCCTGCAAGAGAGAGAACTGCAAGATAGCAGACAAGAGTTTGGCAAATCACCTGCTATGCTACGCTGACGGAGGAGATGCAGTCCGCACCCACAATGCACTGGTGTACGCCGCCCTGCGCATGGCGCATGAGGCGGGGTACCAGACATTTCACGAGACAACCGCGCCGTTGGTTTCTTTGGCCAGGCGGTTGAGACCTACGGTGCCTTAGCGGTTGACACTCAGCAGTTTCTCCGTATGATGGCTACTCATGCGGCGAAGAAGAAATACCGACAGGGGCGCCTCACCACCACTGCAGCACGTCTCACGGCTCACTATAGGCAGCGGTGGTCGGTGATTCTCCAACGCAGCCAGGCGACGTCACTACTCTCCAAGTCGAACCGGGCAGCAGAGGCGGCTTTCCCACAAGCAGCAACAGACCCTTGGGCCCCTCGGCTGGGGGACCTCTTGTAGATGCAAGAGGAGGAGTACGAGGAGCGCCAGACTCCTACCAGAGCGGCTTAAAGGGCTGGGGGGGAAGAAAGGTGGCGGCAGGAAGGTGGTAGGAAGCTGAAGGGCTGAGGAAAGGGGACAAGAGTACGGGAGAAGCCCAAGAGCAGGAGAAATATGGGGCTATCAGGGTCTGGTGTTCTTGGTTATTGGCCTGCCTGAGTGATTGGTGTTATGGTGTGTAGGTGCTTTGCTTGCTCTGCCTTGCTTTGCCTGCTGGTTTGCCATGCTAGCTTAGCTACCTGGTCGCGCACGTACTCAAAATAGACTACCGTCATCGCCCGGATAGAAGACATATATGTCTCATCTCGTACACGGACAAAAATGCTTGGCTTATCATGTATTTGGGACGGTTTAGGGTGTCTTATAAGTCTTATAAATGGAAACTTTTTTAAACTGCTTAGAAATATTTTCACACATCTTGAAAAGAGTTTCTCATAATGAGTGTGGATGTTGCGAAGGTGCCACTTCGGCAACCACTGCCCGGGACGCCACGTCATGGAGAAAACTTGCAGAGGCAAATTTGGGAGTACCTGAGTCAGCACGTGGCAGAATTCGCGCTTCGCAAGGGTAAAAATGTACGCGGTATTTCAACTTTCGCTACAATACCGTATATTGAAGTTTCGATTATAAGCAGGCCCTCAGAAGTCAGCGAAAAAAGGCTGATTAGGGGTAAAAAGGCTGTGTTTTCAGTGCTGGGAGAGATAGTGGGGCTGATTGTCAGCTTTTTTTTTAATGTGTGGGCTGAATTTTCAGATTTTTTTTTCGATGTAAGGGCTGATATTTTAGCTTTTTTTCTGTAGTGTACACTGACTGACCAGCGTCGTAACGGGGCGGTTGGCTGAAATCCCTGTTATGGAGATTCGCGTAGGTGCATTGAGGTTGGGATGTCTAGGGACTGTACACCAGTGCGACAGTCCCACAGTCAATCACGCCGAATTTGCGGGTGTCCCCAGATATGCTATACCAGTCATCGATTCTCCCACAAGTGTTCCTCAAACCAACCATACCCCAAAACCTCAGAATTCGAGCAAAGACTCACAAGAGACTCACCTCCACCCACTTCCCGTTCTCACACGTCCGTTTGCTTGTCCGTTTGGCCCTTCGTCCACCCTTTCACCCCACGCCTTTGTTTGATAACAGACACTTTCGTCGCCTTACTCTCAACGCAGTTTCCTCATTCGTTGACACCCGTGCTAGCCATGCATGCCTATTCCTAAGCCCGCGCCTGCTCGTTGTCGCGCCGTCACCTGCGCCGTGACGCCTGCTCTTTCCCGCCATCTGCGCCTGCTCGTCGCCGATGCCTGCTTGTCACCGTGCTCGCTAAATTTCCTTCGCCTGCGCCTGCACGTCCCGGATACCAGTTCGTTGCCGTCGCTACACCAGCTCGTCGCCGCGGCGTCGCTGCGGATTCTCCATGCCGTGTTGTCGGGTTTCTTCGACCCTGTGCTATCGTTTCCTCTCTTCCACCGCCCTATTTGCTCTTCTACACATTTCCTGCTTCAACTCACCCATCTCTTCCACGCTCACGTCCCACATACCCGTTTCCCCCCTTCCCCTCCCACCCTTTTTGGTGCGTGCTCAGCTCTTGGCAGCTCTTTGATGCACTGATGATCTATTCCCTCTCCTCTGCACCCTCGCTTTAACCCTACCCACCCACCTCTCCCCTTTGAACTCTCCCATCTCTTCGTTGCTCCCATACCGTGTAGTTAGGAGCAGAGCTGGTGCACTTGCTGATCTTGGCCGCCATCGAGTGTGTGCACAACGCACTGGGGGAGGGGGGGGAGGGGGGGTGAGCAGCACGAAGACAATCTTGGCCGCACCTGTGCTAAGCACCCTGCATAGGAGCAAAGCGATAATGACGTACCGCCCTAAAACACGATGTTGCAATTGTCTGTAGGAAAAACTAAAAAAAAAAGTAACAGCCTTCTATTTTCAATGACACTGATGTTCCAGCGTTTTTTTCTAGGTAACTCTGAAATTCCAACGATTTTTTTTTTGCTGAGACTGATTCATCAGCCTACATTTGTGTACCAAGGCTGACGAATCAGCCAACCCCAAAACGAATCTAAGGCCCTGATTATAAGACATATATGTCTTATCTCGTACACACAAATAGGTGTCTTATAATGAGGCTAGCCTGTTTATAAGAGACACCCGTATAATAGACAACCCATGTCTACTATTCAACACTGTCTACTATCCGGGCGATGACGGTAGTGATCACCACCTGCCATGCCTGTACTTCTTTGAACGCTATCAATACATGACTGCTTGAGAGAGAAGTAGAGGAAGCAGCATGGGAACTGCCTACCTGGAGGAAAGGGCAAAGTCAGAGCAACAGTAGAGGAAACCTCCGAAAGCGGCCGTGGTAGTGATGACTGTCGCAGTGGTAGTGATGATGATAGTGGAAGCAGCAGTGCTAGTGATTCTTCCCCTTAGGATAGGATGTTTGTAGGCTAACGAATACCGTATGTGTGGAAAGCTTATAAGGATAGTTGTTCATTATTAGGACTAACCATTTAGTTTCATCTGAAATCTCAGACCACTACCCAAGATTCGTCTGAAATGCTAGACAACGTTACAGGTTTCGTCTGTCAATTAGGCAAGGAGCCAAAAGCTAGTTTTAAAGCCAGACAATGCATTTTACTAATGTTGTCCCACAGCCCTACTCAATATAGCCTACCAGAGGCAATGTATAACATTTTGACATCAGCTGCTATGATTTTCAGCCAATACCAGCTGGGAAAACAGGGGAATGTACAAATGTTACACACACACAACTTGCTATCCGTAACCACAGGGCAACCCATGGCCATCGGCTGCAACCACAAGCACAGAAGAGAGCAAAGAAACTTGAAAGAACACACACACCACTTGACACCTGTATCTGGTGCATCATGCTGAAACCACCATTACCACTGATGCCACCACCACTGACAATGCCACCAGCACTGCCAATGCCACCACCACTGCCAATGCCACCACCACTACCTCCGCTGCCATAGCACGTAAACATCTTTCCACTAATCCTCCAAGCAAGGCGACTGTGAGTGCAGCCAGTGTGTCGTCCAGCCGTGCTGCATATGGGGCTTCTTCCACCACCCATATCACTGCTTGCACTCTTGGTACATACGCACTCACTGCTGCTGTCGCCGCTGCCAGTGCATCTACTCTTGGAATTGCTGTCACTGCTGCACCTGTCACCACTGCCACAACAACTGCAGCTGTAATAAAAGCCACCACCACCAGCGTCACCGCTGCCACTGCCAGCACCGCGGTTGCCAGTCAATATAGTCTCACCAACCCCACTACAACCACTGCTACAGTCAGTGGGACTACAGTCAGTGGGGCTACAGTCAGTGGTGCTACAGTCAGTGGGACTACAGTCAGTGGGACTGCATTCAGCGGTGCTACAGTTGGCTGTGCTACAGTCAGCTGTGGTACACTCAACGGTGCTACAGTCAGTGGGACCGATACTTCCACAGCAGCCAGCACGCAAAGCACCACCTGGAGAGGCGATGTGTACCTGTGGGGGCGCACTGCACCTGTGCGCAGCACATTCATGCACCCATGCTTCCAACCACGCCTGCTTGCCCTCCACCTCCTCTCCACCTCTACGGTGACTCCCACGTCTGCTCTCTTCCGGTAGTTCTGCATTGCAAGGCAAGGAGGTGTGAGTGTGACTCGCCTCAGTGCCAATGCTACTCCTCCACCTCCCACTCCCACTCCCCCTGGTCACCCCACTCCCCCTGGTCAGCCCATTCTGCATTTTTTCCTCTTCTTCTGTTTCCTCGCGCCTCCATTCACTCCCACGCACCATCTCCTGAGTAGCTAGCCTGTCAGCAGCACCGGCACTGCTGCTCTGACAGCACGCATCAGCATTGCTGCCCATGCAGCGACTGTTGGGACTGCTTGGGAGGCACTTACGACAACACACCTCACGCCCCACGTCATGCTGCCCAGCCTCGCCTTCCACTGGATGGCCTTTCACACATGCCTCGACCACATGCACCACTCCACCACTCACCTTCCTCTCTGCTCTAACACCCTTCCTATTCCTGTTTACACCCGTTCCACTCCCGCAGTCAGTCTTACAACCCCCCTCACGCACCACTCCCTCTCCGTTCCCCCACTTCGTTTCCTTCCTCCACTCCCTCTCATGGCTCCCACACTCTCCTCCACACGCCGCTCTGACCCACGGGTGTTTCAGCACCTCATGTGCCTTGAGCCTGCGCCCAGGATCAGTTACAAGTAGACACCTTAACAGCTGCTTAGCCTCCCTTGAAATGCCCTCCCATACCTCGCCTTTCAAGTCCGGCGCCGAACCTAACACCGAAGCAAAAACCTCACGGTGAGTCCTCCCGTGAAAAGGCACAGTACCTGAAATGTTAGTGGGATTGAAAGATGGCAAACACGTTCAGCGGTAAGATCCGGACATTGTAGGGGATGTGCAGCAGGCAGCACCTTCACATGTCCTCCTCATCAGCTTCTTAAAAAGGGTGTTCCTGTGTGAACCAGACAACCAGATTACCACACCATGTGTAAAAATTGCAACGTACCCGAGAGGCAGGTGTAGAGGACGCAGCCGAGGCTCCACATGTCGACCTCCCCCGCATAGGGCCTTCCCCGGATGATCTCAGGAGCCATATAGAAGGGCGACCCCACCACCCCACACGCCGCTGTCTGCCCGCGCGCCAGCGCTGCTGCCAGCCCGAAATCAGCTATCTTCACTCGCATGCCCGTGCACGGACAGGGAGGGGGGCTGGTTGCCGTGATGGTATGAGGAGGAGGAGACGCGGTGGGAGAAGAGGGCGTCGCTGCCAGCCCGAAATCAGCCACCTTGACTTGAACGCCCGTGCAGGGACACGCAGGGGGGCTGGTTGCCGTGGTGACCGGAGTGGGAGGAGGGGACGAGCAGAGAGGGGGGAGAGGAGGGGGAGGAGGTGCAAGAGGAGAAAGGGAAGCGGTGGTAGATGAGGGTGGAAGGGAAAGACGGGGGGAGGAGGGATGGGAGGCGAGAGAGGGGGATGGTGGCTGGGAGGTTTGTGAGAGATGGAAAGGAGATGATGGAGGGAGAGGGGGGGAGGGAGGTGATGAAGGCGGGAGGAAGGGAGAGGATGCTGGGAGAGTAGGTGAGGGCCAAGACTGGAAAGGAGTTCCCCTTATGCTGCCTGTGCCGTTTCTGCTGCTGCTGCTGCTGCTGCTGCTGCTGCTGCTGCTGCTATGTCTAGTAGAAGTAGAGACTGAACTTGTGGAAGCTTCAAGTGATTGCAACGAGGGAGGTGTGGCCACACTGCAAGACGTATCACTGGATGTGACTGTATTGAAACCCCCCCTGCAATGGGAACATCCCTGGCTCGTGCTTCTGTTCCCCCCACTGCAGTTCCCACTGCTTCTAATGTCAACGCTGGCACTACTACCCTCAATTTCACTGCAGTTACACCCAGCTACAGTGCAAAGGCCTCTACAAGCACCGGGGCCGCTACAAACGAGTATGTTTTCTGGCTTGAGGTCGCGATGCACTATGCCCGTGCGATGCATTGCATGTACTGCCAGCAGCAACTGCCTGGGGGGTGGAAAGGGCAACAGGAGGCAACAAGGGCAACGTGCGACTGAGCAGCTAGCAGCCACACTACTGTCCACAAGGACAGCGGTGCATAGGGGTGGGCGTTGCTTGCGAGGTACTCCTGCCACAACCGCTCCCCCTCACGCCCTCTACCCTCACGCCCGCACACTCTCACGCCCTCACGTCCTCGCCTTGCCAGGGGCAGCTGTGTGCATCGCGCCAGGGGCAGCTGTGTGCATCGCGCCAGGGGCAGCTGTGTGCATCGCGCCAGGGGCAGCTGTGTGCATCGCGCCAGGGGCAGCTGTGTGCATCGCGCCAGGGGCAGCTGTGTGCATCGCGCCAGGGGCAGCTGTGTGCATCGCGCCAGGGGTAGCTGTGTGCATCGCGCCAGGGGCAGCTGTGTGCATCGCGCCAGGGGCAGCTGTGTGCATCGCGCCAGGGGCAGCTGTGTGCATCGCGCCAGGGGCAGCTGTGTGCATCGCGCCAGGGGCAGCTGTGTGCATCGCGCCAGGGGCAGCTGTGTGCATCGCGCCAGGGGCAGCTGTGTGCATCGCGCCAGGGGCAGCTGTGTGCATCGCGCCAGGGGCAGCTGTGTGCATCGCGCCAGGGGCAGCTGTGTGCATCGCGCCAGGGGCAGCTGTGTGCATCGCGCCAGGGGCAGCTGTGTGCATCGCGCCAGGGGCAGCTGTGTGCATCGCGCCAGGGGCAGCTGTGTGCATCGCGCCAGGGGCAGCTGTGTGCATCGCGCCAGGGGCAGCTGTGTGCATCGCGCCAGGGGCAGCTGTGTGCATCGCGCCAGGGGCAGCTGTGTGCATCGCGCCAGGGGCAGCTGTGTGCATCGCGCCAGGGGCAGCTGTGTGCATCGCGCCAGGGGCAGCTGTGTGCATCGCGCCAGGGGCAGCTGTGTGCATCGCGCCAGGGGCAGCTGTGTGCATCGCGCCAGGGGCAGCTGTGTGCACCGCGCCAGGGGCAGCTGTGTGCATCGCGCCAGGGGCAGCTGTGTGCATCGCGCCAGGGGCAGCTGTGTGCATCGTGCCAGGGGCAGCTGTGTGCATCGCGCCAGGGGCAGCTGTGTGCATCGCGCCAGGGGCAGCTGTGTGCATCGCGCCAGGGGCAGCTGTGTGCATCGCGCCAGGGGCAGCTGTGTGCATCGCGCCAGGGGCAGCTGTGTGCATCGCGCCAGGGGCAGCTGTGTGCATCGCGCCAGGGGCAGCTGTGTGCATCGCGCCAGGGGCAGCTGTGTGCACCGCGCCAGGGGCAGCTGTGTGCATCGCGCCAGGGGCAGCTGTGTGCATCGCGCCAGGGGCAGCTGTGTGCATCGCGCCAGGGGCAGCTGTGTGCATCGCGCCAGGGGCAGCTGTGTGCATCGCGCCAGGGGCAGCTGTGTGCATCGCGCCAGGGGCAGCTGTGTGCATCGCGCCAGGGGCAGCTGTGTGCATCGCGCCAGGGGCAGCTGTGTGCATCGCGCCAGGGGCAGCTGTGTGCACCGCGCCAGGGGCAGCTGTGTGCATCGCGCCAGGGGCAGCTGTGTGCATCGCGCCAGGGGCAGCTGTGTGCATCGCGCCAGGGGCAGCTGTGTGCATCGCGCCAGGGGCAGCTGTGTGCATCGCGCCAGGGGCAGCTGTGTGCATCGCGCCAGGGGCAGCTGTGTGCACCGCGCCAGGGGCAGCTGTGTGCACCGCGCCAGGGGCAGCTGTGTGCACCGCGCCAGGGGCAGCTGCGTGCACCGCGCATAGAGGACAGTACATTTCAGACATGGGCGAATGATACACTCATGAGAGGGCGGGAGGAAGGGGACGGGGGGAGCAAAGTGCGAGAGGAAGGGAGAAAGAGGAAGAGAGAAACTGGGTAGGAGGCAAGGGGAGTGAAGAAGGGCGAGGGGGGACGCACGGGGCTCACAATAGGACGCCGCACGTCTCTTTTTAACCCTCTTTTTGCATGTCATTTCATGTTTCCGAGTGGCGGGAAAAGTGGGGGTTGGGAGGGGGCGAGGGGGGGAGGTGGGGGTTGGCAAGGGGGGATGAATATATGTGGGGTGATCGCCTACCTGAATGCAGTTTCTCCAGTAATCCGTTTCTGCCCTATAACGACGTAGAACAGATCGTTGCTGGGACTACGCACCTGAATACAGCGGCAGCTTGTGCTTCGGTAAGGCGCTTCTGCCTTATAACGAGGTCAAACAGATCGCCACCCGGGCAGTACTCCAAGATGAGATGTAACGCCGTCCGCGTTTCAACCACCACCTCGTACAGCCGTACGAACGCCAGCTCCTCCCGCTCCCCATCCGCGCTGCCTGCTCCGCATTCCCCCCTTCCCCGCTCCCCTCCCCCCTGTTCTTTTCCCCCCCGTTCCCCCTCCCCCTCCTGCAGGCGCAGCAGCGACAGCACTTCCGCCCTCAGCTCCATGAGATCGCTGCGGCGCTGGGGACGAGAGAGACCAAAAGGGGGGGGGGGGGGGGGGGGGGGGAGAGGGAAGGGGGGGAGGAGGGGAAAGAAGGGGAGGAAGAGGCTTGAAAGGCGTCTTTAAAGAAGAGACTTGCCCCTTCAGCTCTATAAGATCGCTGGGGAAGAGGGAGTGTGCGTGCGGGCGGAAAGGTTTACTGGCGGAAAAAGGGGGAAAGGGTGGGGGGGTGGGGAAGGGGAGGGGGGGCCTTCTTTGAGAGAAGCAGGGACGAAACTTCCCCCCGCGGCTTCACGAAGTCACCGGAGGGATGTAGGGAGAGAGGGAAGGAGGCGAGAGAGAGGCATTCGCTGGGAGGGTGGCGGCACGGAGGCTTGGGGAGGCGAAATGAGGGGAACGAAGGTGGGGAGGAACGCAGAGAAAGAACAACGGGTTTGTCGCGTGTGCGGGGGGTCCGGGGATGGGGGGAGGGAAGGGGGGAGGGAAGCGGAGTACGCAAAAGAAACATTTTAGTGCGACTCACCCGCACGCCGCTCAGCAGTATCGTCTTGCACGCGAATCGCTCGCCCGTCGCACGGTCTTCGCACAGTCGCACGACCCCGAAATGTCCGCGTCCCAACTCGCGCCCAACCTCATAAAGGTCCGACAAATGCGGGCAGCTCAACTCCGGCGCCAACGCGATGCGCGTTCCCGTCACGGTAGCGTCTGTTACCAAATCACCCGGTGCGCGCAAAGCATCGTCTGTGCGCAGTTCCCCCACTGCAGCGGGCACAGTGCGCAGCTCTGCGAGCGGCGGCGCTTGTATGCGCAACTCTGCAGCCGTGCGGAAATCCGCTTCCGCCACTACTTCTACTTTCCGTATCCTCAGGACCCCAACGGCTCCCCCACCCTCTGACTCGCCGGCGGCGTTGACGACGCACGCGACGCCTCTGCGGAGGCTACTTCTCTCGCAGGCAGCGGAAGGCGTGTGGATTTTCGTCGGTGCAGCATCAGCCTGAGTGGTGGTTTCAGTTGAGGGCTTCGAGCCGCGGGTGTTGGAACGTACCGCCGTCGTGGATCCTACAGGGCGGCTGATAGAAGCCTCGAGATTGCCGAAGAACGACTCGAGGCGCTTCGATATCTCCGCGACTGACGCTCCGTGTCGCAACGAAAGGCGCACGCTACTGTCATCCATCTTGTGCTGGACTCGTATCGCAAGGATCAGCAATACATCGATGGCCTACGGTCACGATTCTGTGTACGCAAGTGGAAGGATAAAGTTTCGGTTAGCTTTCTGCCTTCACGGGGTCTCTCGCGTTGAGCGAGGATGTGCATTCAGCATTCTTGCAACGGCACTGGAATGGCACTGGAATGGCCCTGGAATGGCACTGGAATGGCACTGGAATGTGGCCTGATTTTTCTGAAATGGGTGTGGTGTGGGGATGGATTTGACACAGGGCATGATGGGAAGGGGAACGGATGGTGATGGGTGAAATGAGCCCGCATGATCAAGTCGCAATGCACATTGCGTCAGACGTTGTCGCTGGGTTGCCTAGCTATTTTTCAGAAAAACCGTGCGGGTTGAGGGCTGAAAACAGCTCAGGCCAGACCAAAAACAAACAGTGACCCTCAAACTTGCATGCTAGCAGAGTAATGTCTACTGCAAGGAGAGGCGATTAAGCGTGGGTGGGAAAACGAAGCTCAACCCTGAGACGTCCTGCCCCAACAGACGGACCAACGGGCTGACTGCAGCTAGCTACCGTATTAGATTGGCGCGGCGGGGATGTCAGGCATGGGGCGGAACCGAACCGCTGAACGGAACTCCTAGGGGCGGTGGTGATGTTCAACGCGGGAAACAGAACAACGCACAAACATTCCCGCTTAGCGAGTGCTCTGTTATGTCTTTTATCAGTATTCTGTACTACAAGCCTCGTGTGCAACTTATGGCCTCTTGTTTCGTGTTTAGGGTTCTTTTCTCGTTTCTTTCCAGAGCTTATATGTACGGTATGTTTCCTCTGGAGAAACATAGTAAAGTGTTGAAGAAATACATAACATAAAGAAATAGGTACTTTGTGCTGTTAGATTTTACTGTAGTCCTCTTTATAAGACTTCAGGGCCTACAATAATTGTACAATTATCTTAGTAACCGAGAACAGCGGAATGAATTGCATTGATTGAGTTGGGGTACAAGTACCTAACCCTATCTGTTTGTACCCCATATAGTATGACCCACTAAGGGCTATAACATTTGACACACCCCCATAGCCTAAGTGAGGAATGCCAAGTAACAGAACACAACCTAAGGTCACAAGACCAGTCACAAACAAGCGAGAAAACAAAGCTCAGGGTGGATCTCAACGTCACCACACAGTCTGAGCACAAACAAGGGGCCACAAGGCCAGTTCAAGAGTGTACAAGCTAATATATATATGGTACAAACAAGCAAGAGGCAAGAACTCACTACTGCAGTCTACTAGACCCAGTCTCAACAAGGCCTAACTGCAGACAAAACCGGCGGTGGTCACAAGGCTGAAGAGCCTTGGTGAAGATGTCTGCAGTGTTAGCCTCGGAGGCCACGAAGTCCAGACGTGCCTGTCCACGTCTCTGCAACTCTCGAAGGAGGAAGTACCTGACGTCGATATGCTTCACCCTGCTCTCCAGTCGAGGCTCACGACACAGGAGAATCATCGCCTTGTTGTCAGCAAACAAGGTCGGTGCAGAGCTCGGCCGCTCACTTAGGTCAGTGAGCAAGAAGGTCAACCAGCGTAGCTCCTGTGCAGCGAGGGCTCCAGCGTAGATCTCGGCCTCTGCGGTAGAAGTCGCAACAGAGGAGGACCGAGTAGACCTCCACGAAACAGCTCCAGAGCCCAGGCTGAAACAGTAACCCTGTGTAGACCTCTGTGACTCAACGTCGTCGGCGTAGGAGGAGTCGCAGTGACCGGTGAGTACAACTGGCTGTGTCCCTCCAAGTACAAGCCCCATGTCTGATGTCGCGCCGAGGTACTTCGCCACCCTCTTAGCCGCCGCCCAGTGAACAGGACGGTGTCTCCCTGTCGCAACAAAGCGAGAAAGGATGCTAAGAGGGAAGGCGAGGTCCGGGCGAGTGCACGTCATCAGGTACATGAGGCAGCCCACCAACTCTGCGTAGGGACCACTGGGCTCGAACGGCTCGTCAAGAAAAGGCCCAGTGAGTCTGTGGTCTACAGCAAGAGGGGTGGGAGGAGGAGAGGAGTGCTGAAGCCCGAACCGCTGAAGGACCTGCTGCACCATGTGTGACTGAGTCAGAGTGATGGTGCGAGCGGCTCTGTCCCTGGAGATCTGCAGGCCAAGGTAGCGGCGCAGTTCCCCAAGGTCAGTGCAGGTGTGTCTCTTCTGCAGTTCGGACTTCACCTCCGCCAGTGCGACTGTGTCGGCTGTGGCAAAAACCAGGTCGTCAACGTAGACAAGAACAAAGAAAGGTGTGCGCCCACGACGAACAAACAGCGACGGGTCGGCGGAAGACGGCTCAAACCCAAGGTCGGACAGAGTAGAGCGGAGAGTGTCGTGCCACTCACGGGGTGCCTGGCGGAGACCGTAGACCGGTCGTCTGAGGCTCCACTGGGTCCCAGGCGGGAAAGTGCCAGTGAAGCCCGGAGGACGACGCAGCCAGATCTCCTCGTGTAGGCTGCCCTGCAAGAAGGCAGTGGAGAAGTCGAGAGAGTGTAGCTCGTAGTCTCTCTGCGCTGCTACGTGCAGTAACACCCGAAGAGTGGTCATCTTCGGGGTGGGCGCAAAGGTCTGAAAGAAGTCAACTCCCTCACGCTGACTGAAACCTCTAGCCACGTAGCGTGCCTTGAAGACTGGAGGAGATCCCGGCGGCCGCTTCACCTTGAAGATCCACATGCCGTCAACAATGTTCGCCCCTGGGGGGGGAACCTCGTCAACATAGATGCCTGTGGACCTGTAGGAGGCCATCTCTGCGTCCATGGCAGCTCTCCACTGAGAGGCCCAAGGCCCTGACACTGCCTCAGCGTAAGTGCGAGGAGTAGGTATGTCAGGAGCGTCGGGGTCTCCCTTGTCAACGGGAGTTGTATGTTGGCCCCGTCCTCGCTTGGGCGGTGCCGACTTCGTGGTCGGGTGTAGGGTGCAGCCGACCTGCAGCAGTGGGCGAGTTGGTCGACGAGGTTGGTCGACCTGCACGGGGAGCCACTGCATGGGCGCCGACTTCGTGAGGGCGCCAACTTCGGGTGGTCGACCTGGGCAGTCGACCAGACCTTCTGGTCGACCTGGGAAGTCGACCAGACCTTCTGGTCGACCTGGTAAGTCGACCAGCCCTTCTGGTCGACCTGGGAAGTCGACCAGACCTTCTGGTCGACCTGGTAAGTCGACCAGCCCTTCTGGTCGACCTGGGAAGTCGACCAGACCTTCTGGTCGACCCGGGAAGTCGACCAGCCCTTCTGGTCGACCTGGGAAGTCGACCAGACCTTCTGGTCGACCCGGGAAGTCGACCAGCCCTTCTGGTCGACCTGGGAAGTCGACCAGCCCTTCTGGTCGACCCGGTAAGTCGACCAGCCCTTCTGGTCGACCTGGGAAGTCGACCAGACCTTCTGGTCGACCCGGTAAGTCGACCAGCCCTTCTGGTCGACCTGGGAAGTCGACCAGACCTTCTGGTCGACCCGGTAAGTCGACCAGCCCTTCTGGTCGACCTGGGAAGTCGACCAGACCTTCTGGTCGACCCGGTAAGTCGACCAGCCCTTCTGGTCGACCTGGGAAGTCGACCAGACCTTCTGGTCGACCCGGTAAGTCGACCAGCCCTTCTGGTCGACCTGAGGAGTCGACCAGACCTTCTGGTCGACCTGGAGTGACGTCGACTTGGAGCTGGTCGACCAGGGGGTAGTGGTCGACCTGGGGAGGTCGACTGGAGGTGGCCGTCGACTTGGGAGGTCGACCGGCACATACCAGAGGCAGTGGTCGACCTGGGGAGGTCGACCGGAAGTGGTCGTCGACCTGGGTGGTCGACGGGCACGCACAGGAGCCTCTGGTCGACCTGGTTGCTCGGTCGACCAGGTTACCTGGGTGACGAGGTTCTGCGGAGGCATGCGACGTTCGCCCGGGTGGTTTTGGCGAGGACGACCTCGGTGATGGTATCCCGAGGTCGACGTGGTGCATCAGAGGCAGTCGTCAGCACGTAGTTGATGTGGTGTGTGCGCTGTGCAGGTGACGAGGCACTGCACGCCAATCATCTGCGAAGTAGGTGCGCTGCTGTCCTGCGGGAGCAACGTCGGCGCGCCGTCAACCTGCGACGTTGGCACGCCGTCGACCTGCAGTGTTGGCAAGCCGCGACTCTGCACTGCTGGGGCGCGGTCGACCAGGTCGTGCTGGCACGTGGTCGACCGTGCTGCGCTGGCAGTCGTCCTGCTTGCATGCTAGCTCTGATGTAGTCTTGCCTTGCCAACTTTATTGTATCATTTGTTGTCAATCTTTCCTAGTGAAACTCTTGCCGATTCTCTCTGTGAACTAGCAAGCAGTGTGTACACTAGGAAAACGACTAAGGACCAACGAACGCAGAGATCACACGAGCACCCGTGCCTAGCCCGTAGTCTAGCTCCCGTTGTAGTAGCTATCTCCGCATCCCTCAGGAGCGAGCAGCATGGCACAGAGATGAGGTGAAGCGGCTGCCAGGAACTCTAGCTCAAACTGTCTGTCCTCTAGGACGGCACAGCCAAGGGCAGACTCACCCCCGGCGGACAGAGGACGGACAGGAGGAGCGGCCACAACACGAGTGGCGTAGTCAAGGCGACGCGTAGCAGTAAAGTCTGTGACAGCGGCAGTGAGGACCGCGACGGAGGAAGGAGAGGCACGAGGGTCTGTAACAAGAGAGGCGAGAACACGAGAGAGAGTGGGGCGGTACGTGCGGTAGTAGTCAGTGACCGGAGTGGACAGGGAGGCAGTGAGGGACGACTCAGGAGGACGAGGAAGAACAGACGGAGGAGAACGAGGAGGACTAGGACGAAACAACACGGTACGAAGGTCACGGACAGGTGACGAGGGACGAGCACGAGGAGGACGAGAGGCCCAAGTGTGGGAGAGAGGAGTGGGAGACGGAGCGGGAGACGGAGGAGACTGAGAACGAGGGAACACAGCCGGGGCTAAGTCCGGAGGAGGAAACGTCGGACCGAACACAGGAGGAGAGGAGGAGGGGAGACCAAGGGCCCGAAGGCCAGTAACAGAGGCCGGAGGCTGCTCCGGCTGCTGCGGCGGCTGCTGCTGCTGCTGCTGCTGCTGCTGCTGCTGCTGCTCCCGCTGCAACTCCAGCCTCTCACGCTCCACCCGCTGCTGAACCTCCAACCTCTCACGCTCCAAACGCTGCTGCTCCTCACGCTCAAGACGAAGACGGGTCTGGTGTCGAGTCAGGTAGGGGTGAGGAGGAGGAGTGGTGTCAGGAGACGAAGAAGAAGAACCGGCTCCGCCCTCGACAGCACCCGGCTGAGAACCCCCAGAGCGTGTACCCCCTGCGGCAGCACGACTAGTACCTGTAGGAGGTGGACCCGCACCCCCAGTCGGGGTGCCTCCAGTGGCACCAGCACCAGCCTCAGACTCTCCAGCTCCAGAAACACCACCAGCTCCAGCACCACCACCAGCTCCAGCACCCTCGGAACGGGCAGCCGCGGCAGGTGCACGCTCAGCGCCAACGCCAACACCCCCAGAACGGGCGGCTCCTGTAGGTGCACGAACAGCTCCAACGCCAGCACCCCCAGAGCGAGCACCGCCAGAGCCCTCACCCCGAGCACCAACACCCTCAGAGTCCGCAGTGGCCGGTAAAGGAAGCGCTGACGGCTGCTGCGGAGGCTGTGAGGACGACTGTGGGGAAGGAGGAGAGACCTGGGGGGGTACCGAGGGGGGGGGAGTAGCGTGGGACACACCAGACGGAGCAGGACCAGGGGGGGTACCGAAGGAGCAGGGGCGGGAGGAGGAGGAGCTGGAGCCAGGAAGAGGGGAGGGGGGGGAACCGGGAGACCTCGACAGGGGTACCGGACGTAGTAGGGGACAGACTCGTCGAAACGGACGTCACGAGAGTCAAAGAACCGGTGGGAGGGAGGGTGGTAAAAGGTGAAGTCAGAGGAGTCCTCTGGGAAACCAAGGAAGACACAGGGGACGGCACGAGGCGAGATCTTGTCCGCAGAGGTGTCGCGGACAAGAGCCAAGGTGCCCCAGACACGAAACCTCGACGCAACACCAGGGGACCCTGTCCAAAGACTGGTCGGTGAAGCCTCTGGCCGAGAGACGCGAGGCCAGAGGTTCAACTGGTGAGCGGCGTACCGAGCCGCGTAGGGCCACAGAAAATGGGGCGCGCGGGCGTGGATCATGGAGGTGCGGGCAATCTCCATGACCAGGCCTAAGCGGCGCTCAGCAACCCCATTCTGCAGTGGAGAGTCTGGAAGAGTCCAGGACTGGGTGATGCCCTGCTCAGCACAGAATCTGGCGAGAACGCCGGAGCGAAACTCACCCCCACGGTCGGAGTGGAGACAACTGACACGACGACGGCGAGTACTCTCGGTGGCGAGCAGCCACCGGATCAGCGTAGAAGTCACCTCAGACTTCTTCGCCAAAGGGAACACGGTGGTGTACCGAGAGTAATCGTCAACGACCACCAGAAAGAAACTCTCCCGCTCAGGGCCAAGACGAGGAGCGGGGCCCCAGACGTCTAAGTGGAGTGTCTCGAAGGGCTCGACGGCCGGACGGAGGGTGGAGGAGTGAGGGGTGGCACGGAGCCGACCCTGGGCACAAGGACCGCACGGAGGAGCTGGGGACGGCGGGAGCGGTGGGAGGACTAGGGGGAGGCCTAAGACAAGACGCTGACTGGACATAGCGCGGAGACGAGGGAGGGACGGGTGACCAAGGCGGTGGTGCCAGAGAAGGGAGGTGTGGGCGAGCGACCGACACGAGCACGACGCAGCAACTAGACCGGACACAGCAACCTGACTGGACCCGGCTACCTGGTGGGACGGAGGAACCTGACGGGGGTCGGTGTGGAGGGTGTACAGACCAGAGCCCGGCTCCTGGCGAAAGGTGGCCAAGGGGGCGTACGTGTCACCGTCCACACAGACTGCAGTGTCACCAGAAGGCTCAACCCAGACCCCGACGTGCTGTCTCGCCAGGGAGCCCACACCAACCAGGATCCTAGAGAACGTAGGAACGTGGAGGCCAGTCAGGGAACCGGAAGGGGCAGCTGGGCACGGGAGTGTAGTGGCGTGAGTCGCAATGACCGGTCCCGAAGTGGGATCGGCCAGGGCGACAGAGACCGGTGCCGGTAGTGGAGTGAGAGTCGTGCGGTCGCGGAAGAAGCAGTGCGACGCTCCTGAGTCCATCATGAAGGAGAGAGACGCTCCCGCCGGGGGAGGACCTGTACTAGTAGCTAAACAAGATCCTACACTAGCAACAGGCAGAGAACCTAAGCTAGGGACAGGCAAGTAAACGGATCCAGGAGCACTATAGTCAACATCAGCATACATGGCATAAGACCTAGCATCATCCATAGTCATATCAAAAACAGCAATGCCACGAGCAAGAAGCGTCCCCCAGCGTGGCGGCGGGGGAGCAGAGGGGCCGTGGTGCAAACGGTAGAGGTCGTCGAGACGACTGAAGCAGCGTGCAGCAGAGTGGTCGGGGCGGCCACAGTACGAGTCCCGTCGAGGACCCGTAAGGATCCAGTACTCACAGGGACCAACGTCGCGGCCGGCCGAGCGAGGTCCCCGACTGGAGGGGGGGGCACTGCGCCCAGTGCTCGGGGGACCCACAGACCTCCACTGCTGCTGAGGGCCCCACTGCTGCGGAGGCCCCCACTGCTGAGGCTGCTGCTGCGGTGGGCGCTGCTGCTGGCCCTGTCGCTGCTGCTGCGGTCCCTGCTGCTGCTGCTGTCCAAGCTGTGGCAGCTGCTGAGAAGTCGGCTGCTGCTGCTGCTGGAACCCCTCACCACCAGTGAAAACTCCACCGTCGAGAGGAGGGCCGTCAGGGCCCGAGCCACCCCCACTACCACTCCCACCACCCGCCCCACCGCCGCCACCACTACCCACACCACCCCCAGTACCCCCGCCCTTCCCTCCCTTCTTGCTAGCCTTGCCACGTTTCTGTCCGCCAGAGACAGAAACAGCCGCCGTCTCCTCAGAGGCAGAAGACGCGGGGATGGCAAGGGAGGCAGTGAAGGTGGGAAGCTGTGGTACCGCACACCCCTCAAAAAGACGAGGAGGAGGTGCTGAGGAGGCAGAGGCAACTGCGAGGAGGTTACTCTCGATCTTCGAGAGAGCGGTCTCAAGAAGATCGATGGTAAGCTCAGTGGGATGCTTCAGAAGAAGCGCGTCGCGGGCTGTGGCTAGGCGGTCAGGGAGGCGAGTGACTAGCCAGTGAATGGTGAGCCACATAGGGGGCGGGGCAAGGGCAAGCTGGTCCTCAGTGCAAGCAGCACGAAAGCGAGTGTCAAGGGAGCGCAGGTGGGCAGTGAGGTCAGAGACAGTCTCAAAGGAGGCGAGGTCAGGGTAGATAAAGGGGACGAGGAGGCGACTGAGTGAGGCAGAGGAGGGAGTGGAGTAGCGAGCAACAATAGCCTTATACAGATCTGCAGCGGACTCGACCTGAGTGAAGTGGACTGCCTCGGTCGGTGGGAGAAGGTCGGTCAGGGCGAGGCAGGCAGCGGCGTCACGAGACTCCCACACGTCGCGAGCAAGAAACTGGCGCTGGTACTCGGCCTCCTGCTCAGGAGTAGGCGACGGGGTGGTGGGCAGCGGCCTAGGCTGAGGAGGGGCGGTCTGAGTACCGGATGCGTGTGCGAACAGGTGCACGCCATCCTGCCGCTGGCTCTTAAGGTGGCGCTGCGCCTGCGTAAGCCACGTACTAAAATCAATCGGTCTCCCCTCAGGGTCAAATCGAAGTACTCGAGTGGTCGCCATAAGGGGCGAAAAACGAGAGAGCGCGGCTACCAGCCGCAGGAGGGTGAGACAGTCAGTGGCACGTGGGCAGGCGCGCAGGCAAGGAGGCGAGGAGGCAGTGTAAGAGGCGCACAGGGGGGCAGCACGGCGCGCTGGCCGGTGGGCGGCGCGGCGCGCTGGCCGGCGGGCGACGCGGCGCGCTGGCTGGCGGGCGGCGCGGCGACGCGGTGCGCTGGCGGACGGGCGGGGCGGCGACGCAGCGCTGGCGGTGCGCTGGCGTGGTGCGCTGGCGTGGCGTGCTGGCGTGGCGCGCTGGCGTGGCGCGCTGGCGTGGCGCGCTGGCGTGCGCGCTGGCGTGGCGCGCTGGCGTGCATGCTGGCGTGCGCGCTGGCGTGGCGCGCTGGCGTGCGCGCTGGCGTGGCGCGCTGGCGTGCGCGCTGGCGTGGCGCGCTGGCGTGCGCGCTGGCGTGCGCGCTGGCTAAGGCGCTAGCGGGCCAGCTGGCTAAGGCGCTGGCGGGCCTGCTGGGGAGGGGGGGGGAGAGCCTAGAGCGCTGGCTAGGGCATTGTCTAGGGCGGTAGCTAGGTCGTGGGCGAGGGCGCTGGCTAGGGACGGCATAGGACTAGGAACGGAGGTGACTAAGGCCTAGGAACAACGAACCTACTGCTGATACCATCTTAGTAACTGAGAACAGCGGAATGAATTGCATTGATTGAGTTGGGGTACAAGTACCTAACCCTATCTGTTTGTACCCCATATAGTATGACCCACTAAGGGCTATAACAGTTGACAAATTATTGTAGGGCTGGAATTATTGGAGTCTAGAGGTCTGGGGGTAGAACTATTGGTACTCCTTTATTGGAGTTGCCATTATTGGTGGTACAATTATTGGTGTGGATGGATGGGTATGGCCAGGGTAACTGATAGCATAAATTCCCTGCTGTGTGGTTTCATAATCAATCAGTTCCAGTGTTCTCATTCTGCTTTCAACCGTTCAGTGCAAGCCTTCCAGCCTTGCTCTTTCTACAAACTAGCTTCCGCAACGCCGTCATCATGTCTTTCTAGCATGTTATCAGAGCTACTCTAGGGGGCATGCTGCCGAAATTTGGTTAGAACTCAATCATAATCTACATTGGACAGGTAGATTAGCAAATCTGCAAAGCAAGTGGCAACATCTAGTGTGAAGACATGGCGCGGTTCGACTAGGAAGTTGATGCCGGATACGAGGCATTTGAAGAAGCGATCTTGGCTCAACATGAGCACCTGGAAAGCATGATTGCAAGGGCACCACCGACACTCCAAGCGTCATTAAGAGCAAGATTCAACATGCCAGCCCAAGTTCGAGATTCAAACAACCCATCAATCCGTGGACAGTCACATGCAAGCACTCCGCGTACTAACCAAACCCACACGTCAAATATGGATGCAGGAATTGAAGGTGAAGGTAAAGGAAGCATATCCCAAGGAGGAGAGTCATCCCAAGGGAGGGATGCATCCTTCCAAGGAGAGAAGAGCTCCCACCCCGAACCTCAATCAACCGTGCAAAGGGAAACAACGGGGAGGGATGATGAGTACGGAAGTGGAAGGGATGTGAGGGAACATGGTGATGGGATCGGCGTGGGAAGAAGCATGAGAGGGCAGATTGGTGAAGGGAGTGGTAGAGGCAGTCATGTGGGCATGGAAGGTGTGGGATTTGAATCCTACACTATTGGTGCTCCCCCACTACGACGACTTGCCACTAACTCTCATCCCATTGGAGTTCCCATCATGAGAAGATCTCACCTTTATGGCACCGTTGTACCTCCTCGCGCGCCACGGTCTCAACCGGAAGCTGTACCTGCATGAAGCATTGGGCGCATGGGGCATGGGATGCAATCAAGTGGAGTCATGCGACGTGACCAAGTGGAGGTAGTGGAACGTGAAGGCACACAACGCACTGTGCAACTACCTCGACCATCTACCGTGCCTACGCTCTTCGACTCGTCTCCTCGCGAGTACACCGAAGAAGACAAAGACAGGCTGTCACGCATGATGGTGGGAGCAGCGGTGGACAAAGCGTTCACAACAACCCCGTTCGACGGGACTAACTTTCGAGAGTGGGCTCTTCGGTTTCGCATGAACGCGCGCGTGACAAATCTCTGGGAGTTTTTCGTGACATTACAATACCCAGTTACAATGGCGAATGGAGAAATACGAGATGCAATGGAACGGCTGGAAGCTCTACAAATGGATTACTCACAACGTGCTACGCTGGCCTTTTGGGTGCTTTTACATAGTGTGAGCGCAACAATTCAGCTGCAACTAGATGTGTTCCAAGAGTCATACAGTCCGGCATTTGAAGCATGGGCGTACCTGATGGATACTTACCAGGCGAAGGATTCGGTTGCTAAGGCGTCTCTCCAGAGGCAATTGGACAACCTGAAAATGGGGAGCCAAGAGAGGGTGGAGGAATACATCAACCGAGCAACTGCGATTCGGGACAAGCTGGCAATGGCAGGAAAAATGGTGGACGAAGATTCATTCACCTTAAATCTGATTACTGGGCTGCCGCCGCATTGGGAGGAGCTAAGGCATTCAGCAATGCTACACGACATCTCGGACAGCTACACACTACAGCGAATGATGATTCAAGAACAACGCTACCTAGACCTCATTAGCAAGACCAACCGTGACAAACGTCCTCCTCGCATGGCTGATCAGGCACGTGGAGATACTTCACCAGCAAAGGAGAGAACCGAGGGCAACCAGAATACGGCAAGGTCAACAGGAGGACAGCATCCGACGGGTGGAGAAAAATTCAAAGGCAACGAAGGAAAGGGGGGGCGGTCAAACCTCGTGTGTTGGTACTGCAAGGAGTCTGGCCACCCGTTCTACAAGTGTCCTAAGGCACCTCCGGGTTGGTCACCACCAGGTTGGGAACCACAAAGCAGAGGGAGGACAAATCAGCGCACCTGGAGTAGCCGATCTTCCTCGCCTCGGAGGAGTGAAAGCCCGAAACGTGACAGCCAAGCATCAAAACAGCAAGGAGCAGCTGGGGGAGACAACAAGCGAACCGTTACATGTGTGGCAACGGTTCGATCGTCACAAGCAACGTTACCATCCGCCGGAGGGTCGATGTGGTTGCTGGACAGCGGATGCAACCAACATATGACTGCAGAGAGGGAGTGGTTTGAGGGACTAGAGGAGTTGACCAAACCTGTTTATGTGGAGCTTGCTGATGGGAGCCATCTATTGAGCTCGATGGCAGGAACAATCCGAGCAATGGGACCTGATGGAACAACAGTACGCTTCACCGACGTGCTCTATGTCCCCGGCTTGAAGTCCAACCTGCTCTCCTATTGCCAACTGCACAAGAAGGGAGCTCGGATTCGCACTCGAGATGACGGACGCATCGTGATTACTATGGCAGCTGAAGATGAGCATGTGGTCATTGGGGTTGGGATGATCCTGCATGGTGTGCTCATGGTGCAATATGAGCCTACACTCGCATCTGCCCATGGATCTGATCATTACCGTGAGGATGGCGCATCGCATGATCATGGTCATAATGCGGTGAATCCACTTTCTGCTCATGCTTCCATCACTTATCGCATGGCCCACAAGCGCTTGGGTCAACCATCATATACATCAATTGATGCAACATTTCGGAATGGGGATGTTGAAGGACTGTCCATATCAGACAAGGTCAACCCCCTCAAACCCCCATGTGACTCATGCCTTCGAGGGAAAATGAGCAAGGCCCCATTTCCCACAGGTGAAGACAAGCGGATTATTTGACCTTTGGAGCTTGTGCATAGCGACATCATGGACTTGGGTGACGCTCACCCCTCACTTCGCTATGTGCTGACGCTCAAGGACGACTACACCAACTACCTGTGGGTGGCGCCGTTGGCTCGCCGTTCCGACATGGCAGCTGTCTTTTCGACCTGGCACCGCGAGATGAAGACCAAGCTGCCCACGAAGCCTCTGGCTGCCTTGCGCATGGACAACGGAGGAGAGTACACAGCCAATGCATTCACGGATTACCTAAGTTCTCAAGTCATCAATCACCAAACGTCTTTACCACACACGCCGCAGCAGAATGGAGTCGCCGAGCGGGTTAACCGCACGCTCATGGACCGCGTGCGTGCAATGACTACCGGAGCCAGCCTTTCATCTAAGTTCTGACCTTATGCGCTGGAGTATGCTGCTTGGTTACACAACCGCATCAGCTGCAGTAGCAACCCCTCCGCACACTCATCGTACTTAATGATGATGGGGAAGGCTGCGAATGTCTCCATGGTAAGGACCTTCGGATGCCTCTGCTACTATCTCCCTCCCCAAGGCAGCTTCGGGAAGTTTGAGCAACGAGGACGGGCAGGCATGTTTCTCGGCCTCTCTAACTCACGAAAGGCATGGATCGTGCAGGACTTGGCAAGCGACGTTGACACGGACACACGCTCAGCTCGTTTCTTTGACGACCTTATGCTCCCGGACGCCGAGTCTCTGCTCGAACGCCAACGGTACATGGATGAAGTCTCACCTCATATCTCGGAGTGGACTTCAGGGGGGAGACGGCGTTGGGTCAGCATTTGACTCTTTTCCCGCATCCCACACTTCCTCCCCATCATCTTCTGACGCCGCCACAGCAGAACAACATGGAACTAAGGCAAATGACACAGCTCAAGAAGACTCACCAGCAGCTAGTGAAGCCGATATAGGAGAAGAGACAACGACAAGTGACTTACCAGCGGCAGGCATCTCTGTTTGTGAAGGTGCTGACAACAACGAAACGGAAAATGAAGCAAGTCATCTTTATGACTTTGCCTACCCACCTGATGGGATCCCGCTGGCTGCTCCTGACGTGCCGCCACGGCGGGTTCACTTCAACCCGACGGTAACAGTGCTTGGAGAAGGACAAGGGACGGACAACATGACAGGCCTGGACGTACTGTTTGGGAGGCGGCAGGCAGGACAAACAGTCACACGGTTTCCCAACTTGCAGCAGCAGAACGTACTGGGATGTGCAGCTACCGGCGTCCCCATGGTGGAGCTGACATACAAAGAGCCAAAAACACTTCAAGAAATGACCAAGGACCCGTACACACTTCTTTGGCAAGCCGCTGTGGATGCAGAATTGGCCAAGTTCGACGAGCTGGACGCATACGAAGTGGTGGACAGATCGAACGTACCCAAGGGAGCGCCAGTGTTGACGGAAGGAGTCGTTTTAAGGGTGAAACGTGATGAGCACGGACAACCCAACCGGTTCAAAGCGCGCTGGGTGGTCAAGGGATGCGGACAGACATGGGGAACATACGATGGGACGTATGCATCGGTCAGCCAAGGACCTACCTCTCGCATATTCGTTGCTGGTGCTTCTGCTACGAAGCGGAAGATGGTGCAGCTGGACATCTCCAATGCACTCCTGTACGCTCCAATCGACTGGGACATATACGTGAGGCCACCAGAACCAAGGCGGGACGGAGACAAAGTCTGAAAACTTAAGAGAAGTGTATATGGGCTGAAACAAGCACCACGTTTGTGGCATCAGCACTTACGGGGAGTCTTGCTGGAGCTGAACATGGTGCAATCCGAATCTGACCCATCCTTATTTATCTTGGAAAGAGAAGGAAAGGACACGGTGTGGCTACTCACCTACGTTGACGACATCCTCATCCAGTCTCACGACGACGAAGGCATTGAAGCTGTGATTCATCACTTGAAGCACAACTTTACCTTGACCATCAGCAAGACCATGACGCAATTTTTGGGGCTCAACGTCGCTGCTGACAAGGACTCGATCTCGCTCGGACTCACAAAGTACATCTCACAGGCTTTGGCGACCTTCGGGATGGAGGGCAGCCGTTCCGGAGTTCGGACACCGATCACCAAGGAACCTGGACCACAAGGAGAACCACCGGACGAAATTGATGGTCAACTGGTGCTAAAACAAGTTGGGACATTGCTGTACATCTCCACAGCGGGGAGGCCGGACATAACCTATGCAGCGCATGTGCTGGCCAGCCAAGCAAGCAAACCAACAGCAACAACAGTACTTGGAATTCACAGGGTGTTCAACTACTTACAGAACATTGCAGACATGGGGCTAGTCTATGGCGGAGGGGACTTGGTGCTCCGCGGATACACAGATTCGGATTATGCGAACGAAGCAGGGCGTCACTCCGTTGGAGGCTACGTGTTTACCTTGGGAGGAGCTGCTGTCAGTTGGAGGACTAAATGTCAAACGGTCATTGCAACATCAACAGCTGAAGCAGAATACATTGCATTGTTTGAAGGGGCAAGGGAAGCTACATACCTTCGCCGCTTGTGTGAAGACCTCGGTTTTCGACAGCAAGAACCTACCGTCATCTTTGTGGATAACCAAAGCGCAATTGCACTTGCAACCGGGGAGCAGATGAGTCAACACATCAAGCACATGGACGTACGTTACCATTGGACGAGGAAGGCCGTTCGTGATGGAGTTGTGCGGCCGGAATACTGCCCAACAGCTCAGCAAGCTGTGGATTATCTCACCAAGCCCCTCACAGCACAGCAACATCTCACCTGCAGCCTCTTGTGCGGTCTCCAACCACTTCCACCTGGCGCACCGTTGGCACCCAATACTCAGATTGAAGTTGCTGGAGCTGCACTCTCACGTCCAGGCTTCCCAAGAGGTGCTGGACAACACGGCATCACGTAACTCCACACATCTCACTCATGTGTTTGGTCATGTGTGCGTACTCACGCATGTGCATGCCTACAAACACACGAGTGAGAGGGGGAGTGGGGTGTGGAGTATCTTGGGGTGCAACCAATAGGGCTTTGATCTTACAACCATCTTTCATGTTTTGCTATCACAAGCGGCATCACATATGCATCACGAGAAGACCTACTTCAATCAGTGACAAGAGCAGCCATCAAATTCTGCTGGACAGTCGCTGCTGATCACAATCACTCGTCAATTGCAGCGGCCGTTCCTGAAGACTTCATATGCCTGCTGGTTTCAGGGGGAGAAGAAACAAGTCAGCATGAGGAAACATGAGGCAAGCAGACAGAGGGAATCACAAGAGGAAGCCGACAAAGTCCTACTAAATAGAAAAGCATGATTCCACTGTGAGGCAAGGGGAGACAACTGGAGACAGGCACTGCTGGCGCTGCTCACCAAGGTGACGCAGGTGCTGCTAATATCACTGCCACTCGCTGCTGGTGCTGCACCGGGTGCAAGCGGCCAGCGCTTCAGGGGGAGCTGCTGCAGGCACAGTGCCGCAGGCCGTCAGGTGCTGCAGCACGTCCAGGGGAGCTGCTGCAGGCGACTAGGTGATGCTGTTGCCACCATTCAGGAGCAGAAGCACCCGCCAGGAGCAGAAGCAGCCGTCAGGAGCAGAAGCAGCTGCAGGGAGCAAAAACAGCCGCCAGGTGCAGGAGCAGCCGCCAGGTGCTTGTGTACCAGTTGCAGCTGCTTCCGTACGCCACCTGGTATAGAGGGAACAACACAGGGTCAAGGGGGGTAGCAGAAGGTAACATCACAGGGTAAGAGTTAACATGGGTGAAACACTCAGGTTCGACTAAGCATTATCATCTTGGCAGGAAGGAGAAGACAGGTGAAGACATGGAGCAGAGTGGAGCATGGGGGGCATTACTCACATACTGGAGCCGCTGCCGCCATGTCGCTGCAGGCCGTCGGGCTCTGCTGCTGTCGACCTTAGCCTCAGGCAGCGGGTGCACGCTGGCGCTGTCATCAGCTGCTGCCGCCGTCGTCATCAGCTGCTGTTGCCGCCCGCCACGAGGAGCTGCAGCCACGCGCCACGAGGAGCTGGAGGCGTCATGTAAGTAGCAGAAGCAGCCTCGCGCCAGATCGACCGCAGTAGAAGGGGAAGGTGGCACCGTGTGATGCAGCGGAGCGCGTGCGGCTGTAGCCACCCGCCAAGCACCAAGTGTTGCCGTGCGGGTGTTGCACACTCGTGCGGTGTCATCATACGTACGACGCCGCAGGAGCGCAGGTCGCCCGAACGCTGCTGATGTCGAGCGCCAGATGTGACATTGCAAGCGCTGGTGACAACGCGCTATGGTGACTCGGCTCGCGCATCAGCCTGTGATGGTGCTGCAGTCCGAAACCAGGCACAGCTGCTGGTCGACACAGACGCTGACGCAGCCGTGGGTCTGCTGCTGCAGGGTCGCACGCAGCTGCTGGAGCATCGCGCACTATGCAGCAGCACAACGCACACCAGAAAATTGTCGAGACTACAGCAGCAGTCGCGCGACAGCAAGGGAAGTCGGGTCAGCGCTGAAAGGCGGGATAACGCAGCGCGTCATAGGTCACATGACCGGAAAGAAGCCATGCGCCATGAAGATTTCGCTAGCAGCAGCTATCCTAAGACCAAGGGAGGCAATCCGCCCTGCTGCTGGGAATCGCGCTGACCTAAACTGTCATTTCACCGTGGAAATTGCAGCTTGAGCAGCAGCCATCGCTCTGGAGGTCCTGCATGAAACGAAAGGCTGGGAATCGAGAATGACGAGACAGCCAGACCCCTGCTGGAGAAGGGTGTAGGAGAAAGGGAGTTGTCAAAAGCGACAAACTGAAACAAGAGCTTGACAGGGAAGCGTACAGTGCAAGGGAGTTTGGGAACAGGGTCGCGAGAATTGTGAGGGAAGGGAGGAACAAGGCGCAGCAGTAGAACACCTGAGGCAGAACGTTCTACAACCCGACAACGTAACCCAACTGTCAACGAGTTTCACACGTCAAGATTCGACCGCAATGGAAAGATTCCCACGTAAAGCTCCAACGGCGAGTTTCACCGCAATCATCGCCGCGACAACAATCGAGTCCCGAAATCCACGCGTAACCCAATCCATTCCGCAATCACCGGCGTTCCCAACTATTCCCCAAAACAAACCTCGGTAAAATCTACAGCAAGGGGGAGTGTTGAAGAAATACATAACATAAAGAAATAGGTACTTTGTGCTGTTAGATTTTACTGTAGTCCTCTTTATAAGACTTCAGGGCCTACAATAATTGTACAATTATTGTAGGGCTGGAATTATTGGAGTCTAGAGGTCTGGGGGTAGAACTATTGGTACTCCTTTATTGGAGTTGCCATTATTGGTGGTACAATTATTGGTGTGGATGGATGGGTATGGCCAGGGTAACTGGTAGCATAAATTCCCTGCTGTGTGGTTTCATAATCAATCAGTTCCAGTGTTCTCATTCTGCTTTCAACCGTTCAGTGCAAGCCTTCCAGCCTTGCTCTTTCTACAAACTAGCTTCCGCAACGCCGGCATCATGCCTTTCTAGCATAAAGAACCAGAAGTTCAATTACCCCAGAATTTCAAAGCTGCACATATAGCTCAAAGCTTATTGTTATCACACCACAACCACATATGGTTTTCCAAGCGCCTAGTAGTACGCACTACATGCTTTGTAAACGGAACTGCGGGTAGATCCTAAAAACAATTCGGGGCATAGGATTTTCCCGAATACATCATTGTAATCTGCCTGCCACTAAATATACTCGGACGCACATCACTTGACTCTACCGTATTTAAAATACACCACAACAGATGCCCTATTAAACTCACTCCACTCTATCACCCGTGACTCAGAACCACGCCCGCACGAAGCAACTCTCACCGAGCCCTTTCAACAACCTTGTTTGCTTCCAGCTTCAACTCATGCAGCTTCGGGAAGGTTCGCATCAGCCCTCCAATGCAATCTGCAGTGATCGCATCACACTCAAGCATGGTCAGATGTGTGAGCATCTCCAATCTGCTTCTTGCAACCACATGGTCTGAAAATTCCTCACTGTGTTACACAACTTGAGCCACAAGCACGGGGCAAGCATGCAGCAGCAGCACCAGCTGCTCCTCCTTCAGCCTGAAGCACGACACCAGTGTGAGGCGCTTCAGTCGCCCAAAAGCAGCAGCGGGTGCAACGGGTTCAAAGGACTGTGGCTTAGTTCTTGGGCTTGACATGGCAGCGGGAGAGAAACAAAAAGTGGGGCAGGAAAAGGAGGAAGGAAAAAAGGGAAGGTATGCAGGAGCGGAAGAGAGGCACATGAGAGGCGATTCAGCGGTAAGGGATAGAGGACTACCTGGCTGCCCTACCTGGCTGCCAAGTAGGGTTAGCCGGCGGCCTACTGCCATTTCTTGCTCTAGGGGGTGGACTCCATATGTCATTTCTCTATTCCAACTTCGCTTTCCTCTTTCTTTTTGCCTCCCTGTCAACTCTCCGGCGCTCCTCCCCTTTCGTCCTAGGTTCTCTCGTCCCATCGTAGTAGCGTAGCGTTCCAAGATCGTGGTGTTAGCATGCGACCGATACGAAAGAACTGATTGTGGCCGTCTTCCCCTTCGAGGTATCTGTGGGCCGCGTTAAGAACAACCCGACGTTTGACATGAAGGACTATGACGTCCCTGCGATGGCAAGGCGGAGTTCACCGAATGTTGCCTCGACTTCGGCCTCGCGTGAGCGTGCATCTAATTCACCGCATGGCTGTGTGGTTAATTTAATGGGGTGTTGCGTGCTTACATCGGCAACGTTTCTAGGTTGGCATCGAGCTCGTGGGCTTTTAGCATGGTTGACACTGTACGTCTGAGTAGCACTTGGTTGTCTTCTTATCTTGTAGTCGCTCGTCGTAGACGGACCGTACGGTGGTGTCGTTGGTGTGTTGCCGGCGACGCTGCCGTCGTGCTATCCGGCGTCCATGTCGGATTGTTATGCTATCAGCAGTATACCTTGGTGCCCAGCATAGAGCTTAGCTCATCGCGCAAGTGATTCGCTCCCGCCCTTTTGCCTCTGTTGGTCCCAGGTACGAGTTGGATCGCCTCGGATCCGCTGACGCGAAGGTGGTGATGGTTGTCGTTGGGCGAACTAACTGATTTTCGGCACGGCCTTTGACTACGAAGTCGTGGCGATTCCTTTGTACAACATGTGAGTGTGCTGTGACCGGGAGGATTGATCGCCGCCGACCGCGTTGCTTTTGTTCCCAGGAAAAATCCTGATTGTCTTCGTCCTGTATCTTGCATGCAGGAGTGGACCTCTTCCCGGCACGCATTGCAGCGTCCTTTTTGTTTTCCACCTGGGCGACCTTCTTTTGCCTGACGAGGAGGAGATTGGGACCTTCTACAGCCACCTCGTCCCCAAAACCTCCTATCGACTGCACGAGGCAGAGGCGGCCAAGGTGTTGAGGTGGAATTACGTTGCCGACTAGTCGCATTCAGCTCTAACGGTGATTCTGCCGCCGTATCTTTGACCGTTTCAGTTTTTTGCGCAGTTTTTTCAACGAAGCCGCCAAGGCAGAGTTGAACCGTCCGGGAAGGGAGTAGAAGGCTCAACCTCCTTCTGACGACGTCCTCTCTGCACGTCTGAGGAATCTTGCCTCCTCCATCCATTATGTGAGTTTCAGACGACGATTTCGCGTTATCGTTTGGGTTATTGTCAGTGATTCACGATTTTGGACCGCCTTGTGCTTCGTCGGTGATGCAGAAATTGTCGGACATCCTCACGAAAGAGGCCATCGGCACAGGGCTACTGTCGGTCTGCGCGTTCACGTAGTCGTTGGACCATCTGGCCGACTTGCATTGCAGCTATGATCCCCTGATAATTGAAAACCCGAAACACGGCAGCATGAAGGCGCTCCGACTGGCATTGGTGCACTGCGTATAGACAGCCGCACTAAACAAACGAGTGGCGTCGACCGTAGGTCGTGATGTCGGAACCGGCATCGCACTGGGTGAGGAGGCCGAGGAGGCTCTGGCGGGGTCGCACTCGGGCGTGCACGGACCCACCGATGATAGCAAGGAGGAACATGAGGAGGAGGGCAGGGAGTAGGATGGTAGCACGAAGGAGGATGACCACGTCTGGCATGAGGACGACGATGTGGTGGTCACCGGTGAAGCGGAGGCTAGTCTACAGCTCGCAGGCGAGAATGTTGCGGACAAGCGGGGCGAGCGGATCCAAGTCAGGCAAGAAGGGCGGGGAAGTGGTGGTTCAACTATAACTAGGATGGCGTCCAAGGCGGTCATGAGTCGGCTGAAGGCGGTAGAGGGAGGGAACAAGATATTGACAGAAGGCGGTTGCAGAGAAGATGCTGAACGACCAGCGGGCCCGGATGGACATGCTATTCTCCGTGGTGAATATGGCTATCGGCAAGCTCTCGTCGGTCACCGAGCGCGTGTCCTCTCTCGAGATGTCGGCGGGGTCGAGTGTCGCAGGGGTGGTGGATTCAATGAAGGCGGTCGTGCAGGAGGCGACGCCCAGTCAGACTGCCATCATAGAATACATGAACGAGAAGTGGCTACCCATCGTGCATGCCTTGCAGGTAGTGGTGGGTGCTCTGAATAATACGCTAAAGAGGGACGACGACTTTTTGTTGCGAGGTCTGGAAGATGCTACGGCCGACAAGACCAAAATTGCCGTGTCGGCTGAGGTGAAGGCCGTCCTTGAGAGCGCGGTGCAGGGGATTGCCGCCGCCGTCGCCTCCCTCCACCCCCCTCCTCCACGTGTACCGATGCGATTTGTGCTAAAATCGTCCAAGAGCTTCGGGAAGACGAGGTGAAGGCGATCACATCCGCGACCCAACAGGGCTTTGGTGCCACTGGGTTTGAGCTCCTCCCAAAAGTTCTCGCGTTGGTTATGCACGGAGGTCGCTAAACCGCCGAGGAGCAAGAGCCGCTGCCAGGCTCACTGATGACAAGACACAGACGAGCAAGCAGGCCAGCAGCGGTAAGCGAAGCAGAGGACCCAGGGCGAAACGCAATGTTGGCGTGGAAGCTGCGGCCGCTACGTCGGTTCGACGTCCCGACGTTGATGACATGCTAAAAGTGGCAGGGGCGCAAGCGCGACCGCTCGGGAGGGCGAGACAAGGTGTTGCAGAGGCGATCGACCAAATGGGGTCGATGGCCCTGCTCTCTGACGATGACGCGCCCGTCACCCTTCACGCTGGGATGCATTCCGTTAATCCAGCGAAAGGTACCCATTCTATCAGGATCTAGGATCGAGCTCAGAAAAGAGGGTTTGCATTGAATGATCTGTCAGAATGTTATTCTCTAGCCTGTAGTGGGGTGCTCTATAGCGAGTACAACCCATCTAGGGTTTGCTATATGTATCCTCATTCCTGCTAGTGAACTCCCTCTTTGCCTAAACTCTCTCTTGCCTAGCTAGGGTTTTCCTAGCTATGGCTCCTAATTCTATCGCTTATCTTAACATGGTCTCAGAGCGGTTACGCTCATGGCCTGTGGGCCCCACTCGATGCTTCCGCTGCTTTCCTATCCGTCGCGCGCCAAGGGGCGCGCGACGCCTTATTTTTTTCTTCCCGCCGCGCGCTCGGGGCGCGCGGCGGTTTTCTGCCCGCCGTGCGCACGGAGCGCGCGGCGGTTTCCTGCCCGCCGTGCGCCCCGGGGCGCGCGGCGGTTTCCCCCCGTCGGTTCCCTCCCGTCGCCTGCTGCAGCTCGCTCGTCGCCTGCAGCAGACCCCCCCGTCGCCCCCGCTGCCCCGTCGCGGCGCCCTGGGAAGCGCGCGCGACGCCTGCTGCCCCGTCGCGGCGCCCTGGGGAGCCGCGCGCGGCCCCCCCCGCTCGTCGCGGAGCCTTGGGGGGCCATGCGTGGCCCCGCTGCCTCGTCGCGGCGCCCTGGGGAGCCGCGCGCGACCCCGCAGCCACGTCGCGGCGCCCTGGGGAGCCGCGCGCGACCCCCCGCTGCCCCGTCGCAGCGCCCTGGAAACCGCGCGCGCCCCACCCGCTGCCCCGTCGCGTTGCCCTGGGGAGCCGCGCGCCCTCCCCCGAATCGCCCCCGAATCGCCCCTCCCCCCCTCCCATTCTGCCTCTTTGGGGGGTGGCGAGTGTGGGGGTGGCGCCTATGGGGGTGCTGGCTGTGTGCTCCGTCCCCTGCTCCTCCTCCTCCTCCGTCTCCCGCTGCTGCAGCTGCCGCTGAGGGGGGTGGGTGTGTGGGAGCCGAAGGAGTGGTGCTAGGGGGGTGACGTGGGAGTGGAGCTAGGGTTTGAAGCAGGGGGTGTGTGTAAGGGGGGTGGGACGGTCGGGGGAGGTTGAGCGGAGGCTGCCGTCTTGTCGTCAGCAGCACCTGTAGTCCGGGGCGCTGTTCCGGTAGCCCAGTCGTAGCCAGCTGCGCCAGTCGCCCGTGGGTCCGTTGCTCGTCTGCCGCACTTAGCCGCGGAGCCAGTTACTCCTGTAGTCCGGGGCGCTGTTCCGGTAGCCACTGTGCCAGTTTGACTCCTGTTGCCCGTGTGTCTGCAGCTTCAGTCGTCGCCTCTTATCTCCTCTCCTCCTACAGTCTCGCCTCCTCCTCCTCACTTGCCCTTTGTGAATGACTCTAGATTTACTTACCTTTGTGAACTCCTGCTCTATACCTGCTTGCTCATTGTACTGATTACACCCCACTTTGGCTATGGGGGTGTGTCAGAATGTTATTCTCTAGCCTGTAGTGGGGTGCTCTATAGCGAGTACAACCCATCTAGGGTTTGCTATATGTATCCTCATTCCTGCTAGTGAACTCCCTCTTTGCCTAAACTCTCTCTTGCCTAGCTAGGGTTTTCCTAGCTATGGCTCCTAATTCTATTGCTTATATTAACATGATCCACCTGGGTACAACACGAGGCTATATATAGTCTCGACACAAGTTACGCGAATGTTCTGAGGGTCGCGAAGCGTCCCGAACAGAACCTTCCCAAACTCGGTAGAAAGCAATTCGGTGGGAACCGAAAAGGCTTGAGTTCGGTACACGTAACCTGGTTCGGTGCTAAGACTATAATAACATATAGGAATGCACCTAACCTAGGAATCAAGAATAAACATGCAAGATAAAATAAACCTAAGCTAGTAATAGCATAATGAAGTCGAGGCAAGCTAGCAAAGCCAGCATCAGCCGTCGTACTCTCACACGTCCCCCCCTCAAAGCTGGGTGGCGTGAGATACACCCTGCTTGACAAGATAGTCCTTGAGAGCACGGCGTGCGTTGCCCATATCAGCTTCTGCAACCCAACTATCCTCAGTGGGGTCATATCCCTTCCAATGTATCAGGAACTCGAGGGTCTTGCCGCCGTGGCGCCGATGAGTGAGAACTCGCTTGATCTCGTACTCTGCTTCATCCTGTACGAGTACAGGTGGTGGTGGCGGTAGCTGCCGTCCCTGGAACTGTTGGTTGGGTTCCTCGTAGGGCTTCAGGAGCTGAACATGGAAAGCGTTGTGAAGCTTCCACGTAGTAGGTAAGCGCAAGCGGAAGGTCACTGGTGTCACCTGTGCCTCCACGAGAAAAGGACCACAGAAGCGAGGCCGGAGCTTGGATGGTAGGTGAGACAGGTTCAAGTTGCGCGTGTCAAGAAGCACCTGATCTCCGACTGCTACTGAGTGATCTCGTCGTTGGCGATCGGCATACTGCTTCTGGGAGTTCTGCATCGTGGTGAGATGTCGCTGGTTCTTCTCCCATAGTCATGAGCGGCTTGGATGTGTGCCAGTGTGGTTGGCTGCTGTGGTGTAAGTGGTTCTCGTCCATAGCACAGGAAGAAAAGGGATTTCCCTGTGGCCGCATATGAAGCGTTGATGTAAGCAAACTCAAGTGTCAGTAACTGTATGTCCCAGTGGCTGATGTCGTCTTTGCAAGCTGTGCGCAGTAACTGTTCAACCACCTGATTGAGTCGCTCCATGTGTTCGTCAGTCTGGAGGTGGTATGCTGAAGACATCGCAAGCTTAGTTCCCAACAGTCCCATGAGCTCCTTCCAGAACTTAGGGCATATTCCTATCCTCGTATTAAGAGAACCTCATATCAAGATTGTACTTTTTGCCTGGTAAAACTAGCGAGAGGTTTTGGGTTAAGGGGGATTTTCAGTAGGAGCTTGATATGAGGTTCTCTTGATACGAGGATAGGAATACGCTCTTACTAGTGAATTTTGGGTCTCTGTCTGAGATGAGTGTAGCGGGGATGCCGTGGATGGTGATGATGTGGTCGAAGAAGAGGCGGGCAGTTGCTTCAGCTGTAGCAGTCGCGTTGGTCGGAATGAAGGGACCCATTTTGGAGAACTTGTTGATCACCACGAGTATAGCGTCATGCCCTCGTGAGGTCGAAGGAAGTCCCGTGATGAAGTCTAAGCTAACGAGTTGCCATGGCTTCTCCGATACGGGTAGAGGCTGAAGTAACCCTACTTTTTTCTGCTTGCTACTCTTCATCCACTGGCACGTGTCGCATGAGACAACAAATTGCTGCACGTCTGCTACCATCCGGGGCCAGTAGTAATACTTCGCTATTCCTGCTAACGCCTCATTGCTCCCGAAATGTCCCGCATATGGTACGTCGTGAAACTCCTCCAGTAGGATCTGCCGTAGCGGGGCATAGTTCGGTACCCAAATCTTTCCTGATCCCTTTCTAGCTTACACCTAAGTCTTTCTCCCACTGTAACAGCTTCTGTTTCTCTGCTGTAGCGATCTCTGCATCAACGGAGTACCCATGTCGGAATAGACCCTTGAGCAGAGGGTTCATCCTGTCGAGCTGGATGCCTGCTACATGACCGGGGCGGCTCAACGCGTCAGCTTTGTTGTGGAGCCCGGGTTTGTAGACGATGTCGTAGTGGAAGTGGGTCTCCAAGAAGTCCACCCACCGCACCTGTCGTCGTGAGAGTGTCGGGTGTGACTTCGGTATTTGAGTGTGCAGTGGACAACGTAGACTGTAGTCTTGGCTCCTTCTAGATAACACCTCCACGCCTTGAAGGCTGTGACTATCGCTAAGGCTTCCTTGTCATGGATGGGGTAGTTCAGTTCTGCTCTGTGTAGCTTCTTACTGAGGTAGGCGATGGGCTGCAAACCGCGTCCGTGATCCTGCATCAGTACTGCTCCGACTGCTTGGTCACTAGTGTCTGCTTCCACCATATAGTCCTTGTCTTCACCTGGTAGGATGACTATTGGCGCTGTAGTCTGTGCTGTCTGTAGCTGCTGCATGGCTTGCTGTTGAGGAGTATCCCATTTATTTGTAGAGCATATCCTTTTTCACTAGGTTGGTCAGTGGCGCTGCTATCTTAGCGTACTGCGGCACAAACATATTGTAGTAGGTGGCGAAGCCGAGGAAATGCTGCAACACCTTCTCGTTCTCCGGTACTTTCTACTTGTTAACGGTTTCGATCTTCTGCGGGTCCACATGTACGCCCTCTGCACTCACCTTTTTTAGTGCGAAGTCGCTCTTCGACAAATTCACGTAGAACTTATTTTTCCGCAGGATCTCGAACACCTTCCGCAGATGCTCCACGTGCTCCTTCATGTTCTTGGAGTAGATGAGTATGTCATCCAAGTACACCACCACGCACTCGTCCGGCAGGGGCCGTAGGATATGATTGATTTCCTAGGTTATGTGCATCCCTATATTATATTTTAGTGATAGCACCGAACCTGGTTACGCATAGCGAACTCAAGCCTTTTCGGTTGCCACCGAATTGCTTTCTACCGAGTTCGGGAAGGTTTTGTTCGGAACGCTTCGCGACCCTCAGAACATTCGCGTAACACCTGGGTTACCTGCCTTGTGTCGAGACTATATATAGCCTCGTGTTAGGTTACCGGCCTTGTGTCGAGACTATATATAGCCTCGTGTTGTACCCAGGTGAATCATTGAATTCAAACTCTCTTTTCTAATCTCGATCCTCAATCCTCACACTTGGAATCAGAGCCGTTTGCACGCGAAGTTTTTTCAACCACTAAAACCGAGTCTTCAAAAGACTGCTAGGGCGACGAGTGTTAAACACCGATTTCAGGTACGTAAAACTGGTTCCGTGTTTTTCACTCCCCCTCGTTTTCGGTTTTCGGACGCGCAATGTCAGGTATGGAGGGTCAAGGCGACAATTTCATGCAATAGGTTGCCAACATTCACACTAACCTGGTATATATATTGCACTGCCAGCGTAAGCTGGCAGTTCAATCGAGTCAGCAAGCAGACCGTGGGCAAGAAAATAAATAAACCTTAGTCGGAAGGCATGCCATTTCGGGAGCCTCATCCCTAAAATCTTAGGGTTGAGGCTCTCGAAGGGCATGCCGTAAGCCATGGGGTTTATTTTTTTTGTCCGCGATCAGCTTGCTGACTCACTCGGTAGCGTCGTCTCACGGAAACCAAGCGCTACCGAGCGCTACCGACGCAACCAAGTGAAATATATTGGACGAAATGCGGGAGGCACTTCGACGAATTGAGGGCTCATCGCGAACCAGTCGGCAGCCACCACAGCAGCAGTGAATGCAGCAACGAACGTAGCAGCGACAGCAGCAGCAGCGACACCGACATTTGACGGACCGATGGCACCACCTTCGCCGAACCTCGAAGCAGCTCGCCCGAGGCTCCCCGAAGCGTTCGATCCGAGCACGAAGGGATCGGATGTTCGACGATTCGTGGCGACCCTCGAAATTTATTTCGAGGCCATTGGCTGTTCGACCCCGACACACGACGCAGCACGGATTCGGCTTGCAGCGACACTATTGCGAGGCCCGACACTCGAATGGATCTATTCCAGTGACATGGCCCGCGGGGAGAAAACGTGGGCGCAGTTTCGGGCAGATCTCATCGAAAGATTTGAACCTGTACATTCGGTGTACATGGCGTGGCAGAAGATTCATCAGCACAAACAACTCGGGAGTGTAGCACTGTACATGCAGCAGATGGAACAACTTTTTAATCGCATCACCGACCTTAGCGAAGTCGAAAAAATACAAGCGTACACCGAGGGGTTGAAAATCGAGATTTGTTGACAAATCAACGCCGCAAAAGCACGTGCGGAAATGCTGGGTGGCAATAGTGGAGCACCTCCGACGTAAAAAAACGGGAATCGCAAGTAGCGGCGGATCGACCTGGCGATCGCGCAAAGTTTTGAAAAGCGAAAAAGGGCGATGACGTGGCGACTTCGGAGCGGGCGAAAAAAACAGAAAATTATGGTGCAAATATAAAACCTCACGACCAGTCGGCAATAGGGGAAATCTCGAGGTGAATGGAGGCTCCGCAAAAAAAGACTCTGCTCCGACCGGGAAACTCCAGCCGAATACCCACGAAAGTAAGAATTTGTTAAAGTTATCCTATAAAGATACTTTAACTAAGAATATTACTTCTTCTGGTTTTCAAGCCTTTAGAATTAGAGGCCAAGAAAAGGCCTTAAGAAATTATTTAGGTACCTGAGAAGTTGGGCAAAGTATTACGGAGCGTAGAAAGGGTTGTGCGTTCCGTGGAGTTAATATCCTCTCCCCGCAGCACAGTATTAAGGCTCGCCGTTGCCACACGTGAAGCCTACTCAATTGCAAAGGCTTAGGGGAAAATTCCAAGCTCAAGAAAAGTTGTTCAAGCCTCGGAAAAATCCTCCTAACCCCTAGGTGAAGTTGGAAGTTAAGAGTGCTGAGTCAGGTATAGGAAATAGGGATAATGATTTCTTTGATGTACCCTATGATCGTATTAACGAGACTATCTTTGGCTACTCAGCGCAACAGAAACCACTACTCCTCAAGGTGTTATGCAAAGGGCGACACCTCCTAGCACTGGTGGACAGCAGTGCATCCCACTCGGTGTGTGACCGCGGGACGTTGGAGAAAATTGGAGAGAAGGCGGAGGAGACCCGGTTTTCAGCAACGATGGTGGACGGTACGAAGCTTCCCATCCACGACGAAGCATCAATGCAGCTGCATATAGGTGCATTGAGATGGAAACCGACATTGCCGATCACGAATATCAAGGGGTTAGATTTCATCTTGGGGCAGGATTTCTTGAAGCGGTTCAACCCCGAGATCGACTGGGTCATCAGGAAAGCGTGCATCTACAACAACGGGAAACGAGTGGAGCTGCGAAGCTGGACGGATACAGGGGATGTTCATGAGACGACAATGGCACGGTTCAAATAGACCGTGAACGAGAGCAACACAGGTTACTTAGCACTGGTTATGGCAGCAGCAGAGGAGGAGAAGCTGAGTTCGGGGCTACCTGTAGCAATACGGGAGGTGTTGGAGCGGTATAAGGACATCATGCCAGACGACCGGCCTGTAGGAATACCCACAGTGCGTACCCACGAGCACGAAATCGTAGAAGAACCAGGTTCGAAACCCGTCTCATGTGCACCATACCGACTCAGTCTGACAGAACTTACAGACATGAAGAAACAGATAGAGTATCTACTGGACAGACAACTGATCCGCCCATCCACCTCTCCCTACGGTGCACCAGTTCTCTTCACTCCAAAACCAGACGGCAGTTTACGGATGTGCATCGACTACCGCGCACTAAACAAACAGACAGTCAAAAACAAATATCCCATACCGCGCATAGACGACCTACTGGACCAACTACGTAATGCAACAATACTTTCGAAGCTGGACCTACGGCCATGTTACTGACAGATCAAGATGGCGGACAACTCGATCCACAAAACGGCGTTCCGTACCAAATATGGCTCCTACGAGTACTTAGTGATGTCGTTCGGACTCTGCAACGCACCAGCGACGTTCCAGGCGAAGATGAACCATATCCTACGACCCCTACAGGACGAATACGTAGTGGTGTAACACTCATCTACTCCAAGAACATGAAGGAGCACGTGCGGAAGGTGTTCGAGATCGTGTGGAAAAATAAGTTCTACATGAAGCTGTCAAAGAGCGAGCTTCGCACTGAAGAAGGTGCAGTTTCTCGGGCATATGGTGAGTGCCGAGGGCGTACACGTGGACCCGCAGAAGATCGAAGCCGTTAAGAAATGGAGAGTACCGGAGAACGAGAAGGAGTTGCAGCAGTTCCTAGGCTTCGCCAACTACTACAACAGGTAAGTGCCGCAGTACGCTAAGATAGCAGCGCCACTGACCAACCTACTGAAAGAGGATATGCCCTTCAAATGGGATACTCCTCATCAGCAAGCCATGGAGCAGCTACAGACAACACTGACTACAGCGCCAGTACTCATCCTACCGGACCCAGAAAAGGACTACGTGGTGGAAGCAGACGCTAGTGACCAGGCAGTCAGAGCAGTGTTGATGCAGGATCACGGACGCGGTTTGCAGCCCATCGCCTACCTCAGTAAGAAGCTACACGGAGCAGAACTAAACTACCCATTCATGACAAGTAGGCCCTAGCAATAGTCACAGCCTTCAAGGCGTGGAGGTGTTACCTAGAAGGAGCCAAGACTACAATTTACACTGACCACTGCAGTCTCAAATACCTGAAGTCGCAGCCGACACTCTCACGACGACAGGTGCGGTGGGTGGACTTCCTGGAAACTCACTTCCACTACGGCATCGTGAACCGCCCAGGTCATGTAGAAGGCATCCAACTGGATGGGATGAACCCTCTGCTCAAGGGTCTATTCCAACATTGTTACAGTGGGAAAACGTCTTAGCGGTAAGGAAGGGCACAGGAAAGATCTGGGTATCAAACTATGCCCCGCTACGTAGAGTGGGAGGATTTTCGTGACGTACCATATGCGGAACATTTCGTGAGCAACAAGACATTAGCGGGAATAGCGAAGTATTACTACTGGCCCCGGATGGCAGCAGACATGCAGCAGTTCGTCACCTCATGCGACACGTGCCAGCAGATGAAGAGTAGCAAGCAGAAAAAAGCAGGGTTACTTCAGCCTCTACTCGTACCGGAGCAGCTCTGGCAAGTCGTCAACCTCGAATTCATGACAGGACTTATTTCGACCCCACGAGGGCATGACGCCATCCTCGTAGTGATCGATAAGTTCTCCAAAATGGGTCACTTCATTCCGACCAACGCCACGGCTACAGCTGAAGCAACTGCTCGCCTCTTCTTTGACCGCATCATCACCATCCACGGCATCCCCGCTACACTCATCTCAGACAGAGACCCAAAATCCACCAGTAAATTCTGGAAGGAGCTCATGGGGCTGTTGGGGACTAAGCTTGCGATGTCTTCAGCATACCACCCCTAGAGTGACGGACAGACAGAGCGACTCAATCAGGTGGTTGAACAGTTACTGCGCACAGCTTGCAAAGACGACATCAGCCACTGGGATACACAGTTACCAACCCTAGAGTTCGCTTACAACAACGCCTCGCATGCGGCCACAGGGAAATCTCCTTTCTTCCTGTGTTACGGATGAGAACCAGTCACACCACAACAGCCAACCACACCGGCACACGTCCAAGCTGCACACGACTTCGTCACCACCATGCAGCAGCTATGGGAGAAGACTCAGCGACGTCTCACCACAATGCAGAACTCCCAGAAGCAGTATGCTAGCTTGCCTGGACTTTATTATGCTATTACTAGCTTAGGTTTTATTTCTCATGCATAGTTTTATTACAGTTTAAGCACCGAACCAGGTTACGTGTACCGAACTCAAGCCTTTCGGTTGCCACTTAATTGCTTTCAACCGAGTTCGGGAAGGTTTTGTTCGTGACGCTTCGCGACCTTCAGAACGTTCGCGTAATACCAGGGTTACCTGCCTTGTGTTGAGACTATATATAGCCTCGTGTTGTACCCAGGTGAATCATTAAATTCAAACTCTCTTTTCTGAGATCGATCCTCGATCCTCATATATAGCCCGAGGTCGGGTCGGGTATACCCGTTATAGACAATGTGATTTAGTTTATATATACATGATATTTCACACAGGGTGATGGCACGCTCCCGTTAATTACCTATACTCCTAGTTGTAAAGTGCAGTTCGGCGCTTCTTATGGCATTACGCAAGCCACTAGCATATTTGACCACGTCGGGTATCGGCTATCAAACACCCGAGTTTGAACACCCTGGTCGAGTATCAGGTATTTGTTACCCGATGCGGGTATACACTACCCGACCCGACCGAGTAGTGAACTTTGAAATGAAGACCCGACCCGTCTAAAAGGTCAGGTCGGGTCAAGTTACCCAACCCTGCTGGGTAATTTGCCCATGCGTAACCCAATCCTACCCGACGACCAAAGTTGTGGATGCACCCAGTGCGCGCCCGAGCGACGATGCTCGACAGGTGGCAGACGAGCTCCTAGGCCCTGCATCGGTGGTCAAGAAGCAGAATGAGCAGCCCGTGGCGGACCAGCATCCCCACCCGCGATCAATCCGGCGAGTACACATGATGCGTGACCGAGCAGCGTCACAGCGCAGCTGGCCGACGAGATCCTGTGCCCTGCATTGGTGGTTGGAATGGAGGGTGGGCAGCCTGTGGTGAACCAGAATCCTCACCTCGCGACAAGTCCGTCAAATGCACATGACGCTCAACCGAGCGGCGTCATGGCACAGACGATTTCCCGGGCCCCGCATCGGTGGTAGGGAAGCAGGGCGGGCAGCCCTAGGTGAACCAGCATCCCCATCCCACGATGAGTCCGGCGAATGCATCTGGCGGGCGACCGAGCGATATCACAGAGCAGCTGGCCGACGAGCTCCTGCGCCCCGCATTAGTGGCCGGGATGGAGGTTGGGCAGCCCATGGTGGACTAGCATTCCCACCCCTCGACAAGTCTGGCGAGTGCCCATGACGCGCGACCGAGCGGCGCCATGGCACAGCTGGCCGACGAGCTGGTCCGCCCCGTGCTGGGAGCGGCAAGCGTACTATCCAGTGGCTTGGTCAAGACCGCCACTTCGGTGACTGCGTCGACGCTGGCACCAGTGCCGCCCAAAGAGGTTACTACCCACCGCGTCGACGCTGGCATGAGACCCCCCGCGTGGTCTAGACACCTGTGTCGCTGCCGAACCTGCTTCCGCCTACAACGGTCACTGTCGTTGCGGCCAGCTTATCCGTTCCAGGGACGAGTGCAGCCGACATGGTTGGCGTGGAATCGGTTGCTACGCCGTCGGCGCCACAAGTGGTCGCGCCTTGTGTCGCTGTTGACCCAACGTTTGAGATGTACCTGAAATGGCTCGCTGCACGGAAAAGCGCGGGAATTCCTTGAGCGCCTAGCAACGAGGTGGTCGACCGACAAGCAGAGGCAGCACACATCACAGCGTCGACTGAAGGGCCGGGCGGCGCAACGGCGGGGACGAATTTGTGGGGAATGTCGGACACCGACGGTGCGGTGGACCCTGATATCCTCGGCATGCTCGTGATGCCGGACCCTGAAATCGAGGTCATGCGGGAGAAACTCGTGGCTGCAGCAGCTCCCACTATGGAAGCACGACATGGTACACCAGCCGCCCCTTCTGCAGATGTGGAGGACCGTACCGTGACCGGCCCCAAACTCCCCCGGCCATAACTGATGAGGTCGGCGACGGGAAGCGCAAGCGTAAGACGAAGGCCTGCTCTTACAAAGGGACGACTAACGTGTTCGCCCAGCAGAGTCGGAAGGGTTCAGGCGTCCGTCCGGACAAGTCGGCAAATAGGGCAGTGGCGGAGTTTAAGCTAGCCGGAAAGCCCCGTTATATTTGCCGGCCGCCTGACAGGTCAGAGGCCGCCTACTCCAACACAGTCGCCACGTCCGTTTTTTACGGCTACGTGAGCGACAAAATTCTCGCTGAGTTCCGTTTTGTCGCGGAGGATGTGATGAAGCAGTACAGGCCGGACTCGGAAGTGACGCAATTGATGACGGCCGGCATGTGGACGGTCATGTGGTGCCCCTGGTGCCAATGTGTTCCGCGAGAGATACACAAAAAAAACCGAAAGCACCAAACAGGACGCCAAAGCTGAGGAGAAAGGAGAAAGGAGAGAGGGGAAAGAATGACCCCAAAGCTGTTGTTCACTCTCACCCATCCCGCCGTGCTGGAAAACCCCCCTCCGTCGCAGTTGATAGGCACCCCGAGGTTTCAGTTGCGAAAAGCCTTGTTGACGAAAGGACCGGTGCTCAATATGCGCAGGTAGGCATAAGAGGCCTGTGGTGGATTGGATGGAATCAGGGGGGTTATTGGGAAGGAGAGAAGCAGTAGATGGGTCAGACAAGGACCCGGAAAACCCCCCCACCCCATCGCAGTAGACGGGCACGACGAGGGTTCCAGTTGCGAAAAGCCCAGTTGATGAAAAGGCCGGTGCTTAGAATTCCCAAGTATGCATAAGAGGCCTGCGAGTAAAGGGTGGGGGGGGGGGGAGGGAGGGAGGGAGGGAGGGGAGGGAGGGGAGGAAAGGGCCCAGAGTGCTGAAAAAGCTCCCACCCCCTTGTCGCAATCGATGGGGATGACGAGGTTCCAGTTGGAAAAGACTCGGTTGATGAACGGACCCGTACTTAGAATTCCCAAGTAGGCGTAAGAGGCCTGTGGTGGATGGAATATGGGGGATATGGGGAGGGAGGGAAGCAGTAGATGGGCACGACGAGGTTCCAGTTGCAGAAGACTCGGTTGACGAACGTCCCGTGCTTAGAATGACCATCTCAAATAGGCGTATGATGCTTGTGGTGCATGGAACGAAGAGAACAGAAGGATTTTTTTCGGGTCTAGAGGACCCGAGGAACGTGGTGCTGCCATTTGCACACACGCTGGTCAACGTGGGTCAACACACTCACGTAATGCCTCGGTCAGCACTGGTCAACGCGGGTCAATGGACTCACATTGCTGTACGGACGGATTGTCTTTCTGGTGCATGGGTTTAGAGGAGCCAAGAAAGGTGGTGCTGCGATTCGCACAGGCAGAGAGGGTGGAGCACCAGCCGCCAGGGGGCAGGTGGATGTGGGTATGCCTCGGTCAATGCTGGACAAAGCTGGTCAACAGTGGTCAACGCTGGTCAATGTACTCACATTGCTGTAAGGGTTTTCCTTCTTAAACTCAGGCTTGGAGGACCCTAGAAAGATGGTGCTGCGATTTGCACACGCAGAGAGGGTGGAGCAACAGCCGCCGGGAGGAAGGTGGATGTGCCACGACGACGCACTATTGCGGAAACCAGGGCGGAAATAGTACCCGGGGGGGCTGGCGGGTTGGGGGGATGGATCGGGGGGGAGGAATGGGGGATTCACAGGGGAAGAGGGGTGAAGACCACAAAATGCGAGATTGTGGAGCACCAGCCGCCGGGAGGAAGGTGGATGTGCCACGACGATGCACCGTAGCCGAACCCAGGGCGGAAAAAGTACCCCGAGGGGCTGGGGAGAGGGGTAAGGGGTTGGAGGGGAGGGGGAAGAGGTTGGGGGGGAGGGGGAAGAGGGAGAAAGTGAGAGGGAGACGGGCATTGGAAGCCGCGAGGAGCACCAGCCGCCTGGGGGCAGGTGTATGTGCCACGAAGCCACACCGTAGCCGTAACCGGGGCGGGAAGCAGTATCTGGGGAGGCTGGGGGCGAGAAAGGAGGCGGAGAAGGGGGGTGGATGAAGAGCGAGGGGTGAAATTCAGGTGGAGAGGATATGAGAGGGTGGAGAGGATATGAGAGGGTGGAGAGGATATGAGAGGGTGGAGAGGATATGAGAGGGTGGAGAGGATATGAGAGGGTGGAGAGGATATGAGAGGGTGGAGCACCAGCCGCCGGGCGGAAGGTGGATGTGCCACAACGACGCACTGTAGCCGTAGCCGGGGCGGAAGTAGTACCCGGGGGGGCTGGGGAGAGGTTGAGAGTGGTAATGCGGAAGATAGGGGGAACGGGGAACGGAGAAAGGGGAAGGGGAAAGGGAAAAGGGAGAGGAATTGATCGGGTGACAGGGACAGAACGCAAAAGTGTAACGAGTCTATTTTTGAGTCGACTCAAAAATAGACTCACTGAAGTGATCTGGAGACAGGGGCAGGACGCAAAGGTGGAGCGCCAGCCGCCTGGCAGCAGGTAGATGTGCCACAACGATGGACCATTGGCCGAAACCAGGGCGGGAATGATATCCAGAGCGTTAAGAACGGATAATGCGGGGGAGGGGAAGGAGTGACGGGGAGCGGGGAAGGGGGAAGTGGGGAGGGGTCGAGGGGGAAGAGGGGGAAACGGAGTGGGGAGGGGGGCGCGAGAGGCCGCACTAAGGGAGCGTGTTGGAGGTTGGCTACCGGCTAACACTTTGGAAGGTATATAACAGATACTTTCGCATGTAATCGGATAATTGCGAATAGCGCGTTACCTTCCGTCGAGGCACTTGGCGTTGAATCGGTTGTTGGGAATCAACGTTGGCAACACGATTGGTACCGTTACCGCGTCGACTCGATCCCCGCTGTAAGCTGACCCGTTAACGCGAGAAGCAAAACGATTGCCAGTACGGGAAACCTACGATGGAAATCGCCGGAAATTGCCACGTCCATCCCCGTTACAGCCCTTCTCGCTTCGAGTTTTTTATACGACTGTATACTTGGTAATCGTCGTCTTTCTGGTACTTTATTATTCGCGTTCGATGGTAATAGTAAGGAGGAACTGGAGACAGATGGCGACGATCCTTGTAACGCGGAAATAAGCCTTCGACCGCGGCCGCAGAAATAAGTTACTGAAGCCGACACTATCGGAAATAAGATCTCGAAATTCGAACATGCTTCTAAACGTAACGGGGGTTGGGCGCAATTTTTGGCCGCCATTCGCGGCAGTATAGGTAGTTATACCGAAATCATGTGCGATCTCAAGCTTTGCGAGGTCTGGCGATATCACATCTAGATTAGAGCTCAGCAAGTCAAACTAGCTCGCGAAACAGCAAAGAGAGGCCTTGAACGGAGAAGGTGTTTCCCAAGGAAAATAGTGCTGTGCAGGATGGGTGGTACAAGTTGTAGCTCACTCAGCATCTAGCACAAGCATTCAACCAAAAAAATACACTCGGTAGCGCCGGTAGCGCTCGGTAGCGCTCCGTAGCGCTACCGAGTGAGTCAGCGTGCTGACCGCGGGCAAAAAAAAATAAACCCCAGGCTTACGGCATGCCATTCGGGAGCCTCAACTCTAAGATTTTAGGGTTGAGGCTCCCGAGTGGCATGCCTTCCGGCTGGGGTTTTTTTTTCCTGCCCGCGGTTAGCTGGCTGACTCGATTGCACTGCCAGCGTAAGCTGACATAACATGGCAGAAGGATGCGTGCTGTATTTCTCGTGGTTCTGCTCAGTCTGTTATATTATAGTCGCGGTTTTGTACTGACATTTTCCACAGCGTTCTGCATTTTTCTTCAGGATGTCTCGTTGTCGGTGCGGGGAAGGGATCAGGTTGCGCGGCGTGGGTGAGGAAAGGTGGTTGGTGCGATCCATTCGCGCCTATACAGAAACGGGGCCCAACACAAGGGTGAACGAAGACGGGGAATGTGCTACTATTTACCCTTCGACCCAACAAACCTATCTGGGTTGTGAGGTGGAATAGATCGCGCAAACCTAGACCGTACAATCATGTCTGGGTTCTGAGGTTCGGCGTGCAGCCCTGGAGCTAACTAAGTGACTTCGACAAAACGAGGAGCGGATTTCACCAGACCTGCCCTTGAAATTGCTACCGAACGAAACTGTAAATTTGGCACTGTGAAGAGTACAAACTGTCATCCCACTAAGAACAATCCAAATATACATTTAAGTCTCTATTTTGAAACCATCGATATCCTAGGCATCAACCCTCTGGTGGGAGATATGCCTTGTTTCTTAATTGTAGCTGATATGTACAGTGCCAGAAAGCAAAATGGCATTTATTTACTCAGACTCTAGTTCCCCAAAATCCTCACTAATGTCATCCTCAGTATCGTCCCAATCAACATCTATCTCCACAGTCGCCGCGTGCAGCTTATCCAAGCCTGTAATCTTCTCTAAATACATGGGATCATTGAACACGTCCATAAGGAACTCAAACCCACGCTCCCTGTATGCGGAAACCACCTGCGTTCAGGAAAGTAAGACAAATCATAAATGAAAACCAATTACACATACCACATATTCAATATTATATTACAATGATTTCTTACTGTAGGGGAGCAAGCGGTGCACTGATGGAAGGCAAATCCAGTGATGGGGAGTTGGGAGAAAGAAGAGAGGAAGCCGCGCAGCTGGTGGGGCAGTGGACCAAGAGGCGAGCAGAGATGGGAGGAGGTGGAGGTGGTGGAGGCGGAGGAGGAAGAAGGGAAGCCATCGGCAGCGGTGTCTTCTGCTGGTGCTGCAATTCTGAGTGAATGAGGCGTGGAAAGGGGGAGGAGGGTGGAGAATGAAAGGGGACGAGAGTGGGAATCACCCTTTGGCGCCGTTGATTATTCGACTACTACGCTGGGTGATGTTTAACAGCTACGTTTCTTTCGACGGAAGGTTTTTCCGCCAAATTCACGGCACCGCCATGGGAACCTCAGTGGCTGTTTGTTTCGCGGTTCTCTTCATGAGCTTTCTTGACATTCAATTACATTCATCTCTTCCAGCTCCTCCCGCCCTTCACCTTCGCTTTATTGACGACGGTCTGCTGTTGTGGGAAGGGAAGCGGGAAGACTTTCAACGGTTGAAATCGCGCTTTGACTCGCTTCATCCATCGATCCGTTTAACCTGGGTTGTTTCTGATTCCTCCATGGATTTCCTGGATGTCACTTTCTTCAAGGGTGACCGCTTCAAGTACACCGGCATTTTAGATGTGAAGTTGTTTCAGAAACCGATGAATCGGTACCTTTACTTACTGTTCAGGTCTTACCACAACCGTACAACAAAAATGGGTTTTATCCGCAGCGAACTACACCGTTTCCTGCTGTGATCTTCTTCACGCACTGACTTCTTCAACTCCCGCGCTCTATTCTTCGCTCGACTTAGAGAAAGAGGCTACCCGGAGAGATTCTTACTACCGATTTTCAAGTCAGTGTCTTTTGCCTCTCGGAAGGAACTCCTCGACCGCGCCTCAGTTATTCGCGATTCTCCTAAACGTGGACCCCTTGTGCTGAAATCGCTTCTCAACCCGTTGGTTGACCGTTCGCACATGGGGAAACTTTTGAGTCGACTCAAAAGTCACCTCGTTACAATGGCACACGACACTTTCTTTGCAAGGAGAGCTATAATCGCTTGGAGGCTGCCTAAGAGGGTTGGAAATTATTTGATTTCTGCTTATAAATGCTAGAGTATCGTAGATTTTACTGTTTCCTTTCATCTAGCTTTTCCTTCGTCCCCAATTTCCTCCGCGAGGTTTTCCCGCGCGAGTGTTGCTGGGTGACATTTCTAGGCTATAAGTAGTGCTTGGTCTCTTGTAGGACCCTTGTGGTCTGAAGAAGGCTTACAAGCCGAAACCGGTTACCACGGTATTTTTTACAAGAGTGTTTTCACACACACGCAAGCACAACACAAACTACTTTCTAGGTGTCAATCCCTAAGAAGTTGCTGCCACGTACCGAAACCATGGCACCTACATGGTGTTCTATTGGAGGCGGAGGAGGAAGAAGGGAAGCCATCGGCAGCGGTGTGTTCTGCTGGTGCTGCAATTCTGAGTGAATGAGGCGTGGAAAGGGGGAGGAGGGTGGAGAATGAAAGGGGACGAGAGTGGGAATGAGTGAGATTCTGAGGAGGAGAGGAAGCCGCGTAGCTGGTGAGGCAGCAGGCCAAGAGGCGAGCAGGGATGGGAAGAGGAAGTGGAGGAGGAAGAAGGAAGCCCATCAGCAGTGGTGCCCTCTGCTGGTGCTGCGATTCTGAGTGTTGGGGGGAGATGAGAGGTGGTGAGAGGGGGCAGGAGGGGAAAAGAGTGGGATTGAGCCACAAGTGCGCGAGGAGAGAAAGCAACGAACCAGAAACCCATAACAATCTCAATTACTCCCCTGAAGGATGCTGCAGCAGTCCCGTCCGCCCAAGACCAACCAAGTTCGAGGCCCTAACACTTTAAAACAACTCACCCTAAAGGGTGGTGCAGCAGCCCAACCAGCAGCTCCGCTGCCAAGGCACCAGCAATGGCTGCCAGGCCGGGGCGAGTGACTGTGCACTGCTGGTCTAGCGTGCGATGAGCGGTGGACTGGTGGGGGTGTAGGGGAAGGGAAGGGGTAGGGAATATGGGAAGCGGTAGAGAAGATGGAAAGGGGCAGGTAAGATGGGGACAACATACATAGAGAAACAGCAAGAGGCTCATACAGAGGATATGAGGATAGGGCAGCTCACATTGAGGGTAGGGCAGCTCACATTGAGGGTAGGGCAGCTCACATTGAGGGTAGGGCAGCTCACATTGAGGGTAGGGCAGCTCACATTGAGGGTAGGGCAGCTCACATTGAGGGTAGGGCAGCTCACATTGAGGGTAGGGCAGCTCACATTGAGGGTAGGGCAGCTCACATTGAGGGTAGGGCAGCTCACATTGATGGTAGGGCAGCTCACACTGAGGGTAGGGCAGCTCACATTGAGGGTAGGGCAGCTCACATTGAGGGTAGGGCAGCTCACATTGAGGGTAGGGCAGCTCACATTGAGGGTAGGGCAGCTCACATTGAGGGTAGGGCAGCTCACATTGAGGGTAGGGCAGCTCACATTGAGGGTAGGGCAGCTCACATTGAGGGTAGGGCAGCTCACATTGAGGGTAGGGCAGCTCACATTGAGGGTAGGGCAGCTCACATTGAGGGTAGGGCAGCTCACATTGAGGGTAGGGAAGCTCACATTGAGGGTAGGGCAGCTCACATTGAGGTGCTCCATGGCGCATGAGAAGGAAGGAATCAAAGCCGAGGGCTGCATTGATGGCCACCTGGGTGGTGTGTGGCATGAGGAGGGGATGGCACGATGGCACGGAATGGGAGGGATGGAATGGTGGTTAGGATGGTATCACCGTGGTGTGGCATGTAGAGTAGAGGTAAGCCGCACATGACAAGGAAGGAGTCAAACCCGAGGGATGCATTGGTGGCTACCTGGGTGGGTTGCGGCATGGGAGGGATGGCATGGTGGCGGGGTGGAATGAAATCACGGTTAGAATGGCATGCAGGCAAGGCAACTTTTGAGGCGCCTCAAAAATGGCATGCAAGCAAGGCAGGCCTTCCGCCTGATCTCAACACCTCCACCCTTTCCCTCCCCCCCCTCTTCCTTCACCTACCCCCCTTACCTTCCCCTCGGCAGCACACAGCAGCGTGGGCAGCCAGCGGCTCTCCCGCGTGTCGGTGAGGAGGAAGACGGCGTCTGATTGGCGGATGAGTGCCAGCAGGGCTGCCACGTCAGCCTGCACACGTGGCGCCTCGGAGGCCGACACGGGGTGACCTGGCATGGGAATGGCGAGCCGATGGCCGGATGTGTGCTGGGGTGGCAGGTGTGGGAAGGGGGATGGGGGGAGTGGGATGGGGAGGAGGGTGGGGCATTGGGGCAGGACGTTTGAGCAACTTTAATGGGAATGGCAGCATGGTTTTGAAGTGTTCTCAAATGGCAAGGCAACGGCCGCATGTGTGATGGAAGAAAGGGCGGGGAGAAGGGAATGGGCATAGGGGGATACGGGACAGGGGGAATGGGACAGGGGGAAATGAGGAGGGGCATATGGGGAAGCAAATGAGATGGAGGGGAAGGGGGATGTGGCCACGGCAAAGGGGCATTGCCGGCGTTTCCTCTCACACTTACAGCAGTGGGAAGTATTTCTTTAAGTGCTTCTGCTGCTGCCTGTGCTTTCGGTACGCCGCCGTTCAGGCAGTGCTTGACAGAGAAGAGGCATTGCTGCACGGGGTTAGAATACGAAACCGCCCCGAGGGTAATGTCATGAATGCCCCACGCCTGGCGGGTTTGAATTAAGAGGAAGTGGGGCAATGTCAACATGCGTGTGAGGAAAAAAAACTCTTATCGCCCAAGCAGCAAGTGGTTTGCAAACTACTGGATCTGTGCTTGTACAAAACTGTTAATCCGCTTCAAAGAGCTTGTGTTAAATGCTTGAATCAACAAGTCCGCTCTTCTCTTCAACAAGATCCTTCAAAGGTGGCGCCATCTCTTTCTCTGGCAACATACTCACTATAGACAACTCCACTTTCGTTAACAACTCCGCCCTCGTCAAGGACGGAGCGATATCAGGTAAGAGATCCAGAAAGAAGGTAAGATGAGGCGCGCATGCCCAGTTCTCTGCCCAGTTCTCTTTCCCTTTTTTGTGTGTGGGCAGCTATGCCACGCGGGAGCACTCGATCAAGAACGAGGCATCCAAGAATGTGGCGAACAAGGAGGCGCAAAGGCTCAAGAGCAAGGTAGAGCATTTCAAGAATCTTGAAGAGGAGAGAGCGGCGGAGGAGGAGCTGGAAGAGGTGGCTGAGACGAGGAGTGCAGTGAAGGGGGCTGAGAAGAGTGCAGTGAAGGAGGAGGAGTGTGAGGAAGAGGAGGAGCGTGTGCGTCACTGCCCACTGACGCCGCAGGGGAACTCTCCATCCCTCGTGCTGCAGGAGAGACATCATCCCTTGGTGCTGTGCGGCCCACACTGGGACTGTCAGCATGGAGCCCTGGCGTCATACACCGGCTCCTCCTCCTCCGCAGCCAATCGGGCTGACCTGGGCAGCGGGGCCATCTCCCTCTCCTCCCAGGCAGCAGTCAACGCAGTCAACTACTCCCTCCTCCACTGCCATCCATTCGTTCCCACTTCTCTACCCTCCTTACTGCCATTCACCTCCAATGCATACATGGGCAGCGAGGGTAGGGTTTTTACTCGACTCGCTCGAAATGCTTGTTGGGGGTCGAGCAACGAGCCTGCTTTTTTGGGAAAAAAACTCGGCCGAGGCGAGGCGAGTTTTACTCGCCGAGTTTTATTAACTCGTCACAAGCTCGCCTTGGGCGACAAGCGATTTCGGGTGAGTTTTGTGCTCGACGAGTTTTAAAAACTTGTCGTGCATGCGGGAATCTCGTCCCGTAACCCTAAAAGAGAAATAGCGAGAATGGTTGGGTACAAATGTGAGAAACGCGTTTGCACCCAACCAACAAAATTCCACCGCTCGCGAAATTGGCGAGCGGGTGAAACTTGTCGTGCCTTACCACGAATCACATGCGATAAAGTCAAAGTGTTCGCGAACTGTTATTGCGAACAGTTTGACGCGAAATATTTTGGGGACAGATCTGGAAACCGTAATTGTTCCCAACCACTTTCCCTGGGCTTTCGCCAGCTACCTGGGTGGGTTGCGGCATGGGAGGGATGGCATGGTGGCGGGGTGGAATGAAATCACGGTTAGAATGGCATGGAGGCAAGGCAACTTTTGAGGCGCCTCAAAAATGGCATGCAAGCAAGGCAGGCCTTCCGCCTGATCTCAACACCTCCACCCTTTCCCTCCCCCCCTCTTCCTTCACCTCCCCCCCTTACCTTCCCCTCGGCAGCACACAGCAGCGTGGGCAGCCAGCGGCTCTCCCGCGTGTCGGTGAGGAGGAAGACGGCGTCTGATTGGCGGATGAGTGCCAGCAGGGCTGCCACGTCAGCCTGCACACGTGGCGCCTCGGAGGCCGACACGGGGTGACCTGGCATGGGAATGGCGAGCCGATGGCCGGATGTGTGCTGGGGTGGCAGGTGTGGGAAGGGGGATGGGGGGAGTGGGATGGGGAGGAGGGTGGGGCATTGGGGCAGGACGTTTGAGCAACTTTAATGGGAATGGCAGCATGGTTTTGAAGTGTTCTCAAATGGCAAGGCAACGGCCGCATGTGTGATGGAAGAAAGGGCGGGGAGAAGGGAATGGGCGTAGGGGGATACGGGACAGGGGGAATGGGACAGGGGGAAATGAGGAGGGGCATATGGGGAAGCAAATGAGATGGAGGGGAAGGGGGATGTGGCCACGGCAAAGGGGCATTGCCGGCGTTTCCTCTCACACTTACAGCAGTGGGAAGTATTTCTTTAAGTGCTTCTGCTGCTGCCTGTGCTTTCGGTACGCCGCCGTTCAGGCAGTGCTTGACAGAGAAGAGGCATTGCTGCACGGGGTTAGAATACGAAACCGCCCCGAGGGTAATGTCACGAATGCCCCACGCCTGGCGGGTTTGAATCAAGAGGAAGTGGGGCAATGTCAACATGCGTGTGAGGAAAAAAAACCCTTATCGCCCCAGCAGCAAGTGGTTTGCAAACTACTGGATCTGTGCTTGTACAAAACTGTTAATCCGCTTCAAAGAGCTTGTGTTAAATGCTTGAATCAACAAGTCCGCTCTTCTCTTCAACAAGATCCTTCAAAGGCGGCGCCATCTCTTTCTCTGGCAACATACTCACTATAGACAACTCCACTTTCGTTAACAACTCCGCCCTCGTCAAGGACGGAGCGATATCAGGTAAGAGATCCAGAAAGAAGGTAAGATGAGGCGCGCATGCCCAGTTCTCTGCCCAGTTCTCTTTCCTTTTTTTGTGTGTGGGCAGCTATGCCACGCGGGAGCACTCGATCAAGAACGAGGCATCCAAGAATGTGGCGAACAAGGAGGCGCAAAGGCTCAAGAGCAAGGTAGAGCACTTCAAGAATCTTGAAGAGGAGAGAGCGGCGGAGGAGGAGCTGGAAGAGGTGGCTGAGACGAGGAGTGCAGTGAAGGGGGCTGAGAAGAGTGCAGTGAAGGAGGAGGAGTGTGAGGAAGAGGAGGAGCGTGTGCGTCACTGCCCACTGACGCCGCAGGGGAACTCTCCATCCCTCGTGCTGCAGGAGAGACATCATCCCTTGGTGCTGTGCGGCCCACACTGGGACTGTCAGCATGGAGCCCTGGCGTCATACACCGGCTCCTCCTCCTCCGCAGCCAATCGGGCTGACCTGGGCAGCGGGGCCATCTCCCTCTCCTCCCAGGCAGCAGTCAACGCAGTCAACTACTCCCTCCTCCACTGCCATCCATTCATTCCCACTTCTCTACCCTCCTTACCGCCATTCACCTCCAATGCATACATGGGCAGCGAGGGTAGGGTTTTTACTCGACTCGCTCGAAATGCTTGTTGGGGGTCGAGCAACGAGCCTGCTTTTTTGGGAAAAAAACTAGGCCGAGGCGAGGCGAGTTTTACTCGCCGAGTTTTATTAACTCGTCACAAGCTCGCCTTGGGCGACAAGCGATTTCGGGTGAGTTTTGTGCTCGACGAGTTTTAAAAACTTGTCGTGCATGCGGGAATCTCGTCCCGTAACCCTAAAAGAGAAATTGCGAGAATGGTTGGGTACAAATGTGAGAAACGCGTTTGCACCCAACCAACAAAATTCCACCGCTCGCGAAATTGGCGAGCGGGTGAAACTTGTCGTGCCTTACCACGAATCACATGCGATAAAGTCAAAGTGTTCGCGAACTGTTATTGCGAACAGTTTGACGCGAAATATTTTGGGGACAGATCTGGAAACCGTAATTGTTCCCAACCACTTTCCCTGGGCTTTCGCCAGCTCTAGCTTACTCGAACTAGCAACTAACGGTTGTTTCTTGTGATGGCGTCCCTTGTAACTCGCACCTAGTAGCTTAACACGCGCCAAAGTATTCTCGACATTGCCGGGCGAAATAGGGCTGCGACTGGTTTTGTGGTGACATTACGCTTGAAGCACTTTGCGTTTAGCGGATATACGCTAGCGTTCACACGGAAAACGCTAAACGAGCAAATACGCTATACGCAATCGGTGATTTTTTAGGGCTGCCCAATAAAAAATCACGAATTAGATGCGGATTTTCTTGGCGAGCATTTTGCCAAAGTCGAAATGCAAATCCGTGGTGACGCGGATTTTTCCGGGCGTCGAGTAGCTGAGCAGCAGGGAGCCAAGCTGTTGGCGCCGTGCTGCGTGGGCGCCAAACTGGAGTGGCGCTGTGCTTAGGTGGTCGGTCAGGCGCCGACCGTCTGGCGCCGACTTGGGGGATGCCGGCTTTGTGACGCCGGCGGTCGACGAACGAGGTATTAACGATGTAACGGAATAATAAATGAGTAGAAACAAGCAGTACAAGAGAGCATATAGCAAACCCTAAGGAGGTAATATTGTATGCACATCAGTGTGAGTGCACGTGATCCTAACGTCCTGCTCTGTGCTCGTGCAATTCATGCTTACGTCATTTGCATGAGCATAATTTATTATGCATGGCTGTTGGATTTTATCACCTCTGTGTTTTTCTCCAAGTCTAAATGCAGGAGAAATCCAGAGCTTTCCAACGATACCAAGATCGCCTTATTCCGACCAAGATCGCCCAAGTTACAAGATTTCCAAGATTTGGGAATTCTATCTTAATTTGGGATATTAACTAAATTGGGCGATTATTGGGTCATGACTATAAAGGGATCTTTGGTTGGGTGGTTAGGAAGGCAACTTTGACTTTTGGATTGGGGTGGCTAGAAGTTTCTAGCATGGGTTGCAAATGTTGCAACACCTAGGCAAAATCCAATTGGATTGGATTTTGCATGTGACACATCAAGGACCTCATTATGAGGGTTGCATCTTTGATGCTAGGAAGGATCCTACTATCCTTCCCAAGCATTTGGAGAGCCTTCCCTCACAAGGTTCTCTTGAAACCCCCAACTCCTTATTCTATGCCTAATGTTTGTTCTTCCTCCATTCCATTCTAGTGAAAGCAGCAGCTATACGTTTTTACTTCGTTCTCACTCCCTAGACCATGAAATCAAGTGATTCAACTTGCAAATGGTAGCTAAGACTAGCGCGCGCAATCCTACCGAGCAGATTTGCGTTTAGTTGAGAAATGAATTCGTCGTAAGTCTTCAAAGTGACCGGATCTTGTGCAACAAGTGGTATCAGAGCGGGTGGTCGACTTTGAAGCGACGAATCGTCATCAATTCTCAACTAATTTTTGACGAATGAGACCATTTTCGTGTAGCTGTGCTTGCGATCTTTTGATTGGTGGTCAAATTGCGTCCTAATTCGAAGTCTGCTAGCCGTGACAATGTTTTTTGTAAAAGCGAAATTTCTGGCAGAATCCTGTCCAAGCGATTTTTCAAGATTCCACCGTGCCTAAAGCCTTGTGATGGCTGAGACGGACTCCAGAGGTGCTAATGATGGAATGGCTGGGAGTGGAGAGGCTGGAGAGCAAGGGAGAGTAGTTGGTGGTGGAGTGGGAACTCACCAACCAACTACCCCAGTGCTACCCTCTTCCACTACACCATCTCCTATATCTGTGGATCTTATGAATGTCTTCTCTATTGAGAAGTTCATGGGGGAGGATTATGAGCACTGGAGTTTCTGTATGAGGCTCATGTTTACCCAATATTAGTTATTGGATGTGGTGGAAGGAAAGGAAAGGATGCCAGAGGTCGTGGACTTGAAAGGAGCATAGATAAAACGCTCATTTGATGTGTATATGCTCATGGTCCAAGCGGTTGGTGGACGCCAACTTGACCATATCAAAGGCCTATTGGGTGATCCCGAGTGTGGACCCAAGGCATGGAGGAAACTCCTTGATGTGCACTCACCAACACATGCTACGGGCATTGTGCTACTTGCGCGACGATTGCGCGACATCAAATTTGTTGATGGAGAGCCAATGCAGCCCGTGTTGGATGAGATGCGAGACATCTTCACGAAGCTCAAGAGTGGTGGCGTTGTCTACCCTGAGCTTGTTCAGTGCGTGGAGATCGTGATCCGACTTCCTGAGTCGTGGTCTGCCCTAGCCATCAACCTCAACTCCCAGCAATCCCAATGGAGTGTGGATTACATTCGTGCGCGAATCCTTGAAGAGGATCTAAGGCGCCGAAGTGTAGAGCACTCAGGGGATGGTGCTGGTTATGGAGTTGGAGGTGGGAAGAGCGGCTTCAAAAAGAAGTGGAAGGGCAAAAAGAATGAAAACTCCCGAGAGGAGAGTGGTGGAGGCCAAGGGGAGGTGTGCTTCTATTGCAAGAAGCGCGGCCATCGTTGGAGAAAATGCTACCAACGGCCCCAAGATTGGACCCCGCCTCCTCAAGCAACTAGCATGGTGGCAAGAGGAGTGGGGGAGTCATGGGAGCTAGTGGAGAGGAGAAGGATGATGAGAAGGGTGGCAATCCTGAAGAGCGAAAGGCCAGGTTCTTCTTCTTTGTGAATGAAGGAATGACCGACCCCGCTATGGCTGCCAAGGTTCTCCTTCATCCCCTCACCCATTGGGTGATTGACTCTGGGAGCTCCTGGCACATGACTCCTCGTGCGGATCTTCTTGATGAGATCCAGCCTGCACAGATCTCTACAGTCACATCCGCGACTGGCGCAAAGGCCAAAGTCATGGGCATGGGATGCGCCAAGTTCATGGGAGCGGATGGTGAGCTTGTGGGATTGAAGAACGTGCTCTGGGTGCCGGACTTGTGCCGATTGGGAGACGCAAGTGTGAATACCAAGACCATTGGCTCGGATCGCTATCGTGCATACAACGATACGTGCCTTATTTGGGATCTGCAGCGCAAGGGAGATGTCCACAAGCGTATGTGGCAAATCCTTGTTCTAAAGCGGCTGCCGTGGCTTCAATGGATGAACAACATTGTGTGCAAAGTGAGGAGCTGATTGGCGCAAGCGCAGCCGTGAAGGCGTCAGCTACCTCGGGCCAAGCTGATTGGGAGACTTGGCATCGGCGACTTGCACATGTGGCTCTCTCCACTTTGGAGTTGATGCACAAGGAGAAGTGCGTACACGGCCTGCAAGTGCATGGTGATGGCGCTGCCTTTGGCGGCTGCGAGGCATGCATGCAGAACAAGTTCGTGCGATTTCCGTTCCCACGTGCGGAGGGATCAACGAAGGCACCATTGAAGGTGGTGCACATGGACCTTGTAGGTCCTATGCGGACTGAGGGGACTGAGGGAGCATTATACTTCCTCACCATGGTGGACGAATGGAGCCGATTCACATGGGCTCGTCCCTTGTCAAAAAAGAGTGATGCCGCTACAGCAATCAAAGAGGATTTGCTGCCGATGGTAGAGCCGCAGTCCATGAGACTGGTGAAGGTGCTGAGGAGTGACCGTGGTGGTGAGTTCCTTGGAACTGATTTCACCAATTTCCTCAAGAGGAACGGCATCCGACACCAGCTGACCTGCCCTGGAACACCGCAGCAAAACGGCATTGCCGAGCGTGCCAACCGGACCATTGGCGAGGCGGCCAAAACCTTGTTGGGGGCTGCTGGAATGCCCTACAAGTTCTGGCCTGACGCTGTTCGCCATGTCGTTACTGTCAAGAACAGAGTCTTGACGCATGTTGGCAAAATGCACTGGGTGCCGTATGAGCGTTGGCTTGGCAAGAAGCCATCTATTGACATGCTGCGTATATGGGGCTGCATGGGTCTTGTGATGGTGCCTAAGGACCAGAGGCACAAGCTCGAAGTTGCTGCTGTGTGGGCTGTCCATCTTGGGATGGCGCCTGACTCGAAGGGGTGGCTGATGTGGGACCCCAAGAGCAAGAAAACGTTGGTCAGTCGTGACGTCAAATTTGTTGAGGACGTCATGCACAAGGACTGGCAGCAGCAACAACAAGTGCAGATCGGCCTGCGTCTGCAGGAGATAGAGCGGTCCGCAGTGGAGGAGGTTCAACTGCACCTCGATGATCTCCCTGGGTCAGAGCTGACCAGTGACCACAGTGGCGGTGGTGATCAGCAAGTTGCTGGTCGTGCTGCAGAGGAGGGGTTGGAAGATGAGTCAGTGCATGTGGACTCACCATCTCAGCCTGAGCCTGCTGTTCAAGCCAAGGTCACAAAAGGGAGTGTGCAGAAAACAGCTTCACCATTTGGGCAGCAAGCTGCTACCCGCGAGAAGAGAGTGGCAGCACCACCTTCAAGGCTGAAGTATAGCCGTTTGGGAGGAGCCATACAGGGTGCCATGGCTGTTCAGGCTGATGAGGGAGATGATGAAGAGATGGCTTTTTGCTTCTTCACACCCTTGCCTGGAGAACCAGCCACGTTGGAAGAGGCACTCAATGGACCCCAGAAGGAAGAGTGGAAGGCTGCCATGGATGCGGAGTTCAACAGTCTCATTGGAAATGGGACTTGGGAGCTTGTAGAGCTACCCGAAGGGCGATGGCCCATCAGCAGCAAGTGGGTCTTCAAAGAGCACTATAATGGAGCACTAGAATGGTTCAAGAGCCGCTTGGTCGCCAAGGGGTTTCAGCAGAAAGAAAAGATCAACTTCAAGGCGATCTTTGCTCCCGTGGCTAAGCCAGTAACATTGAGGACTTTGCTGGCTGGCGCAGCTGTGAAGGGATGGAATGTGAAGCAGATGGATATCACCACTGCATTCCTGAATGGAATACTGTTGGAGGATATCTACATGAAGCAGCCTGACAGCTACGATGATGGTACTGGCCGGATGTGCAAGCTTAAAAAGGATATCTATGGCCTTAAGCAAGCACCTAGGTGCTGGTACGAGAAGCTCGAGCAGGTGCTTGCTAGCTGGAGGCTTCAAAACATCCCAAGCTGACCACAGCTTGTTCCTGCTCGGAGAGGGGGAGCAGCGGCTCTTGCTGCTGGTGTATGTTGACGACATACTGCTGTTCTCACCTTCCATGGAGCAGATTGAAAGGGCTCAAAAGCTGCTTATGGACAGTTTCAAGTGCAAGACGTTTGGGGATGTCCACTATTACTTGGGGCTGCAGATTGAGCGAGATGTCGAGAGGAAGTGGCTGAAAATGCATCAGTCACACTACATCTCTGGCGTGATGGAGCGTTATGGTGTGACTGGGGGTCGCACTGTGATGACGCCATTTCCTGCAGGCTACAAGTTACAGAAAGCAGTTGAGGATGATAATGTGCTCGAGGATGAGCAGCAGAATGAGTACCAGTCACTCATTGGGAGTCTTATGTATGCAGCTGTGCATACGCGACCTGATGCTTCATTCGGAGTGGGGCAGTTGGCCAAAGTTGTGCAGCAGCCCACAGAGGAGCATCTGGAGGTGGCAAAGCGCATGGTGCGCTACCTCGGCTCTACCGCATCTGCTGGTGTTCAGTTTTCAGCTGGAGGATAGCTGAAGCAACCTGGAGCAGATGGGATCATGCCTGGAACCTTGAAGCTGTCGTGCTTCACCGACGCTACATGGGCCTCGGAGGATGAGGATCAGTCATCTGTGGGTGGCTATGTGTGCATGGTCGGAGGAGGACCAGTGAGTTGGAGGTCCAAGAAGCAGAGTGAGATTGCTCAGTCTTCGGCAGAGGCAGAGTACATGGCAATGTACAACGCCATTAAGGAGATTGTGATCTTGAGAAAGCTGCTGGAGGACATAGAAGCTGAACAGGAGGGACCTACACCACTTTTCTCTGACAGCGAGAGTGCTATTGCCATGGCCACTAATCCTATCCTGAATGGGCTGAACAAACACATGGAGGTTAAGTGGCACTGGGTGAGGCAGATGGTGAAGGAGGGGGCTATTGAGCTTCAATATGTGAAGGCCAGCAAGCAGGCAGCTGGATTTCTTACCAAGAGACTTCCCGAGAGCGCACATTGGAAGTGTGCTAAGATGTGTGGCATGGCGTTGCACTAGTGTGTCCAGCAATGTCATGGGGGCATGTGTGTTTGTGTGTGTGATGAGTTTGCATGCGTGTGAGTGTGTATGCATGCAGTCCATTAGTCTAAGGGGGAGTTTGTTGTATGCACGTCAGTGTGAGTGCATGTCATCCTAACGTCCTGCTGTGTGCTCGTGCAATTCATGCTTACGTCATTTGCATGAGCATAATTTATTATGCATGGCTGTTGGATTTTATCACCTCTGTGTTTTTCTCCAAGTCTAAATGCATGATCGCGCAGGAGAAATCCAGAGCTTTCCAACGATACCAAGATCGCCTTATTCTGACCAAGATCGCCCAAGTTACAAGATTTCTAAAATTTGGGAATTCTATCTTAATTTGGGATATTAACTAAATTGGGCGATTATTGGGTCATGACTATAAAGGGATCTTTGGTTGGGTGGTTAGGAAGACAACTTTGACTTTTGGATTGGTGTGGCTAGAAGTTTCTAGCATGGGTTGCAAATGTTGCAACACCTAGGCAAAATCCAATTGGATTGGATTTTGCATGTGACACATCAAGGACCTCATTATGAGGGTTGCATCTTTGATGCTAGGAAGGATCCTACTATCCTTCCCAAGCATTTGGAGAGCCTTCCCTCACAAGGTTCTCTTGAAACCCCCAACTCCTTATTCTATGCCTAATGTTTGTTCTTCCTCCATTCCATTCTAGTGAAAGCAGCAGCTATACGTTTTTACTTCGTTCTCACTTCCTAGACCATAAAAGCAAGTGATTCAACTTGCAAATGGTAGCTAAGACTAGCGCGCGCAATCCTACCGAGCGGATTTGCGTTTAGTTGAGAAATGAATTCGTCGTAAGTCTTCAAAGTGACCGGATCTTGTGCAACAGGTAATACCCTCTACAGCATGACTCAATGCATCACCTAGACTAAACTAACAAACTATGACAATTATAGTTTGACACACCCCCATAGTACAGGTGACGGCAAGGGTCACATGACCAGTCAGCAAGAACAAACAACGGTCACAAGATCAGTTCACAAGAACAAAACAACTCTCAAGGTGGATCTCAAGATCACCACACAGTCCAAGAACAAGCAAGGGGCCACAAGGCCAGTCCACATGCAATAATATAGCAGATATTAGAGATGCAAGAGTACAAGACATGCATGACAAGCATCTCTACAGAAGCAAGGGGCCACGAGGCCTGTCCACAAGCATAGATATAGGATAGACTGTGAGATGCAATAGTACAACCAGTCGGGGCTCCTCTCGCAACAGGATAGCAGACCTGTTGTCGGCGAACAAGACTGAGGGAGAGCGAGGCTGCTCACCGAGGTCGGTGAGGAGGAAAGACAGCCAGCGAAAATTCTGTGCGGCCATGGCCGCAGCGTACACCTCTGCCTCACAGCTGGAACGAACTAGAGAGAGACGACGCCCGAGTCGACCTCCACGAAACAGCTCCGGTCCCAAGGCTGAAGAAGTAACCCTGTGTGGACCGCAGTCACTCTGCGTCGTCGGCCCACGACGAGTCGGAGAAACCTGTAAGTGTAACTGGCTGCTTCCCTCCAAGGATAAGTCTCATGCCTGATTTACTCGCTACATACTTTGCCACCTTCTTAGCTGTGTACTAGTGGGAAGGTCGGTGACTCCCAGGCACAACAAAGCGTGCAAGGACGCAGAGAGGGGTAAGCTAGGTCTGGGCAAGTACACGTCATCACGTACATGAGACAACCCACCAGCTCAGGGATATGGACCACTGGACTCAAATGGCTCGTCCGAAGGTGGAGCCGTCAGCCCATGATCCACAGCAAGAGGGGTGAGCTGTACCTTGGAGAACGGGAAGCGGAACCGCGTGAGGATCTGCTCGACCATATGCGACTGCGTCAGCGTAACGGCGCGAGCTGCCCTGTCCCTCGTGATCTGCATGCTAAGGTAGCGCTGCAGCTCACCAAGGTCAGTGCAAGTGTGTCTCCTCTGCAGTTCCTCCTTCACGGAGGCCGGTGTGCGTCGGTCGGGAGTGGCAAAGACCAGGTCGTCAACGTAGAGCCACGGCGGACGAACACCGACGGGTTGGCAGATGACGGAAAGAAGTCAAGCGCTTCAAGAGTCGTACGTAGTGTGTCGTGCCACTCGCAGAGAGCCTGGCGCAGGCCGTAGACCGGTCAACGCAGCTGCCACTGGGTCCCAGGAAGAAAAGAGCCAGTGAAGCTAGGCGGACGACGCAGCCAGATCTGCTCGTGCAGGCTCCCCTGTAAAAACGCTGTGGAGAAGTCCAAGGAGTGCAACTCGTAGTCGCGCTGAGCTGCAATATGCAGCAACACCTGAAGAGTGGTCATCTTCGGGGTGGGAGCGAAGGTCTGGAAGAAGTCTACCCCCTTGCGCTGACTGAAGCCTCTCGCCACATAGCACCTTGCGCTGACAGAAGTCTACGGCATCGACGTAGGTGCATGTGGACCTATAAGATGCCATCTGTGCCTCCTCAGCTGCTATCTAGTACGAAGCCTAGGGTCCCGAGATCGCCTCGGCGTGAGTGCAAGGGATCGGGATGTTTAGGGCGTCTAGATCCCCCTCAGGGACAAGCAGCATGGAGCAGAGATGAGGAACAGCAGCCGCAAGGAAACCAAGCTCGAACTGCCTGTCCTCTAGAATCTTCGGTGGAAAAACAGGAACACCTCCAGTAGACGGAGAACGAGCAGTGCCGCTCACCAAGTGAGGGACGACTCAGGAGGCTGTGGAAGGATTGGAGGTGGAACACGAGAACGGAGAACAAGGTGAAACGACACGTCCGGACGGTAACTGGACCGACGAGGCTCTGAAGACACAGCACGACTGAGGGGAGAACGACGAGTCCACGGGGACGAGGAAAGGGACCCAACAGGGGGAACAAGAGGGGACGGTAGAGGACCACGAACCAAGCGTGCAGGTGCAGGGTCGGGCAAGTCGCGCAGTCGCTGCTGCTCCGCCTCCCCTGGCGTCCGCTACGACGGCACCTGCCACTACTGCTGCTCCTGTGGCTCCTCCTCTGCCCTCTCCTGCTGCGGTTGTAGCTGCACCTCCTGCCGCGACCGGGACTCCTGCACTACCCTCTCCTGCTGCGGCATCTACTCTCTTTTGCTGTGTCTGCAACTGCACCTGCTGCTGCGGGCAGGACGCCTGCTCTACCCTCTCCTGCTACGGCAGTGACTCCTCTACTCTCTCCTACTGCGACTGCAACTGCACCTGCTGCTGCACTACTGACTCCTCCTCTACTCTCTCCTACTGTGGCTGCAACTGCAACTCCTGCTGCGACCGGGACTCCTGCACTACCCTCTCCTGCTGCGGCGGTGGCTCCTCTATGCTCTCCTGCAGTTGCGACTGAGACTGCTCATGCTGCTGCTGCTGCTGCTCCTGCTGCTGCTGCTGCTGCTGCTGCTGCCGTGCCCTCTCAAACCGCTCCTGCTCCTCCCTCTCCAACCGGAGGAGACGCTGCTCACAGGTCAGGAAATATACAGTACGCGGTGTAGGCGACACAGTGCCAGTGTCTCCAGCTCCAGCAACCCCAGGACCAGCACCAGCACCACCGACACCCCCGGTGTCTCCAGTACCTCCCGCAGGAACACCCCCAGGCTCCGTAGCAATCGGCTGCAGAGAAGAACGAGGAGGGAACTACGGGACAGACGGGAAGCCAGGGGGTGACGTGGGGCGAGGCCGCCGACTCGAGGCTGCCATGTCCTCCACGGGAGTGACCTCCACGCCCACACCCCCTGCACCCCCGTGTTTTCTCCGTGGAACACTGCCGTGCAGGTGGGGAGCCCAAGCGTGAGCGCGGCAGGGGAGTGTTGACAGGTATGGTTGTTTGCCCCGCCCTCGCTTGGGCGCCCGTTCTGCAGGGCTCGACGTGTGCTGGTCGACAAGGCTGTCGACCAGCAAGCGATTGCTGCAATGCCGCCGTTGATGGGAGCCGGCGGTCTAGTTTGACGGAGAGATCGATGGAGCCATCCATCGACCTGAGTAGGATATGTGAGTGGCAATCGACGAGGGGAGTTCGGCGACAGCAGTTGACAGTGCTGGTCGACGGAGGGGTCCGTCGACCAAGATGGTCTTCTACGGGCGCGGTGGTCGACCGGGGGGTTCGTCGACCAGGGTGCGTACTGGGTGGTTGGCCAGGTCGACCAGGAAATCTGCTCCGCGAGATCTGCGGAGGCACGCAAACGTCGTCAAGGCCGCTATGGTGAGGGCGACTTCGGGCTGGAACCTCGAAGTCGATGTGGCTCGTCAGGCGCAGACAACAGCCGACAAGTCCGTGATGGTACATGTCGGACCAATCGTCTGCGTGCACCTACGAGCGTGCTCACGGCTGTCTTCTACGGGTGCAACACTGGACAGCCGCTCTGCTGCAGCGTTGGCACGCCGTCGACCTGCTCTGTTGGCAGGCCGCCTTTTTGCAGTGCTGGCGCGGCTCCTCTACGCAACGCTGGCAGGCGGTCGACCATGTAATGCTGGAGATTGACCAGCTGCTCTAAAAGGTTGCTAGGCTAATGTAATTATTGCCAATGCTATCATTCTGTATTCTCAACTTTGCTTGTGAAACTCTTGCAGTTTCGCCCTGTGAATGCACAAGTGCTAGAGAAGCTATGATCACACTCACACAACTCGTGCCTATCCCTTAGTCTAGCTCCCGACCGTTGTATAGTGATTCTCCTTAGAGGCAACCCTGGCGATTGGTGGAAGAAGAGTACCTGCTAACGACGGCAGAGGAGGGAGAGGCGAAGTAGATGCCGAGGATTAGGAGGCCAATGGCACTCGTCTTAAACCCGGGGTCGGAGGAGGAGTGCTTGTTGCGAGTATGCTGCAGAGTATCGGAGTCCGGGGATTTTGATCTGCTTATTGGCGTAGCGTTCCTGTACGGCATGGGTTCCATGATCTGCATGTGGGAGGAGAAGGTGGAGTACTGCGTGCGCTTCTGGGAGAAGAGGGGCCCGATCGGGAAGCTCCAGGTCAAACTCGTCCGAAGGGAGCCTAGGAAAGCTTATCAGTGTACAGAAGCACATTTGCGAGAGGAGGTAAGGGTACCCAGCTGGCAGCAGATATCGAGGATGGGGGAACGCGCGATAGGGAAGAAGAACGGGAATCGGGGCCGAAGGAGCTGTGCCTGAATACAAAACATCTGTTGGGGCACACGGTGGTGCTGGAGCCGTTCGGGGGAATCGGGACGGAATTGGCAGCGCTCCTAAAGGCTGGTGCGTCGGTGGATAAGTAGATCCTGGTGGAGAAGGATCCGGAGGCGGTCAAATTGGCGTGGTGGCATGCAGAGCTGTTACAGCAATGCTATTTACAGCAGTTCACCAACGGGGCGATGGAAGAAGGCGTCTGCTGTCGAGAGAGTGACATCCGTTACGTGGAGGAAACAACAATCCGACGATGGGGAAAAACAGACATAATTATAGTAAGGTGGGAATGCCAGGGCAACTCACGTTCGGGAGAAGGGAGAGGCATGAGGGATGTGTGGAGCAGGCTGTTCTTTGAGCTGGTGAGAGTGTTGAAGCTGGTCAAAAGAGTGCAGGGGGATGTGCTTCATATTGTAGAAAACGTGGATATGGAGGGAGACATCAGAAAGCAAGTACAAGTGGCGCATGAGTAAGTCACGGCCGAGCTAGGCCCGGGAGTGGCGTGTGACGCAGCACAGTCGGGAAGCAGAACTCATCGTGTCAGTTGACTCTGGACAAATGGCGTGTAAGAGGCAACATTGCGGTATTGGTTGTCACTCATGGAGAGGCCAGTGCTGTTGCTGGTGCAGGACATACTAGAACCAAGCAGCGTGCCAGCACCTGTGATACAACGCAGTTCCAGTATAACGAAGTGGGGCAGCCGCACTAGGATTGGCCTACTCTTGTATCGTTTGAAGGCGCCAGTGTGTTCATTGAGCAGGAGGGCGTGCATGGGCCAGGCTTGGTGTACGACTACAGCAAGCAGGCGTGGGAGGAGCCCACGACACTGGAGCAGGAGCTGGCCATGGGGTTGATGTAAGAAGCGACAGCACACCCTGAAGCATCGGAGCAGATGAGGAGGAGGGCACTGGGGCGTGCTATGGACCTCGATATGATGCACTGGCTGGTTATTTACCCGTATGGTTGATACTAAGAGTAAGTTCGTAACTTACCCGTATGGCTGGTACTAAGAGTAAGTGCGTTACTTACCGTTGTGGTTGGTATAAACAAATTGTGCGTTACTTACCCACGTGGTTAAAACCAAGAGTAAGTGCATTTCTTACCCGTATGGTTGGTACTAAGAATAAGTGCGTTACTTACCCATATGGTTTGTACTAAGGATAAGTGTGTTACTTACTTGTATGGGTTGTGCTAAGAGTAAGTGTTACTTACCCATATGGTTGGTATTAAGAGTAAGTGCGTAACGTATCCATATGGTTGGTACAACGAGCAAGTACATTACGTACCCGTATGGTTGGTACTAAGATTAAGTACGTAGCTTACTCGTATGCTTGGTACGAAGAGTACGTGCGTTACTTACCCGTATGGTTTGTGCTATTAGTAAATGCATTACTTACCCGTATGGTTTGTACTAGGAGTAGGCGCGTTACTCACCTGTATGTTTGGTACTAAAAGCAAGTACGCTACTTACCCGTATGGTTGGTACTAAGAGTAAGTGCGTTACTTACCCGTGTGGTTGGTACAAAGAGAAAGTGCGTTATTTTTCTGCGTAGTTAGTACTAAGAGTAAGTTTATTAATTACCCATATGGTTGGTACAAAGAGTAAGTTTATTACTTCTCCATATGGTCGGTACGAAGAGTAAGTGCGTTAGTTACCCGTATGGTTGGTTCTACGAGTAAGTGCGTTAAGTACCCGTATGGCTGGTGCCAAGAGTAAATACGTTAATAACCCATATGCATGGTACTAAGAGTAAATGCGTCACTCATATATGGTTGGTACTAAGAGTACGTGTGTTACTTACCCGTATGGTCGGTACTAAGAGTAAGTGCGTTACTTACACATATTGATGGTACTAAGGACAAGTGTGTTACTTACCTGTATGGATCATACTTGTCACAAAACATGGCAATCACCATAATTATGTGACAGAGGGAGGAGAAGTGTAACAAGGAGGAACACGGTACATTTGTAGATATAGTAAAGAGGCGTATGAAGTATCCAGAAGGGAGGGAGAGGCCGAGTGAGGAGCCTAGCGGTTGGGGCGTGGAAGGGTCAGGCGGTACCATTGGGGTTGGCAAAGAGTGGGCAAGGCAGCCGGGTTGTAACATTGCAGCGGGTAGGCGTGGTAACAGGGGTAGGTGAATGGAATGTGTGTGCTTGCATGCTTGTTTCTTTATGTTTCTAGGCAGACACTGAGTCCGCACCAAGCTGGAAGGCATTGTATCCAACTGGAGGCAGTGTGGTTGAGATCTGGGCGGCCTAGTCAGGGATTAGCCATTTGCCGAATGACTGCTCCTGGACTAGGACTAGAAGAGGTACACTTAGGAGGGCCGGGGCATGGTACTGGCATTGCTTGTATGTTTTTGCTGCATATTGTATTTTCTTCTTGGAAGATAAGTGGTACTAGGCAAAGCCATCACAAGCATTCAGACGGGATAGGAAGGAACAGATTATATATATACAAGCAATCATATGCGATTGCGATCAGGCATGGAGCTCCTAGAAGTAGTGCCAAAAACCTAGGAAGATACATGAGGAATGAGGAGATTGGCGTGAGGCGAATCAGCCGACAAAGGAAGTAGACGACAAGGGCTAGAACGGGCCAAGCAATGGGGCAACCGGCCCAGAGGGCGGCGCACGAAATTGAGGAACCGAGATATTGAGATAGTGAGTCTCTTCTTGCGTACCACGGAAGGTTAGTGGAGCTGAGCATAGACATGAACAACCAGGATCAAGGCAGGCTGATAGGGAAGTTTCTGCATGGCCTTCATTTGGAAGTGCAGAGGGATGTGTAGGTGCACATCTTGGACTTGGGACCAGAAGCAACTGTAAAGGACGCGTACTAAGTTCTCAAGAGGGTGGAAACAGGAAGGCGGTTGTAAAAAATGGATCGAACGGGTGAACGTGGACCGGAACGCAGGCGTCCCTCGTGGATGACGGCAGCGGCATATCGAGGGCCAGAAGGGCAGTCAAGGGTGAATAATCGTGGATGCCACAACTGCGGACACCTAGGGCAGAGCGATTGCAGGAACCCAGCGGCGTGTTCGCTATGCGGAGATCGTTCTCATATGCGCCAATAGTGCCGTGAAGCCCCAACGTGTGACGAGTGCGGAAGACGTGGGCATCGCGAGGGTGAATTTTACGCCAACCGGCAAGAGCGTAGGCGAGGTGAGGAGTCCGAAGATAGGCAAGCAACAATGGCGTGCCTAAGGGCGCAATTGGCGGAGCTCTAAGAAAGGAGGACAGCGATGCTTGCCCAAGAGGATGAAGAGGGTTTAGAGCGTGAATTTATGCTTATGGCTCGGCCCGCACTGGACAGAGAAGAGTTGGGCTTGCATGCTCATGCGAGGAGGGAACTGTTCAGGCAGGATGAAAGGCAGAAAGATGGACCAAGGCGACAGACGAGTGAAAAAGAAGAGGAGGAAGGAGGGGCGCACCGGCACCCAATCGAACGAATGCCATGTCAGATGACCGTGCCGACAATTACACCAGTAGAAATCACCATAGGAGGGTTGGTGGCGCAGTAGGCGATCTTGGATACAAGAGCTGCGCACGTGCTGATTGGCAAGTGGTTGGAGGAGAAATTGCAATTGAGGCTGTTGACGGGTAAGGTTGTTGGCCCTGCCCTCGCTTGGGTGACGCTGACTTCCTGGTCGGACGCGCGGGTGGTGCGGCCGACCGTTCTGCAGGGCTCGACGTGTGCTGGTCCACCTGCAGGCGACCGCTGCAATGCCGCCGTCGACGGGAGCCGGCGGTCTAGTTTGACGAGGAGGTCGACAGAGCCGTTCGTCGACCTGCGTAGGACATGTGAGCGGTAGTCAACGAGGGGAGCTCGGCAACAGCAGCTTACAGTGCTGGTCGACGAAGGGGTCCGTCGACCAATGTGGTCTTCTACGGGCGCGGTGGTCGACGGGGGGTTCGTCGACCAGGGCGCGCACTGGATGGTCGACCAGGTCAACCAGGTAACATGTTCGGCGAGTTTTGCGGAGGCACGCAAACGTCGTCAAGGCCGCGATGGCGAAGGCGACTTCGGGCTGGTATCCCGAAGTCGATGTGGCTCGTCAGGCGCAGACAACAGCCGACAGGTCCGTGATGGTGCATGTCGGACCAATCGTCTGCGCGCACCTGCGAGCGTGCGCACTGCTGTCTTCTACTAGTGTAACGCTAGACCACCGCTCTACTGCAGCGTTGGCACGTTGTCGACTTGATCTGTTGGCAGGCTGCCTTTCTGCAGTGCTGGCGTGGCTCCTCTACGCAACGCTGGCAGGCGGTCGATCATGTTGTGCTCGCGGTTGACCAGCTGCTCTTCTAGGTTGCTAGGCTGATGTAGTCATTGCGAATGCTATCATTCTGTATTCTCAACTTTGCTAGTGGAAACTCTTGCAGTTTCGCCCTGTGAACGCACAAGTGCTAGAGAAGCTATGATCACACTCACACAACTCGTGCCTATCCATTAGTCTAGCTCCCGACCGTTGTAGAGTGATTCTCCTTAGAGGCAACCCGGGTGATTGGTGGAAGAAGAGTACCTGCTAATGACGGCGGAGGGGGGAGTGGCGGCGGCGGGGTCGGAGGAGGAGTGCTTGTTGCGAGTATGTTGCAAAGTATCGGAGTCCGGGGATTTTGACCTGCTTATTGGCGTAGAGTTCCTGTACGGCGTGGGTTCCATGATCTGCATGTGGGAGGAGAAGGTGGAGTACCGCGCGCGCTTATGGAAGATGAGGGCCCGATCGGGAAGCTCCAGGTCAAATTCGTCCGAAGGGAGCCTAGAAAAGCTTATTAGTATACAGAGGCACATTTGCGAGAGGAGGTAAGGGTGCCCAGCTGGCAGCCGATATCGAGGATGGGGGAACGCACGATAGGGAAGAAGAACTGGAAACGGGGCTGAAGAAGCTGTGCCTGAATACAAAACATATGCTGGGGCACACGGTGGTGCTGGAGCTGTTCGGGGGAATCGGGACGGGGTCGGCAGCGCTCCTGAAGGTTGGTGCGTCGGTGGATAAGAAGATGCTGGTGGAGAAGGATCTGGAGTCGGTTAAAATTGGCATGGTTGCATGCTGAGCTGATGCAGCAACGCTATCCACAGCAGTTCACCAAGGGGGCGATGGAAGCAGGCATCTGCTGCGGAGAGAGTGACATCCGTTACGTGGAGGAAACAACAATTTGACGATAAGGAAAATCATACATAATTATAGCATGCTGGGAATGCCTGGGCTACTGACGCGCGGGAGAAGGGAGAGTGCAGGGGGATGGACAAACGCGTTTTAGAGGCAGCATTGCGGTATTGGCTGTCACTCATGGAGAGGCCAATGCCGTTGCTGGTGCAGGACATACTAGAACCAAGCAGCATGCCAGCACCTGTGATACTGCCGGACCATCCAACGCAGTTCCAATGTAACGAAGTGGGGCAGCCGCATTAGGATTGGCCTACTCTTGTATCATGTGAAGGCACCAGTTTGTTCATTGAGCAGGAGGGCATGCATGGGCCATGCATGGTTTACGACTATAGCAAGGAGGCGTGGGAGGAGCCCACGGCACTGGAGCAGGAGCTGGCTATGGGGTTCATGGAAGAAGCGACTCCACACCCAGAGGTGTCCGAGCAGGTGAGGAGGAGGGCACTTGGGCGTGCTATGGACCTGGATATGATGCACTGGCTGGTGGCGGCAATTACCATGCTCAGGCGCGGTGGGAGAGGAAGCGTGAAAAAGCCATGGTGGTGCGTCCTCATGTTGGGTGCAAATTCACTTTGCATGACATCCTGTCGTCTGTTTATACGAGTATGCATGTTCGGATGCGTTTGCTTATGAAAAGAGTGTTTGTGTGCTTGTTTGCTTTCGCAATGTTCACTTGCCGCATTTGCAGGTACTCGCGCAATTTGAATTTTGGCACAACATTGTACCTGCTATGAACAGTGCAAAGGACGAGCCTGCAAAGGAACCCAAGATGGAAGCTTTGCGGTTCGGTTCGCAGATTCGGTTCTATCCAACTCGAAATTGTACTGTTTTTTTTTGTTAACTATAGTACAATAGGGCTAGCACTATAGGGGTACCATTGGGTGAAGGTTGGATGTTGTTTGTCTGAATCCGCATGCTACAGGGACAGAGGAAACTAGAGGAACCATAATTTGGCTGGTTGGGCAAGGTCAAAACAGGTTATACTTTTAGGACTTGAACCTGGTTGTTGTTTTCCCAGGTTGGAAAAACAGAACCAGAGGTTGTTTACCGACCTCCCAGGTTGTTGTTCTGATGCTTGGATTCATCCATGGTTGTTTTGAGGTTGATTCCCAAGGTCCCTAGTAGCTCTATCTATTTAATCATTCTCTGTTTGTACTCGGGATATAGTACTGTGGCGCTAGGGACACGCTGTCAAACTCATAAGTATGCAAAGGAGAAACATTTCGCGAAGCAACTTGGCTTGTTTCAAAGCTCTTGGCGGGAGTTTTGATATAGGAGATTTCATAGCAATACGATTGACGGTCTGCATGGTATGTTGCGCGACGTTCAAGGTACTCTTGTTGTTTTGATAAAGTCCTGTTAAACTGTATTATGCTTGTAGGCTGTAGTGGGGTAGCCAATATGGGGTACAACCCCAACTAGGGTTTCATATTTGTACCCAAACTTCTGCTAGTTCATTCATTCTTGCCTAGTCACTTTGAGATGGTATCAGAGCAGGAGGTCCCTAGGACCTACCGACCGTTTTTTTTTAAGGGCCCACCACCGCTCGCATGCGGTTACCACGCTACCCCGTGCCCTAGCCTCGTAGCGCCCTCGTGCGCCCTCGTTAGCGCCCTCGCGCGCCCCTCGTTAGCGCCCTCGCGCGCCCCTCGTTAGCGCCCTCGCGCACCCTCGTTAGCGCCCTCGCGCGCCCCTCACTAGCGCCCTCGCGCGCCCCTTGCTAGCGCCCTCGCGCGCCCCTCGCTAGCGCCCTCGCGCGCCCCTCGCTAGCGCCCTCGCGCGCCCCTCGCAGCCCGCTCGCCCCGCTGCCCGCTTCGCGGCCCGCCCGCCCGCTCGCTGCTCGCTTCGCGGCCCGCCCGCTTCGCAGCCCGCTCGCCCCGCTGCCCGCTTCGCGGCCCGCCCGCCCGCTCGCTGCCCGCTACCTGCTTCGCGGCGTCGCCCGCCCGCCCGCTGCCCGCTTCGCAGCGTCGCCCGCTCGCTCGCTGCCCGCTCGCAGCGTCGCCCGCCCGCCCGCTGCCCGCTCGCAACGTCGCCCTCCCGCCTCGCTGCCCGCTTGCAGCGTCGCCCGCCCGCCCGCTGCCCGCTTGCAGCGTCGCCCGCCCGCCGCGCTGCCCGCTCGCCGCGTCGCCCGCCCGCCCCGCTGCCCGCTTCGCAGCCCGCCACAATTCCCGCCTGCAGCGCCGCCCGCCTCGCCTGCTGCTCCCTGACTGTGCACCGCCGCTTGCTCCTGCTGTGGCTGCTAGCTTCGCTCTAGCGCGTCCCCTCTGCTGCTGCCGCTGCTCTGCTGTGCCCTCACGCCTGAGCTATGGCCTCTATTCGCGTTCTTTCCTTCGATGCTGAGGGCCGTCCCGTGCAGTTCACTTCCTGGCTCGATGACCTGCAGTTGTATCTTATGAGCAATAGCACGGACCACATCTCCCTCTATGACTACGCGTCTGGTGCTGCTGCCACAGCCGAGCTTAGTGTACGTTCACAGTGGCAGACTCGTGACGCTGCAGCTCGCCTGGCTATTCGCAGTCACCTGCCGTTAGCTGAGCTAGAGCACTTTGGCGACTGCAAAACCGCTAAGGCCCTATATGACGCTGTCGTTGCTCGCTACTCCTCACCTGCCACAGCCGAGCTTAGCCGTCTCATGCTGCCTTACCTGTTCCCTGACCTGTCCACCTTTGCTACAGTCGCCGATCTTATCACCCACCTTCGCACTAGTGATGCTCGCCTGCGTGCCGCCCTTCCCACCGAGTTCTGCGCTAAGAACCCCCCTCCCCTGTACTGGACACTCCACTTCATAGTCACCCGTCTCCCTGACACCCTCAGCTCAGTGCGCGACTATTTCCTTGCTCGCTGTCCCACTGAGCTCACTGTCGCCCTCCTAGAGGAGAAGCTGCTAGCAGCCGAGAAGAGCATTGTGGCTGTTGGTGCTGCTCGCGGCGCTCCTCGCACCCCCATCTTTGAGGGGTGCTCTCCCTCTCCCCTCGCTCCCTCCTATGCTACTGCTGCTGCTGTTGACTTCCTTGGTGCTGAGTCTGCTGGCGCTGCTTCTGCTCCTGGTGGGAGGCGCCGCACCGGCAAGGGCAAGGGGGGCAAGGGTGGCGGGGGTGGCGCTGGGGGGGGAGGGGGTGGGGGAGGTGGGGGGGGAGGCGGTGCTGGAGGGAGCGGTGGCGGGAGTGCCGGTGGGAGTGGGGCCGGCGGCGGAGGCGGGGGCGGCGGCGGGAGCAGTGGCGGTGGTGGCAGCGGCGGCGGTGGCGGCGGTGGCGGTAGTGGCGGTGGCGGTGGCGGTGGTGGCGGTCGGAGCGGAGGTAGTGGCGGCGGTGGAGGTCGGAGTGGAGGCACCGGCTCGGGCCAGAGCTCCCAGCAGCAGCAGCGTCCCCAGTCGACCCAGCAGCTTCGTGAGTGGCTTACTCAGCGTGGGACGTCGGGGGGCAGTGGCCGCTGTTCCTATGTCATTCGCACAGGTGATCGCAAGGGGCAGACGTGTGGAAAGTTCCACACTCAGTACCGCTGCTTCTTCCGCCTTGACGACGCTTGGCGTGAGGAGATGGGCGAGGATGTTGAGCGCCCTCGCTGGGCTGAGCTGATGAGGGCTGGTGTTGATATCTTTGCTCTTGACTATGATGCTATTATTGCTGCCATGTATGCATTGACTGTTAGTGCCGAGGGAGACTGTTACTTGTGTGTGCCGCCTGACCCAGGTATAGAGCCCGCTGCCCTAGGTGCTAGTGAGTCTGCTCTCTCTGGTATGGTGCCCCCTGTACCTGCTCCCTCCAGTGCTGTCCCGGCTGTTTGCGAGTCTGCTCTCCCAGGTGCAGCACCCACAGAGACTGCTCTCTCAGGTACCGCACCGGCTGAGGCCTGTCACACCTTCACCCTTGACTCAGGTGCTTCCCGCTGTTTCTTTCGTGACAGTACTGAGCCTGTCGAGGTCACAGGTGACTCAGGTGCTGCTGCAGGTGGTACTGCTGGGAGTGCTGAGCCTGGGGGTGCTGAGCCTGCGGGTGCTGGGCCTGGGAGTGCTGGGACTGCGGGTGCTGGAGCTGAGGGTACTGTGCCTGAGAGTTTGCCGCCTGGGGGTGCTGAGCCTGGGGGTGCTGCGACTGAGGGTGCTGAGCCTGCGTGTGCGGAGTCTGGGGGTGCTGAGTCTGGGGGTGCTGAGCCTGCGGGTACTGAGCCTGGGGGTGCTGCTGCTGAGCCTACGGACAACTGAGGGAGTAAGTGAGTGAGTCAGTGAGTGAGTGGATGAGTGAGTGGATGAGTGAATGGGTAATGTAGGTCAATGAATGAGTGAGTGAGTGAGTGAGTGAATGAGTGAGTGAGTGAGTGAGTGAGTGAGTGAGTGACCAAGGGAAGAGCTGCTTTTAAGGCTCATCAGCACAGTACGCATGCATTCAGTCATTCTCTGCCCCCTCTACCTCTCCCCACCCTGTCATCCCTCACCTCCTCCTCCTCCGTCAGAGTTTCACTTGGCACGGTGGGGCAGTGAACAAGGTGAGGGTGCATCCGACCCACCTCGCCCTGCTGCTGTCGGCCAGGAAAGACGAGTCTCTCCGCCTGTGGAACACGGACACGGGCATGTGTGTGTGGCGATCATGGGCAGGTCAGACGGGCATCGCAATGAGGTCCTTAGCGCGGTACAGTAAACACATACATACATGCGTGCAGTGCATATGTTGACTGGTCCAGTGACGTGAAGGACGAGTCCTTCTGGCTGTGGAGCACGGACACGGGCGTGTGCGTGGCGATCATGGGAGGGAGCGACGGGCATCGAAAAGAAGTGCTCAGTGCTGTAAAGTGGCCTATGTTGTTGAAAACGGTGCATTACAGGCAAGGACGAGTCGTTGTGGCTGCGGAACACGGACACGGGCGTGTATGTGGCGATCATGGGTGGCACAGATGGGCATTGAAACGAAGTCTTCAGTGCGGTGAGGTATTAGTGTGGTGCAGTCACTTTAGTTTCAGAGCGAACTAAATTTATCGACGCGATAAACGGTACAGGATGACTCGCTGCGCCTGTGGTATCGTATGGTATCGTTTTCTAAATAGTACGACTCGCTGCGCCTGTGATAAACGGTACAGAACACAGACACGGGTGCATGCTATGGTGTGATGTGCTGTGCTGTGCTGTGCTGTGGCGGTATCGTATGGTATTGTTTTCTTCCCCACATACATGTGCGTGCATGCCTTCTTGCTTGATTTCTTTCCTGCGCGCTTTATTACATTAATTCTTGCTTGCTCTCATGCTGTCTCTCACTCGCAGGACATCTTTTCGGGTGACCAGGCAGTCCTCGCCAGCTGTGGCATGTTACCATGTCCCTCTTGCTTAACTGCAGTTATGCCTTGCATGCCTCTCATACTGTCTCTCACTCGCAGGACCTCCAACCAGGTGACCTGCCCATCATCACCAGCTGTGGCATGTGACTGTGTCCCTCTTGCGTAACTGCAAGTATCCCTTGCATGTCTCACATGCATGCATGGCTCTCAGGACTTCCATCTGGGTGACCAGGCCATCACCGCCAGCTGCGGCATGGACAGCAGCATCCGCATGTGGAGCCTGCAAGGTAAAGCTGCGTCCCTCTCACTCTTGCACCTTTTGAGCTGCACCCTGCACCGTGCACCTTTCAGCCGCACCGTGCACCTTTCAGCCGCACCGTGCACCTTTCAGCTGCACCGTGCACCTTTCAGCCGCACCGTGCACCTTTCAGCCGCACCGTGCACCTTTCAGCCGCACCATGCACCTTTCAGCCGCACCTTGCAACTTTCAGCCGCACCATGCACCTCCCATCCAAGAGGTTCTCGTCTTTTCCCTTCCCTCTCCTCCGTCCTTGCTCCTTCTCACTTCTCCCCTTCACAGGAGTGCTGGCACGTGGGAGACCAGTCAAACACATGGACAGGCCTCCCATCCCAGCCTTTATCGCCCCACCTCTCTTCCTGCCCTTCTCCATCTGTCTCCTCTCCTCCATCCAAGCCTCTTAGCAATCAGCCAAACCTCTCTCCCTGTCCGTCTCCATCTGTCTCCTCTTCTCTCTCATCCTTCTTCACCAAAGTTCTGACACGTGGTAGAGCAGCCCAACACTTGGACCGACCTCCCATCCAAGCCTCTTAGCAATGGCCCCACCTTTCTCCGAGTCTTTCTCCATCTTCCTCCTCTCCTCTTCTGTCCCATCCTTCTCCACCAGAGTGCTGCCACGTGGTAGAGCAGTCCTTCACCTGGACAGACCTCCCATCCAAGCCTCTCACGTATCTCTCCACTCTCTCCCTGTCTTTCTCCGTTTCTCTCCTCTCCTCTCCTCCCTTGCAGAGTACTGGCACGTGGTAGAGCAGTCCTTCACCAGACCTCCCATCCAAGTTCCCCACCAAGATTCTACAGTACCCTGTGAGTCATGTTTCTTAAGGCACCTTTGTTACAACTGCATTATCTCCCATTCCCATCTTCTTATCCCGCAACCCAGCTGTACGTGGGTTTGTGACGTACACACCAACTTTATTGACTGCCTCACATTCCTGGCTGCTCCCTTCACCTTCCCCCACCGTTTCCCACCTCTCGCCCTTCTGCTCGTCCGCACTCCCTCCTGCCCCACCTTCCCCCTTCCTGCCACACCATCCAGCTGTACTTAATGTGTGTTTGGTGTGCACACCGACTACATAGACTGCCTCTCATTCATGCTTGTCCCCTTCACCTGCCCCCACCGTTTCCAACCACACCCCACCCATCTACATGTGGTGTGTGACTTGCACACCAACTACATTGACTGCCTGCGGTGGTATGGAGACTTCGTGCTCTCTAAAGTAAGACCCTCTAATATATATAATCAAATTGTGGTATGTATGCATGTATCAATATATTATGTATGTACTGTCTGCGTGACTGCCTGTGAAGTCATATACATCCGCTTCGCCTTTTCGTGTCCCCGAATTGTGTCTATGCTTACTTTCGAATATTTGTTTCCTCTTATGATATGTTCCTCTGATTGCGCATTGATTGTAGAGTGTGGAAAATTAGGCCATCCTATGGCGCTGGTGCCACAAGCCTGTTACACTGACATTTCCAATATGCAGATGCTTTTCTATGCCTTCACATATAACTTCCGTTATCCCACTTTGCATATTTCATATGTTGAGTGTAGACAACGAGGCCATCCTATGGCGCTGGTGCCGTGCCACAAGCACCGAAGTTGTCCAATGTGTATTCTTAGGCTTATGTATATGCGTACGTTCATCTTATATATAGTATGGACAACGCGGTCATCCTATGGCGCTTTTGATTCGACTCAAAAACCAGCGAAGTCATCCTATGGTGCTGAAGATTAGGGTGTGTGACTTATTGTATCACTCTATCGCTTTTGCCTTTCCCTCTATCCCACTGTGCCTAATTTTATTGTAGAGTGTGGATAACGAGGTCATCCTATGGCGCTGGTGCCACAAGCCTGGCACTGAACCCGGCTCAGCCCACCCTAATGAGGTAAGCGTTTTGGCCTGCTGATTTAAGCACCTCTCGCATTGCTGCTGTAAGCATCTCGTTTGGCCGATGTAAGCATGCGGCCCTGCTGATGTAATCACCTCGTCCTGCTGACGTGTAGGCATTTCTTGCCTTGCTGTTACAAGCATTGCACCACATTGTCAAGTCAATCAAACCAGCATCCCACCAAGTGACTTTTGAGTCGACTCAAAAGTCACCTGTTATAAGCATTGCACCACATTGTCAAGCCAATCAAACCAGCATGCCGGTACCACCAAGTTTGTTGATCCGCCTTATTGAAAGCATCCCACCTTTTCTACTCATACGAATCCGCTAATCTTCCATATCAGGGAGCCTTTAAAAATATACTCATACGAATCCGAATCTATGTCATCCTGCCATTGCAAGGAGCCTTGGACATTCTGCAGTGCTACCCAGTGCCGGACTGTGGAGTGGATCCTAATTCATCAAGTTTTTTCAATTCGACTAAAAATCTACTCATACAAATCTGTGTTATCCTGTCATCTCCTGTAATCTCCTGTCATCTCCTGTCATCTCCTGTCATCCTGCCATATCAGGGAGCCTTGGACACTCTGCAGCGCCACCGAGTGCTAGACTGTGGCTTCTGGTTCATCAAGGTTTTAAGTCGACTGCATAATCTGCTCATACGAATCTACTTATACGAATCTAATCATACAACTGTACTCATACAAATTCACTCATACGAATCTGTGCCATCCTGCCATCCTAGGGAAACTTGGACATTCTGCAGCGCTACCCAGTGCCGGACTATGGATTCTGGTTCATTAAGTTTGATCTTGACTTCATGGCCAACATCATGGCCATAGGTATGCCTTTTTTTTTTAGTTGACTCGGAATTACCTTTTAGTTCATCAAATTTAGTCACGATCACATGGCCAACATCATCGCCGTAGGTACACGTTCCTAAGTTTACCCTTCTTTTTCTATATACATATCATATCACCCCCTGATTCGTTAAGTATGATCTTGACTACATGGCCAACATCATGGCCATTGACTACACACCCCCTTTCTTTATTTCTTTCCAAATTTCCTACGTTTTGATATTCTTAGGTATGCCTTTTTTCTTTCTTTCTTCCTTTCTTTCTTTCTCTTCTTTCTTTGTTTTTTTCTCAGTCTTATGTGTCTACATTCCTGTTTTGATGAAATAATAATACCATAAGATGCAATTGATTACTCTGGCATGTCATGTTACGGGGATGTATTGTCATGCCACTGCCATGCCACGCTTCGCCACCTCTGGATGGAATTGTGTGGGCAAGGTGCATGTATTGTTTACGACCTGCAATCAAGCCCCATTCGCTCTTAGTGACACCATGCCATGCGTCCACCACCACCACCACCACCACTACCACCACCACCACCACCACCACCACCACCACCACCACCACCACCACCACCACCACCACCACCACCACCACCACCACCACCACCACCACCACCACCACCACCACCACACCTTCACCTCTGCAGGCAACTGTGTGGGCAAGGTCTATGTGTACGACCTGCGATCAAACCCTCCTAATTGCACTTACTAACACCACGCCATGCGTCCATTTGTTACCATGCCACCCATCACCACCCATCTCCACCACCGCAGGCAATTGTGTGGGCAAGGTGTATGTGTATGACCTACAATCAAGCCCTCCTATTCTCCTCAGCACGTAAGTGGGATGGCCACGACATGGCACAGATGTCAGTGTCAAGGCATGTCATGGCACGTCTAGGTGTGGCATGATGTTGTATGCAAAAGATGAGTTTTAATTTTTTCTTTTCTTTCTTCTTCTTCCCACCCCTCCCCCCCCCTTTCCTTCCCCCCCCCCCCCTCCCCCCCCCCCCTTTTTTTTCAAAATGATTACAGCTGATAATCGCTCCAGTGCCGTGGCAGTTTTTGCCTTCGGAAAAAGTATTGCTTTTAAATCTCCTCCTTTTTTCTTGTTCCGGATTTTCAACAGGCTTTCACGAAAGGACCGTAAAACTCAAATCAGACAAACAGCCGTGTCACATGATCAGGCCCTCAGATTCACTTTGAGGGACGTAGATGGATCAGGGTCCCTCTGCATGGAATCCCTGATTGACAGTGTCCCCTAGAAAAAAAGCCTGAAAAATCAGTGTCACTTTTTAAAAAACCCTGAAGCATCAGTGTTCTCTAAGAAAAAAGACTGTTTTTACTAAACCACACGGTTGACTGCCTCTTGGTACACCAGGCAGGAACGCGAGGAAACCCCCCGCAAATGGAAAGCATGGAGCAGAATGGAGCAATTTTGTCTCAAAGTGAAAAAACACGGAGCAATTTTGTCTCGTAGTCACCGCCAGGCAGTGCTGACACCGCGGGAATCCGAGATTCCCTGTACTTCCGGGCAACTATACTTGGAACTTGTAGGAATCGCATTCAGTGTCAGTTTCGGTACAACGTAGTGGAATCAGGGTCCTTAAAAAAAAAACCTGAAATTTCAGAGTCATCTGCTAGGAAAAGGCTGAAAAATCAGTCCCACAAAAAACTGAACACTGGAAAACCAGGGTAGGTACAAAAAAAATCCCTGAAAATCAGGAATTTCAGGGGAAAATTCCTGATATCGTAGGGCCTGCACATGATGCAGGAAATCGCAGGGACCACTTTGTGTCTGATTTTCTTTTGCTATGTGCCTCATGTACTTGTCTGCTGGTGCATATGGCTGTACGCTTCACAAAAAAACTAGATGAATAATGCCTTACGAGCTGTGATGATGATGGATGGCTATGGTGATGGGACTTGGTCATGTCCCACGAGTGATCGGGGTGATCTATTGTATTGTCTGCACTTTTCTTATAAGCACAGTCATGGTCTACAATGCCCACCATTTACAATAAAACTGAGTTTATGTTAGCACGCTTTCAAATAATTGTACTTGTACTCTGTTCTTGTTACACGTTCTGGAGCTTGCGACAGACGAATTCGCGGAGTCACTGTAACACTACCTGAAAATTCGTCGGGTGATATAAAAATCCGTTCACAATGTCGGGTTCAGCCTAGTTTCAGCTCGAGACCGTGTAGAATACGTATTGAGTGACTTTGCGGGGTTATTTGAAGAACGGGAATCCGAGATGATTGGGCAAATCTTTTCATGCCGAACGACACGAGATTACCGGATGAGCGATTACGAACGCGGCTTAATCGAATTCTTCCGCTCCTTTTTTGGCTGGTATGCTCTTCAGTGAGCTAATTGTTCGCTTGAAAATTACTGTTATCCGTCGTCCGTTGTGGGCTTGGCTTCCTGCTCACGGCGCAACCATTCGAAGTTCTCCGGCACCTACTGTACAGAATATTGATCTTCACAATAGTTAGTAAAATAGGCGGTCACTCCTAGGCTATACTGTTTTGTGTACGATATTATACTGTACTTTTTTCTCCAATTTGTACATTCTGTGGTCACGTCTAGGCTGCGTACGGCTCATCATAGGTAGATTCTGGTATCAATTTGATTGTAGGAGTACGTAAGAACGTAGAATGGCGGATGAGGCCACGTCATCCATCCTGCAGTTCGCCACGTGGCAGAGCTCCGTTGACGTGTCGTTCTGGGAGAAGCTCGCGTCGCTGAAGGTCGATTCGCAAGGCCTGAAAGAGGAAGACGTGGCAATCCATGGTAGGCTGCATGTCGCTGGCTGAAGATTTTATTTGAGTTGCAAGATATTGACAATTTTTGCTGAATCGTTACATCTTATTAATGGTATTAACGGATGTTCGTCACAGCAGGGGAGGAGGAATTTGTAGCTGATTTTGGACCAGTAAGAAAGTCGGTTCACTCTATATGTTCCGTGTTGTCAGTGGCGTATGCCTTCATCCTTCATGTATTCTTCTGCGGTCCCCTTATGTCGCCTCTTCAACCTGTGTTATTTTCTCCCAATCTTTTTCCTCCCTCCCTCAAAGGTTTCTTCACGCCATCCTCACACTCTCAGCTCCCCTCCTTCCTCTCCCTCTCCTCTGCCTCCTTCCCCCCTTCCCCTCCCCCACCTCCTCGGTTCCACCTCATCCAACTGGATGATACCACCAATACTACGGACAGCACCACTGCTGACGTCACCACCACTGCCGAGTTAGCTGCTGCTTCTGACGTCATTGCCACTGCTGGCAACAGCAGCAGCAGCAGCGCTGTCAGTAGCACCGGTCACATCACTAGCGCAAGCAACACAGATGTTGCAAGCAGCAGCAGCAATGAGAGCAGGAGTGTGGTTACCAGTGATGGCAGGAGCGTCGTGGCAGGGGTGCTACAGATTGCCAATACAGTGGAGTCTTTTCGGGCGTTTGACCGACGGACGATGATGGAGGGAGTGGCGCAGCAAGTGAGGATGGGAATGTGTGGATTGACATTGTGTGTGGTTAACAGTTAATTTACCATCGTGGGAGGGAGCGAAAGGCAAAATCATCTTGCAAACCAGTGAATCTCTTTCAAAGCCCTACCTGAGTTTCGTCCTCATTGTTCTCCTATCGACTTATAACCCATCCCTCTCAGTCCTTTTCGCGCGTCCTCCTACCACCTCCGTTCTACAATCCTTTTTGCTGTTTTGTGAATTCCCCTCATTTTCTCTGCCTCGTTTCCCCTCTCTCACCCCCTCTACCCCTCACCTCCCCTCAGCTCTGGCACGACATGCTATCCGGCAAGGCAGGGCGCCAACCATCCATCACTACGCCTTTGCCTTCCCACTCCTTTTCCCCTCTTCCCACTTCCCTCTCCCCTCTCCCGTGCTTTCCTCCCCCAACGCCCTCAGCTCTGGCCAGGACACGCTATCTGGCAAGGCAGACCGCCACCATCTCTCCTCAACGCATTCCTCCTCCTCGTGTACCCGGACATCAAGCACTGGCGTTTCCACTCCTCTCTCTGTGCCTCCTTCCCCTCTGCCCTCCTCCCCTCAGTTGTGGCAGGACCTTCTATCCGGCAAGGCAGAGCGCCACCCATCCCTCCTCAACGCGTTCTTCCTCCTCGTCTATTCGGACATCAAGCATTGGCGCTTCCACTACGCCTTTGCCTTCCCCACCCTCGCCCTCCCCTCACCTGCCACCCTCGCCTCTCCCCCTCTGCCTGCAACGCAAGTCTTCTCTCCCCAACTAGTGAGTGCTCCTATCCTCTAACTCCCTTTCTTGCATCACTCACTTTCTTTCATATCCTCCAAATGGTGGATGCTTCCTAAACGAAGGAAGTAGTGCAATAGGGGACGAAGGAGGTAACCATTTGCCCCTCATCCTTCACCCTCCTCTGTCAATCCCTCCCGTTCCTCCTACCATGCAGGCAGAAGCTATTGAGAAGGAGTGCAAGACAAGAAGGGAGTGGGAGGGGGACAAGGGAAGTGGAAGCAGCTGCGTTGAGTGGCGAAGCTGTAGGTCCCGAGGGAGAGGAGGAGAAGGGAGACGAGAGGGCAGCTACGGAAGGCGAAGCAGTGGAGAATGGGGAAGTGGAGGAGGGAAGGCAAGGAGAGAAAGCCGATGACAACAGAAGGGGAGGCGTGGGAGCAGCCGACAGTGTTGCAGCAGCAGCAGCAGCCACGGAAGGAGAAACTGTGTCGGAAGCACCACTTTTGGAGAGGTGCTCGCCTTTCTTCCTTCTCCAAATCGACACCACAACCACCACGACCAGCAACTCCTCACAGCCCTCAATAGCAGCACAGCCTTCAGTAACAACACATCCGTTAACAGAGTACAAGCGGCTGGCAACTCAAAACGAATCCTCCTCCTCCTCTTCCCCCTCCTCTCCTCCGCGGCTTCTCGTTGCATTCTTAGACCCCTGCCATCTGCCCCTCTCCCTCGGCTGGCCCCTGCGCAACCTGCTTCTCCTCGCCTCTCTTTGCTGGCAGGTCAGTGCTTGCGCTCCTATGTTCCTCCTCCAATTCCGTCTCTCCTCCTCGTTGCATTTTACACCTGCCATCTGTCCCTCTCCCCCGGCTAGCCTCTGTGCATCTTCCTCCTCCTCGCCTCTCTCCAATGGCAGGTCAGTGTTTGTTCCTCTGTTTCTCTTGCTTTCCCTCCTTCTCCCCCTCCGCTCCTCCATCGCCACCCTCCCCGCCCCTCCCTTGTCTTGTCCCTTTCTATTCCGCCCAGGCCTCCTCCCTCCATGTGCTCTGCCTGAGGCAGCGGCACGGTCGGATCAGCCTGCACCACTCGCTACTGCTGCACGTCCATATACCACCTCCCCCAGGCCCAGGCAAGTGATGCCACCTTCCCCAGGCAGGTGATGCCACCTCCCCCAGGCTCGTCCAGATGCCACCTCCCCCAGGATAGTGGAGAAACCACCTCCCTTGGTCTCATGTTTTTCCTTATTTGACAAGTTCAGCTTTTTTTCATTTGCCCTGTCCTCTTTTCACTGGTGCCACTATCTTGAACAGTCCTCTCCCTCGCTACGTCCTCGCAGCTGATTGGCTGAACCCTCTCACAGCACCTGCCACGTGTCCATCCGCCACTGGCTGGGAGCTGAACGTTAAAGGGCGAACCGGGGCGTGGTGTGCTGACCTGGCACCGCTGATGGACCCTGCCAGGCTGGCAGACGAGGCAGCATCGCTCAACTTGAAGCTGATGAGGTGGCGCGTGCTGCCACAGCTGCAGCTGGAACGATTGAACTCAACGAAATGCTTGCTTCTAGGGGCTGGCACCCTTGGTTGCCAAGTTGCTCGCTCCCTGCTGGTAAGGCCTTTTCCTCTTGGTACTGGCTTGGCTTGCATGCCAATATCTACTTTCGAGGCAGCGTCGTTCAACCTGAAGCTGATGAGGTGGCGCGTGCTGCCACAGCTGCAGCTGAAACGATTGAATGCAACGAAACGAAATGCTTACTGTTAGGGGCCGAATCTCTGGTGTCAGGTGGCCCGCTCCCTGCTGGTAAGGAAAACCCTCCCTCCAGAAGCCTCTCTTCAGTTGAAGCTGATAAGTTGGCACTGGCGCGTGCTGCCACAGCTGTCACACACAACACCACGACCTGCGCTTTCGACCACCAACCATTAGGCCCGCTAGTTCTTGACTGCATATAGCGGCCAACTATAGTAGGCGGCACGAGCAAGCACACTTGCTCAGTCAAATTCTTAGCATTACGACAGCCATAAAGGTACACTCCAGAGAGATAAAACGTCATACGACCGTCATCAACAAACAGAAACACCGCATTCGCGACGGCTTGATAGGGAATATGGCGGGCCGTCGACCTGGAAAGGGTGCTTCCCGAAGGTACGAAAAAGCCGTAGACACGGCACGAACGTCGGCGCATTCTGAAAGCATCGGACTGCGGCTAAATATCAAACACCGAATTCCAGCGCTTAGAACCTCATATGAGACTACACTTCCGCTCAATAGATAGTGACGCCACTTCACCTTTCTCAATTCACCATCCCGCGCGGCTTCACTTCCCCCTCCCGTCGCCTCCACTTCCCCCTCCCATCACCTCAACTTCCCCCTCCCATCGCCTCCACTCCCCCTCCTATCGCCTCCACTTCCCCTTCCCATCGCCTTCAATTTTCCTTCCCGTCGCCTCCACATCCCCCTCCCGTCGCCTCCACTTCCCCCTCCCGTCGCTTCCACACCCCCCTCCAGTCGCCTCCACTCCCCCCTCCCGTCGCCTCCACTTCCCCCTCCCATCGCCTTCCCTTTTCCAAGCACACTCGCCTCCACTTCCCCCTCCCGTCTCCTCCACTTCCCCCTCCCGTCGCCTCCACTCCCCCCTCCCGTCGCATCCACTTCCCCCTCCCGTCACCTCAACTTCCCCCTCCCGTCGCCTCCATTCCCCCCTCCCGTCGCCTCCACTTCCCCCATCACAACGCCACCACTTCCCCCTCCCATCGCCTTCCCTTTTCCTTCCCGTCTCATCCACATCCCCCTGCCGTCACCTCAACTACCCCCTCCCGTCTAGTCCACTTCCCCCTCCCGTCGCCTTGCTGTTCCCTTCCCGCCGCAAGAATTTCCCCCTCCCGTCGCATCCACTTCCCCCTCCCATCGCATCCACTCTTCCCTCCCATCGCCTTCCCTTTTCCACCCCGTCTCCTCCACTTCCGCCTCCCGTCTCCTCCACTTCCCCCTCCCGTCGCCTCCGCTTCCCCATCCCGTCGCCTCCACTTCCCCCTCCCGTCACCTCAACTACCCCCTTTCCCCCTGTGTGGTCCACTTCCCCCTTTGCACGCCCCTACAATCCCCTGCTCACTCCCTTGCCCCGAGAACACACTCTTCACCTCTTCTCACTCCCTTTCTCCCTGTGTGGTATATTTCCACCACATTAACCCATGCTTTCTTGTGTTCCCCCTTACCTCACCCCCTTCTCCGCCTGCTCACTCGCTTCACCCTTTTCTCACCCCCTTCTCCACCCTGCTCACTCTCTCTCCCCTGTTGCGCACCCCCTTCTCCACCATGCACAACCTCTGTGCCCCACTGCTCACCCCTTTCTACACCCTGCTCACCCCACCCTACACCCTGCGCCCTCTCTTTCCCCCTTTGCTCATCCCCTTCTCCACTTGCTCACTCGCTTCACCCTTTTCTCACCCCCTTCTCCACCCTGCTCACTCTCTCTCCCCTGTTGCGCAACCCCTTCTCCACCCTGCACACCCTCTGTGCCCCACTGCTCACCCCTTTCTACACCCTGCTCACCCCACCCTACACCCTGCGCCCTCTCTTTCCCCCTTTGCTCATCCCCTTCTCCACTTGCTCACTCGCTTCACCCTTTTCTCACCCCCTTCTCCACCCTGCTCACTCTCTCTCCCCTGTTGCGCACCCCCTTCTCCACCCTGCACACCCTCTGTGCCCCACTGCTCACCCCTTTCTACACCCTGCTCACCCCACCCTACACCCTGCGCCCTCTCTTTCCCCCTTTGCTCATCCCCTTCTCCACTTGCTCACTCGCTTCACCCTTTTCTCACCCCCTTCTCCACCCTGCTCACTCTCTCTCCCCTGTTGCGCACCCCCTTCTCCACCCTGCACACCCTCTGTGCCCCACTGCTCACCCCTTTCTACACCCTGCTCACCCCACCCTACACCCTGCGCCCTCTCTTTCCCCCTTTGCTCACCCCCTTCAACACCCTGCTCATTCTCTACCCCACTTACTCACCCCCTTATACACCAGTATGCGAACTCTATTTCCCCTACAAACACCCTCCCTGTCCCCCAGTCCTACCCTCCCTTTCCCCCACTCCACCTCGTCCTTCCCCGCACTCCCCTTTCCTTTCCACCACTCCCGCCCGTCCAACCCCCCACTTTCCCCCGTCCAATCCACCACTTCCCCCGATCCAATCGCTCACTTCCCCCAATTATGACGGTTGATTTGCGCACGCATCACCTCACACGGGTGATGAGGGGGGAAGATGCTGCAGGATGGGTTGTACGAAATGGAGGGGAGGAAACTTGCAGAGGGGAAGGTGGGAGAGGCAACACAGTGCTCCCCCTTTCCCACAGTTGTTATTCCCCATTGGGGCTCATCATCTGTTTTGGTGTCCACCATCAAACCCAACCTTCAGGCGTGGAAGGAAAACGGATGCATCTGCGAGTGGAGGGTCCACTGTAGCGACTCTTAGCGACGAGCATGACAAGGCGGTTCACGGAATATCCAAGCATATGAGGCCAGTCATATGCCTTCAGCGATGCGGGTTGTCGGCATTGATGGGGGGGAAGACCGAAGCGACAACTGCTGATGTTCTTTACTACTTCATGATGAACGCCCCTACAGCGTACAAACGGCTGATGCGGGCAGCCAAAGAAGCAGGTAAGGGTGGAAAGTTGGTGATCATGTCCACGCACGGTTGTGTGTCCGTGATAGTTGAGCAATCCGATTGTTTCGCACATCACAACGGCACTGGCAGCCCCGCAATAATGGTTTGGATATACTTGGTGTCACCGTTGTTCCGTGGCAGGAACATATGGGGGAGATGCATTGGCGACGGCAGAGCTTCACCTTGAGGCATACGGGCGCCAGTTCGATGCACGGGCAAACAGTGGTATTAATGGCGCAACTGGGATAATGGAGAAGGCTGATATCCCAATCGAGGGACTGGTTTACAACTTCCCGCCCTACAAAGAGGATAAGAAGGGGAAAATACGCCCTGTCCGTGGAAACGGTTGGGGTGGGGCCCGAAGGGGTAAAGCCTTCGAGAGCGTGCGGAGACAAGGTGAGCAACAGCGTGGCGATGGCACAAGAGTATGCTATTTTGGACATACAACCATGCCGCATGCATCAGACGGAGGGGGAAGTGAAGGCTGTACTGTTTATGAGGTGAAACTGAACTGGAGTCTGCAAATACTCATGTGTGTATGCAAGTGCGTGTATACCCTTATGATTCTGATACATGGCGTGTGCGCAGAGGTTGCCCAATCAACAGGAGCGGACCCTGAGGGGGTTGCTCCAAGCCTGCAGCCTCATCCATGCACGATTGTTAGCACTAAACGCAGCCAACAGCACGCGGTACTCCATGCAGCCGGCATACCAGATGAAGCCCAAAGGTGAGACAGCGCGTAGAGAGCATTGGTTGAATGAGGCGTAAAACTAGGGGTGGTATTGAATGAATAGGTGGAAAGTGATGACATTCGCGCATGCATGCGCACTCACACACCCACACATGCCCGCACGCGTACATGAGCTCATACGAATACAGACACATGTCACTTCACACGCCCAGCATGTCACTTCACACGCCCAGCATGTCACTACACACGCCCAGCATGTCACTTCACACGCCCAGCATGTCACTAAACACGCCCAGCATGTCCCTGCACAGGTGTCATAACACTCAATTCTGGCCCATTGTGGCAACTCCACCCGCCTACTCTTCCCCTCCCTTCCGCCTCTCCACCTCCTCCCGATATGCCCCGCCTTGTGCCCTCCCATTGCGCCCAGCCTTGTGCCCTCCCATTGCGCCATGCATTGTGCCACGTGCCATTGCGCCCTGCCTTGTGCCCTCCCATTGCGCCCTGCCTTGTGCCCTCCCAATGCGCCCTGCCTTGCGCTCTCCCATTGCGCCCATCCTTTTGCCCTCCCATTGCGCCCAGCCTTGTGCCCTCCCATTGCGCCCTGCCTTGTGCCCTCCCTTTGCGCCCTGCCTTGTGCTCTCCCATTGCGCCCATCTTTTTGCCCTCCCATTGCGCCCTGCCTTGTGCCCTCCCATTGCGCCCAGCCTTGTGCCCTCCCATTGCGCCCAGCCTTGTGCCCTCCTATTGCGCCCAGCCTTGTGCCCTCCCATTGCGCCCTGCCTTGTGCCCTCCCTTTGCGCCCTGCCTTGTGCTCTCCCATTGCGCCCATCTTTTTGCCCTCCCATTGCGCCCTGCCTTGTGCCCTCCCATTGCGCCCAGCCTTGTGCCCTCCCATTGCGCCCAGCCTTGTGCCCTCCCATTGCGCCCTGCCTTGTGCCCTCCCATTGCGCCCAGCCTTGTGCCCTCCCATTGCGCACTGCCTTGTGCCACGTGCCATTGTGCCCTGCCTTGTATTCTCCCATTGCGTCCTGCCTATGGGCCCTCCAGGAATACTCATCAGGATGGGCCCCTTAAGGATACTCCAGTTCCAATCCCGAGAGGGTGGCCACGTGCTCCAACCGTCACGGACATGTCACCGTACATGGTATGTTTCTTGGAGCCAAGACACATGCTAGAAGCTTTAGCACCACTGCGGATCAGTTGCACAAGAACAGGCTGCGGCGGGAGCATGTCCCTCGTGTCATGGAAAACTACATGGGCTTCTCTAGGTCTTTATTGGCACTGTAGTACGTGCCCTAGCCGCACGGAGATATGGACAACCCCGAAAAAAGAAAACGATCAGAATGGGAAGCGGACGGGGCCAAAGTCTATACAACTTATGCAAAAGTTTGTGGGTGCGTTTGCCCTCGGAGGGTTAGGGTTTCAAGTGATGTGGGAAGTGTGTCGCAATCTTGGACTGCCAAATCCCGGAAAAGGCACGTTTTACCGACTGTTGCAAGGTGAAAAAGGTTTGTGGAATGCCATCATTCGTGCAGCCCAAGAATCTATGGCATCAGTGCGTGATGCCCTCAGTAAGAGGGATGGAGGGGTGGGATACATTAGTGCGGATGGCAGATTTTCACAAGCTCGAGAGGCTGAGTATTGCACCGTGTCGTTTCTGCATCCCGAGAGTAGGAAAGTTTTGCACACAGAGACTGCGATGAAGTATGTCAATGATCCGTCGTCTCCTAGGCTAGAAAGCGTTGCCTTCAATTTGGGCATGGACTTCTTAAAAAATGTGGACTTTGAAGTGGCTGGTATTGTTACGGATGAGGGTAGTACCTTTCGGAACGTGGCCGTGGACAGAGGGATTGGACACCAGCACGATTGGTGGCACAAAAGACGATCTGTGGTCAAGAGCTTTGAAAACGACTTGCAAAATCGCGTGAGGGAAATGGTCGAAATTGATAAGGCGAAGGTTGTAGAGGACCTGCATATGCATACGGTCGTGAAGCTAAGAGGGTGGTTGCAGAAGAAGGCCCCAGCCAAGGTGGGTGGGTCCAATGGAAAAGACAAATTGATCGAGGACATTTGCTCTGAACTCGGCATTGAGTACCGGTTTGTGGATCCGGCAGATGCAAAATGGGAACATCCTGAATTGCAGCAGGTCGTGAGCGCCACAAACGTGCAAGCAGCTGGTCAAGGTGTGGGGGACTTAGAGGAGCGGGATGATGAGGAGGCAGCGGGCAGAGTGGATGTACCTGTTATGCTTTCGCTCATACATAGTCGAGGCATGGGCCGTGGTCAGGATGGGCCGGAAGAGGGCGGGGATGCAGTGGAAATGCTAGAAGGACCGGTGAGGGTGGATGTCTCTTGGCCAGATGTGGAAGAATTATGGCAATATGACATCCACCCAGTGCATGGATTGCGACCATCATCTCAGGCATCATTGGTGGTCACACTTGCGTGCAATGGTGCACGCGCCGAGGTGGATTTCATGGAGCGTGTAGCAGATATCTTACCCGGATCTGCCCATCAAAAAGGTGAGCTTAGCACTCCTGCACCGACTCAAATTGCTCGCACATTTTGGTCACACCATTTCCGCCACTCACACAGCTCACTACCACAATGTCAGGCCCTCACACAGATCGTATTCACCAACACTCTGCTCCACAAACCCCTCATTTCCACAACTCCACCCACACACACCTCATTTCCACCACTCCAGCCCTGTTCATAGCTAATTATAACCACTCCAGTAACACACACGCCTCATCTCCACCACTCCAGCCTCATTCATAGCTCATTATCACCACTAAAGCCCCTCACACAGATCGTATTCACCAACACTCTGCTCCACAAACCCCTCATTTCCACCACTCCACCCACACACACCTCATTTCCACCACTCCAGCCCTGTTCATAGCTCAGTATAACCACTCCAGTAACACGCACACCTCATCTCCACCACTCCAGCCCCATTCATAGCTCATTATCACCACTTCAGCCCCTCACAGAGATCATCTCAACCACCACTGCCCCATACACACCTTATTACCACCACTCTTGCCCGAAATGCCAGCTCATCTTCACCACTCCAGCCAAACACTCGGTTGAATCAAACTCCTCCCACCTCTTCTGACATTGATGCACATGTCAATTGTGGTTTGCTTTACCACGGCACACAATCACCCGCTTATGCCCTGATGCTGATTCATTAGGGACTTGCAGGAGAGCAAGCTGGCATTTCCACCATCAAGAGCAAGGAGCAGCGACGGTGGTCAAAACGTACCTCAAAGAAGCGGGCACGTGGGGAAGGTGTGAACGCGACCCTCGCTGGAGAGAGCGATGGAAGCAAAAAGCCGGTGTTCACTCTTGGTCAACGCTTTAGCGTGCATTTCAAGCACTGCATGATGCGGAATGCCACCAAGGCCAGCGAGGGACATCCAATGACGCCAGAGCAGGTGTCTGAGGAGTTGGGGCTTGCTGCAGATCATTGGGCAGGTGACCATACACGCTGCGCACGTGTGGGAACAATGCCTCCACGCTGTATTTCTGAAGGGTGGGGGGAAGAGAGTGCTGTATACGCTTTTGGATCACCAACGCACTTGGCTGTTCGTGAGTGGTTCAAGACACGGCTAGGGCCAACTCAGGTGGCATCATTGACTCTTGGCGCAAACAGCTCACTGAACGAGTCCTTCCACTCACTTGTTTGCAAGTATGCACCCAAGCGCCTGCGGTTCAGAGGCAGCATGGAGGCTCGCATAGCCTTGGCCGTGCTGCATTGGAACAGCTGCATGGACCGGCTCGTGAAGGCATACCGCATCCGGGTGCGGAAGTTGACACGTGTGCAGAGGGGCCGAAAGGAAAGGATATTAGGGCCTATGGACTGGTCATGGGTGGACAACATTATGCGGGAATGGTTGGCACAAGGTGCAGCGGATGTTGGAGAGTCTGAGAAGAACGGAGAGGGAGAGGGTGTTGATGGTGTTGACGATGAGGAACGAAGTGAGCACACCCGTGCGCAGCGCCAACGCACCTTGACCGGACCCTCCAGCACCGTTTCAGTTGAGCCTGAAGGCAGCATCCCGATCATGACCACTGACCTCGTATTTTCGCCCGGATGCCAGGGCAACACGACTCGGGCTGGTGCCCCCAAACACAAGAAGCGGCCTACACCAGCCCGTCGCTGTTTGCTGGGTTCGTTGTCGTGCTTCCAAAACGCATTTGCTGATTCTTGTGCCACGTCAAGTAGTGGCACAGTATCATTGCCTTGGACCAGCCCTCCTTGTTGCTGTAATCCCACCACTCCATCTGCCACTTGCTGGGCCAGTTGATCAACTGGACATATGATATGCTAATGCTCAATCTGTCCTTTCCCCACACCACTCCCGCAGGGGAATTGCCAACCAATCTGCGCTGATGCAAGCGGCACGAAATGGCGGTGCGGGCGTAAACGCAAGTCTCATCAAGCGTAGGGTTCTCCGACCATGGCTGGTGAGCAAACCTTGCCACACCAATATGTGGGTTTGGAGCTTAGTGGTGAGAAGGACCATGGCTGGTGGTACGTACATTTTTTTGTGGGAGGGCTTGTGTGTGGTGTTCCCATGTATACATTTCAGCAACTGAGTGCTGTAACCATTATATGTACAACGCCCCTCATTCAACACCCGCAGATTTGTCCTTCTTTTGCCCACTCACTCTCCCCTTCCCACGCATGGCTCCTTTCATCCGTGCTATTGCCAGAATATTGTTTCAACCTTGACCTGCCATTGAACGTGGAGCTTGTCAGTATCGCCCAAGGGAAGAAGAAGCCCATCCAAGTGTACTAGGCATGGGGATGTTTAGAAGTCCATCTCAATCAATTCGGCATCATGTGCCGCGGTTTTCGGTTGCTCTGCGTACTGAACATTTCGATAACTCGTCATATAACTCTAACAGCATCCCGCAGGACATGGACGGGTGTGAGGCAAGGCACAGCCATGTGCTCGCTGCAGCTCTTTTTACCCATTTCAAAAGAGGAACCCATGTCTGTATTGAGTGGACTGTTGGTGTAAGGGCCTAATAAACTCAAGCTATTAGGACTTAATCAAACTTAAAACCTCTCCTCGGGGTCACCTCCAAGGGTCCCTGGGTGCCTGGTACAAGACCAGCCCCTATCCTCGGGTCCGAGTTTGTAGAGAGAGGGATCAAGAAGGACTTAGTCAAAACAGCAAGAGTACCTTGAACGTCGCGCAGCGTGCCGTGCAGACCGTCGGTCGGATTAAGCTGAGAATTCGCTATATCGAAGCTCGCTCCAAGAGCTTTAAAATGAGCCAAGTTGCTTCGCGAAAAGTTTTGCCATTACTAAGTTATGGCTCGGACAGCGTTTGCCTAGCGTTGGAGTGCTAGCATACTAGCGTTGACTCGGGTAGCATTCCGCCGTCGAATAGCGCAGAAACGAAATTCCAGCGAGGAAGGAATTCGCTTGAATCAATTTGACTATATTCAGGTACAAACAGAGAAGGATTAAATAGTTCTAGCTAGCAAGGACCTTGGGAATCAACCTGGGAACAACCAGGGATGATCCCAAATAATTCCAAGCAACAGAACCAACCTGGCTGGACAAAATAGCAGGTGGTAGGTTGGTAAACAACCTCTGGTTCTGTTTTTCCAACCTGGGAAAACAACAACCAGGTTCAGGTTCTAAAAACAGAACCTGTTTTGTCTTTGCCCAACCAGCCAAATGCTGGTTCCGCTGGTTTCCCCTGGCCTTGTAGCATGCAGATACAGACAAACAACATCCAACCTTCACCTAAATTGTACCCCTATAGTGCCTTCCCTGCTACACTATAGTTAACCAAACAAAACAGTACAATTTCGAGTTGGATAGAACTGAATCTGCGCAATCAACTCAACCGAACTGCAAAGCTTCCATCTTGGGTTCCTTTGCGAGCTCGTCCTTTCTGCTTGCATTGTTCATAGCGCGTACAATGTCGTGCCGAAGCGCACATTGCGCGAGTACCTGCAAATGCATCAAGCGAAAATTGCAAAAGCAAACAAACACACGAACATTCCATTCACACCCAAATGCATTCGCACACGCATACTCGTACAAACAGACGGCAGGATGTCGTGCAATATGAATTTGCACCCAACATGGACTACTATATCGTCTCGTGCTCGAGCACAGTTGGTACTCATCATACAATACTCTTGCCTAAACACAAGTCTCGTGCAATAGATTAGTCTTGTAGCCTGTGTTGTAGTAGCATGGGACCTACTGCTTGGCAGGACTAGTTACGCAGGGTGTTTAGGGTGTAGCAGGTCCGCGTGATGCTCAAGAAATTCGCTACTATTGGACACGTGAATGCTGGAGCCTCTGCAATGCAGACATAGGCAGGAAGGACAGGGAAGATGACGAATGTTATAAGAAGGCATACGGTATGGGGAACGAAATCACAGGGAAGATGCTGAAAATAATAACAGGGCAGAGTTGTGGGGAATTAGAAAGAGTGGGGAATCAGCGAAATCGCCTATGACTGGAGGAGTGAGATGGGCCGAGTGGGGAGAAGGAGGCATGAATTCAGGTAAACTCCGACTGCAGTCACAATGCAAGAGATTCTGGTGGAGAGGCAGGGAGAGAGGTATAAGTGTACGATGGGCAAGTAGGCAGCTGTAGACTCTGATTGAGTGGAGTGGAGTAGCCATTCTGTGCATCAGCAGCAGAGGCGGCGGAAGGATGGAAACTGCTGAGCCTCCACAGCCTGGGGGGTGGCATGCTGCTGCAAACGAGGCGTGATGTGGAACTGGCATGCAGGTTTGCCTGAGAGGGGAGGGGGAGGAATAGAGAGGAGGGGCAGGAAAAACAGAATTGATTTTCTGAGAGAACGACTGCAAGAAATTGGGGGGGAAGAAAGAGGGGTGTGCGGCTTTACGCCACGCCTACCCTACTGCATGGTGTGCGCCCGCCATGCCACGCCATCCACTCGCCCGCCTCCTGCTCTCCCTCCAAGCCCGCTGCTCACCCACCATGCTGCTGGGGAGGGAGGAAGGGTGAGAGGAGGACGGGATGGGGAAAGGAGGAGGAGAGGAGGTGAGGAGGTGAGTGGGAGCCCGGGTGCAGCGGAGTAGGGGGGGAAGAGCCAAGGGCGGTTGTGAGGTTTGGGGGTTCGTTTTATGCATTGCGTCCACTTCTACACCCTGTGTTGGTGTCATTGAGTTGCGTAGGTACAACGCAAATCATGTGCGCGTCATGACTGCTCCCAAAAGGCGCTGCTGCCAATGAGCCCCCGCGCTGCGGGGACAGACCAACCAACCATACCCGTCAGGGCACGTGCGATCTCGCGGACGTTGGGCGATAGACACGCCATCATGGCTGCAGTGAGCAGAGAGCGCACTGCTACCCTGGCCTGAGGGCGCCGATATGAGCTGCGCTCTCATTGCCACATGTGCGTAGAACACGCGCAAGTGCCACCAGATCGCCACTCGCCTGGGTTAGGAGGAGAGGCGAGAGGGGGAGGGTGGAGGGAGGTGGATGGAAAGGGGGGATGGAAGGAGAGGAAGTTTGTTTCACCCCTCACACGAGGGGCCAGGCCCGGACTCGACCTCGATGGCGTGGACCGTGGCACGGGTGCGGGACAGCAGTGAAAGTTGGAGAGGGGGAGCCCACACGGAGGCGCGGAAAGGAGAGAAGAATACAGAGATCCTATGAGACGTAGGGGACGCAAGGCCATGAAGAGGATGCGGCGGAACGAAGAGGGAAGGGGAGAGGAGGGAAATGAGGCGAGGAGAGGGGAGGTGCGAGAGGAAGAATAGGGTGTTGAAGGAAGGAGCTTTGATCACGATGGCGCAAAAGGGACGCCAATTTGCTGCCCACGGACAGGCGGCGGGGAAGGGTGGGGAGGGGAAATGGGGACAGTGGGGAGTGAGTGAGCAGTAAGCGAAGGCATGCCCAGCGCTCCCCCGCCCTTGTCCAACCAGCATGTTCCACAGCAGCATTCCCCAACTCATAACACATCCAAAGGCTCGTCCCATTGTTTTCAGAGTAAGGCTCAGCAATGCATCTCACCACTGCTGCCCTGTGCCTAGTGGGCCACCCGCGAAGAGCTGGAAGATGGGCAGCATCTTGCCCGCGCTCCCCATCCCTTGTCCAGCACAACACCGAAGCGGATTATCGCGAGGCGGGTTGACTCGGGCGAGACATTCTGCGCCTCTGCCTCCCACTTGGTGCACACCTGGTGAGCGTTGGCAGGGGAGAAGAGGAGATTGGGGATGGGTACGTCCATGCCTGGGGTGGGGTTGCGCAGAGAAGGCACAGAGGACTTGGAGGGAAGGCGAAGCAGGATCGGTTACAGAGAGATGAACGGGTGTTTGCCACGGCTGCTGCCCACCCCTCAGGGCCCACCAGCTCCTCTCCCTCCGCGCCTGGGATGGTGGGTGGTGAGACGAACACACAGGGAAATTGGATGGATGCGGAAAACAGGATGAGTAACATAGAAATAAACAGGTGTCTGCTACGGCTGCTACCCAACCCTCCGGCCCCACCAGCTCCTCTCCCTCCGAGCGGGACGGGGAAGTGGAGGGGGCGGGAGGGGAAAGGGACAGCGACGGGAGGGGGAAGTGGCGGCGACGGGAGGGGGGAGTAGAGGCGACGGGAGGGGGAAGTGGAGGCGACGGGAGGGGGGAGTAGAGGCGACGGGAGGGGGAAGTGGAGGCGACGGGAGGGGGAAGTGGAGGCGACGGGAGGGGGAAGTGGAGGCGACGGGAGGGGGAAGATGAGGCGATGGGAGGGGGAAGTGGAGGCGACGGGAGGGGGAAGTGGAGGGGGCGGGAGGGGAAAGGGACAGCGACGGGAGGGGGAAGTGGAGGCGACGGGAGGGGGAAGATGAGGCGACGGGAGGGGGAAGTGGAGGCGACGGGAGGGGGGAGTGGAGGCGACGGGAGGGGGAAGTGGAGGAGACGGGAGGGGGAAGTGGAGGCGACGGGAGGGGGAAGTGGAGGCGACGGGAGGGGGAAGTGGAGGCGACGGGAGGGGGAAGTGGAGGCGACGGGAGGGGGAAGTGGAGGGGGCGGGAGGGGAAAGGGACAGCGACGGGAGGAGGGAGTGGAGGCGACGGGAGGGGGAAGTGGAGGCGACGGGAGGGGGAAGTGGAGGCGACGGGAGGGGGAAGTGGAGGCGACGGGAGGGGGAAGTGGAGGCGACGGGAGGGGGAAGATGAGGCGACGGGAGGGGGAGGGGAACATTGCATTCGTTGCATTGGTAGTTGTTTGCGCTTAGATCATTATGAATACGGACTGTAAACCAAAGCGCTGCGCGGAATTCCGCAGAGTCGCTCAGGCAAATCGAATGACGACACGGTTTTTTTCCGGTCCGAGGCGTAGAGAGCGACGAGGACACACGCCTAAACCCCACGCGATCTCTGTCTACGCCATGAGACGCAGCGCGTCGAGGCGCACGACGTCGCAACAGCGCGCGAGGTGACGCGGCGCGATGTACGAAGCTGCGAGCAGCTTCGTCGACATGGCAAGTAGACGGAGTGCCGGCATGGCTGGGACTACTATCTAAACGACCTTCGGTCATACGACGAACGCGACCATCGCCGTCGCGTCGTCTAGATGTGCGCTCTGCTGGAAGGTGGGAGAAACAGGCAATAGCACCAGTACCATCGATGCCCCTATTTTCCGCTGCTAGCGATTGGCATAGTTCCCAGTATATGCTACCGATTTAGAGCAGGCGTACCATGGCCGCCGCTAGTGTGCCTGAGAGTTGTGCATCGGCTTTTGCGGGTGCTTTGTTTGTGTCCAAGAGTCCCAAATTGCACACCCTCGTTTTCAAGTTTTTGGGTGTGTGTTGGTTCTGCCGGACCCTGGTTTGCGATTCATGACGGCTGTGTTCAATCTCATTGGTTCACAACATTAGGGTAGTCAACTCTCATTGGCTCACCGCCTGTGTTGTGTCGCGCGGTCCTGTGTCTCCCAGAAACTTGGTAACCCGAAAGTGAGGGGGTCAAGTTTTAAAAACTTGACCCGCGCGGCTTGCAATTTGGGCCGCGGGCTTTAAGTCTGTGCGTGGTTCATGAATGTTTGTGAGGGTTCATGTTAGTTCTTGTTTTTCTGTTTTCGTTTGTGTTCGTGAAGAGTCGCAAGTGTTCGCGAGATAGTTTCGCGTCAGTCAAGGTCAACTGCAGGATCCGCGCGTGGGGTCCAGATCGTGCGTGTCGGCCCTCAGGCCCGCGCGTGTGCCTCGCACTGTTGCGAGCGTGCACTATGGGCACGATCGCAACGAGACAGGGCGAATGATCGCCCTGCCCACGCGCAGTAATGCGCACGTCAGTGCACAGTGCCGCACGACCGAAATATCGGACGTGCATGATTGCGGTCAAGGGGGTGCTCGAGATTTCGGTTGAAAAACCGATTTCCGCGTTGACTCGGCGAACATGTAAACTCGCCGGAAAGTTCGCGCGCGTAACGCGACAATTTCGACACAGGGACAAAATCGGTGAAAACCGTTTTTCAACTGTGAACGTTCGTGAAAACGGTATTTCACACGAGTGATCATGAGTGGTTATCCGAATTCGCGAACGCTCGTAAGAGGAGTCAGCAGGGGCGTTTGGCAGATATGAAATTTGAAGACAGTTTTTCTACCGAGGTGAATCAAGCCAAATTCCTCCGAAAGTTCGACAACTTTTTTCAAGGACAAGCTGGCGAAGTCCTGCAAATGCAATTTATCAACCGTTTGCTATCTTCCTATGCTTGTATGATAGGCGAAATATAAATGCGTGCTTGTGTTCAGTTGTACTTCATCCTTTTCAGTGAACATTTTTGCTGTGTCAACGTATTGACGTGAAGAGCGACTCTGCACACGAGCCATTCGTCGTCACAACGCAGCGCAAGGATTCTTGGGAGTGCTCTAGTGCACGCCGTTGTCTTAACACCTAGTGCGTCCCTCTACAAAACACGGACCCTTGGTTAGGGGCTGGCTTTGCCAGGCACCCAAGGACCCTTGGAGGTGACCCCGTGGGGACTACCTAGTGTGATTTAAAGGGCGTGCATAGAGGTTATAGATCTTATCAGTTGTAACACATCTCAAGCACTCTGGTTACCTGAAAAAATATATATATAAATATACATATTTTCTCAAATGCAACAAGTAGTGGTGATGACCACTACACCCCTAGCTGTAGTGGGTCTGCTTCTGCTCTATCCATTCCTTGCAACTTTCGTTCTCATAGACTCCTCACACCAGCAATAACACAAAAACACCCGCCCAGTAAGGCGGCCAACATATACCGCGAGCCAGAGCTGTGCCCTGAGCAAATCCTACTAGGCCTCAACTTCTATCTTCCCAGCGCGACGCGAAGCGATGATTCTTTTGAACCATCTTGGTTTCTTCTAGATCTATAAAGTAACGTGACTTCGTTATTGATAATTTACCACAGAGTTTAACTTCAAATTTCAGTAACGATGTTTATGAGGAAGGCGTTGGAGATTCACCACCACTCGCCCCCCACGTCACTTTCAATCCGTCACATCCACAAGCCGCCTCCCGCCGATCCTACCATTCAAATTCCCCAAGTAAGCATGTTGTACGTCGGCATGGTATCAATATTTGCAATTTTTTTTTTACATCCATCTTAAATCGTCTGCTGACTTACCTTTCATTGCGTTGTGGCAAGCAGATTCGTCCCAACAGATGCTGTTCAAATTCTTTGCAGCTCAAGAAGCTCTTAACGATTTTATTTTGGAGATCACCACCACCATTCGCTTCCAGCACCAACCTCTAACCCGCCACCAGCCATACTACCCCTCCCCCGCCCCGCCTACCTAACGATCTCCGAAGGTAAGCGCGCCTTGGTTGCATTTGGGAGATCTGGGTTTATCCGTGTTTTAATCTGAATGTCACAATCTGTATGACTATTCCATACTATTTGAATTTTTGCAGGTTCAATCACCAAGGTCACGAGCAACATGTATTGAAGGCCACGAGCAACAACTTTGAAAGGCCACGAGCAACAACTTCTAAAGGCTACGAGCAACAAAAATGAAAGACCACGAGCAACAAGTTATGAAGGCCATGAGGAGCAACGTTTCAGCCAAGAGGAGTTCCATCCCCACTCGCCCCCATCGCCAACCGTCAAACCTCCACCAGCCACACTCCGGCCTCCGCCCAGCCTACCCCAAAAAAACCAGAGGTAAGCATTCTTTCTAAATCATTTGCCAGTTTTCCGTGCATTGTATGCCTTGTGTTAAACCGCTTAACGACTTTCTGTTGATTCCGTCTGAATCTAGTTCTTAGGTGTTTCAATGTGAATGTCCAAATCTGGATTCAATTTAACTCACTTTTATTTGAATACTTGCAGGTTCAGCCTCCAAAGCCACGAGAACCAAGTCCCTGAAGCCACGGCAGCAAGTCCAAAGGCCACGTCAGCAAGTCTCGAGACCACAGTAGCAAGTCTCGTTCTTTAAATAGAGATCGTCCACCACCACTCACCCCCACCACCAATCTGCAACCCGCACTCATTCATACTACCCCCCCCGCCCTGCCTACCAAAGGTAAGTGCACCTTGGTTGTCTTTTGGGAGATCTGGTTTTCTCCGTGTTTTAATTTAAATGTCATATTCTGGATGACTAACTCTATTTTGTTTGAATATTTGCAGGTTCAACCACCAAGGCCACGAGCAGCATGTATTGAAGGCCACGAGCAACAACTTCTAACGGCCACGTGCAGCATGTATTGAAGGCCACGAGTTGCAAAAACTTAAGAGCACAAGCAACAAGTTATGAAGGCCACGAGGAGCAACATTTCAGCCGTGAGGAGTTCCATCCCTACTCGCCCCCAACACCAACCTTCAACTGCCACCAATCGCACTCCTCCCCCGGCCCAGCCTACCAAAAAAAAAACAGAGATAAGCATTCTTTTAAACAGTTTACCGACTTTCTTTGCCTTGTTTGCCTTGAGTTAAGTATTTCATCGTGATTGTTCTAATCTGTGATTAAGTCTAACTCATTTTTGTTTGAATACTTGCAGTGTCAAATTTGTAATTAGTTCTAACTCTTGCAGAGTGAATATTGAAGGTCACGAGCAGCAAGTCCCGACGCCAAGGCACTAGGTCCTCAAAACAGAGATCGCCCACCACCACTCGCCTCCACCGCCAATCTGCAACCCGCACCTATCCATACACCCTCCCCCGCGCCGCCTACCAACCGTGTCAGAGGTCCACTGGGGATCCCCGATGATCCTAGGGAAGGGTTACAGGCACGTCGGCCTGGGGGGTTATGGGCGCACTCACCCGCTATATAAACAAGCCCTTTTATCCCAGTGGTTAGTGACTGGGATTCTGACATGGTATCAGAGCGAAGGTCTCGGGTTCGATTCCCGGTGTGTGCACTTCGGGCATCCCAGTGCGGGGGGGTGTCAGAGGTCCACTGGGGATCCCCGATGATCCTAGGGAAGGGTTACAGGCACGTCGGCCTGGGGGGTTATGGGCGCACTCACCCGCTATATAAACAAGCCCTTTTATCCCAGTGGTTAGTGACTGGGATTCTGACAAACCGATCTCCGATTGTAAGCATCCATTGGAATTAATTCTGTTCCAGATAAATTTTATTCGTGTTTTAATTCCGAATGTCCAAATCTGGACATCTAACTCTATTTTGTTTGATTATTTGCAGGCTCAACCACTAAGGCCACGAGCATCATGTATTAAAGGACACAAGCAATAAGTACTAAAAATCTCGAGCAACATTTGACTCCTCCAACTTCAACTGATCGGGAAGTGTCGTTACCTTCCCTCCCTACTTTTTCCTTTCACTCCTAGATCTTTTGTCGTATGGTTTTGAAATCATCTCATTCCACCTACTGCCATTTGTTGTTTTTCAACGTTTCCACCGTCCCTCTGGTGCCAAAGCTCCAGCTACAAATGATCCTCCATGGTTGGGTTGGGAACGGGCAGAATAGATTCTCCCTCTGCTGGCTGTAGTCGAAGTGCCATGGACGACACCATCCCGTTTGTTTAACTCGTCTGTTTCCACTTTCATTTTCTTCATTTTCCTCTTCGTTTTCGCATTCAGTTTGTCATTGTTTTCTCTTTTGTTTCTTCTGTTTCTATTTACTAACTTTGTGCCTAGTACGTACTTCCTCCCTTTTTTTCAGCAATAACGGAGTTCGGCTGCAGTGGAGCTTCGAACGAGCTCGAGGGCATCTTCAGTCGTCCAAGCTTCAACCAGTTGGAGCTTTTGTAAACTTTTAACTCTCGCCCCTTGCATTTTCTAAACAACCGCCCTTGCATTTTTTAAGCGCTCGGTATCAATTTTGAACAATACCCTGATCTGTTTTTAGCAATCACTCATACCTCGAAACTGATTTGTGCAGAGGCGAAACCTCTTAAGAGATCTCCAGGGAAGCTGCGGATCGCCATAAAGTTGCCACTTACTTGGAAACAATGGTAAGCTTCTTTATCCTTGACCCCTTTTGCACCTCGCCCATTTTAGCTATGCAGAATTCCTTTTCCATTTCTAGCCATTCTTTTTCATCACTCATATAATTTTAATGAACTTTGCAGATCTTAAAGAAGTCGCGTGAAGACGCCACTTGTGAAGTCGCCATGACTTGTCGAAGTATATGCACATATGTTACTGTAGACTATGCTAGGGTACATTATAGAGGGGATAACCAATTAGGGTTTCATATATATCTCCTCTGTTCATAGTCATTTCATTCTTGCCTCATGATTCTGACATGGTTTCAGAGCGCGTATGTCCTTAGGACTGAATTTTTTTAGGGCCCACCGTTCGTGCTACCCTGCACGTTTTTCTGCCCTGCCCCTAACGATCGCGACCCGGCCGCACGCTAGAGCCGCCCTGCCCCAAGTATTCGCACCTGCCCTAGCTTGCGCGCTGTGTTATAGGGAGGTATTGTTGGCCCCGTACTCGCTTGGGCGGAGGCGACCTCGTGGTTGGGTGTGCGGGGGAAACAGCCGACCTGTAGTAGTGGGCGAGCCGGTCGACAAGGTTGGTCGACCTGCACGGGAGCCACTGCAAGGGCGCCGACTTCGGAGGGCGCCGAGTTTGGGGTGGTCGAACTGGCTAGGTCGACCTGGCAGGGGTGCCGACTTCGGGCGCCGACCTTAGGTGGCCGACGACTTGGCGAAGTCGGTGGCCCATTCCCACCGTGGTCAACGGAAGGAGGCCGACCAGGGGTGACGCCGACTTGGAGGTGCCGACCTGGTTGCCCGGTCGACCAGGTTACCCGGGCGACGAGCTTCTACGAGGTGTGTGACAGTCGTCGGGGTGGCCTCTGCGAGACCGACCTCGGGGGTGGTATCCCAAGGTCGACGTGGCTGGTGGGCGCAGTCGCTAGGGTGGATTCTGCCAGGCGTCTGCGTTGTACTCATGGCAAGGCGGGGAGCACCAACCAGTTGCACGCACCTGAGAAGCTGGTGCACCGTTGTCATGCGGGTGCAACGCTGTGCAGCCGACTTGCTGCAGCGTTGGCGCACCGCAGACTTGCAATATTGGTAGGCCGCATCTTTGCACTGCTGGAACGCGGTCTACCGTGCTGCGCTGGCAATCCACCAGCAGCTGTGCTAGCTCTCATGTAGTCTTGCATGCCAATATTGTTCTTACCATTGTTGTGAACATTTGCTAGTGAAACTCTAGCCAAATTCCCCCGTGAACTAGCAAGTAGTGCAAGCACAAGCTAACGACTAAGGAACAAATGCAAAGATCACTCCTACCCCGTGCCTACCCCGTAGACTAGCTCCCGTTGATCAGGTTATCTCCGCATGGTGCGGTGAGCATGGACGGCACCGCAACGATACGTACGGTTTAGCCGACTTTTGCACCTTACCTAAGTTGTTCGTAGGCCGGCAGCTGTGCGGTAGTCACCATGGTTGGCGTAGGTGATACGGGTGTTGCAGACACCTTGTAGGCACGACTAGAGGACGAGAGGAGACGCCATGAGGATCGCGAGTACGGGGAGACGCTCCCCTTGGCGGTCGTCGAGGCTGGCATCTGCGCCTTGTGGGCGGCGGAGCACCTTTCTCGACCTGGTTCTCCTCGCCCGTTGAACACTGCAGGCGGCGTCGACATGGGCGTCAACGCTGGCAACCAAGTCGGCAGCAGTGCGGGAGGCACATCGAGGCAGCGAGGTGTGATTCACGCCGATGAAGTTAGCGGCATTCAGGCGCGAGGGTTGCAGTCGTCGGCAGTAGCGGGGTCCTCGCCGCGGAGATAACTCTGTCAACGGGAGCTAGACTACGGGCTAGGCACGGGGTAGGAGTGATCTCTGCGTTCGTTCCTCTGTCGTTTCCTTGTGCTCTCACTACTTGCTGGTTCACGGGGAAATTTGGCAAGAGTTTAACTATGAAAGTTGACAACAATGGTAGCAACAACATTGGCACGCAAGACATCATCAGAGCTAGCTAGCTTGTTGGTCGACCTCCAGCACAGTACAGTCGACCGCGTTCCAGTGCAGCAAAGATCGCACCGCTCCAGTGCTGCAGAACAGCGGCTTGCCAACGTTGCAAGTCCACGGTGTGCCAACGCTGCAGCAAGTCGGCTGCACAGCATTGCACCCATAGGACGGCGCACCTGCTTCGCAGGTCCGCGCAGTTGGTTGGTGCACTACGCCTCGTCACGTGGACAGCGCAGACATTCCGCCAGCGACTGCGTCCACCAGCCACATCGACCTCGGGATACCATTTCCGAGGTCGGTCTTGCAGAAGCCACCCCGGCAACATTCGGACACCTCCGCGGGCGCTCCGTCGCCCGGATAACACGGTCGACCGGGCAACCAGGTCGGTGTCGGCAAATCGACGTCCTCCCTGGTCGGCATCCCCTCGTCGACCCCTTCAGGACTGGGCCGCCGACTTTGCCAAGTCATCGACCACCCCACGCCGACGCCCTGAAGTCGGCGCCCTGCCAGGTTGGCCTCGCCAGGTCGACCACCCCTAACCCGGCGCCCTCCAAAGTCGGCGCCCTCGCAGTGCCCCCCTTGCAGGTCGACCAACCTCGTCGACCAGCTCGCCCACTACTGCAGGTCGGCTGCATCCCCCGCACACCCGACCACGAGGTCGGCTCCGCCCAAGCAAGGACGGGGCCAAACTCCCGTTGACACTTCCCTGCCACGTTCACGCTTGGGCCCCCAGCCCACACGGCAGCACCATTCAGAGAATAGCTCTGCGGCGTGCACACAACACACAGCACGCCGTTGACCGCACCAGCCATGCAAGAGGGCATGGCACCTACTGCTGCACGTCATCGTCGCCGTCACCCATGTCGGCCAGCCGCACTTGGCTGATTGCAACGGAACACCGGTTGAAGGCCGGGTAGTGCAGCGCCTTTGTCAGGAAGTCGGCTGGGTGCTTGGTGGTTGGGATGTACTTCTGCGTGAATTTCCCGCGCTTCACCATGTGCTGCAGCCAGGCTTGTCGCCGCTCCATGTGCTTGAGGTTGCCCGTCAACCCCATGCCCTCGGCGACCGTGATGGCCGACTTGTTGTCCACCCGAAGGACAGTCGGCGTCCTGGCGTCCAGCTGACGGAACTCAGCAAGGAGGAAGCGAAGGCGGTGTCCCTCCTTGCCTGCCTCGGTTGCCGCCACGTACTCCGATTCGGTTGAGGACAGCGTCGCGCACTTGATACCCTGGCTCGACCAGGAGACCACGGCCCCTCCGAAGACGAATACGTAGCCACCCGTGCTCGTCTGATCCTGCTTGTTGCCGGCGTCGTCGGCGTCAACGTAGCCGAATAGGTGCAGCGACTCGAGTCCACCGCCGAACTTCAGGGTCGTATCGCGCCAGTGCTGGTCGCTCCTCACCGTGAGGCCGCTGCCCAGCTTGCTGCAGGCAAAGGCGATGTCCGGCCTCGTCGTCGTCGCCGCGAACTGCAGCGAGCCAACCTTCTGCCGGTACTCCTCCTCCTGGCGCTCCTGTGCCTCCTCGTCATCGAACGTCAGCTCGGCGTAGGCGTCGACGGAGACCGGCGTCTTCGGGGTGCGCCCGGTCTGCTCCTCGTCGATGAAACGCCTGCGCAGCTTGTCGGCGTAGCCCTACTGGTGCAGCCACAGCTTCCTCGCCGGCCTCTTGCGCACGATATCCAGCCCGAGGGGTGAGGATCTAGGATCGAGCTCAAAAAAGAGAGTTTGAATTGAATGATCCACCTGGGTACAACACGAGGCTATATATAGTCTTGACACAAGGCCAGTAACCCAGGTGTTACGCGAATGTTCTGAGGGTCGCGAAGCAACCCGAACAGAACCTTCCCGAACTTGGTAGAAAGCAATTTGGTGGGAAACGAAAAGGCATGAGTTCGGTACACGTAACCGGTTTCGGTGCTATAACTGTAATAACATGTAGGAATGCACCTGACCTAAGGAATCAAGCATATCTATGCATGATAATGAAAACCAAAGCTAATAATAGCATAATAAATTCCAGGCAAGCTAGCAAAGCCAGCATAAGCCGTCGTACTCTCACACGTCCCCCCCTCAAAGCTGGGTAGCGTCAGATACACCCTTCTTGACAAGATAGTCCTTGAGAGCACGGCGTGCGTTGCCCATATCAGCTTCTGCAACCCAACTATCCTCAGTGGGGTCATATCCCTTCCAGCGTATCAAGAACTCGAGGGTCTTGCCGCCGCGGCGCCGATGAGTGAGAACGCACTTGATCTCGTACTCCGGTTCATCCTGAATGAGAACAGGTGGTGGTGGCAGTAGCTGCCGTCCCTGGAACTGTTGGTTGGGGTCCTTGTAGGGCTTCAGTAGCTGAACATGGAAAGCATTGTGAAGCTTCCACATAGTAGGTAAGCGCAAGCGGAATGTAACTGGTGTCATCTGTGCCTCCACGAGAAAAGGACCACAGAAGCGAGGCCGGAGTTTGGATGGTAGGTGAGACAGGTTCAAGTTGCGTGTGTCAAGAAGCACCTGATCTCCGACTGCTACTGAGTGATCTCGTTGTTGGCGATCGGCATACTACTTCTGGGAGTTCTGCATCGTGGTGAGACGTCGCTGAGTCTTCTCCCATAGCTGCTGCATGGTGGTGACGAAGTTGTGTGCGGCTTGGACGTGTGCTGGTGTGGTTGGCTGCTGTGGTGTAAGTGGTTCTCGTCCGTAACACAGGAAGAAAGGAGTTTTCCCTGTGGCCGCATGTGAAGCGTTGTTGTAAGCGAACTCAAGTGTCGGTAACTGTGAATCCCAGTGACTGACATCGTCTTTGCAAGCTGTGCGCAGTAATTGTTCAACCACCTGATTGAGTCGCTCTGTCTGTCCGTCAGTCTGGGGGTGGTATGCTGAAGACATCGCGAGCGTAGTCCCCAACGGTCCCATGAGCTCCTTCCAGAACTTACTCGTAAATTTTGGGTCTCTGTCTGAGATGAGTGTAGCGGGGATGCCGTGGATGGTGATGATGCGGTCGAAGAAGAGGCGAGCAGTTGCTTCAGCTGTAGCCGTGGCGTTGGTCGGAATGAAGTGACCCATTTTGGAGAACTTATCGATCACCACGAGTATAGCGTCATGCCCTCGTGAGGTCGAAGGAAGTCCCGTGATGAAGTCTAAGCTAACGACCTGCCATGGCTGCTCCGGTACGGGTAGAGGCTGAAGTAACCCTGCTTTCTTCTGCTTGCTACTCTTCATCCGCTGGCACGTGTCGCATGAGGTGACGAACTGCTGCACGTCTGCTGCCATCCGAGGCCAGTAGTAATACTTTGCTATCCCTGCTAACGTCTTGTTGCTCTCGAAATGTCCCGCGTATGGTACGTCATGAAACTCTGTAGCAGGATCTGCCGTAGCGGGGCATAGTTCGGTACCCAAATCTTTCCTGATCCCTTTCTTACAGCTAAGTCTTTCTCCCACTGTAACAGCTTCTGTTTCTCTGCTGTAGCGATCTCTGCGTCCATGGAGTACCCATGTTGGAATAGACCCTTGAGCAGAGGGTTCATCCCATCGAGCTGGATGCCTGCTACATGACCGGGGCGGCTCAACGCGTCAGCTTTGTTGTGTAGCCCGGGTTTGTAGACGATGTCGTAGTGGAAGTGGGTTTCCAAAAAGTCCACCCACCACACCTATCGTCGTGAGAGTGTCGGCTGCGACTTCAGGTATTTGAGACTGCAGTGGTCGGTGTAGACTGTAGTCTTCGCTCTTTCTAGGTAACACCTCCACGCCTTGAAGGCTATGACTATCGTTGAGGCTTCCTTGTCATGGATGGGGAGGTTCAGTGTTGCTCCGTGTAGCTTCTTACTGAGGTATGCGATGGGCTACAAACCGTGTCCGTGATCTTGCATCACTACTGCTCCGACTGCTTGGTCACTAGCGTCTGCTTCCACCACAAGTAGTATTTGTCTGGATCCGGTAGGATGAGTACTGGTGCTGTAGTCAGTGCTGTTTGTACCTGCTCCATGGCTTGCTGATGAGGAGTATCCCATTTGTAGGGCGTATCCTTTTTCAGTAGGTCGGTCAGTGGCGCTGCTATCTTAGCGTACTGCGGCACGAACCTGTTGTAGTAGTTGGCAAAGCCTAGGAACTGCTGCAACCTCTTCACATTCTCTGGTACTTTCCACTTTTTAACAGCTTTGATTTTCCGCGGGTCCACGTGTACGCCCTCCGCACTCACCATGTGCCCGAGAAACTGCACCTTCTTCAGTGCGAAGTCGCTCTTTGACAGCTTCACGTAGAACTTTTTATTCCGCAGGATCCCGAACACCTTCCGCAGATGATCCATGTGCTCCTTCATTTTATTGGAGAAGATGAGTATGTCGTCTAGGTACACCACTACGCACTCGTCCAGCAGGGGCCGTAAGATATGATTCATCTCTACCTGGAACGTCGCTTATGCGTTGCAGAGTCCGAACGGCATCACCAAGTATTCGTAGGAGCCGTATCTCGTACGGAACGCCGTTTTGTGAATCGAGCTGTCTGCCATCTTCATCTGCCAATAACCAGACCGTAGGTCCAGCTTCGAAAAGACTGTTGCACCACGCAGTTGGTCCAGTAGGTCGTCTATGCGCTGTATCGGATATTTGTTTTTTTACTGTCTGTTTGTTCAGTGCGCGGTAGTCGATGCACATCCATAAACTGCAGTCTGGTTTTGGAGTGAAGAGAATGGGTGCACCGTAGGGAGAGGTGGATGGGCGGATCAGTTGTCGTTCTAGTAGATACTCTTTCTGCTTCTTCATGTCTGCCAGTTCTGTCGGACTCAGTCGGTATGGTGCACGTGAGACGGGTTTCGCACCTGGTTCCTCCATGGTTTCGTGTTCGTGAGTGCGCGCCGGAGGTACTCCTGCAGGTAGTTCGTCTGGCATGATGTCTTTGTGCTGCTCCAACACCTCCTCTACTGCTGCAGGTAGCTCCTAACTTGACATCTCCTCCTCTGCTGCTGCTGTAACCAGTGCTAGGTAACCCGTATTACTCTCGTTCACCGTCCGTTTGAACCGTGCGAGTGTTGTTTCAGGAACGTCCCCTGTATCCGTCCAGCTTCGCAGCTCCACTCGTTTCCCGTTGTTGTAGATGCACGCCTTCCGATTGACCCAGTCGATCTCGGGGTTGAACCGCTTCAGGAAATCTCGCCCCAAGATGAAATCTAAACCCTTGATGTTCGTGATCGGCAACGTCAGCTTCCACCTCAGCACCCCTATGTGCAGCTGCAGTGATGCTTCGCCGTGGATGGGGAGCTTCGTACCGTCCACCATCGTTGCTGAAAACCGGGTCTCCTCCGCCTTCTCTCCAATTTTCTCCAATGCGTCGTGGTCACATACTGAGTGTGATGCTCCGTTGTCCACCAGAGCCTGGAGGCGTCGCCCTTTGCATAACACCTCGAGGAGTAGTGGTTTCTGCTGCGCTGAGTAGCCAAAGAGGGTCTCATTAATAGGATCATAGGGTACGTCAAAGACATTACCATCCCTATTTCCTATACCTGACTCAGCACTTTTCACTTCTGACTTCACCTGGGGGGCAGGAGGTTTTTTCCGAAGCTTGAACAACTTCTCCTGAGCCTGGAATTTTTCTCTAAGCCTTTGCAGCTGTGTAGGCTTCACCTGTGGGCAACGGGGAGCCTTAACATTGTGCTATAGGGAGAGAAAATTAAACCCACGGAACGTACGACCCTTTTCTACGCTCCGTAGTACTTTGCCCAACTTCTCAAGTACCTAAATAATTTCCAAAGGCTTTTTCTTAGCCTTTAAATCTCCCATGAATTTCTCAAAGGCGTGAAAACCACGAGAAGCAATATTTTCATTAGAGTATCTATATAAGATACTTTTAACGAATTCTTACTTTCGTGGGTGTTTGACTGGAGTTTCCCGATCGGTGCAGAGTCTTTTTTCGTGGAGAAGCTATTCGCCTCAGCGATTTCCCATGTTGCCGGCCGGTCGTAACGTTTTATATTCGTGCCATCATTTTCTCTTTTTTTCGCCCGCTCCGAAGTCGCCACATCGTTGCCCTTTTTCTCTTTTCGGATCTTTACACGATCGCCAGGTCGATCTGCGGCTACTGGCGATTCCTGTTTTTTTACTTCGGGGGTGCTGTACTGTTGCCGCCCAGAAGTGCCGCAAGTGCTTCCTTCATTTTGTAGCACGACAGGATTTGATGTCTGGCTGCGCCGCAAAATACGTATTTTGTCGGTTGCCGCTTCGCGTCAAATCTGTCGATATCCATCGGTTCGGCGAATGTGGGGAGTGCCGATCGCTCCGTGCCAAATGTACGGTTCGGCCTGTAGCGTCGTGTTTTGGGTTAACCACGCGTCAACGCGTCGAAACGTTCGGCTGCACGTACGAGGTCGCTGTAGTTATTGTAGTTCACTACAATGACCTGTCGGCGAATCTCCATTTTTAACCCTTCCGTGTACGCTTGGATTTTTTCGCCCTCGGTCTGGTCGATGATGCGGTTAAAAAGCTGCTCCATCTGCTGCGTATACTGTGCTACACTGCTCCATCTGCTGCGTATACTGTCCCCGCAACAGTGTCGCTGCGAGTCAAATTCGTGTTGCGTCGTGTGTCGGGGTCGAACAGCCAATGGCCTCGAAGTAAATTTCGAGGGTCGCCACGAATCGTCGAACATCCGATCCTTTCGCGCTTGGATCGAACGCTTCGAGGAGCCTCGGGCGAACTGCTTCAAGGTTCGGCAAAGGTGGTGCCATCGGTCCGTGAAATGTCGGTGTCGCCGCTGCTGCTGCTGCTGTCGCTACTGTGTTCGGTGCTGCATTAACTGCTTCGGTGGCGGCTACCGATTGGTTCGATAAGAGAACCTCAATTCGCCGGATCGCCGCGTGCATCTGCTCCATGTCAGTGCGAAGGTTGGCGATGTCGTGGGTGGTCGCGTAATTGTCGCCTTGGCCCTCCATTTGGCGATTTACAGGAAGATTTGCGACGGAAATAATTGAATTCTAAGCGCAGGTCGACTCACTGCGAATCAAATCGACTATAGAAATGACTAGCGCTGATCCTGAATGTCCCGTTATTCTCCCTTAGCCGAAATTCGCGTCCGATCTCGGCCGTTGAGAAGAAAATCGATCCGACGCTCCAAATTACGACTTTCTTTTGGCGAAATTCCCAGGGCCGTTGAGATTCGAATCGATCGGACGGTCGAAATTCCAACAATTTCGCCAAGGAACCTCAGGAGTGTTCGAAAACCGGTTCGAGGGGGACATTTAATAATAGCACGGAACTGGTTTACGTATCTGAAATCGGCGCTTTCGTCGCCGCCCCGCCGGTTTTAAAAGCTAGGTTAAGTGGTCAAAAAAATTCACGTGTAAACGGGCTCTGATTACCAAGTGTGAGGGACTAGGATCGAGCTCATAAAAGAGGGTTTGAATTGAAATATCACCTGGGTACAACACGAAGCTAAGATATAGTCTCGACACAAGGCCAGTATCCTAGGTGTTACGCGAATGTTCTGAGGGTCGCGAAGCGTCCCGAACAGAACCTTACCTTACTCGGTAGAAAGCAATTCGGTGGGAACCGAAAAGGCTTGAGTTCGGTACACGTAACTAGGTTCGGTACTATAACTATAATAACATATAGGAATGCACCTAACCTAGGGAATCAAGCATATCCATGCATGATAATGAAAACCAAAGCTAATAATAGCATAATAAAGTCCAGGCAAGCTAGCAAAGCCAGCATAAGTTGTCGTACTCTCACACCGAGGTACTTCTTCATTGGCGAAATCTCTCGAAGCTCGAAGGTACCCTCCAACAGCTCCTTCAGCAGGCTGTAGCTGCTCAGAAGCCCCTTCAGGACGTGCGTGACGTACGACGCCGTTGAGTACTGCACGCCAGACATCCTCATGGTGGCGAGAAGTCGCCGAGCCCGGTTGCAGTAATCGGTCGCAGTCTCCTGACCGCCCATCCGCAGATGCGTCATCTGCTCCTCGAGCTGGCCGATGTACAGGTCATCGGTGACCTGGTACGTCGACTCGATGAAGCGCCACGCCTGGTGGCCAGCGTCCAGATATTTCCTGCACGGCTTCAAGGCGATCTGCACGCCCGGCGAGCGGCAACGCAAAATGACCGTGAAGGTCAACAGCTGTCAGAAATAACTGAACAGGAATGAATGAACTAGAATAACTTTGAGTACCCCCTAAGGTGTAACCCACTACAGCCTACATAATATAAACATGCAATGTTTGACACACCCCCATAGGCGCAGTGGGAGACAACCACAGGGTCACAAGACCAGTCAAAGTAAAGCAAAGTAAGCTCAGGGTGGATCTCAAGGATTCCACACAAATTCCGAGCACAAGCAAGCGGTCACAAGACCAGTTCACATGCAGGTTTATAACAAAGCAAGAGATACAGTGATCACAACCTAGCAAACGTAAACAAGTAGGCATATATATATAGTGATCACAGTACAAGCAAGGTCAAGAGGTAAGTAAGTGAGGCCCAGTAGGTACAAGGCCTAGCAGAGTGCAAAAGCGCTGATGGTCACAAGGCTGAAGCGCCTTGGTGAACACATCAGCAGTGTTGGCCTCCGTGGCCACGTAACGCAGACAAAGCTGACCACGCTGCTGCAGCTCTCGAGCCAGGAAGTACCGCAGAGCGATGTGCTTCGTTCTGTGCTCCAGTCTGTGCTCCTCACACAAGGCAATGGCAGCCTTGTTGTCGACGTACAGCACTGGAGGAGAACGAGGCTGCTCTCCGAGGTCGGTCAGCAGGTAGGTCAGCCAGCGAAGCTCCTGAGCGGCCATGGCTGTGGCGTAGATCTCAGCCTCACAACTGGAGCTGAGAACAGAGGAAGAGCGAGTAGAACGCCAAGAAACTGTGCCAGAGCCAAGGCTGAAGGTGTAACCCTGGGACGACCGCTGAGTAGCCTGGTCGTCTGCCCAAGAAGCGTCTGAGTGCCCTGTGAGAACAACCCGGTCTCGCCCTCCAAGCACAAGCCCCATGCCCGACGTACTGCACAAGTAGCGCAACACCCTCTTAGCAGCATCCATGTGCTCCTTCCGGTGACGGCCAGGAGCGACATAGCGTGCTAGGATGCTAAGAGGGTATGCAAGGTCAGGTCGAGTGCAGGTCATCAGGTACATGAGGCAGCCCACAAGCTCTGGATACGGGCCACTCGGCTCTACGGACTCATCCGAAGGCAGAGCTGAGAGCGAGTGACCGGTAGGCAGAGGAGTGGACTGAGGCGAGGAGTACGTGAAGCGGAAGCGCTGGAGAACCTGCTGCACCATGTGTGACTGAGTCAGGGTGATGGTGCGCCGTGCTCTGTCCCGGGTGATCCGCAAGCCAAGATAGCTCGTCAGCTCACCCAGGTCTGTGCACGTGTGTCTCCTCTGCAGCTCCGACTTCACGTGAGCGAGTGCCGCGGTGTCAGCAGTGGCAAAGACCAAGTCGTCGACGTACACGAGGATGTAGAACGGCGGCAGCGAGGTGTCGGTGCGTAGAAACAGCGACGGGTCAGCAGTAGAGGGAGCGAACCCAAGAGCCGCAAGTGTCGTCCTCAGTGTGTCGTGCCACTCACGTGGCGCCTGGCGGAGACCGTAGACCGGCCGCTGAAGCCTCCACTGGGTGCCAGGAGGAACTGACCCAGTGAAGCCAGGGGGGCGACGCAGCCAGATCTCCTCGTGCAGGCTGCCCTGCAAGAAAGCAGTGCTGAAGTCAAGAGAGTGAAGCTCGTAGTCGCGGTGAGCGGCTATGTGCAGCAGCACCCGAAGAGTAGTCATCTTCGGGGTGGGGGAGAAGGTCTGAAAGAAGTCTACTCCCTCTCGCTGACTGAAGCCTCGAGCCACGTAGCGCGCCTTGAAAACAGGCGGAGAACCCGGTGGCCGCTTCACCCTGAAAATCCACATGCCACTGACAATGTTCGCCCCAGGAGGGGGAACCTCGTCTACGTAGGTGCCTGTGGACTTCCAGGAGGCCATCTCTGCGTCCATGGCTGTCTGCCACTGAGAGGAGTAGGGACCCGCCATCGCCTCAGCGTACGAGCGTGGGGTCGGGATGTCTGGTGCATCCGGGTCTCCCTCAGGGGCAACTAGCAAGGACACGAGACGGGGCAAAGCAGCAGCAAGGCAGTGGAACTCCTCCTGTCTGTCCTCAAGGACGTCCGTGCCGAGGGCACACTCACCCCCGACGGACGGAGGACAGGCAGACGCAGACTCAGACCTAGCGACAAGGCTGGCAGCGTAGTCTAGGCGACAGCGAGCAGCAAAGTCAACCAACTCAGCGACCAGGGCAGACGCAGCAGAGGACTCAAAGGTCGGGTCAGTGACAACTGTAGCGAGGAGACGCGTAACAGTGGGACTGGCAGCACGACGGGAGTCAGACTCCGGGTCAGGAAGAGTAGGAAGAGAGGACACAGGAGGAGACGGCAGCGGGACACGCTGCGGAGCAGTGGAGGGACGTAGAGTCATGTAGTGAGTGCCAGGGACAGGAGGAGGACGCTCACGTGGGACACGACGACCAGTGCGAGCAGTACGAACAGGCGACGCAGGACGAGACTCAGGCTCACGACGCTCTGTAAGACCTCCTGTGGGACCAGTGTAAGGGGAGGGAGCAGGGAGAGGCGAGACAGGCGGTAACTGTGACTGCGGCTGGACAGGCGGAGGACACGCTACGGAGGGAGGAGGACTAAGAGGAGGAGCCTGACCAAGAACCTGCTGAAGGAGCGGTACGAAGTACGGTCGCGGCCGCGCAGCGTCTCCAGAAACAGCAGGGACACCAGTGGCAGCCCCAACGCCCGAGTCCTCAGCACCAGCAGCAGCTCCAACGCCCGGGTCCTCAGCACCAGCAGCAGCACCACCGGTCGGGTCCTCAGCACCAGCAGCAGGGCCACTGGTCAGGTCCTCAGCACCAGCAGCAGCGCCACCGGTCGGGTCCTCAACACCAGCAGCAGCTCCAACGCCCGAGTCCTCAGCACCAGCAGCAGCACCACCGGTCGGGTCCTCAGCACCAGCAGCAGGGCCACTGGTCAGGTCCTCAGCACCAGCAGCAGCGCCACCGGTCGGGTCCTCAACACCAGCAGCAGCTCCAACGCCCGGGTCCTCAGCACCAGCAGCAGCTCCAGCCCCCGGGTCCTCAGCACCAGTAGCAGCTCCAGCGTCCGGGTCCTCAGCACCAGCAACAGCACCACCGCTCGGGTCCGCAGCACCAGGAGCACCACTACGAAGACTGCAGCGCCGCGTGTACCACTCGCGGATCACCTGAATGGGGGGGAGCTCCTGGGTAGGAGGGGAAGTACCGGGACGAGCTCCAGAAGCACCTCTCCGGAGGCGGCAGTACTCGAGGTACCTCTCCTGCAGCTGCTGGGAGGAGAGGGCTCCTCCAGGTGGAGTACCCCCAGACTCAGCACCCCCAGACTCAGCACCCCCAGACTCAGCACGTCCAGACTCAGCACCCCCAGGCTCCGCGCCTCCAGGCTCAGCACCCCCAGGCTCCGCACCTCCAGGCTCAGCACCCCCAGACGCAGGACGCGAGTCAACAGCTACCTCGACAGGCTCACCCGGGTCTACCTGGGACACACCTGAGGGAGCGGCACCCTGAGGGGGGAGGGGGTCTGGTACCTCAGCACCTGGAGCGAGGAAGAGAGGCGGGGGGGGGGGAGTGGGGCAGTGCGGTAGGGGAAGAGGCGGTAGAAGGGGACGGACTCGTCAAAAGTGACGTCCTGAGAGGCCAGAACCCGGCGCGAGGTGACGTGGTAAAACTGCCATCCAGGCGCGTCGGGAACAAAGCCAAGAAAGACACAGGGAACAGTGCGACGTGAGAGCTTGTCCGCAGACGTGTCGCGGACAAAGGCTCGAGATCCCCAGACCCGGAAACGCGACGCATCGCCAACCTCTCCCGTCCACCGTAGAGTCGGGGAAGTCTCCGGCAAGGAGACACGGGGCCAGAGGTTGAGCTGATGTGCTGCGTACCTGACCGCAAACGGCCACAGAAAGTGGGGAGCAGCCGCATGGGTCAGGGAGGTACGAGCGACCTCCATGACTAAGCCAATGCGGCGCTCAGCAACCCCATTCTGCTGTGGAGAGGCCGGAAGCGTGTACGACTGCTCAATGCCGTGCTCAGCACAGTAGGCTGCCAAGAGGTCGGAGGCGAACTCACCACCCCTGTCAGAGTGCAAGCGCAGGACAGGAAAGTCCGAGTGAAAGCGCTCGCCTAGCTGGAGACGGGCTCGGCTGATCCAGGGGATCAAAACACCAGGGACGTCACCCTTGGCGCGCAAGGGGAAGACCGTGGTGTAGCGCGAGTAGTCGTCAACAACTATCAGGAAGTACCTCTCCTGACCCTGACCACGGACGCGGGCTGGGCCCCACACGTCCATGTGGAGCGTCTGCAGGGGAGCGGTCGTCGGGGGAAAGGAGGAGGAGTGAGGAGCGGCGCGCTGCCGCCCCTCGACACAGGGAATGCAGTCAGGAGCAGGGGAGTCAGGAAGGGGAGGGAGGACCCTGGGAAGACCAGCAACAAGGTCCCGTTTGTGCATGGCCCGCAGGCGCTGCACAGACGGGTGACCAAGGCGGTGGTGCCAGAGGACGGTGTCGTTCGCCAGAGAGCGACACGAGCAGGGGGCGGACAGCTGACCTGACGCTGACGCAGACGCAGCTACCTGAGGGGACTCAGTGGTCAGTGTGTACAGGTCAGACCCCGGCTCTCGAGTGAAAGTAGCCAGGTGGCGGCCCGTCCGAGCACATGTGCAGTGAGTCACACGCTCGTAGGCAGGGGTGAACTGGTGAACACCCGAGTCCTGGAGCGCACTACCGGCCACCAAGTTCGTGGAGAACGAGGGGAGGTAGAGACCTGAGAGTGTGCCGGACGGAACCGCTGGACACGGAAGGGTGGTGGAGGAGGTCGCAAGGACCGGACCCCCAGAGGGGTCAGCAAGAGAGACAGCAACCGGCCGAGCTAAAGGCTCAAGGGCAGTGCGGTCACGAAAGAAAGAGCGAGAAGCACCTGAGTCCAGTGTGAAGGTGTGCAGTGCTGCAGTCGACTCAGTACCAGGGGGCACAGACGCACAAGCACCTAGAGCAGCAGCTGCAGTAGTACCTGTGGAAGCAGACACACTAGCACCTAGAGCAGCAGCGGGGCTGGCCTGAATGCCCGGGTCGGGCGGAACACGCAAGTACTGAGCACCCTCTCCACTAATAGACATCGCATACATGGCAGTGAGAATAGCATCAAAGTCAAGTGCCCAAATATCAACACCCTTCCTGAGCAGATCAGCCCAGCGCGGCAGCTCACCCCCACCAGGAAACTGGGTGCGCCACGCATCGTTGAGGCGGGCGAAGCAGCGCTCCGTCTGGTGCGGCCCCCCACACATCTGGCCAGTGCGGTCACCTGTACGAATAACGTACTGGCAGGTGACGCTGCGTCGCGCATACCACTCACGGGCGGCCTGAAGGGTCGGGGAAGGCTGCTGACTCTGACTGCCCCCCGGGCCTCCACGACCACCACCCCCTCCGCCTCCGCCCCGGCCACCTCCACCCCTGCCGCTGCCACGACCACCTCCGCCTCCGCTGCCACCTCCGCCCCTGTCACCACTCCCAACACCGCTGTCACCTCCACCACTGCCGCCACTAGTCTCTCCAGTCGCACCTCCACCGCCACCACCTCCACCCCCGCCTCCTCCGCCACCACCCCCACTCCTGCCACTCCTGCCCCTGCGTCGTCCGCCTGAAGCAGACGCAGCCCCGACCTTCTCAGCACCAAGGAGGTCGACAGCAGCAGCAGAGGCGACAGAGGGGAGGAGGGGGGAAGGGGAGCACCCCTCGAAGAAGGGGCCGCGGGGGTCGCCACGAGAGGTGCTTACAGCGACGATACTAGCCTCGGCTGCAAGCAGTTCCTTCTCGAGGAGGGCTATGGTGAGCTCAGTGGGGGAGCGAGAGAGGAACTGGTCCCTGACAGGGCGCAGAGAGTCAGGGAGGCGGGTGACAACGTGGTAGAGAGTGATCCAGAGCGGGGGGGGGTTGCTAGCGAGAAACTCATCAGGCATGGCAGCGCGAAAGCGAGCCTCACTAGTCTTAAGGTGGGTGATGAGGTCTGCGACAGTGTGAAAGGAGGCTAGGTCGGGGAACAGGTAGGGGAGAGTGAGGCGGCCTAGTGTGGCAGAAGCGGGTGAGGAGTAGCGGGCCACTACAGCTGTGTAGAGGTCCTTAGCAGTCTTGCACTGGCCGAAGTGCTCGCGCTCATCTAGCGGCAGGGAGTTGCGAATAGCAAAGCGAGCGTGCGCGTCACGGGTCTGCCACTGTGAGCGCTCAGCTGGGGGGGCAGTGGCGAGTGGGGCGGTCGCATGGCCGAGAGCGTGGTCGTACAGTGTAATATCTTCCTTGGCAGTGAGCTGTAGGAAAAGGTGCAGGTCATCTAGCCAGGTTTCGAATTTGACCGGACGGCCCTCGGCGTCGAAAGCTAGAACAGGAGGACTAGCCATAGCGACAGTGGCAGTAGTAGAAGCAGTAAAGTCACTGAAAAGGCGTGCGCAGGGTCAGCGGGGCCGGTGGGGCCTACGGACTGTAGTGGCGCACAAGCAGTAGTAGCAGAAAGTGTAGTAGTAGGAATGCAGTGGTGCACAGGCGCAGCAGGCGGCAGCGAGAGCCGGCGGGCGCAGCAGCGGTGATTCGCGGGCGACGGCGGGCGCAGCAGCGGCGGTGCGCGGGCGGCGGCGGGCTCAGCAGCGGTGGTGCGCGGGCGGCAGCGGGCGCAGCAGCGGCGGTGCGCGGGCGGCTGCGGGCTCAGCAGCGGTGGTGCGCGGGCGGCAGCGGGCGCAGCAGCGGCGGTGCGCGGGCGGCTGCGGGCTCAGCAGAGGCGGTGCGCGGGCGGCTGCGGGCTCGGCAGCGGCGGGCCGGGAGCAGTGCGGGCAGCGTGCGGGCCGGCGGCGGTCAGCGCACGAGCCGCGCAGGCTCAGCGCGGGCTGCGCGGGCTGCTCGCGGGCTGCGTAAGCGGGTCGCGGGCGGCTCGCGGGGGTTCGCGGGCAGGTCGCGGGCTGCTCGCGGGCAGTTCGCGGGCTGTGCGCGGGCTGCGCGGGCTGGTCGCGGGCTGCGCAGGCGGTTCGCGGGCTGCGCGTGGGCGGTTCGCGGGCTGTGAGCGCGGCGCGCTGTGCGGTTCGCGGGCGGCGTGACGGGGCCGATCGGGGCGCTAAGGGGCGACGCGACGGGGGCCGTGAGAGGCCGCTAAAAAAAAAAATCGAAGGGGCCGCAGGGCCGCTAGATCGTGCTAGATCGACGGGGCCATCGGGGCCGAAAAGAAGCGAAGGTAAGCAGGTAGGTAAGTCGGTGGGCCCTAAGAACAGTCCTAGCGAAGGACCTGCTCTGAAACCATGTCAGAAATAACTGAACAGGAATGAATGAACTAGAATAACTTTGAGTACCCCCTAAGGTGTAACCCACTACAGCCTACATAATATAAACATGCAATGTTTGACAACAGCTGCATAACGCGAAACTCCGCACGCAGCTCGGGGTTGCTCTCCGGCGGCGTTGCCTCGGTGCTGTCAGCGAAGCACTTCAGCCCGGCCATCTCCAGCTAGGGCTCGATGGCCTCCTTCTATGTGAGGATGTCGGGACGGCCGACCAGCAGGGGGGTGACAGAAATCCTGTCCGACGTAAACTTGAAGTAGCCGTAGCTTGGAGCTATCCCGCCCATTGTCGCCTTGCAAGTGTCAGCGGGAGTTGGAATTGGCCCCGTCCTCGCTTGGGCGGAGCAGACTTCGCGGTCGGATGTGCGGGGGAAGCAGCCGACCTGCAGTAGTGGGCGAGCTGGTCGACAAGGTCGGAGGACGCCGGAGCAGTGTGACGCCTAAGTCGGCGACCCACGTGACGTTGGGCGGGATAGCGCCGAGCTACGGCTACTTCAAATTTACGTCGGACACGCTCTCTGTCACCCCCCTGCGGGTCGATATCTTGACATCCTCACAAGAAAGGAAGCCATCGAGCCCCAGCTGGAGATGGCCGGGCTGATGGGCTTCGCCGCCACCACCGTGGCGACGCCGTCGGAGAACTACCTCGAGCTGCGTGCGGAGTTTCGCGTTGTGCAGCTGCTGACCTTCACGGTCATTTGGCGTTGCTGCTCGCCGGGCGTGCAGATCGCCTTGAAGCCGTGCAGGGACACCAGGCGTGGCACTTCATCGAGTCGACGTACTAGGTTACCGGCGACCTGTACATCGGCTAGCTCGAGGAGCAGATGACACACATGCGGATGGTCAAGCAGGAAACGGCGACGGGCTACTACAACCGAGCTCGGCGACTTCTCGCCACCATGAGGATGGCCGGCGTGCAGTGTTCCACGGCGTCGTACGTCACGCACGTCCTGAAAGGGCTTCCAAGCAGCTACAACCTGCCAAAGCGGCTGTCATTGGTGCTGAGCACGCGGGCGACGCTCAACAAGGACTCCCTAACCTCGTACATCCTGCGGGACGAGGCGATGCCGGAAGTCGAGCGGTCCTCGGAGCTCCTATCGCAGATGAACTACGCCGTCCCGGCGAGGCAAGGTGGTCGACCGGGACAGCGCGGGCAGTCTGGCGGCGATAGAAACAGTGGCGGGAAGCCGACGAAGGACGTCGACTAGACGAAGTCGGCCACGTATGGCGGTCGAGGAGGAGGAAGTCGGCGTCGGGAATGCTGGATCTGCCACAGCCCCGACCATCTCTCTTTTGAGTGCCCCGACCGTACTGATTCTGACGACGACGATGCTAAGGGAGGCCCCGGGAGGTCGGCCAGCCGTCGTCCACGTCGAGGAAGCAAGCCGTGCAAGGAGAAGTAGTCGAACAAGTCGACCTTGGTGAAGGACGCCGACTCCTCCTCAGGCGACAAGGGGCGAGATGACGAGGAGGCGTCGTGCTTGCTGGTCGGCATTATGGAGTCGACGACTCGCTGGCGCCGGAGGCCGGCGAGGACTTCCAGGCGGTGGCGGCAGCTGTGCAGGCGAACCCGACGGCGGTCCTGCTCGAAAGTGGCTGCTCACACCACCTCGTCGGGCAATGTACTCCGGCCGGGTCCTCTGAACCAACCTTTGACCTTGCTCGGGGGTGCTGAAGCCGACCACAACGGAGGTGGTGGCACTGCGGACGATTGTCTCGGCGACCAAGTCGACACTGGGCACGTAGCACATGAGGCTTGCGCATGTCGGCGTCGACACAATCACGAGCTCTGCGAAGCACGAGGTCGTCATCGGCGTGGACATCAAGCTATTGGCCTGTGCTGACTCTTTGTGCGTCTCGTGCGTCGGCGGGAAGCTGGCGCGGCACACCTTCCCCGACAAGATCTCGGACGCCGAGGACGCCCTGGCCGTCGTGCACATCGACCTGTGCGGGCCTTCTCGGGTGGCTGCCAAGGATGGCAGCCTGTACTTAATGCTGCTGAAGGACCGCAAGACCCGCAGCATGTGGGTGAGGTCGGTCGCGAAGAAATCGGACATACTGCGGGAGTTCCAGCAGTGGGTGGTGTCGGTTGAGCGGTAGGCGAAGAAGTCGGTTTTGATACTACGCTCTGACCGGCGGGAGGAGTTCCTTGGCAAGGAGTTCAGCACCTTCGTGGATGGAATGGGGATCGTCCAAGATTTGACCTGCCCCTACACCCCGCAAGAGAACGGCATGGCGGAGCGAGAGATGCGGACGGTGGTGGAGTCGGTGCGGACGATGCTGCTGCACATGGGCGTGCAGCACCACTGGTGGCACCTCGCTCTGCGGCAGGCCGTCTGGGTCCGCAACTGCCTGGAGAGGTCGGCGCTGCCACCGGGGACGACGCCGTACAACAAGGTGGTCACCACTTCGGACGTGGTGTTCTACAAGACAATGTCGCTGGATGTGTGGAAGTCGGAGCACAGGCCGGAGTCGGGGCAGACGCGGGTCACCCCACCAACGGACACCTCGATGGCGATGCTCCTTCTGCTTGCTGAGGTCGGTGAGCTGGCTGACGAGGTCGTCCCTTCCTCCCCTTCCCCTGCCCCTCCTTCCCCTCCCCTTATGGCCGACCTACGTGGGCTGCCTCGGGTGTCGGCCTGTGGGGAGAAGTGGGGCGTCGCTTGTAGCGCCGGCCGAGAACATCACCGGTGGCCGACGTGACGTCAAGCCAGTCGGCGTAGACGTAGAGTCGACGCCGATAGGGGAGCAGCGGGCAGAAACTGTGCAGCCGACTTTGGTGGAGCCAGAGAAGGAGGCATCGGCGGGGGAGCAAGCAGCAGCGAAGCTGATCAAGGAGCAGTCGGCGATAGGGCAGTCGGCAGGAGAGCCGACCACAGGACCGAAGTCGGCAGGGTCGCCGATGCAACAGGACGCTGAGGGCATCGACACCGAGGATGACGAAGGGGAGCAGTCGGACGCTGAGGAGTCCACCGACAGTGACGTGGTGGATGTCCAGCCTGGACCACGGCGGACAGGCCGAATTCGAAGGCCGCCCGACATTTTCGTACCGGCCGCCTTCACCACGGCTTATGACAACGACGACAACGACTTGGCGTACGGCGACGCCGAGGAGGATGAAGACCTGCCGGAGCTCGACCCCGACGTGCACGCCAACCCCGAGCACCGCTGGGACATCGCCACGATGACGGTGAAGGAGGCGCTGGCGAGCAAGAAGGGCGAGGCGGTGAAGGGTGCAATGGACGAGGAGATCCGCAGTCTCATCGCCAATTGCACTTGGGAGCTGGTCGAACGCCCACGCGAGGTCAAAATCATGAAGCACCAGTGGGTGCTGACGACCAAGCACCACGTCGACGACATGGTCGACCAGGAGAAGGCGAGACTGGTCGTGAAGGGCTTCACGCAAGTGCATGGCGCCGACTACGACGAGATGTACGTGCCAGTGAGCAGCTACGTCGTGCTGAGGATCTTCCTCAGCATTTTCGTCGTCCTCTACCTCAACCTGATGCAGCTCGACATGAAGAACGCCTTCCTCCAGAGCAAGCAGGACCGGGTGTTGTACATGTACCAGCCGGACTACTACAACGACGGGACCGGCCGGGTGTGCAAGCTGCTGAAGAGCCTGTACGGGCTGAAGCAGTCGCCGCTGCTGTGGTACAAGGCCCTCAACGATGTGCTGATTGGCGCTGGGTGGAAGAAAGGCCAGGTCGACGAGGCTCTCTACTTCAAGGTCGGCACTGACAAGGTGGCCTGCTGGGTGCTGGTTTACGTCGACGACCTGCTCGCCGCCAGCAGCAGCACCGCGATGCTGAAGGAGCTGCTGGAGGCCGCCTTGGAGCTGAGCGAGATCTCGCCGGTGGAGCGGTACCTCGGGCTGGAGATCGTGCGCGACAGGTCGGCGAGAAAAATGTGGCTGCACCAGCAGGGCTACACCTGCATTTCGCGGCGACGATGACGAGGCCAGACATCCCCTTCGCCTGCAGTAAGGTGGGGAGCGGCCTCACGGTGAGGAGCGACCAGCACTGGCGTGAGGTCGACCGCTGCCTCACCTACCTCGCCAACTTGCACGACACCGCCCTGGAGTTCGGCGGTGGACCTGAGTCGCTGGAGCTGGTCGGCTACGTGGACGCCGATGACGCCGGCGACAAGCAGAACCGGACGAGCACGGGCGGCTACGTGTTCATCTACGGAGGGGCCGCAGTCTCCTGGTCGAGCCAGCGCATCAACTTTTTGTGCAACACTGTCGTCGACCGAGTCGGAGTACGTGGCGGCAACCGAAGCTGGCAAGGAGGGACACCGCCTTCGCTTCCTCCTTGCAGAGTTCCGGCAGCTGGACGCGGGGATGCCGACTGTCGTTCTGGTGGACAACAAGTCGGCAATCAGCGTCGCCGAGGGCATGGGGTTGACGGGCAACCTCAAGCACATGGAGTGGCGACAAGCCTCGCTGCAGCACATGGTGAGGCGCGGGAAGTTCGCGTTGAAGTACATGCCGACCACCGAGCAGCTGGCCGATTTCCTGACGAAGACGCTGCACTACCCGGCCTTCAACCGGTGCTCCGTCGCAATCGGCCAAGTGCGCCTGGCCGACGTGGGCGACGACGATGACGACGTGCAGCAGTAGGTGCCATGCCCGCTTGCATGGCTGGTGCAGTGACCGGCGTGCTGTATGTTGTGTACACGCCGACGAGTTATTCTCCGAGTAGTGCTGCCGTGTGGGCTGGGGGCCCAAGCGTGAACGCGGCAGGGGAGTGTTAACGAGAGGTGTTGGTGGCCCTGTCCTTGCTTTGGTGGAGCCGACCTCGTGGTTGGATGTGCGGGGGAAACAGCCGACCTGCAGCTGTGGGCGAGCCGGTCGACAAGGTTGGCAGACCTGCACGGGAGCCACTGCAAGGGCGCCGACTTCGGAGGGCGCCAAGTTTGGGGTGGTCGACCTGGCGAGGTCGACCTGGCAGGGGCGCCGACTTTGGACGCCGACCTTTGGTGGCCGACGACTTGGCGAAGTCGGCGGCCCAGTTCCACCGTGGTCGATGGAAGGAGGCCGACCAGGGGTGACGCCGACTTGGAGGTGCCGACCTGGTTGCCCAGTCGACCAGGTTACCGGCCGACGAGCTTCTGTGGAGGTGTGCGACGGTCGCCGGGGTGGCCTCTGCGAGATCGACCTCGGGGGTGGTATTTCGAGGCGGGCTGGTAGGCGCAGTTGCTGGCGTGAATTTTGCCAAGCGTCTACGCTGTGCTCGTGACAAGGCGGGGAGCACCAACCAGTTGCACGCACCTGCGAAGCTGGTGCACCGTTGTCAGGCGGGTGCAATGCTGTGCAGCCGACTTGCTGCAGCGTTGGCGCACCGCAGACTTGCAATGTTGGTAGGCCGCATCTTTGCACTGTTGGAACACGGTCGACCAAGTCGTGCTAGAACGCGGTCGACCGTGCTGTGCTGGAGGTCGACCAGCAGCTGTGCTAGCTCTGATGTAGTATTGCCAATGTTGTTCTTATCATTGTTGCAAGCACAAGCTAACGACTAAGGAACAAACGCAAAGATCACTCCTACCCGTGCCTACCCCGTAGACTAGCTCGCGCTGATTAAGTTATCTCCGCACGCTGCCCTAGGCGCTACCCGAGTGCACAGCTGCCCACGCTGCCCGCGACCTGCCCGCGCACCTCTGCAGCCAGCGCGCCCTGCTGCCCCGCACACTACCATGCCCGCGCTACCCTGGCCCGTGCACCTCTGCTGCCCTGCTCCCCGCATGCGCCCTGCAGTTCGCACGCCCTCCAGCCCGCGCGCCCACAGTCCGCGCGCCCTGCAGCCCGCGTCGTCCTGCTGTCAGCGCGCCCTGCTGCCCACGTCGCCGGCGCACCCTGCTGCCCGCGTCGCTAGCACGCCCCGTACACCCTGCGCGCCCTCATCCCAAAAATGACCTATGACTGGACTTCGAAGGTACCTTGAACGGACTAACAACTTGCATTGTATCGTCTCACCCCCAAGACAATTGTGTCGACAGGTTCTCTTACTAAGAAAACAGTTGTGCTCCAAGTGTACAGTGCAAACAGAGGGTGTACTTGTGACATATACTATCTCAGCGCATGTGCCTACCAAGGCCATACAAGGCGTATACTACCAACCCCGACACACAACCATGTTGTAAGAGTACGTCGACGTTCGACATATTTCTCATTTCCGTTATTTTCCTTTATCCTATTCTCCTTATTTTCCTCTTTCATTTGCGCTTTACTTCACCTCAATCGGACTACTATTATATTTTCTATAGCTTTCTAATTATTTCACTTATTTTGTATTTTCGGCACCGACAATTACATTATACGGCACCGACAGCACCGACGGTGGTGTACAAGGCGTAATCTCGCCATAATCCGAAGTGCCAATGGGCTTGCATGATTATGGATTCTAGAAGAGCGCGTTCCCAAAGGTTTGGATTATCTGCTGTTTCTATGTACTTCCGAGTATAAATATGCCTTGTACTCACCTTTTGTGCAACATTCTCGAGTGTAAATTCAATCCTATGACACTTGGTATCAGAACCGTTTTCACTCGCGAAGTTTCAGTTGAGCAGCGCGACAACAAATTCCCTGTTTCGGAAAACCGCCGGGGCCGACGAATTCGGCGCAGACACTGATAAGCACCAGATTCCATGTTTTTCGAATCACTTCCCTCGCACGTTTTTTGAACAGGGTCGTAAGTTCAGTTTTTTTGCGGCGAGTTGGCGATATAGCGACGACAGTCGTGAATTTTCGGGACTTATGTCGAGCAGTGTGAAGGGAGCGGGACCGACGCGCGACGAATCGAACGACTTCGCGTAAAAGCGCGTTTCATGGCGAAAATTGCGAGAGTATCAGAATCGTTCGTGACTTCGTAGAAGTGCGAAAATTTCCCAAGGCCCTAGAAATTCGAGCCCCAAACACTTTCGACGAGGAAATCGATGTGCGGAGGAGGCTGGTGGAAATCGAAATATATTTCGCAGCCGTCGGGTGGACATCCCCGACATACGACGGTACGAGAATTAATTTCGCAGCAACTCTTCTGCGCGGACCAGCAATTGAATGGATAAGCGGAACCAGTTTATTAAACCAAGGCGAAGAGACGTGCAGCAGTTCCGAGAAGGATTACTACAACATTTCTAGCCGATAAATGCAGCTTTAATCGCCCGCGACAAAATTTATTGTCATCGACAAATCGGGAGCGTCGCGAATTACATGCAACAAACGGAGGAGTTGTTCAACCGCATCCGCGAAAAAATTCGAGCATTATCGCGGGGCTGCCCGACAACCTGCGGGTCATTATGCTATGACCCGGATGAGGAGGACGAGCCTGCGTACTGTTTTCTTGCCCCTGCACCAGAGGAACCAGCTAGCATGGAGGAGGCATTAGCTGGACCAGATAGGGACAAGTGGCTGGCTTCTAGGGATGCTGAGTACCAGAGCCTGCTGGAGAATGGGACATGGGATCTGGTGGTGCTGCCTGATGGGAAGAAAGCGATACAATGCAAGTGGGTGCTGAGGATCAAGACTGATGACAAGGGGCAGGTCACCATCTACAAAAGTAGGCTGGTGGCTAAGGGGTTTATGCAGAAGGAGAAGCAGGACTTCAACGAGATCTTTGCTCCCACTGCCAAACCCCCTACCCTCCGTGTCTTGTTGGCAGATGCAGCTGTTAGTGGAAAATTCATCATTCAGATGGATATTTCAACGGCATTCCTGAATGGGATTTTAGAGGAGGATGTCTACATGACGCAGCCGCCTGGGTATGAGGATGGTACGGGCAGGGTGTGCAAGCTCAACAAGTCCATCTACGGCTTGAAGCAGGCGCCACGCTGCTGGTACCAGAGGTTGGCAGCTGTTTTAGAGGAGATGGGATTCAGGACCAGCAGCTGTGATGAGAGCCTCTTTCTCAAGGGCGAGGGGGAGAAGCTGGTGCTGTTTCTGGTCTACGTGGACGACATTCTTCTCTTTAGCAGCAGCATGAAGGAGATCCAGAAAGTGCAGCAGCAACTGATGGAAAACTTCAAGTGCAAGAACCTTGGGGAGGTAAAGTACTACCTCGGGATGCACGTGGAGAGGGATCCTGATCACAGGTGGTTGAAGCTGCACCAGGAGAAGTTCATCAAGGAGCTGGGGGAGAAGTATGGGATTGAGAATGAGCGCAAGGTTGCAACTCCCCTGCTAGCAGAATTCAAGCTCGTGAAGGCTGCAGAGGATGAAGGGGTTGAAGCCGAGGAGCAGCAGCAATTTCAGTCTTTGGTGGGCAGCCTCTTGTACGCAGCAGTTCACACGAGGCCCGACATCTCTTTCTCGGTTGGGCAGCTGGCTAGGGTGGTGCAGAATCCATCAGAGGAGCAGGTGGATGCAGCTGAGCGTGTGGTGAAGTACCTGAACTCTCACCCAAGCATTGGAGTTCAATACTCCGCATCTGCACAGGTGAAGCAGAAAGGGGTGGAGGTGCTGAAAGAGAAGGGAGAGAGGCTTGGAGAAGGCAAGCTCTTTCTCACTTGCTTTACCGATGCTACATGGGCTTCTGAGAAGGAGGATTCCTCATCTGTGGGAGGATACATCTGCGTAGTTGGGGGAGGACCTGTTAGTTGGAGGTCCAAGAAGCAGACGGAGACGGCACTCTCTTCCGTAGAATCAGAGTACATGGCGATGTTCCATGGGGTGAAGGAGGTGATTTGGCTGAGGAGGCTGTTAGAGGAGATTGGCCAGGAGCAGAAAGTTGCTACGCCGCTGTTTTGTGATAGCAAGGGGGCTCTTGGGATGGCCAGGAACGCTGTGCTTCATGGGCTGAACAAGCACATGCGTATCAAGTGGCACTGGCTGCGTAAAGAGGTGAAGAGGGGGACGGTGAACCCGATCTACATCAAGACTCACCAGCAGCCAGCAGACTTTCTCACCAAGAGGCTTGCGGATGAGCCTCATTGGCGTTGTGTGCGCATGAGTGGAATGAGCATGAACTAGCATGGAATGATGGGGATGCAGCCGGCAGGCTGAGGGGGAGTGTGTTGGGTGCAAATTTACATTGCACGACATCCTGCCGTCTGTTTGTACGAGTATGCGTGTGCGAATGCATTTGGGTGTGAATGGAATGTTCGTGTGTTTGTTTGTTTTCGCAATTTTCGCTTGATGCATTTGCAGGTACTCGCGCAATGTGCGCTTCGGTACAACATTGTACGCGCTATGAACAGTGCAAGCAGAAAGGACGAGCTCGCAAAGGAACCCAGGATGGAAGCTTTGCAGTTCGGTTGAGTTGATTGCGCAGATTCAGTTCTATCCAACTCGAAATTGTACTGCTTTGTTTGGTTAACTATAGTGTAGCAGGGAAGGCACTATAGGGGTACAATTTAGGTGAAGGTTGGATGTTGTTTGTCTGTATCTGCATGCTACAGGGCCAGGGGAAACCAGCGGAACCAGCATTTGGCTGGTTGGGCAAAGACAAAACAGGTTCTGTTTTTAGAACCTGAACCTGGTTGTTGTTTTCCCAGGTTGGAAAAACAGAACCAGAGGTTGTTTACCAACCTACCACCTGCTATTTTGTCCAGCCAGGTTGGTTCTGTTGCTTGGAATTATTTGGGATCATCCCTGGTTGTTCCCAGGTTGATTCCCAAGGTCCTTGCTAGCTAGAACTATATATTCCTTTTCTGTTTGTACCTGAATATAGTCAATTGATTCATGCGAATTCCTTCCTCGCTGGAATTTCATTTCTACGCGGTTCGTTGGCGGAATGCTACCCGAGTCAACGCTAGTATGCTAGCACTCCAACGCTAGGCAAACGCTGTCCGAGCCATAACTTTGTAATGGCAGAACTTTTCGCGAGGCAACTTGGCTTATTTTAAAGCTCTTGGAGCGAGCTTCGATATAGCGAATTCTCAGCTTTTATCGGATCGACGGTCTGCACGGCACGCTGTATGACATTCAAGGTGCTCTCGTTATTTTGTCAAAGTCACTCTTGATTCCTCTCTCTACAAACTCGGACCCGAGGATAGGGGCTGGTCTTGTACCAGGCACCCAGTTACCCTTGGAGGTGACCCAGAGGAAAGGTTTTAAGTTTGATTATGTCTTAATAGCCTGAGTTTTTTAGTCCCTTATATCAACAATCTACGTCGATGACCTGCTCGCTTCCAGCAGTAGCACCGCGATGCTGAAGGAGCTGAAGGAGCTGCTAGAGGCCGCCTTCGAGCTGCGCGGGATCAGCCCGGTCGAAATGTACATTGGGCTGGAAATCGTGAGCGACAGGCCAGCAAGGAATCTGTAGCTGGACCAGCAGTCGTATGTCGACAAGCTGTGAAGGCGCTTCATCGACGAGGAGCAGACCGGGCGGAAAGTGTCGGCCAGATCTGGGGAGACGGATTGGGCAACGGCACACCGACGCTTGGGGCATGTGGCAATGCCCTTATTGAAGCAGCTGGAGAAGGATGGAGGTGTCGAGGGTTTGAAGCTAAACGGACAGCCATCCGATGACAACTGTGAAATCTGTTTGCTTTCAAAGTTCACCCGTTTCCCTTTCCATAGTGTGGCTGGCAGGAGCAAGAAGCCTTTGGAGCTGGTCCACATAGACTTGGTGGGGCCGCTGCCGGTGCAAGGGCACAAGGGGGAGCGGTATTTCCTTACAATTGTGGATGATTGGAGCAGACTGATGTGGGCGTATCCGCTGAAGCAGAAGGACCACGTCGCCTCTACGATACGGGACGATTTGCTGCCGTTTGTGGAGAAGCAGGCAGAGTGTATAGTGATGCGGATTAGGACAGACCGGGGTGGTGAGTTCCTTGGAGCTGAAATGACGGCCTGGCTCAAGAAGCAGGGCATCCAGAGGGAGCTGACCACGGCTTACACCCCACAGTCCAATGGTGTAGCAGAACTGGCAAGCCGGACCATTCTGGAGACAGCTAGGGCACTGCTCATAGAATCTGGGCTGAGAAATTCTATGTGGCTTCATGCTGTTCCGCACGCTACCGTAGCTAGGAACAGGATGTTCACCAAGGTTGGAGATGACTCGTGGGTGCCTTTGGAGAGGTGGCTTGGGAGGAAGCCGCCGATGGACATGCTGAGGGTGTTCAGTTGCATGGCAGTCGCCCACGTCCCCAAGACCTACCGTAGTAAGTTGGGAGCGAGTACAATCTGGTGTGTCCATTTGGGGCTGGCTGCTGAGAGCAAGGGATGGCTGCTGTAGGAACCATCCAAGGATGTGTTGTTTGACAGCAGGGATGTGAAATTCATTGAGGGCATGATATATGGGAGCTGGGAGAAACAGCCGGAGGCCCGGGTGTCCCAGCAGATGGAGCAGATCACCATGCAGCTGGACCTGACTCCTAATATATGGGAGGAGGGAGAGGAGGCAGCTGCGGGGAACGGTGGAGAGAAGGTACAGGAGGCATCTGCTGGTGGAAAAAATGGTGTGGAAACTGGCGGCATAAGCACTGGTGGAGCTGCTGGATCCGAGGGAGGAGAGAAGCAGCAGGGGAAAAAACAGAAGCCGAAGGGTGTTGTTATGAGGGGATGGGAGACACCCATCTCCTGGCCAGGACGTACTCGTATGGCTACAAATAAGCTGACTGCAGGATCAGGTGTAGCGGAGCAGCAGCTTGGGACCGAGGAGGCAATGCTGATTCTACCTCATGGCTATGACCCGGATGAGAAGGACAAGCCTGCGTACTGCTCTCTTGCCCCTGCACCAGAAGAACCAGCTAGCATGGAGGAGGCACTAGCTAGACCAGATAGGGACAAGTGGCTGGCTTCTAGGGATGCTGAGTACCAGAGCCTGCTAGAGAATGGGACATGGGATCTGGTGGTGCTGCCTGATGGGAAGAAAGCGATACAATGCAAGTGGGTGCTGAGGATCAAGACCGATGACAAGGGGCAGGTCACCATCTACAAGAGTAGGCTGGTGGCTAAGGGGTGTGCGTTACTTATCCGTATAGTTGGTATTAGGTGTAAGTGCGTTATTTACCTGTAAAGTTGGTACAAAGAGTAAATGCGTTACTTACCCAAATGGTTGGTATAAATAGTAAATATGTTACTTACCCATATGGTAGGTACCAAGAGTAAGTGCATTACTTACCCGAATAGTTAGTACTACGAGTAAGTGCATTACCTACCCATAAAAATGGTACTAAGAGTAGGTGCAGTATTTGCCCGTATGGTTGGTACTAGGAGTAAGTGCGTTACTTACCCATATGGTTGGTTCTATCGATGAGAAAATGAGTTAATTTTACATATAATTGGTACTAAAACTATGAGCGTTACTTTCCCATATGGTTCGTTCTGAGAATAAGTTCTTGACTTACCTGTATTGTAGGTAGTAACAGTAAGTCTGTTAATTACTGTTGGTGTAAGGGCCTAATAAACTCAGGCTATTAAGACTTAATCAAACTTAAAACCTCTCCTCGGGGTCACCTCCAAGGGTCCCTGGGTGCCTGGTACAAGACCAGCCCCTAACCTCGGGTCCGAGTTTGTAGAGAGAGGAATTAAGCATGACTTAGCCAAAATAACAAGAGTACCTTGAACGTCGCGCAGCGTGCCGTGCAGCTCACCGATCGGATTGAGCTGAGAAGTCGCTATAACGAAGCTCGCTCCAAGAGCTTTAAAATAAGCCAAGTTGCCTCGCGAAAAGTTCTGCCATTACTAAGTTCTGGCTCGGACAGCGTTTGCCTAGCGTTGGAGTGCTAGCATACTAGCGTTGACTCGGGTAGCATTCCGCCGTCGAATAGCGCAGAAACGAAACTCCAGCGAGGAAGGAATTCGCTTGAATCAATTGACTATATTCAGGTACAAACAGAGAAGGATTAAATAGTTATAGCTAGCAAGGACCTTGGGAATCAACCTGGGAACAACCAGGGATGATCCCAAATAATTCCAAGCATCAGAACCAACCTGGCTGAACAAAATAGCAGGTGGTAGGTGTTGGAAGTGGACACTGGAATGGCCCGAAGTGGTCTCCCCAAGGGCTACAGGTGTCGTCCTGGGGGGGTATGGGTGTGCTGACCCACCAAGGAAACATGCCCTTTTAGCCCAGTCGGTTAGCGGACTGGAATGCTATCCCTGCATGGTGCGGTGAGCGTGGAGGACCGGGGTTCGATTCCTGCTGTTGGCGACTTCCTGTGCCCTAGTGGTGGGCCCTCCCAGTGAGGGGAGTGTTGGAAGTGGACACTGGAATGGCCCGAAGTGGTCTCCCCAAGGGCTACAGGTGTCGTCCTGGGGGGGTATGGGTCATTGGTGTGTCACCTTCGGCTCCGCCCATTGGCATCGCTGGCGGTCGACATGATCTGGTCAGCGAGCAAGTCGGCGCCGGAGTGAAGTTTCCACCAACAGGGGAGACGTCGAACGGGAAGCGCGTTTCAGAGAAGCTGCCGACAGGGGAGACGTCGAACGGGAAGCGCGTTTCAGAGGAGCCATCGACAGGAGAGCCGTCGAACAAGGAGCGCATTTCAGAGGAGCCGTCGAATGAGGAGCCCACTTTAAAGGAGCGAACAACAGGGGAGCAGGTCGACGATGGCACATCGAGCGACGTTGTTGAAGTCATCGGCAGCGATGCAGGGGAGCCATCGGCCAAGGAGCAGTCCAGCAGCGACAGCGACGTGGTGGAAGTCTCGGCCGACAAGCCTGCAGTTCGACGTTCCACCCGCTCCAACTTTGGCAAGCCTCGCGAGAAGCTGAGCTACCATGCTTGCCTGCCGCCGACCTCCTACAGCACTCTGCTCGATGATGCGCAGTTCGACGTCAACGTACCCGAGCTCGATCCCGATATGCACGCCGATCCAGAGCACCACTGGAACATCGCTAACATGACAGTGAAGGAGGCGTTAGCGAGCTGGAAGGGCAAGGCGGTGAAAGCGGCGATGGACGAGGAGATTCGAAGTCTCATCACCAACGGCACTTGGGAGCTGGTGGAGCGCCCGCGCGGCGTCAATGTCATGAAGAACCACTGACAACGAAGTACCATGTCGACGACACGGTTGCCCGCGAAAAGGCGCGCCTGGTGGTGAAGGGCTTCACGCAGGTCTACGGAGCTGATTACGACGAGACGTACGCTCCAGTCGGGAGCTACGTTACGCTACGGATTTTCCTTAGCATCGTCGCCGTCCTCGATCTGCACCTCATGCAGTTAGACATGAAGAATGCGTTTCTACAGAGCAAGCTCGATCGCGTGCTCTACATGGACCAGCCGGCTTACTACAACGATGGTATTGGTCGGGTATGCAAGCTGCTGAAGAGCCTGTACGGGCTGAAGCAGAGCCCTCTGCTGTGGTACTCTGCGCTCGACGCTGTGCTGACTGGCGCTGGTTGGAGCAAGAGCCAGGTCGACGAGGCCCTCTATTTCCGAGTTGGCGACGACGGAGTGGCGTGCTGGGTGCTCGTCTACGTCGACGACCTGCTCGCCGCCAGCAGCAGCACCGCGATGCTGAAGGAGCTAAAGGAGCTGCTGGAGGCTGCCTTTGAGCTGCGCGAGATCACCCCGGTCGAGAAGTACTTGGGGCTCGAAATCGTGCGTGACCGTCCGGCGCGGAAGCTGTGGCTTCACCAGCAGTCCTATGTCGACAAGCTGCGTAGGCGCTTCATCGACGAGGAGCAGACTGGTCGGCGTCCGAAGACACCTGTTTCCGTCGACGCGTATGCCGAGCTGACTTTCGACGACGATGACTTTCAGTCGCGCGAAGAAGAGGAGTATCGTCAGAAGGTCGGTTCGCTGCAGTTCGCTGCCACAACAACTCGGCCCGACATCGCTTTTGCGTGCAGCAAGCTGGGATCTGGTCTGACGGTGAGGAGCGACAACCACTGGCGTGAGGTCGATCGCTGCCTCAACTATCTGTCGGACACGCGTGATGTTGCTCTGGAGTTCGGAGGAGGACCGGAGACTCTGACACTGGTCGGCTACGCGGACGCTGACGACGCAGGCGACAAGCAGAATCGCACTAGCACGAATGGCTACGTTTTCACATTCGGCGGCGCAGCTGTCTCCTGGACAAGCCAACGCATCAAGTGCGTGACTCTGTCCTCTACGGAGTCAGAGTACATCGCGGCCACCGTAGCAGCCAAGGAGGCTCGCCGACTTCGATTTCTCCTCGCCGAATTTCAGCTCCTTGATACTGGGACGCCAGTTGTTCTGAACGTGGACAACCACTCCGCCATCGCGGTCGCTGAAGGCCAATTTCAAGCACATGGAGCGACGCTACGCCTGGCTGCAGCAGATGGTGAAGCGCAAGAAGGTTGCGCTGGAATACATCCCAACATCCGAGCAGCCGGCGGACTTCCTCACAAAGGGTCTGCACTTTCCGGCCTTCAACCGGTGCTCTGTCGCGGTCGGCCAGGTTCGCCTTGCCGAAATCGGCGACGACAATGACAACGTGCAGCTGTAGATGCCATGACCTCTAACATGGCTGGTGCGGTGGTCGGCGTGCGGGAGTGTGCACGCCAGAGAAATGTCCCCTTGTATTCTATTAAGTAGGTTCTTGGTGGACCTTGTGTGTCGGGGCCCAAGCTCGAGCTGGGCAGGGGAGTGTCGAGGAGAAAAGGCCCCGCCCTCGCTTGGGCGAAGTCGGCCATGCTTTTCGGAGCACAACGGTGTTCGTTTCGTGGTCATCGGCGACTTCAGGGACTTTTATCTCTGAACGACGGGTCGATTTTCGACGAGATTAATTCGTCGAAATTGAAGTGTTGTTTCTGCATTAGGCAACTGCCCCTCGACCAGGCACTTGTTGAGGGGAGCAAAACGGCGTCGAAATCGAGCCTTGCGGGTCGACGAAATGGTAGAAAACAGCGTTTCGATGAAACGTTGGTCGACAGAATTAAGCTCGAAACAGGCACCGTCGAGCAGAGCGTTGCTGGTCGACAAAAGTACTTGTCTCCGAAATTCGCAATGTGCGCGAATTTCGACCAATCGCGAAACAGCAAATTGGTAAACAACCTTTGGTTCTGTTTTTCCAACCTGGGAAAACAACAACCAGGTTCAGGTTCTAAAAAAAAGAACCTGTTTTGTCTTTGCCCAACCAGCCAAATGCTGGTTCCGCTGGTTTCCCCTGGCCCTGTAGCATGCAGATACAGACAAACAACATCCAACCTTCACCCAAATTGTACCCCTATAGTGCCTGCCCTGCTACACTATAGTCAACCAAACAAAACAGTACAATTTCGAGTTGGATAGAACTGGATCTGCGCAATCAATTCAACCAAACCGCAAAGCTTCCATCTTGGGTTCCTTTGCGGGCTCGTCCTTTCTGCTTGCACTGTTCATAGCGCGTACAATGTTGTGCCGAAGCGCACATTGCGCGAGTACCTGCAAATGCATCAAGCAAAAATTGCGAAAGCAAACAAACATACGAACATTCCATTCACACCCAAATGCATTCGCGCACGCATACTCGTACAAACAGACGGCAGGATGTCGTGCAATGTGCATTTGCACCCAACAATTACCCGTGTGGTTGGTTCAAAGAATAAGTACGTTACCGTATGGCCCCGGATAGTGGTGCAGGTGCGCTTATAATAAAATCGATTATTTCAAGGGGGCACTTCTAAATGCGTTTTGGGCATAACCGCCTTCGCTTAGATAATGACAAATATAAATTATATATTTAGAGCACCAAATTGTTCATTTTTTTCTAGCCATTTCAACTGAGTCGAAATTTTTTAGCGTCACAAAGCTGAATCGCGCGCAAGCGATATTCTGCCAACACACAGAGGCAAAGATACGTCATGCCAGCACATCCTAACGGGACGTACAGCCAGTCAGGTCTTCGCAAGTCAAATGAAGCGAAATTGAAATCTGACTCGCTGCAAAAATGAATCTCATTACCGTTTTAAGCAAGATTCTGAACTAAAATTGCACATGCGCTTATAATTGAGGACCGGCCATAAGCGCCATATTCCAGATATAAGCGCCGGCACCTTTAATAGGACGACGCCTATATCCGGGGCCATACTGTACTTACCCGTATAGTTGGTACTAAGAGTAAGTGCGTCACATATCCGTATGGTTGGTACGAAGAGTAAATGCGTTACTTACCTTTATGGTTGGAGCTAAGAGTAGGTGCGTTACTTACCCATATGGTTGGTGCTATGAGTAGGCGATACTTACTCGTATGGTTGGTACTACGAGTAAGTACGTTACTTACCCGCATGGTTGGTACAAAGAGTAGGTGTGTTACTTACCCATATGGTTGGTGCTAACACAAAGTGCAATACTTACCCGTATGGTAGGTACTAAGATTAAGTGCGTTACTTACCCATATGGTACGTACAAAGATTAAGTGCGTTACTTACCCGTATAGTTGGTACTGGGAGTGCGTTACTTACGAGTATGGTTGGTGCTAAGTGTAGGTGCGCTACTTACCCGTATTGTTGGTGCGACGATTATCAACAGAACTAGGCAAGAATGAGTGCATTGAATGAAACAGTTGGGTACAAGTAGCAAACCCTAGTTGGGAATGTACCCCATATTGGCTACCCCACTACAGCCTACCAATATATAACACATTACAATTTAACACACCCCCATAGGCAAAGTGGGGGAGAACAAAGGGTCACAAGACCAGTCTAGCAAAGCAACGCAAGCCCAGGGTGGATCACAATGTCACCACACTCCGAGCACAAGCAAAGGGCACAAGGCCAGTTCACATGCAGTGCTAGATATAGTACAAGACAAGCAACACAGTGATCAAAACCTAGCAAGCAAGCAACAAGATATATATAAAGTACAGTACAAGAAAGTCAAGCAGTAAGCAAATGAGGGAATGTGGACACAAGGCCTAAAGAAGTACAGTGTCGCTGATGATCACTAGGCGGGAGCGCCTTGGTGAAGATATCAGCAGTGTTGGCCTTCGAGTCCACGTACACAAGCCGAAGCTGACCGCGCTGCTGAAGCTCTCGAGCAAGAAAGTAGCGAAGAGCAATGTGCTTCGTCCTGTGTTCCAGTCTGTGCTCCTGACACAAGGCAAGGGCCGCCTTGTTGTCACCGTACAGAACTGGAGGAGAACTAGGCCGCTCTCCCAAGTCAGTCAGCAGGTAGGTGAGCCAGCGTAACTCCTGTGCAGCCATGGCTGTGGCGTAGATCTCAGCCTCACAACTAGAGCCGAGAACAGAAGAAGAGCGGGTGGACCGCCACGAGACAGAACCAGAGCCAAGGCTGAAGGTGTAACCTTGTGACGACCGCTGCGTAGCTAGGTCGTCCACCCAAGAAGCGTCTGAGTGACCAGTGAGGACAACTCTGTCGCGTCCTCCAAGCACCAGCCCCATACCTGATGTACTGCACAAGTAACGCAGCACCCTCTTAGCAGCCTCCCAGTGCTCTCGCCTGTGTCTCCCAGGCGCAACGTAACGAGCAAGGATGCTAAGAGGGTACGCGAGGTCAGGTCGCGTGCAAGTCATCAGGTACATGAGGCAGCCTACAAGCTCTGGGTACAGGCCACTCGGCTCTACGGACTCGTCCGAAGGTGGAGCTGAGAGCGAGTGGCTGGTAGCCAGAGGTGTGGCCTGTGGTGAGGAGAACTGGAAGCCGAAGCGCTGAAGGACCTGCTGCACCATGTGTGACTGAGTCAGGGTGATGGTGCGGCGAGCTCTGTCCCGGGTGATCTGCAAGCCAAGGTAGCTACGCAGTTCACCCAGGTCAGTGCAGGTGTGTCTCTTCTGCAGCTCCGACTTCACACGAGCGAGTGCCTCAGTGTCAGCAGTAGCAAAGACCAAGTCGTCGACGTACACGAGAATGTAGAACGGCGGCAGCGACGTGTCTGTGCGCAGAAACAGCGACGGGTCAGCAGTAGACGGCGCGAACCCAAGAGCCGCAAGTGTAGTCCTCAGTGTGTCGTGCCACTCACGTGGCGCCTGGCGGAGACCGTAGACTGGCCGGCGGAGGCTCCACTGGGTACCAGGCGGAAACGACCCAGTAAAGCCAGGTGGGCGGCGCAGCCAGATCTCCTCGTGCAGGCTGCCCTGCAGGAACGCTGTGCTGAAGTCAAGAGAGTGAAGCTCGTAGTCACGCTGAGCAGCAACGTGCAGCAGAACCTGAAGAGTGGTCATCTTCGGGGTGGGGGAGAAGGTCTGGAAGAAGTCGACCCCCTGACGCTGACTGAAGCCTCTAGCAACGTAACGAGCCTTGAAGACAGGCGGAGAACCTGGCGGCCGCTTCACCCTGAAAATCCACATGCCATCGACGATGTTCGCCCCAGGAGGGGGAACCTCATCGACGTAGGTGCCTGTGGACTTCCAGGATGCCATCTCTGCGTCCATGGCTGTCTGCCACTGAGAGGAGTAGGGACCCGAGATCGCCTCTGCGTAAGTGCGCGGAGTGGGGATGTCTAGTGCATCCGGGTCTCCCTCAGGGGCAAGCAACCAGGCCACGAGATGAGGTACAGCAGCCGCGAGAGAGTCAAAGTCCTCCTGCCTGTCCTCAAGGACGTCCGTGCCAAGAGCACACTCACCCCCGACGGACGGAGGACAGACAGACGCAGACTCAGACTCAGCAACAAGGCGAGCAGCGTAGTCTAGACGACAGGTAGCAGCAAAGTCAACCAACTCAGCGACTAGAGCAGACGCAGCCGAGGACTCAAAGGTAGGGTCAGTGACAACAGTAGCTAGGAGACGCGTGACAGTAGGGTGCTCAGCACGATACCGGTCAGACTCAGGGTCCGGAACGGCAGGCAAAGAGGACGCAGGAGGAGACGGTAGAGGGACACGCTGAGGAGCAGTAGATGGACGCAGAGTCATGTAGTGAGTGCCTGGGACAGGAGGAGGACGCTCACGACGGACACGACGACCAGTGCGAGCACAACGAACAGGCGACGCAGGACGAGACTCAGGCTCACGACGCTCTGTAAGACCTCCTGTGGGACCAGTGTAAGGAGAGGGAGCAGGGAGAGGCGAGGTAGGCGGTAACTGTGACTGCGGCTGGACAGGCGGAGGACAGTCTACGGAGGGAGGAGGACAAGGAGGAGGAGCCTGCCCAAGAACCTGCTGAAGGAGCGGTACGAAGTACGGCCGCGGCCGCGCAGCGTCTCCAGAAGCAGAAGAGACTCCAGCGGCCGGGTCCTCAGTACCAGCAGGAGCTCCAGCGTCCGGGTCCCCAGCACCAGCAGCAGCGCCACCGCTCGGGTCCTCAGCTCCAGCAGCAGCTCCAACGTCCGAGTCCTCAGCACCAGCAGCAGCTCCACCAGGTGGGTCCGCAGCACCAGCAGCAGCGCCACCCCCAGGGTCCGCAGCACCGCTAGGAAGAGCACCCCCAGAGTCGGCAGCTCCAACTCCGCTAGCACCGCCAGCTCCAGAGTCCCCAGCTCCAGCAGCTCCAGTCGTAGTGCTCCCAGAACAACCAGTCCCGGCAGCTCCAGTACCCCCAGTACGAGCACCCCCAGGACGAGCAGCTCCAGCACCCCCAACTCCAGCCGAGCCACTAGGACGGCGAAAGCGCCGGACGTACCAGTCACGAAGCTGCTGCGGTGTGAGAGACTGCTCAGCACCCCGAACCGGAGCACCCCCAGACGCAGCAACCCGAGGCTCCGTAGGCTCAGTAGCAGCACCCCCAGGCTCAGTACCCGCAGGCGCAGCACCCCCAGACTCCGCACACGCAGGCTCAGCACCCCCAGTCGCAGCACCCCCAGGCTCAGCACCCCCAGGCGCCGAACTCCCAGGCACAGTACCCTCAGCTCCAGCACCCGCAGTCCCAGCACTCCCAGGCCCAGCACCCGCAGGCTCAGCACCCCCAGGCTCAGCACTCCCAGCAGCACCACCTGCAGCAGCACCTGAGTCACCTGTGACCTCGACAGGCTCAGCGACGGGAGGAGGGTCTACCTGAGAGACACCTGAAGGAGCAGGACCCTGAGGGGGAAGGGGGTCTACCGGAGGGGGACCAGGAGCAAGGAAAAGTGGCGGGGGAGGGAGGGGGGCAGTGCGGTAGGGGAAGAGACGGTAAAAAGGGACCGACTCGTCAAAGGTGACGTCCTGAGAGGCGAAGACCCGGCGCGAGGTGGGGTGGTAAAACTGCCAGCCCGGCGCGTCAGGAACAAAGCCAAGGAAGACACAGGGAAGTGTGCGGGAGGAGAGCTTGTCCGCGGACGTATCGCGGACAAGGGCACGAGCACCCCACACCCGGAAGCGCGACGCATCGCCAACCTCCCCCGTCCAACGCAGTGTGGGCGAGGTCTCCGGTAAGGAGACACGGGGCCAGAGGTTGAGCTGATGCGCGGCGTACCGGACAGCAAACGGCCACAGAAAATGGGGAGCCGCCGCGTGGACCAAGGAGGTACGAGCGACCTCCATGACCAGGCCAATGCGGCGCTCAGCAACTCCATTCTGCTGTGGGGAGTCCGGAAGCGTGAAGGTCTGCTCGATGCCCTCCGCCTGACAGAAGGTCCTCAAGAGATCGGAGGAAAACTCACCACCTCTGTCAGAGTGCAGACGCAGGACAGGAAGATCCGTCCGGAAACGGCGGCGGAGCTGGAGATGAACTGTGCGGATCCAAGGGATCAGAACAGCAGGGACCTCACCCTTGGTGCGCAAGGGGAAGACCGTGGTGTAACGCGAGTAGTCGTCGACAACCAGCAAAAAGTACCGCTCACCGCCCTGGCCACGAACGCGGGCTGGGCCCCACACGTCCAGGTGGAGGGTCTGCAGAGGAGCCTCTGTCGGGGGGAACGAGGAGGAGTGAGGAGCGGCGCGCTGCCGCCCCTCGACGCAAGGAAGGCAAGGCGGCGCAGGCGAGGCAGGGAGGGGAGGGAGGGACCTGGGAAGACCAGACACAAGGCGGCGACGGTGCATGCCACGGAGGCGTGGCAAGGAGGGGTGACCCAGGCGGTGGTGCCAGAGAAGAGTCTGGTGCGACAGGGAACGACACTCACAGGCGTGGGCCACCAGACCTGACGCAGACACCTGACCGACAGCAGCGACCTGAGGAGACGCAGTGGTCAGTGTGTAGAGACTCGACCCCGGCCGACGGGTAAACGTAGCCAGGTGACGGCCGGTCCTGGAGCACGTGCAGATCGCCACACGCTGTCCTCCAGGGGTAAAGGTGTCAACCCACTGATCCTGGATGACAGCGTTGCTCACCAGGTTCGTCGAGAACGAGGGGAGGTGGAAACCAGACAACGAGCCAGACGGAACCGCCGGACAAGGGAGCACAGTGGTGGACTGGGCAAGGACTGGGCCCCCAGAGGGGTCAGCCAAGGAGACTGGGACCGGTGCAGGAAGCGGTGTGAGCTCAGTACTGTCACGAAAGAAACAGCGGGAAGCACCTGAGTCAAGGGTGAAGGTGTGACAGGCCTCAGCCGGTGCGGTACCTGAGAGAGGAGTCTCTGTGGGTGCTGTACCTGAGAGAGCAGACTCGCAAACAGCCGGGACAGCACTGGAGGGAGCAAGTACAGGGGGCACCATACCAGAGAGAGCAGACTCACTAGTACCCAGGGCAGCGGGCTCTATACCTGGGTCAGGCGGCACACACAAGTAACAGTCTCCCTCGGCACTAACAGTCAATGCATACATGGCAGCAATAATAGCATCATAGTCAAGAGCAAAGATATCAACACCAGCCCTCATGAGCTCAGCCCAGCGGGGGCGCTCAACATCCTCGCCCATCTCCTCACGCCAAGCGTCGTCAAGGCGGGAGAAGCAGCGGTACGGGGTGTGGAACCTCCCACACGTCTGTCCCTTGCGGTCACCTGTACGAATGACATAGGAACAGCGGCCATTGCCCCCCGACGTCCCACGCTGAGCAAGCCACTCACGAAGCTGCTGGGTCGTCTGGGGACGCTGCTGCTGCTGGGAGCTCTGGCCCGAGCCAGTGCCTCCACTCCTGCCTCCGCCACCACCACTACCTCCGCTCCGACCGCCACCGCCGCCGCCGCCACCGCCGCCGCCGCCGCCACCGCCGCCGCCGCCACCACCGCCACCGCTCCCTCCGCCGCCCCCGCCTCCGCTGCCGACCCCACTCCCACCAGCACTCCCGCCACCGCTCCCTCCAGCACCGCCTCCCCCCCCACCTCCCCCACCTCCTCCCCCCCCAGCGCCACCCCCGCCACCCTTGCCCCCCTTGCCCTTGCCGGTGCGGCGCCTCCCACCAGGAGCAGAAGCAGCGCCAGCAGACTCAGCACCAAGGAAGTCAACAGCAGCAGCAGTAGCGTAGGAGGGAGCGAGGGGAGAGGGAGAACACCCCTCAAAGATGGGGGTGCGAGGAGCGCCACGAGCAGCACCGACAGCTACAATGCTCTTTTCGGCCGCTAGCAGCTGCTCCTCTAGGAGGGCGACTGTGAGCTCAGTGGGACAGCGAGCAAGGAAGTGGTCTCGAACTGAGCTGAGGGTGTCAGGGAGACGGGTGACTATGAAGTGGAGTGTCCAGTACAGGGGAGGGGGATTCTTAGCGCAGAACTCGGTGGGAAGGGCGGCACGCAGGCGAGCATCACTAGTGCGAAGGTGGGTGATAAGATCGGCGACTGTAGCAAAGGTGGACAGCTCAGGGAACAGGTACGGCAGCATGAGGCGGCTAAGCTCGGCTGTGGCAGGCGAGGAGTAGCGAGCAACGACAGCATCGTACAGGGCCTTAGCGGATTTGCAGTCGCCAAAATGCTCGAGCTCAGCTAGCGGGAGGTGACTGCGAATGGCTAGGCGAGCAGCTGCATCACGAGTCTGCCAGTGGGAACGAACACTAAGCTCAGCTGTGGCAGGGGGGGCAGGTGCAGCACCAGACGCGTAATCATAGAGCGACACATGCTCCTTGCTATCGCTCAGAAGGAACAGCTGCAGGTCATCCAGCCAAGTGGCGAACTTCACAGGGCAGCCCTCAGCATCGAACGACAGCACGCGGATGGAAGCCATAGCGACAGTGCGACTGAGTAGAGGAAGCTGCCACAGCGCTGCAGGTAGGTAGCTCGGCGGGAAGCGCGGCGGGCGGGCGACGCGGCGAGCGGGCAGTGCGGGGGGCGGGCTACGAAGCGGGCAGCGCGGTGGGCAGGCGGCGCTGCAGGCGGGAAGTGCGGCGGGCGGGCTGCGAAGCGGGCAGCGGGGCGGGCGGGCGACGCGGCGAGCGGGCAGCGCGGCGGGCGGGCTGCGAAGCGGGCAGCGGGCGGGCGGGCGACGCTGCAAGCGGGCAGCGGGCGGGCGGGCGACGCTGCAAGCGGGCAGCGAGGCGGGCGGGCGACGCTGCGAGCGGGCAGCGGGCGGGCGGGCGACGCTGCGAGCGGGCAGCGAGCGAGCGGGCGACGCTGCGAGCGGGCAGCGAGCGAGCGGGCGAGCGGGCTGCGAAGCGGGCAGCGGGCGGGCGGGCGACGCTGCAAGCGGGCAGCGAGGCGGGCGGGCGACGCTGCGAGCGGGCAGCGCGGCGGGCGGGCGACGCTGCGAAGCGGGCAGCGGGCGGGCGGGCGACGCTGCGAGCGGGCAGCGGGCGGGCGGGCGACGCTGCGAGCAGGCAGCGCGGCGGGCGGGCTGCGAAACGGGCAGCGCGGTAGGCGGGCGACGCTGCGAGCGGGCAGCGAGCGAGCGGGCGGGCTGCGACGCGGGCAGCGGGCGGGCGGGCGACGCTGCGAGCGGGCAGCGAGCGAGCGGGCGACGCTGCGAGCGGGCGGCTCGGCGGGCGGGCGACACTGCGAGGGGCGCGCGAGGGCGCTAGCGAGGGGCGCGCGAGGGCGCTAGCGAGGGCGCGCGAGGGCGCTAACGAGGGGCGCGCGAGGGCGCTAACGAGGGCGCGCGAGGGCGCTAACGAGGACGCACGAGGGCGCTAACGAGGGCGCACGAGGGCGCTATGAGGCTAGGGCACGGGGTAGCGTGGTAACCGCATGCGAGCGGTGGTGGGCCCTTAAAAAAAAACGGTCGGTAGGTCCTAGGGACCTCCTGCTCTGAATACCATATCAACAGGACTAGGCAAGAATGAGTGCATTGAATGAAACAGTTGGGTACAAGTAGCAAACCCTAGTTGGGGTTGTACCCCATATTGGCTACCCCACTACAGCCTACCAATATATAACACATTACAATTTAACAACGATTAGGTGTGATACTTACACGTATGGTTGGTACTAAGAGTAAGAGCGTGTCCTACACATATGGTTGGTACTAAGAGTAAGTGTGTTGGGTGCAAATTCATATTGCACGACATCCTGCCGTCTGTTTGTATGAGTATGCGTGTGTGAATGCATTTGGGTGTGAATGGAATGTTCGTGCGTTTGTTTGCTTTCGCAATTTTTGCTTGATGCATTTCCAGGCACTCGCGTAATGTGCGCTTCAGCACAACATTGTACGCGCTATGAACAGTGCAAGAAGAAAGGACGAGCTCGCAAAGGAACCCAAGATGGAAGCTTTGCGGTTCGGTTGAATTGATTGCGCAGATTCAGTTCTATCCAACTCGAAATTGTACTGTTTTGTTTGGTTGACTATAGTGTAGCAGGGCAGGCACTATAGAGGTACAATTTAGGTGAAGGTTGGATGTTGTTTGTCTGTATCTGTATGCTACAGGGCCAGGGGAAACCAGCGGAACCAGCATTTGGCTGGTTGGGCAAAGACAAAACAGGTTCTATTTTTAGAACCTGAACCTGGTTATTGTTTTCCCAGGTTGGAAAAACAGAACCAGAGGTTGTTTACCAACCTACCACCTGCTATTTTGTCCAGCCAGGTTGGTTCTGTTGCTTGGAATTATTTGGGATCATCCCTGGTTGTTCCCAGGTTGATTCCCAAGGTCCTTGCTAACTAGAACTATTTATTCCTTCTCTGTTTGTACCTGAATATAGTCAATTGATTCAAGCGAATTCCTTCTTCGCTGGAGTTCTGTTTCTGCGCTATTCGGACGGCGGAATGCTATCCGAGTCAACGCTAGTATGCTAGCACTCCCACGCTAGGCAAACGCTGTCCGAGCCATAACTTAGTAATGGCAGAACTTTTCGCGAGACAACTTGGCTTATTTTAAAGCTCTTGGAGCGAGCTTTGTTATAGCGAATTCTTGGCGTAATCCGATCGACGATCTGCACGGCACGCTGCGCGACGTTCAAGTCTTCTTAACTTTTCTCTCTTCAAACTCGGACCCGAGGATAGGGGCTGGTCTTGTACCAGGCACCCAGGAACCCTTGGAGGTGACCCCGAGGAGAAGTTTTAAGTTTGATTGAGATACGATTCTATTCTGTATTCACTACGAGTGATATGTGACAATAGCCTTGTCAGAGAAGTGCAGTATCTTCAGTTGGTGCAGCAATTTAACCAGACCGACAAACAACGCAATTGGAGTATCGGATTTGCACATGAAATTCACACACAGAAGAAGTTGCTTCAAGCGCAAAACCTCACCCTCCCCGTCCCCATATTCCTCAACACCACGTTGAGGTACCCTCGCACCTTGCGCACGCGCCTTCCTCTCGATGGCGTCTTGATGCTTACGACTCAAATCATGCTTGCGCATGGTTTGTTTCTGAATGTAGACGCCGCCTTCGCCATTTTTTCCGTACTGTCAGTTTGCCGGCCTGTGCTTAATGCATGTGCTGCATTTCATGCACGGGTGGCCATCTTTCCTCTGCGAGATTACCAGCCAGGGGAAGCGGCGATGCCAAATGTCATTACACGTGGCTTGGAGCTTGGAAAGAAGGGCGTCGGGATCGGGAACGAGCAGCGACGGCTTTGACGGGCCAGTGTCTGAAGGCTGAGTCATTGCCCCCACAGCAGCTGCCTGAGCGGAGTCTGGTATTGCAGGAGTGCGAGCTCGAGCTTGCGTGATTCGGACGTGGGGCACGCGGGTACGAGGAAATCTGATGGTGCTCTGAGTGAATCGGCCGAACTTCAGGAATCGTGCCGTGCCTGCCGATCGAACGGCACTGACAGACGATGTAGCAACACGGCCTGTGATTTTACTGGGTGTCTCTTCCAAGGGGGGATCACTAAGTGCACGGCGGTTGTTCACTTCCGGCCATGGCTCTGTGCTCGCCTTCGGTGCATTACTCGGGCCCGCTGGCAGCTTACCTGCATGTGGCACAGGTGTAGCGGGAGGAGGCTGGCGTCGAAGAAAGTCTAAGCCTGTCAGTGGTGATGGGCGTGGAGGTAAATTGGGAGAATGAGGAGGGGACGCGGCAGGGTTGCCGTCCCCAGCATCCATGACGAAAGGCCCTGACAGGGCAGCTGGATGGAAGGAACAGCTGAAATCTACGGCACCACAAGCCCATTGGTGCACCAGCTGGCACAACAACAATGCCCTTTTCTAGACGATTCGGTGCATGCAAAACCAGGTCTTAAAAATCAGCTATTTGGGGAAAAAATGTTGGGTGCAAATTCATATTGCACGACATCCTACCGTCTGTTTGTACGAGTATGCGTGTGCGAATGCATTTGGGTGTGAATGGAATGTTCGTGTGTTTGTTTGCTTTCGCAATTTTCGCTTGATGCATTTGCAGGTACTCGTGCAATGTGCGCTTCGGCACAACATTGTACGCGCTATGAACAATGCAAGCAGAAAGGACGAGCTCGCAAAGGAACCCAAGATGGAAGCTTTGCGGTTCGGTTAAATTGATTGCGCAGATTCAGTTCTATCCAACTCGGAATTGTGTTGTTTTGCTTGGTTGACTATAGTGTAGCAGGGCAGGCACTATAGGGGTACAATTTAGGTGAAGGTTGGATGTTGTTTGTCTGTATCTGCATGCTACAGGGCCAGGGGAAACCAGCGGAACCAGCATTTGGCTGGTTGGGCAAAGACAAAACATGTTCTGTTTTTAGAACCTGAACCTGGTTGTTGTTTTCCCAGGCTGGAAAAACAGAACCAGAGGTTGTTTACCAACCTACCACATGCTATTTTGTCCAGCCAGGTTGGTTCTGTTGCTTGGAATTGTTTGGGATCATCCCTGGTTCTTCCCAGGTTGATTCCCAAGGTCCTTGCTAGCTAGAATTATTTAATCCTTCTCTGTTTGTACCTGAACATAGTCAATTGATTCAAGTAAATTCCTTCCTGGCTGGAGTTTCGTTTCTGCGCTATTCGACGGCGGAATGCTACCCGAGTCAACGCTAGTATGCTAGCACTCCAACGCTAGGCAAACGCTATCCAAACCATAACTTCGTGATGGCAGAACTTTTCGCGAGGCAACTTGGCTTATTTTAAAGCTCTTGGAGCGAGCTTCGATATAACGAATTCTCAGCTTAATCCGACCGACGGTCTGCATGGCACGCTGCGCAACGTTCAAGGTACTCTCGTTATTTTGGCTAAGTCATTCATGGTTCTTCTCTCTACAAACTCGGACCCGATGATAGGGGCTGGTCTTGTATGAGGCACCCAAGGACCCTTGGAGGTAACCCCCTAGTATGCTAGCACTCCAACGCTAGGCAAACGCTGTCCGAGCCATAACTTAGTAATGGCAGAACTTTTTGCGAGGCAACTTGGCTTATTTTAAAGCTCTTGGAGCGAGCTTCGTTATAGCGAATTCTCAGCTTAATCCGATCGACGGTCTGCACGGCACGCTGCGCGACGTTCAAGGTACTCTTGTTATTTTGGCTAAGTCATTCTTAGCTCCTCTCTCTACAAACTCGGACCCGAGGATAGGGGCTGGTCTTGTACCAAGCACCCAGGGACCCTTGGAGGTGACCCCGAGGAGAGGTTTTAAGTTTGATTAAGTCCTAATACTTGAGTTGATTAGGCCCTTACACCAACAAGCTGGTACACCACTACGCACTCGTCCAGCAGGGGTCGAAGGATGTGGTTCATCTCCGCCTGAAACGTTGCTGGTGCGTTGCAGAGTCCGAACGGCATCACCAAGTATTCGTAGGAGCCGTATCTCGTACGGAACGCCGTTTTGTGGATCGAGTTGTCCGCCATCTTGATCTGCCAGTAACCTGACCGTAGGTCCAGCTTCGAGAAAACTGTTGCACCACGCAGTTGGTCCAGTAAGTCGTCGATGCGCGGTATGGGGTATTTATTTTTAACTGTCTGTTTGTTCAGTGTGCGGTAGTCGATGCACATCCGTAAACTGCCGTCTGGTTTTGGTGTGAAGAGAACTGGTGCACCGTAGGGAGATGTGGATGGGCGGATCAGTTGTCTGTCCAGTAAATATTCGATCTGTTTTTTCATGTCTGTCAGCTCGGTCGGACTCAGTCGGTATGGTGCACGTGAGACGGGTTTCGCACCTGGTTCCTCCACGATCTCGTGCTCGTGGGTGCGTGCTGGAGGTACGCCTGCAGGTAGGTCGTCGGGCATGATGTCTTTGTACTGCTCCAAGACTTCTTTCACTGCTGCGGGTAGCTCGGAACCCGGTTTCACCTCTTCTGCTGCTGCCATGACCAGTGCTACGTAACCCGCGTCGCCCTCGTTCACCATCCGTTCGAACCGTGCCAGTGTTGTTTCCGGAATGTCTCCTGTATCCGTCCAGCTTCGTAGTGCTATCCGCTTCCCGTTGTTGTAGATGCACACCTTGCTGTTGACCCAATCGATCTCGGGGTTGAACCGCTTCAGGAAATCTCGCCCCAAGATGAAATCTAACCCTTTGATGTTGGTAACAGGTAGCTTCGGCTTCCATCTCAACGCACCTATGTGCAGCTGCAAGGTTGCTTCGCCGTGGATGGGAAGCTTCGTACCGTCCACCATGGTTGCTGAAAACTGGGTCTCCTCCGCCTTCTCTCCAATTTTCTCCAATGCTCCGCGGTCACATACTGAGTGAGATGCACCACTGTCCACCAGTGCCTGGAGGCGTCGCCCATTGCATAACACCTCGAGGAGTAGTGGTTTCTGCTGCGCTGAGTAGCCAAAGAGGGTCTCATTAATAGGATCATAGGGTACATCAAAATGAATACCTTCCCTACTTCCTATACCCGACTCAGCACTTTCCAACTTCACCTGGGGGGTAGGAGGATCTTTCCGAGGCTTGTATAATTTCTCTTGAGCCTGGATGTCTCCTCTAAGCCTTTGCAGCTGTGTAGGCTTCACCTGTGGGCAACGGGGAGCCTTAACACTACGATGTGGGGAGAGAATATTAACACCACGGAACGCACGACCCTTTTCTACGCTCCGTAATACTTTGCCCAAATTTGCAGGTACCTGAATAATTTCTAAAGGCTTTTTCTTGGCCTCTAATTCTCCCCTGAATTTTTCAAAGGCTTGAAAACCACGAGAAGCAATATTTTTCGTTAGAGTATCTTTATAGGATACTTTTAACGAATTCTTACTTTCGTGGGGGTCCGGCTGGAGTTTCCCGGTCGGTGCAGAGTCTTTTTTCGCGGAGCCACCAGTCGCCTCGGCGATTTCCCCTGATGCCGGCCGGTCGTGACGTTTTATATTCGCGCCATCATTTTCTCCTTTTTTCGCCCGCTCCGAAGTCGCCACATCGTTGCCCTTTTTCGTTTTTCGGATCTTTACGCGATCGCCAGTTCGATCCGCGGCTACTGGCGATTCCCGTTTTTTTACTTCGGGGGTGCTCCACTGTTACCGCCCTGCATGATCGCACGTACTTTCTTCATCTTGTAGCACGACAAAATCTGATGCCCTGCTGCGCCGCAAAATTCGCATTTGGTCGGCTGCTGCTTCGCGTCGAATTTGTCGATGTCCATCGGTTCGGCGAACGTGGGGGGTGCCGATCGCTCCGTGCCGAATGTACGGTTCAGCGCGAAACGTCGTGTTTCGGGTTGACCTCGGGTCAGCGCGTCGTAACGCTCGGCTGCACGCACGATGTCTCTGTAGCTGTCGTAATTCGCCGCGATCACCTGCCGCCGAATCTCCAATTTTAACCCTTCTGTGTACGCCTGGATTTTTTCGCTATCGGTCAGGTCGGGGATGCGGGTGAACAGGAGCTCCATCTGCTGCGTGTACTGTGCTACACTACTGTACTGCTTGTGCCGATGAATTTGTTGTCGCGCCATGTAGGTAGTATTAATTGGTTCGAAACGCCCGATTAATTCTGCCCGAAACTGCGTCCACGTTTTCTCCCCGCGGGCCACGTCGGTGTTGTAGATCCACTCGAGTGCTGGTCCTCGTAACAGTGTCGCTGCGAGCCGGATTCGTGTTGCGTCGTGTGTCGGGGTCGAACAGCCAATGGCCTCGAAGTAAATTTCGAGGATTGCCACGAAACGCCGGACGTCGGATCCCTTCGCGCTTGGATCGAACGCTTCCGGGAGCCTCGGTCGTGCTGCTTCGAGGTTCGGCGTCAGTGGTGCCATCGGACCGTGAAATGTCGGTGTCGCCACTGCTGCTGGAGTTGTCGGTGCTGCAGTCGTTGCAGTCGCTGCTGCTGTCGTGGCGAGCGCCGGATGGCTTGTCAGAAAAGCCTCGAGTCGACGAAGCGTCGCCTGCGTCTGCTCCATGTCGGTGCGGAGGCTCGCGACGTCGCTCGTTGTCGCGTAGTTGTCGCCCTGGCCTTCCATGCCTGACATTACGCGTCCGAAAAACCGAATCGAGGAGGAGCGGAAAAACACGGAACCGGTTTTACGTACCCGAAATCGATGTTTATCTGCGTCGCCCCCGCGGTTTTTTGAAGACTGGTTTTTAGCGGTCGAAAGAACTTCGCGTGTAAACGAGCTCTGATTACCAAGTGTGAGGATCTAGGATCGAGCTCAGAAAAGAGAGTTTGAATTGAATGATCACCTGGGTACAACACGAGGCTATATATAGGCTCGACACAAGGGGCAGTAACCAGGTGTTACGTGAAGGTTCTGGGGGTCGCGAAGCGTCCCGAACAGACCCTTCCCGAATTCGGTAGAAGGCAATTCGGTGGCAACCGAATAGCCCAGAATTCGGTGTACGCAACCTAGCTCGGTGCTATAACTATAATAAAATATAGGAAAGCACCTAGCCTAGGAATTCAAGCAATTCATGCATGCATAAAATAAACCTAAGCTAGAAGTAGCATAATAAAGTAAAGGCAAGCATGCATAGCTGGCATAAGCCGTCGTACTCTCACAGAGTCATTCATGGCACACGAAACCCCATTATGCACTGGAGAAGCAAAGCACGCGCAGAAAAATGATATGCGAACGAATTTTGAAATCGCCGCTGGGGGAACGGCCTTTGGCAATGGAGGGAGCGGAGGTAGAGAGGGTGCCAATTCTCTTCAACCGGCGCGTCTTCTTTAACGGAAAACCACCAATAGGGGGGCAGAAAGCAGCAGCGCAACTTCGGGACTGGAACCTGGGGAGATTCAGGTGTATCGGCGCGGACGGGGCCCCAACGAACAAGTTGCTAGAGCAGCTAACTAGGAAGCTCGGAGATAAAGCGCCTGCAAAATTAGCCCTCAGGGCGCTAGAGCTAGGAGGCATGGGGCAAGGCGCTTCTAGCAACTGTCAACAGTAGCTTGGCTGTCTCACAGTGGCAACGGCTCCCATACATCTCGAGCGAGGACATTTTCCCTTTGAAGCGGATGAGTAGGTTTTGAGGGACGGGTCAGGCCTCCAGGAAGCAAGAGAAGTAGAAGAGCAGGCGGGGCAAGAAAATCAATAGGAGGAGAGTCATCGGCATCAAGGACTCGCAAACGATCCCGAACCGTCCACGTATCGTTTTGCCGAGGATCCACGGCCTCAATCTTCAGGTGCGGTAGAGAGTGGCATTTCTCAGCAGCAAACCAATCTGCCCATATTGTAGGAAGGATGAAACCCTAAACCTCTTCACGTGCCCTGCCATCCAGACTGTCACCTCAGCCATCACGAAGGCTCTGCGCATGATGAACCCAGCTCGACATATCTCCTCATTGGGAGACCTACATTTCAAGCGGGCCGGGTCCAGCTCAGATTTGTCGGAGGCGACACTGGCAGCGATTCGCGTGCATCAACTCTAGGTGGAGCCATGTGATCGGTTTTTCAGGGCACTAAGTTCAGAGCGCGCCAAGTTCTGCAACGAATTGAGCGAGCTTTTTATCTACACGAGAAAATATACATAAGGGAGGTGGCGGCAAAATGTAGAAAGGGGCGGGCGCCACGGAAGAGTAAGCTCGCAAGATGTCTGGCGGAGGAGCAACGGCTTTTAGGAAGGATTACGGTCATAGAAGGGACGAAATGGAATTGGTCAGGTGCAACTGCACCCATCTGGTCAAAGCAGCAGAGGGCGCGAAGACCTGTCAAAGTAACCCCTCTGGAGTTGGCTCATGCCTCTCCTCTCAAGCACAGTTACGATTGTATTTGATTGTATTCAGTTACCCAATCGGTAAATATTCTCAATTTAATAATACACAATAAAAAAGAAATGGATAAGTAAAATACTTACTCTCAGTACTTACCACGTGGGTAAGTATCGCACTTACTCTTAAAACCAACCATAAGGGAAAGTAGCGCACTTACTCGTAGTACCAACCATACGGGTAAGTAACGCACTTACTCTTAATACAGACAATACGGGTAAGTAACGCACTTAATCTTAGTACCAACCATACGGGTAAGTAACGCACTTACTCTTAGTACCAACCATATGGATAAGTAACGTACATACTCTTAGTAGTAACGGTAAGAATCAAACTTAAGCTTAGTATCAACCAGACGGGTAAATAACGCAGATAATCTTAGTAGCAACCATGCGGGTAAGTAACGCACCTACTCTTAGTACCAACCATGAGGTTACTCTTAGTACCAAACATCGTGTAAGTAATGCACTTACTCCAAGTACCAACCATACGGGTAATTAACGTACCAAACATACGGGTAAGTAACGCGTTCACTATTTGTACCAACCATACAGATAAGTAACGCATTTACTGTTTGTACCAACCATACGAAAAAATGCACTTACTCATTGTACGAACCATACATGCAAGTAACGCACTTACTCTTAGGGCCAAACCGTACGGGTAAGTAACGCAGTTACTCTTAGTACCAACCATACGGATAAGTAACTCAATTTCTCTTAGTACCAACCATACAAGTAAGTAACGCATTCACTCTTTGTACAAACCATACAAATAAGTAGCGCATTAATTTTTTGTACCAACCATACGAGTAAGTTACGCACTTACTCTTACACAAACCATACGGGTAAGTAGCGCACTTACTCTTTGTATCAACTATACAGATAAGTAATGCACATAATCTTTGTACCAAACATACGTGTAGGTAATGCATTTGCTATTTGTACCAACCATACGGGTTACTCTTCGTACGAACGACATGGGTAAGTAACGCATTTACCATTTGTACCAACCATACGGGTAAGTAACATATTTACTCTTTGTACCAACCACATGGATAAGTAACGCAAATACTCTTAGTACCAACCATACAGATAAGTAACGTGCTTACTCTTAATACCAACCGAACGGGTAAGTAACGAATCTACTCTTTTTACCAACCATATGGGCAAATGACTTAAGTACTCTGTACCAACCACTCAAGTAAGTTACATACTTACTCTCAGTACCAACCATACGAGTATGTAACGCACTTAGTCTTAGGAACCAACCATACGGGTGAATAACGTACTTACTTTTTGTACCAACCGTACGGATAAGAAACGAACGCACTTACTGTGTGTACCAACCATTCGGAAAAATGCACTTACTCATAGTACAAATCACACGGGTAAATATTGCACTTAATTTTAGTTCCAACCATATGGGTAAGTAACGCAGTTACTCTTAGTACCAACCATACCATTAAGTATCGCACTTACTCTTAGTACCAACTATACGCGTAAGTAACGCACTTACTCTTACTACGGACCATAGAGGTAAGTAACGCACTTACTTTTTGTATCAACCATAAGGGTAGGTAGCGCACATACTCTCTGTACCAAACGTACGTGTGAGTAATGCATTTGCTCTTTGACCAACCATGCGGGTAAGTACTGCACTTACTCTTAGTACGAACCATACGGGTAATTAACAAACTTACTCTTTGTACCAACGATACCGGAAAGAAACGCACGTGCTCTTAGTACTATCCACATGGGTAAGTTTCGCACTTACTCGTAGTTCCAACCATACAAGTAAGTAACACACTTACTCTTAGTACCAACGATACAATAAATTATCTCATTTACTCTTAGTACCAACCATACAGGTAAGTAACACACTTACTCTTTGTATCAACCTTACAGTTAAGTAACACGTTCACTCTTTGTACCAACCATATGGGTAAGTAACACATTACTCTTTCTACTAACCATACGGGTAAGTAATGCGCATAGTCATACTATGAACCATACGGATAAGTAAGACACTTGCTCTTTGTACCAACCATATGGTTAAGTAACGCATTCACACTTTGTACCAACCATATGGGTAAGTAATGCATTACTCTTTGTACCAACCCTACAGGAAAGTAACGCACTTACTTTTACTATGAACCATACCTGTAAGTAATGTACAAACTGTATGTACCAAACGTACGTGAATAACGCATTTGCTATTTGTACCAACCATACGGATGAGTAATGAACATTCTCAATCGTACGTAGAACACTTACTTTTAGTCCCAACCGTACGGGTAATTATTGCACTTACTCTTAGTTCCAACTATACGGATACTTATAGCACTTACTCTTAGTACCTACCGTACGGATAAGTAACGCATTTACTCTTTCTACCAACCATATGGGTAAATGACGCATTTACTCTTTGTACCAACCATACAGGTACGTAACAAACTTAAGATCAGTACTAACCATACGCACTTACTTTTAGTACCAACCATACAGGTAAGCAACGCCCTTACTCTTTGTACCAACCATACGGATAAGTAACGCACTTACTATTAGTACCAACATACGGTTAAGTAGCGCACTTATTCATAATACCAACCATACGGGTCTTAGCACCAACGATATGGGTAAATAACGTACTTACTATTAGCACTAACCACACGGGTAAGTATCGCACTTACCAACCAAATGGGTAAGTAACGCACTTACTCTTAGTACCAATTACACGGGTAAGTAACGCACTTACTCTTAGTACCAACCATATCGATAAAAAATGCAATTACCTTTAGTAGCAACCATACGGGTAAGTAATGCACTTACTTTTTATACTAATTGCCAACGGGAGTTGGGTGTTGGCCCCGTCCTCGCTTGGGCGGAGCTGACTTCGTGGTCGGGTGTGCGGGAGGTGCAGCCGACCTGCAGCAGTGGGCGACGCCGACTTGGGCGCGCAGGTCGACAGGTTTGGTCGACATGCATGAGGCCACTACAAGGTCGCCGACTTGGGAAGCCGGCGGCCGAATTCTGCTGGTGGTTGACGACATGTCTCCTCGACCTTTGGGGGCGCCGACTTGGGAGGGCGCAAACTTCGTAAGGTCGACTTCCTGGCGCCGACTTTGTGAAGCCGGCTTGGTGCAGTCGGCAACCAACAGGCCTGGTTGACCAGTGGTGGTCGACTGGGGGGAGTGGAAGCCTTCAATAAGTAGCAGAAGGCGGTGGTCCTGGATCTGGGCGTTTGGTGGACATATAGAGCAGCCATTGGTTGGCGTGGTCGCCCGGTCGACCAAGATACTCGGGCGACAGATTCTGTGGAGCTGCATAACCGTCGCCCCAGGAGGTTCTAGCGAAGCCGACCTCGAAGGAGGTATTTCGAGGTCGACGTGGCTGATCAGGCGCAGTCGTTGGCTAGTAGCCTCCTTGGCGTCCGCGTTCTACACGTGACGGGGCACCGCATGCCAACCCTGTGTGAGCACCTGCAGAGCGGGTGCGCTGCTGTCATGCGAGTGCAGCGTTGTGCAGCCGCCTTGCTGCAACGTTGGCACGCCGTCGACTTGCAGCGTTGGCAAGCCGCTCTTTGCAGCGCTAAAGCGGTGCGGTCTTTCCTGTGCAGGACCTGCTTGCTAGCTTCCTTTTGAGATAGTCCATTTTGCCTTTCTAAATTTATCTTGCGAAACTCTTGCCGTTTTGCCCCGTGGACACAGAAGTGCCAGAAAACGCCAAGGAACGCTGCAATTACTCACACAACTGTGCCTACCCCATAGTATTGCTCTCGCTGCGTAGCTTATTCTTAGTATCAACCATACGAGTATCGCACTTATTCTTAGTATCAACCATACGGGTAAAAAACGCACTCACTGTTAGTACTAACTACACGGGTAAGTAACGAACTTACTCGTAGTACTAATCACACGGGTACATATCGAACTTAGTCTTAGTACCAAACATACGGGTAAGTATCTCGCTTACTCTTAGTACAAACCATACGGGTAAGTAACTCACTTACTCATTGTACCAACCATATGGGTAAGTAATGTACGTACTTACTCTTAGTACTGCTTGCCTACGTGTAGTCTTACTACTGTATACATGCGTAAGTAATGTACTTACTCTTAGTGCCAACTACAAGGGGTAAGTAGTGCAATCACCAATTGTACCATCCATATGTAGTTAAGTAATGCACATACTAATAGTACCAATCATACGGGTAAGTAACACACTTAGTCTTAGTACCAACCATACGAATAAGCAACGACTTACTTTTAGTACTAACCATACGGGCAAGTAACGCACTTACTCATAGTGTTAACCAAACGGATATGTATCGGACTTACACTTAGTACCACCCAAACAGGTAAGTAAAGCAATTACTGTTACTACTAACCATAAGGTTAAGTAACGAACTCACTCCAAATACCAACCATACGAGTAAGTAACGCACTTACTCTTAGTACGAACCATACGGCTAAGTAACGAATTTACTACGTGCACCAACCATACGGGTAAGTAACGCATTTACTGCTTCTACCAACCATACAGGCAAATAACACAGTTACTTTTGGTACTAACCATACGGGTAAGTAACACACTTACTCTTGGTACCAACCATACGGGTAAGTAACTTAATGTAAATACCAACCATACGGGTAAGTAAAGCACTTAATATTTGTACCAACCATACAGGTAAGTAACGCATTTTCTCAAAGTACCAACCATACGGGTAAGTAACTTACTTAGTCGTAGTACAAATTATTGTTGGGTGCAAATGCATATTGCACGACATCCTGCCGTCTGTTTGTATGAGTATGCGTGTGCGAATGCATTTGTGTGTGAATGGAATGTTCGTGTGTTTGTTTGCTTTCGCAATTTTCGCTTGATGCATTTGCAGGTACTCGCGCAATGTGCGCTTCGGCACAACATTGTACGCGCTATGAACAGTGCAAGCAGAAAGGACGAGCCCGCAAAGGAACCCAAGATGGAAGCTTTGCGGTTCGGTTAAATTGATTGCGCAGATCCAGTTCTATCCAACTCGAAATTGTACTGTTTTGTTTGGTCAACTATAGTGTAGCAGGGCAGGCACTATAGGGGTACAATTTGGGTGAAGGTTGGATGTTGTTTGTCTGTATCTGCAGGCTACAGGGCCAGGGGAAAGCAGCGGAACCAGCATTTGGCTGGTTGGGCAAAGACAAAACAGGTTCTGTTTTTAGAACCTGAACCTGGTTGTTGTTTTCCCAGGTTGGAAAAACAGAACCAGAGGTTGTTTACCAACCTACCACCTGCTATTTTGTCCAGCCAGGTTGGTTCTGTTGCTTGGAATTATTTGGGATCATCCCTGGTTGTTCCCAGGTTGATTCCCAAGGTCCTTGCTAGCTAGAACTATATATTCCTTCTCTGTTTGTACCTGAATATAGTCAATTGATTCAAGCGAATTCCTTCCTCGCTGGAGTTTCGTTTCTACGCTATTCGACGGCGGAATGCTACCCGAGTCAACGCTAGTATGCTAGCACTCAAACGCTAGGCAAACGCTGTCCGAGCCATAACTTAGTAATGGCAGAACTTTTCGCGAGGCAACTTGGCTCATTTTAAAGCTCTTGGAGCGAGCTTCGATATAGCAAATTCTCAGCTTAATCCGATCGACGGTCTGCACGGCACGCTGCGCGACGTTCAAGGTACTCTTGCTGTTTTGACTAAGTCCTTCTTGATCCCTCTCTCTACCAACTCGGACCCGAGGATAGGGGCTGGTCTTGTACCAGGCACCCAAGGACCCTTGGAGGTGACCCCGAGGAGAGGTTTTAAGTTTGATTAAGTCCTAATAGCTTGAGTTTATTAGGCCCTTACACCAACAAGCTGGTATCAGAGCTGCGTTATAGTGATCCTCGTTATAGGTAGCTATGGCGGGCAACACCTCGGCGGGAGCTGGTGAATCTTCAGCCCAAGATCGTAGTGGCAGCCAAGATTCTGGTGTTTCGGCGCCAAGGGGAGCGCGAACCAACCAGAGCTCGCTCATCAAGGAGGTGCTGAAGAATTTCACCGTCGAGAAGTTCAATGGTGAGGGCTATGATGATTGGGCCTGGAAAATGCAATTGTATTTCCGTCAGATCGGTTTGCTGAAACTAATGATTGGGGAGGAGCCTAGACCGAGTGACCCCACGCTGCAGGAAGATTGGGACGAGCGCTCCTCGGCTGGCTACTATCTGATGTCGCAGAGTTTGGAGCTGAACCAGCGTCACCACGTCATGCATCTGCTGCCGGAGGTTGAATGCGGTCCGAAGGCGTGGACCGTGTTGAAGGAGCTGCACGCCCTGACCTCCGTTGTAGCAACGTTGATGTTGGAGAGGGAGCTGTCCGCGTTGCGCCTGAGCGAGGGAGAGCCGGTGCAACCTGTCCTGGACAAGATGCGCGACCTGTACGCGAAGTTGGCGACTGCGGGAATCACCTACCCGGAGCAGACCAAGTGCTTGAAGATGCTCTCGCTGCTGCCTGAATCGTGGCTTCAATTCACGAGCGGATTGAGCCTGCCGCAGAACCAGAGCTCGTGGACACTCGAGTGGGTGCGGACAAAGATTCTGGAGGAGGACTTTCGTCGCCGCCAACTGAGGGGTGGGGACGACGGCAGCAGCGGCTACGGAATGCAAGGGAACCGACGTGGCAGAGGACGTGGCTTCGGTGGTGCTGGGCGCGGTGCAAAGAAGGACGACGACTCCAACGACCAACAAGGAGGTACCGGTTGGGGTCGCGGTGCGAAATCTGGACGTGGGGGCAAATCGGGTGCTGGTGGCAAAATGAAAGGGAGTTGCTGGTATTGTGAGAAGGAAGGGCACCCCTGGTTTTTGTGCTATAAGAAACCCGATGGATGGACCCCCCAGAATCGTCACCAGGATGGCGGCGCGCGAAGGAACCAGAAAAACGGCGCGAACATGGTCGCTGATTCGTCCGACAACAACCCGAAGAGCAACGGTGGTGCGGAGAAGAAGAAGGAGCGCACCGCGGGCCAGTTCTTCCATATTGGAGAGCAGGGGGAGCAAGGAGACGCATCTGCCAAGGTTGGAGCAGAGCTGCACCCCCTGGACTATTGGGTGTTGGACACGGGCGCTGCATGGACGATGACGCCGCGCAAGGACCTGCTGGACGACGTGCGCGCTGCACCGATCAATGAGGTGTGCTCCGCCTCTGGACACGCGCTGAAGGTGGCTGGTGCGGGACGAGCTGCGTTTAAGGGAGCGGATGGCAAGCCGGTGGTGCTGCACGACGTTCTTCTCGTCCCCGACCTGAAGGCCAACCTTATCTCCCTCCGTAAGCTTGCCAAGGCTGGGGTGAACACCAACACGGATAGGGCACGCACTTATAAGGGGAAGCTGGGCAATCGGGTGCTTTGGGATCTGCACGAGAGCAAGGACGTGTACAGATCCATGTGGCAGCTGCCGGCATTGGCGTGGCACGGTGGGGGGCAGGCTGGAGAGGGGTCTGCATCCCAGGGGGAGTGCAACGCCGTTGGAGGGGTAGGTGTGAAAGTGTCGGCCAGATCTGGGGAGACAGATTGGGCAACGGCACATCGACGCTTGGGGCATGTGGCAATGCCCTTGCTGAAGCAGCTGGAGAAGGATGGAGCCGTTAAGGGTCTGAAGCTGAACGGACAGCCACCCGATGATAACTGTGAAATCTGTTTGCTCTCAAAGTTTACCCGTTTTCCCTTCCATAGTGTGGCTGGCAGGAGCAAGAAGCCTTTGGAGCTGGTCCACATGGACTTGGTGGGGCCACTGCCGGTTCAGGGGCACAAGGGGGAGCGGTACTTTCTGACCATAGTGGATGATTGGAGCAGACTCATGTGGGCGTATCCGCTGAAGCAGAAAGATCATGCTGCCGTTCGTGGAGAAGCAGGCGGAGTGTGTAGTGAAGCGGATTAGGACAGACCGGGGTGGTGAGTTCCTTGGAGCTGAAATGACGGCCTGGCTCAAGAAGCAGGGCATCCAGAGGGAGCTGACCACGGCTTACACCCCACAGTCCAACGGTGTAGCAGAACGGGCAAACCGGACCATTCTGGAGACAGCTAGGGCGCTGCTCATAGAATCTGGGCTGAGCAATTCTATGTGGCCTCATGCTGTTCGGCACGCCACCGTCGCTAGGAACAGGGTGCTCACCAAGGTTGGGGATGACTCGTGGGTGCCTTTGGAGAGGTGGCTTGGGAGGAAGCCGCCGGTGGACATGCTGAGGGTGTTCGGTTGCATGGCAGTCGCCCACGTCCCCAAGACCTACCGCAGTAAGTTGGGGGCGAGTGCAATCTGGTGTGTGCATTTGGGGCTGGCTGCTGAGAGCAAAGGATGGCTGCTGTGGGAACCATCCAAGGGTGTGTTGTTTGACAGCAGGGATGTGAAATTCATTGAGGGCATGATGTATGGGAGCTGGGAGAAACAGCCGGAGGCCCGGGTGTCCCAGCAGATGGAGCAGATCACCATGCAGCTGGACCTGACTCCTAGTGTGTGGGAGGAGGGAGAGGAGGCAGCTGCGGGAAATGGTGATGGAGAGAAGGTACAGGAGGCACCTGCTGGTGGAGAAAATGGTGTGGAAAGTGGCGGCAGCACTAGTGAAGATACTGGATCCAAGGGAGGAGAGCAACAGCAGGGGAAAACTAAGAAGCCGAAGGGTGTCGTAATGAGGGGATGGGAGACACCCGTCTCCAGGCCAGGACGTACCCGTATGGCTACTAAGAAGCTGACTGCAGGATCAGGTGTAGCGGAGCAGCAGCTTGGGACCGAGGAGGCAATGCTGATTCTACCTCATGGCTATGACCCGGATGAGGAGGACGAGCCTGCGTACTGTTTTCTTGCCCCTGCACCAGAGGAACCAGCTAGCATGGAGGAGGCACTAGCTGGACCAGATAGGGACAAGTGGCTGGCTTCTAGGGATGCTGAGTACCAGAGCCTGCTAGAGAATGGGACATGGGATCTGGTGGTGCTGCCTGATGGGAAGAAAGCGATACAATGCAAGTGGGTGCTGAGGATCAAGACCGATGACAAGGGGCAGGTCACCATCTACAAGAGTAGGCTGGTGGCGAAGGGGTTTATGCAGAAGGAGAAGCAGGACTTCAACGAGATCTTTGCTCCCACTGCCAAACCCCCTACCCTCCGTGTCTTGTTGGCAGATGCAGCTGTTAGTGGGAAATTCATCATTCAGATGGATATTTCAACTTCATTCCTGAATGGGATTTTAGAGGAGGATGTGTACATGACGCAGCCGCCTGGGTATGAGGATGGTACGGGCAGGGTGTGCAAGCTCAACAAGTCCATCTACGGCTTGAAGCAGGCGCCACGCTGCTGGTACCAGAAGTTGGCAGCTGTTTTAGAAGAGATGGGATTCAGGACCAGCAGCTGTGATGAGAGCCTCTTTCTCAAGGGCGAGGGGGAGAAGCTGGTGCTGTTTCTGGTCTACGTAGACGACATTCTTCTCTTCAGCAGCAGCATGAAGGAGATCCAGAAAGTGCAGCAGCAACTGATGGAAAACTTCAAGTGCAAGAACCTTGGGGAGGTAAAGTACTACCTCGGGATGCACGTGGAGAAAGATCCTGATCACAGGTGGTTGAAGCTGCACCAGGAGAAGTTCATCAAGGAGCTGGGGGAGAAGTATGGGATTGAGAATGAGCGCAAGGTTGCAACTCCCCTGCCAGCAGAATTCAAGCTTGTGAAGGCTGCAGAGGATGAAGGGGTTGAAGCCGAGGAGCAGCAGCAATTTCAGTCCTTGGTGGGCAGCCTCTTGTACGCAGCAGTTCACACGAGGCCCGACATCTCTTTCTCGGTTGGGCAGCTGGCTAGGGTGGTGCAGAATCCATCAGAGGAGCAGGTGGATGCAGCTGAGCGTGTGGTGAAGTACCTGAACTCTTACCCAAGCATTGGAGTTCAATACTCCGCATCTGCACAGGTGAAGCAGAAAGGGGTGGAGGTGCTGAAAGAGAAGGGGGAGAGGCTTGGAGAAGGCAAGCTCTTTCTAACTTGCTTTACCGATGCTACGTGGGCTTCTGAGAAGGAAGATTCCTCATCTGTGGGAAGATACATCTGCGTAGTTGGGGGAGGACCTGTTAGTTGGAGGTCCAAGAAGCAGACGGAGACGGCACTCTCTTCCGTAGAATCAGAGTACATGGCGATGTTCCATGGGGTGAAGGAGGTGATTTGGCTGAGGAGGCTGTTAGAGGAGATTGGCCAGAAGCAGAAGGTTGCTACGCCGCTGTTTTGTGATAGCAAGGGGGCTCTTGGGATGGCCAGGAACGCTGTGCTTCATGGGCTGAATAAGCACATGCGTATCAAGTGGCACTGGCTGCGTAAGGAGGTGAAGAGGGGGACGGTGAATCCGATCTACATCAAGACTCACCAGCAGCCAGCAGACTTTCTCACCAAGAGGCTTGCGGATGAGCCTCATTGGCGTTGTGTGCGCATGAGTGGAATGAGCATGAACTAGCATGGAATGATGGGGATGCAGCCGGCAGGCTGAGGGGGAGTGTGTTGGGTGCAAATGCATATTGCACGACATCCTGCCGTCTGTTTGTACGACTATGCGTGTGCGAATGCATTTGGGTGTGAATGGAATGTTCGTGTGTTTGTTTGCTTTCGCAATTTTCGCTTGATGCATTTGCAGGTACTCGCGCAATGTGCGCTTCGGCACAACATTGTACGCGCTATGAACAGTGCAAGCAGAAAGGACGAGCCCGCAAAGGAACCCAAGATGGAAGCTTTGCGGTTCGGTTAAATTGATTGCGCAGATCCAGTTCTATCCAACTCGAAATTGTACTGTTTTGTTTGGTCAACTATAGTGTAGCAGGGCAGGCACTATAGGGGTACAATTTGGGTGAAGGTTGGATGTTGTTTGTCTGTATCTGCAGGCTACAGGGCCAGGAGAAAGCAGCGGCACCAGCATTTGGCTGGTTGGGCAAAGACAAAACAGGTTCTGTTTTTAGAACCTGAACCTGGTTGTTGTTTTCCCAGGTTGGAAAAACAGAACCAGAGGTTGTTTACCAACCTACCACCTGCTATTTTGTCCAGCCAGGTTGGTTCTGTTGCTTGGAATTATTTGGGATCATCCCTGGTTGTTCCCAGGTTGATTCCCAAGGTCCTTGCTAGCTAGAACTATATATTCCTTCTCTGTTTGTACCTGAATATAGTCAATTGATTCAAGCGAATTCCTTCCTCGCTGGAGTTTCGTTTCTGCGCTATTCGACGGCGGAATGCTACCTGAGTCAACGCTAGTATGCTAGCACTCCAACGCTAGGCAAACACTGTCCGAGCCATAACTTAGTAATGGCAGAACTTTTCGCGAGGCAACTTGGCTCATTTTAAAGCTCTTGGAGCGAGCTTCGATATAGCGAATTCTCAGCTTAATCCGATCGACGGTCTGCACGGCACGCTGCGCGACGTTCAAGGTACTCTTGCTGTTTTGACTAAGTCCTTCTTGATCCCTCTCTCTACCAACTCGGACCCGAGGATATGGGCTGGTCTTGTACCAGGCACCCAAGGACCCTTGGAGGTGACCCCGAGGAGAGGTTTTAAGTTTGATTAAGTCCTAATAGCTTGAGTTTATTAGGCCCTTACACCAACAATTATATGGGTAACTAACGCACTTAGTCATTGTACCAACGATACGGATAAGTAATTCCCTTGATCTTAGTACCAACCATATGAGTAAGTAATGTACGTACCCTTAGTACAGTCTACATGGGTACATAACGTACTTACTCTTAGTGACAACCATAAGCGATAAGTAGCGCAATCACTCTTTGTACCATCCATATAGCTAAGTAATGCACTTACTAATAGTACTAACCATACGAATAAATAGCGCACCTACTTTTAGTACTAACCACACAAGCAAGTAACACACTTACTTCTAGTACTAACAAAACCGGTATGTTACTCTTAGTACCACCCATACCGGTAAGTATGGCAGTTATTCTTAGTACAAACCATGAGGTTAAGTAACGAACTTACTCCACACCAACCATATGGGTAAGTAACGCACTTGCTCTTAGTACGAACCATACAAGTAAGTAACACATTTACTATGTGTACCAACCTTATAGGTAGGTAACGCATTTACTGGTTGTACCAACCATACGGGCAAGAAACGCAGTTACTCTTGGTACCAACCATATGGGTAAATAACACACTTACTTACACTTAATACCAACCGTACGGGTAAGTATCGAATTTATTATAAGTACCAACCATACGGGTAAGTAAAATACTTAATATTTATACCAATCATTTCTGTAAGTAACGAATTTACTCGTTGTACCAACCATACAGGTAAGTATCCAACTTACTCTTTGTACCAAACATACGGATAAGTAATGCAATTTATTGTTGTACCAACCATATGTATAAGTAACCCATTCAATCTTTGTACCAACCATACAAATAGTAACTCTTAGTACTAACCATACAAGTAAGAATCGCACTTAGCAACCATACGAGTTAGTAACGAACTTAATCTTAGTACCAAGCATACGGTACTGTAGCAACAAGATGGGTAAGTAGTGTAGTTACTCTAAGTATCAACCATACGGGTAAACAATGCACTTACTCTTTGTACGAACCATACGAAAAAGTAATGCACCTATTCTCTATACCAACCATACGTGTAATTAACGAATTAACTCTTTGTACTAACCATACAAAAAAGTAATGCACTTACTATGAGTACGAACCATACAGATAAGTAATGCAGTTACTCCTACTACCAACCATACATGTAAGTAATGCAATTACTCTTAGTACCAACTCCATGGATAAGTAATGCACTTTATCTTAGTGCTAACCACACAGTTAAGTATCGCACTTACCAACCATACGGGTAAGTCACGCACTTACGTTTAGTTAAAGCATACGTCTAAGTAATGCACTTATTCGTAGTACCAACCATACGTGTAAGTAATGCATTGACTCTTAGTACCAACCGTATGGTTTAGTAATGCACTTACTCTTAAAATGTACCACACGATTTTGTGACGTACTTTCTCTCAGTGTCAACCATACGGGAAAATAATGCACTTACTCTTAGTACTAACCGCACGAGTACGTATCGAACTTACTCTTAGTACCAACCATTCGGGTAAGTGACATAGTTACTCTTAGTACCAACCACACGGTAAAGTAACACACTTACTCCTAGTACCAACCATACGGGTAAGTATTTAACTTACTCTTAGTACCAACCATACAGGTAAGTAATGCATTTTCTCTATAGGCCAACCGTACGGGTAAGCAACGCGTTTTCTCTTTGTACCAACAATACGGGTAAGTTACGCACTTACTTTTAGTACCAACCAGAAGGGCAACTAATGCACTTACTCTTTGTACCAACCACACGGGGAAAGAAACGCAATCGCTCTTTTTACCAGCCAGCGCTCTGGTCGACGCCTCCCTCGTCAACCACAGCTCCTGTCAAGATATACCCTGGTCGCCGGACCCCTCCGTCGACCAGCACTGCATTTGCTGTCGCAGAGCTCCCCTCATCAACTGCTGCTCACATGTCCTACGCAGGTCGACGGAATGCTCCGTCGACCTCCCCGTCGAACTGCTCCTTCTGGTCAATGGCCCACTAGAAGAAGGCCGTCGAACTCGCTGGTTCACGGCAACATTACTGCGATTCCCTACAGCTCGATGAAGCCCGTCGAGCAGCTTCCTCACTGTGAACGGTCGGCTGCTTCTCCCGTACATCCGACCAAGTCGTCGGCGTTGCCCAAGCGAGGGCGGGGCCAACACTCCATTCCGGTGAACACTCCCCTGCCGCGCTCACACTTGGGCCCCCAGCCCACACAGCAAAACTACACAGAGAAAACTCGTCCTCGGCATGCACACCGCACACAACACATCGTCACCGCACCAGCCGTGCAGAAGGGCACGACACCTACTGCTGCACCTCGTCGTCGCCGTCGCCGACGTCGGCCAGACGCACTTGGCCGATGGCGACGGAGCACCGGTTGAAAGCCGGAAAGTGCAGCGCCTTCGTCAAGAAATCAGCCGGCTGCTCGGTGGTCGGGATGTACTGCAGCGCGAAATTCCCGTGCCACACCATGTATTGCAGCCAAGCATAACGTCGCTCCATGTGTTTGAGGTTGCCTATCAGCCCCAAGCCTTCAGCGACCGTGAACGCCGACATGTTGTCCACGCGGAGGACGGTCGGCTTCCCAGCGTCGAGCAGCTTGAACTTTGTTAGGAGGAAGCGAAATCGACGCCCCTCCTTGCCAGCGTCCGTGGCCGCGACGTACTCCGACACGGTCAAGAACAGCGTCGCGCACTCGATGCGCTGGCTCGACCAGGAGACTGCGACCCTTCTGAAGACGAACACATAGCCGCCCGTGCTTGTCCGAAACTGCTTCTCATCGGTGTCGTCGGTGTCCACGTAGCCGAACAACTTCAGCGACTCTGGTCCACCGCCGAGCTCCGGGGCGGTGTTACAGGTGTTGGCGAAGAAGGTGAGGCAGCAGTCGGCCGCGAGCAAGTGCTGGTCGCTCCTCACCGTCAGGCCACTCGCCAGCTTGCTGTAGGCGAAGACGATACCCGGCCTGGCCATTGTCGCCGCTAACTTCAGCGAGCCGACCTTCTGCTGGTACTCCTCCTCCTTGCGCTCTTGCTCCTCCTTGTCGTCGAATGTCAGCTCGGCGTAGGCATCGACGGAGACCGGGTTGCGGTCGCCCTGCTCCGCGTCGATGAAGTGCCTGCACAGCTTGTCGGCGTAGCCCTGCTGGTGCAGCCACAGCTTCCTCGCCGACCTGTCGCGCACGATCTTCAACCCAAGGTACTTCACGACCAACGAGATCTCGCGCAGCTCGAAGACGGCCTCCAGCAGCTCCTTCAGCATCGCGGTGCTACTGCTAATGGCTAGCAGGTCGTCGACGTAGACCAGCACCCAGCAGGCCATCCTGTCGTTGCCGACCTTGAAGTAGAGAGCCTCGTCGACCTGACTCTTCTTCGAGCCTGCACCCAGCAGCACGCCGTCGAGAGCCTTCTACCACAGCAGCGGCGACTACTTCAGCCCGTAGAGGCTCTTCAGCAGCTTGCACACCCGGTTGGTCCTGTCGTTGAAGTAGTCCAGCATGTACATGTACAGCACCCGGTCAAGCATACTTTGCAGGAAAGCGTTCTTCATGTCGAGCTGCATCAGGTTGAGGTCGAGGACGGCGACGATGCTGAGGAAGATCCTCAGCATGACGTAGCTGCTCACCGGCGAGTACGTCTCGTCGTAGTCGGCGCCGTACACCTGCGTGAAACTGTTCACGATGCACGCCGACCCCGAACAACGCTGTGACATCTCGACGATGACGGTGAAGGAGGCGCTGGCAAGCTGGAAGGGCGAGTCAGTGAAGGCTGCCATGGACGAGGAGATCCGTGGCCTTATCAGCAACGGTACGTGGGAGCTGGTCGAACACCTGCGTGGGGTAAACATCACGAAGAACACGTGTGTAGTGACGGCCAAGCATCGCATCGACGACACCGTCGAGGCGAGAAGGTGAGGCTGGTCGGGGTCGAGCTCTGGCAGATCGACGTCATCCTCGGCATCGTCGTACAGCAGGTGATCATCGGCGTTGTCGTACGCCGTAGTGAAGGCAGTCTGTCGCAAACAGTCGTGGTAGCTCAGCCATTTTGGTGGCCTTTGAGTTCGACCAGAACGACGTAGCTCGAGCTCAGGCTACTCGACCGGAAACTCCACCACATCTCTGTCGGTGGACTCTTCTCTTGTCGACAGCTCCCCTTCCACGTCGACGTCCTCGTCGCCGACCAGCTGCTGCCTTGGACCTTCGACCTCGACTATCCTGTCTGCTGCTCCCCTGTCGACTGCACCTCTGCTGGTGCCTGCTGTTCGACCGGCTCCTCTGTCTGCTGCTCCCCTATCGTCGACGGCTTCACGTCCTTGTCGACGAGATTGGCACCTTGTCGGCCGCCGGCGATGCCATTGGCCGGCGCCACACGTGACGCCTCAAGGCTCCCCTCATCGCCGGTGGCCGACACAGGTGTCGACGCAGGCCGATCTGCGACGGAGGTGGGAGGAGCAAGCATAGGGGGAGGAGGGAGAACTTCCTCGACGTCCTCATCAGCAGGCTCGTCGGCCTCGACGAGCAGCAGGACCATCCCCGTCGAGGTGTCCGTCGGCGGGTGTGCCTGCGTCCGCCCCGACGCCGGCCCACACATCGCCTTCCACACCAGCGACAGCGTCTCGTTGAAGATCACCTCGACCGACGTGACCACCTTGTTGTCGGTCAAGTCCAGCACCTCCCAGCCCTTACTTTCCGGCGACATGCCCAGGTGAAGCCCCCAGCGAGCCTTCGGTGCCAGCTTCCCACCGCGCTGCTGCTCGAAAACCATGAACTGCACCATGCAGCCCCACACCCGCGCCAGCATCAGGTCGGCCTTCTTCCTGGTCACCAGCTAGTACGGCGTCGTCTTTGGCGGTATCGTCGACCGCTCCAAGCAGTTGCGCACCTGGACGGCCTGTCGCAGAGTGAGGTGCCACCAGTGGTGCTGCACGCCCATGTGCAGCAGCATCGTCCGCACAAACTCGACGACCGTGCGCATCTCCTGCTCAGCCATGCCGTTCTATTGCGGAGTGCGAGGGCACGTCAGTCGTGCCCTTTCTGTCGACGAAGTTGGTGAACTCCTTCCCGAGGAACTCCCCTCCCCTGTCTGAGCGGAGTATCAGCACCGACTTCTTCGTCTGCCACTCCACCAGCTCCAGCCGCTTCCCGAACTCCCGGAGCATGTTGCTCTTCTTGGCGACCGGCATTGACCACACGAACTGAGTATGGCGATCTTTCAGCACTAAGAAGCACAAGCTGCCATCCTTGGCAGCCACCCAAAATGGACGCACAAGTCAAGACAGCCAGTGCCTCCTCGGCGTCCGAGCCCTTGTCGGGGAAGGTGTGCCGCGCCAGCTTTCCTCCGACGCACGAGACTTACGGTGGGTCCGCTCCGGTCGACGGCTTGATGTCGAGCCCAGTAGCAACTTCATGCTTCGCCGAGCTCTTGATCGTGTCGATGCCGACGTGCGCGAGCCTCGCGTGCCACCGGTCAAGGGTCGACTTCGTCGCCGAGACGATTGTCCGCAGAGCCACCACCTCGGTCGACGGCGACCGCGTCGAGCAGGGGCGAAGGTCGGTGCAGAGGACTCGTCCAGTGTAATGTGCTCGATCGAGCACTTCCCCGGCCGCGGTGACGAGCAGCATCTCGTCGGCGTCGCCCTACAGCTGGCCGGCTGACAGCAAGTTCACCTATACTCCCGGAACATAGAGATTGTCTGGGATGACAACATGCTTCCCGGCCTCTCTTTGCAGAGCGACGGTTCCGAGACCCTCGACAAGCTGCAACGCCCCATTGAATCCATACACTTGCTTCACAATGTCGCTGGGCGCCATGTCGACGAAGACCGTTTTCGTCCCCATCAGGTAGTGGGAGCAACCGCTGTCGAGCAGCACCGCCATCGGGTTTGCCTGCACAGCTGCCGCCACCGCCTGGAAGTCCTTGCCAGCCTCCGCCGCCAGCGAGACTGTCGGCTCCACCACGCCGACCATCGAGCACGACGCCTCCCCGTCGCCTCGGCCCTTGCCGCTGGAGTTGTCGATATCCATCGTCGGCGACGTCTGCTACTCATTGCGTGGCTTTGCATCTCGACGTGTGTAACGGCTGGTCGACCGACCGCGGCCTCCTTTCCTGTCGTCCTCGTCGCTGTCGTCGCGGTCGGGGCACTCGTGGGAGAGATGGTCGGGGTCGTGGCTGATCCAGCACTCCCGCCGTGGACCACCACCTCCACGCTCCTTGTTCCACATCGACCTCTTCTCGTCGACGTCCTTCGTCGACCGCCCACCTCCGTTTCAACCTCCGCCCGGCTTCCCGCGCTACCCCTGGTGACGATTCTGCTTCGTCGGAGCAGCATAACTCACCTGCGTGAGGAGCTCCGTGAGCTGCTCTGCCTCCTGCATTGCTTCCTCTTGAAGGACGTAGCTGGTAATGGAGTCCTCCTCGAGGGACTCACGCGTGCCAGGCACCATCATCATCCTCTTCATGAGGTTGTAGCTGCGCGGCAGGCCCTTGACGACGTGGGTGATGTAGATAGGATGCTGTCGAGTACTCGACGCCCGCCATCAGCATCTCAGCCAGGATCCGTCGGCGCGGTTGCAGTGGTCCGTCGCCGACTCCTGCTCGCCCATTTGTAGGTGTGTTATCTGCTCCTCCAGCTGTCTGATGTGCAGGTCGTCCTTCGTCTGGTACGTCGACAGGATGAAGTGCCATGCTTGGTGACCAGCATCCCTTCAATCGCTCTCGACACAACCTGAGCGCTAGTTGCACAACCCGCGAGCAGCACCTCGAGATGACCATGAAGGTGAGCAAGTGAGCAGCATGAAATTCGCCGCGCAGCTCCACATCGTCCTCGGGCGGAATTGGCACGGTGCCGTCGGCGTAGCCCTTCAGCCCGGCGACCTCCATCTGGGTTCTATCGACACACTCCAGGTTAGGAGGTCACGTCGACCTTGCAGTGGTGTGACGGTTATCCTGTCCGGCGAAAACTTTAAGTAGCCATACGCTGATGCGATCCCGCCCGCCGTCACGTGCGTTGTCGCTGAGAGCCCTCCACCGCTTCGTAGAGGAGAGCGACGTCGACCATCGACTTCGACCCGCGAGCTGCCTGCGGCTGCCCTCGACCGCTGCACCCGCGCCTGACTCCCGTCGACGCCACTGTCGACCTTAATCACCCCTTTCTTCTTCGTACCATCGCTACCGTTGACTCGTGCACCACCGTCAACCTCGTTGTCGACGCCACCTTCGTTTTGCACCGGTCGAGGAGTAGGACGGGAAGGGTGCTCCGTCGTCCACTGCGCCCGGATGCCCGACTCGACGATCGTTAAGGGGATCATCCCGTACTCGCCATCTGCGTGGCGTCTCCTCGCATCAGCCAATCGTGCTTCGAAGGTGTCCGCTACGCCCACGTCAACTATGGGGTCGACCATGGCGACTAGAATGGCTGCCGGCCTACGAACGACTTAGTAGGTGCAAAAGTCGGCTCCTATCTGAAGGTAATCTGCGGGGCCGTCCACGCTCACCGCACCATGCGGAGAGTCACTCTACAACGGTAGTGAGCTAGACTACGGGGTTGGCACGAACTTTTAGGAGTGATCGTAGCTTTGCTTAGGGCGTGTATGAATCTAGTTTTTACCTTAAGTTTATGTTTTTGAGGCGAGTGTAGCAAGTGAACCCGAAGCGAACCTGACTCGATTTTGAGTGGCGGCGAGGTTCGAACCGCAAGAGTCAAAAGTTGTAAACTCACAATCACACGCGCAGGTGCGAATCTGCAAGTTCGAGCCTGTAGAGGGGGAACCGAACCGCCACTAGGAAGAGTAGGTTACCCAGTATCGGCATCTTGACAGCGCGACACGTCAACGAATCGCGTGCCCCAAAAGTGCACTCTAGACTTCCAACTCATCCCTCGCCTCACCCGCGTCCGTCTAACATCCACGTGACGGCATCTGCTTGAGAGTGTATGCTGGTGGTTTCGTTCGTGCCGCTATTGGTGCACGAAAGTGTAGCGAGAGTCGCCCATTCCTCGTACGTGCATGAAACCGCACACGTTCACTACAACGTTCAAAACCAAGTTTGCTTATATCCTCGATTCTTGTTCACCTTTCGAAGTTCGAGTTTAGTGCGTGACAGAGTGAACACGGCCTAGGCGAAACATTGCGCGAACATGAGCGAAACGGGTTACCACACTAGGTTCGATCCCATTTTCGAACTGCGATTAAATTCACGCACGCCCTTAGTTCCTTAGTAGTTGCACATTCACGGGAGAAGTTGGCAAGAGTTTCCACTAGCAAAGTTGGATTTCCAAAATTAATGAACAAGCAATAACAGAATAGTCTACATCAGGCCCCTCAACAACTCTGCATCTAGCCTGGTCGACCACCAGCATAGCTTGCTCGACCGCCTGCCAGCGTTGCATAGAGGAGGTGCGCCAGCACTGTAGAAAGGCGACCTGCCAATACTGCAGGTCGACGGCGTGCCAGCGTTGCAGCAGTGCAACTGTCAAGCGTTGCATCCATAGATGGCAGCAGTGCACACGCTCGCAGGTGCGCGCCGACAATTGGCCTGACTTGCGTCGTTGTGCATCCGTTGGCTGTTGTCTGCGCCTGACGAGCCACATCGACTTCGGGATACCAGCCCGAAGTCGCCTTCGTCATCGCGACCTCGATGATGTTCACGTGCCCCCGCAGAACTCGCCGAGCCAGAGATCTGGTCGACGCCTCCCCCTTGTCGACCACAGCTCCCATCGAGAAACACCCTGGTCGACGGACCCCTCCGTCGACCAGCACTGCAGCTGCTGTCGCCGAGCTCCCCTCGTCAACTGCTACTCATATCCTTCGCAGGTCGACGGACTGCTCCGTCGACCTCCCCGTCGAACTGCTCCTCCTAGTCAACGGCCCACTCGTCGACCAGCCCAGTCAGCTGCAGCTGTCGAGCTCCCTGGACTACGGCTCCAGCCCCGTGATAGAACTGTGCAGGTCGACCACCACCTTGTCGACCTGCCCCGCAGAAGAAGGCCGTCGAGCTCCCTGGTTGACGGCAACACCACAGTGATTCCCTGCAGCTCGACGAAGCCCGTCGAGCAGCTCCCTCACTGTGAACGGTCGGCTGCTTCTCCCATATATCCGACCAAGTCGTCGGCGTTGCCCAAGCGAGGGCGGGGCCAACACTCCATTCCTGTTGACAACATCGATGGCGGGCAAGCGTGGGAACGCCTTCTTACTCTTGGTACCAACTATACGGGAAAGTATCGAACTTACTCTAAGTACCAACCATACAGGTAAGAAAAGCACTTAATATTTTTACCAACCATACGTGAAAGAAACGCATTTACACTTTGTACCAACCATACGGATAAGTAACTCGGTTACTCTGAGTACCAACCATACGGTTAAGTATCGCACTTACTCTTAGTACCAACCATATATTTAAGTAATAAATATACTCTCTGTACAAACCATACACGTAAACACTGCACTTACTTTTCGTACCAACCAGAAGGGTAAGTAACACGCTTACTCTTAGTACCAAACATACGGGTAAGTAAGGCGCTTACTCCTAGTACAAACCATACGGGTAAGTAACGCATTTACTAATAGTACCAACCATACGGGTAAGTAACGCCCGTACTCTTATTACCTAGCATACGAGTTAGTAACGCATCTAATCTTAGTACCAACCATACGGGTAAGTAATGTACTTGCTCTTTGTACCAACCAATGGATAAGTTACACACTTACTCTTATTCCCAACCATATGGGTAAGTAACACACTGACTCAGCACAAACCATACAAGTAAGTACCGCATTTATCCTTTGTACCAACGATACGGGTAAGTAACGCACTTATGCTAAATACTAACGATACGGGTAAAAATTGCACTTTCTCTTAATGTTAATCAAACAGGTAAGTAACGCACTTTCTGTTTGAACCAACCACAAGGGTAAGTAACGCACTTACTTTCAATACCAACCATACCGGTAAGTTACGAACTTACTCTTAGTACCAACCATACAGAAAAATAACCCACATACTCTTGATACAAACCATACAAGTAGGTAACGCACTTATCCTTAGTACCAACCATACAGGGTTTAGGGTAAGTAACACATTTATTCCTTGTACCAACCATACGGGTAAGTAACGCATTCACTCTTTGTACCAACCATACGGGTAAGTAACGCATTTTCTCTTTGTACCAACCATACGGAAAAGTAGCGCACTTAATCTTTGTACCAACCATACGTGCAAGTAACCCAACCATACAGGTAAGTAATGCACTTACTCTTAGTATTCACCATACTAGTACGTATCTAACTTTCTCTTAGTACCACTCATAAGGGTCAGTAACGCACTTACTCTTAGTACCAAGCATAGTGGTAAGTATCAAACTCAGTCTTAGTACCAACAAGACGATGAAGTAACGCATTCTCTCTTTGTACCAAACATATGGGTAAGTAATGCATATTTTCTTTGTACCAACCATACGGATAAATAATGCACTTACTTTTAATATGGACCATACAGGTTAGTTACGCATTTACTCTCTATACCAATCATATGTGTAAGTAACGCATCTACTCTTTTTACCAACCATAGAAAAATTAATGCACTTACTCTTAGTTTCAACCTTACGGGTAAGTATCGAACCTACTCTTAATACCAACCATATTGGTAAGTAACGCAATCAATCTTTGTACCAACCATACGGCCAAGTAACGCACTTGCTTGTAGTATGATCCATACGGGTAAATTACGCACTTATTTTATTTACTAACTATACGAGTAACTAATGCATTTAATCTTTGTACCTACCATACGTACAAGTAACGTATTTACTCTTTGTACCGACCATACGGAAAGTAATGCATATACTTATTGTTCCAACTATAAGGGTAAATAACGCATTTACTCTTAGGACCGACCATACGTATAAGTAACGCACTTACACCTAGTATCAACAATATGGATAAGTAATGCGCTTAACGTTAGTACCAACCACACGGGTAAGTATAGAACTTACCAACCATACGGGTAAGTAATGCAATTACTATTAGTACCAAGCATACATGCAAGTAACGAAGTTATTCTTACTACAAGCCATACGGGTAAGTAACGCACATACTCGTAGTACCAACTTCGTAGGTAAGTAACGGACTTACTTACTTATTCTAAGAAAATTTCCATTCCCTTACGCCGCATCCCTGCTTAGCGCGTACATCACTGTACTCACCACAGTCGCCACCGTTACCCCTCGCGACATTCGCCTCGACTCATTTCCCGCCTCATCGCCCGTCGCACCCCGACTCCACAGCTTGGCCGGTAACTCGCGCTCCGGGCCTCCGCCTCGAAACTTCCTGACCTCAGTCCCAGGCCCGTCGCGCAGCACCCACAGTTCGTTACCGTTACCACTAGGGCCTTTCGCTATTTAGTCCTCGCTCATTCCTTCGCTCGATGTACTGTTTTGCTTCGATAGTGCAATTCTCGCTCGCTCGCTCAATTGCACTCGTAACACTTGGTATTCAGAGCCTACGACCTCCTCCCGGACCGCATCCACACCTTCGCTTCCCCACTATCTCAATTTTTTGGGGGGGGTAGACGTCTCTCAATGAGCCAGCACCGCCGCTCGAAGTGCTCTCTCGAAAGCACACACGGCCACGACAGAGGCTCTCGCTGAGCTTGCCCGACACCTCCACCATGGCTAAATTCACGCTCGCGAAGTTGACGCAGGAGCAGCTCGACCGCCTCGTGAGCCAACTCGAGAATTTCGCTCTCGAAGTTGCGACGCTCACGGTGGAACTCGACGCCGCTCGCCGGCAATCCGCGACCAATGCACCAGCACCAACTCCAACAAATGCACCTGCACAATCGGACGAGCCAATCGAGATCTTATCCGGAACACCATCGCAACACGACAGCATGGGACAACGCTCAGGCGCAGCCAGTAAAGGTGCCGCCCAATCAATGCCGGGCATGGAGAGAAACTGGGCCGTCCCAAGCGCGCCGGGGCCTCGCAAAAACCGTCGGCACGTGATGTTTGCAGCAACGAGTAGCAACAAGGAATTCACAACGCCGATGCTACTCAAGCCCCAGCGCCTGCCCTGTTTCAACCCGAGCCAACGGGGAGGCCCGACGGTTCAATCGTGGCACGATGAACATCTTCTTTGACGCGAATTACGTCGAAGACTGTTGGATGCAAATTCATATTGCACGACATCTTGCCGTGTGTTTGTACGAGTATGCGTGAATGAATGCATTTGGGTGTGAATGGAATGTTCGTGTGTTTGTTTGCTTTCGCAATTTTTGCTTGATGCATTTGCAGGTACTCGCGCAATGTGCGCTTCGGCACAACATTGTACGCGCTATGAAGAGTGCAAGCAGAAAGGACGAGCCCGCAAAGGAACCCAAGATGGAAGCTTTGCGGTTCGGTTAAATTGATTGCGCAGATTCAGTTCTATCCAACTCGAAATTGTACTGTTTTGCTTGGTTGACTATAGTGTAGCAGGGCAGGCATTATAGGGGTACAATTTTGGTGAAGGTTGGATGTTGTTTGTCTGTATCTGTATGCTACAGGGCCAGGGGAAACCAGCGGAACCAGCATTTGGTTGGTTGGGCAAAGACAAAACAGGTTCTGTTTTTAGAACCTGAACCTGGTTGTTGTTTTCCCAGGTTGGAAAAACAGAACCAGAGGTTGTTTACCAACCTACCACCTGCTATTTTGTCCAGCCAGGTTGGTTCTGTTGCTTGGAATTATTTGGGATCATCCCTGGTTGTTCCCAGGTTGATTCACAAGGTCCTTGCTAGCTATAACTATTTATTCCTTCTCTGTTTGTACTTGGATATAGTCAATTGATTCAAGCAAATTCCTTCCTCGCTGGAATTTCGTTTCTGCGCTATCCCATGGCGGAATGCTACCCGAGTCAACGCTAGTACGCTAGCACTCCAACGCTATGCAAACGCTGTCCGAGCCATAACTTTGAAACGACAGAACGTTTCGCGAGGCTTATTTTAAAGCTCTTGGAGCAAGCTTCGATATAGCGAATTCTCAGCTTAATCCGATCGACGGTCTGTACGGCACACTGTGCGATTAAGTTTGATTAAGTCTTAATAGCCTGAGTTTATTAGGCCCTTACACCGACAAGCTGGTATCAGAGCTGCGTTATAGCGATCCTCGTTATAGGTAGCTATGGCGGGCAATACCTCGGCGGGAGCTGGTGAATCTTCAGCCCAAGATCGTAGCGGCAGCCAAGATTCTGGTGTTTTGGCGCCAAGGGGAGCGCGAACAAACCAGGGCTCGCTGATCAAGGAGGTGCTGAAGAACTTCACCGTCGAGAAGTTCAATGGTGAGGGCTATGATGATTGGGCCTGGAAAATGCAACTCTACTTCCGTCAGATTGGATTGCTGAAACTAATGATTGGAGAGGAGCCTAGACCGAGTGACCCCGCCCTGCAGGGAGAATGGGACGAGCGCGCCTCGGCTGGCTACTATTTGATGTCGCAGAGTTTGGAGCTGAACCAGCGTCCCCACATTATGCACCTGCTGCCGGAGGTTGATTGCGGTCCGAAGGCGTGGACCGTGTTGAAGGAGCTGCACGCCCTGACCTCCGTCATTACAATGCTCATGATGGAGAGGGAGCTGTCCGCGTTGCGCTTGAGCGAGGGAGAGCCCGTAAAACCTGTTCTGGACAAGATGCGTGATCTCTACGCGAAGCTGGCGATCGCGGGAATCACCTACCCGGAGCAGACCAAGTGCCTGAAGATGCTCTCGCTGCTGCCGGAATCGTGGCTTCAATTCACGAGCGGATTGAGCCTACCGCAGAACCAGAGCTTGTGGACGCTCGAGTGGGTGCGGACGAAGATTCTGGAGGAGGACTTCCGTCGCCGCCAACTGAGGGGTGGAGACGACGCAACAGCGGCTACGGGATGCAAGGGAGCCGACGTGGCAGAGGACGTGGCTTCGGTGGTGCTGGGCGCGGTGCAAAGAAAGACGACGACTCCAACGACCAACAAGGAGGTACCGGTTGGGGTCGCGGTGCGAAATCTGGACGTGGGGGCAAGTCGGGTGCTGGTGGCAAAATGAAAGGGAGTTGCTGGTATTGTGAGAAGGAGCAGCACCCCTGGTTTTTGTGCTATAAGAAACCCGATGGATGGACCCCCCAGAATCGTCACCAGGATGGCGGCACGCGGAGGAACCAGAAAAACGGCACGAACATGGTCGCTGATTCGTCCGACAACAAACTGAAGAGCAACGGTGGTGCAGACAAGAAGAAGGAGCGCACCGCGGGCCAGTTCTTCCATATTGGAGAGCAGGGGGAGCAAGGAGACGCCTCTGCCAAGGTTGGAGCAGAGCTGCACCTCCTGGACTATTGGGTGTTGGACACGGGCGCTGCTTGGACGATGACGCCGCGCAAAGACCTGCTGGACGACGTACGCACTGCACCGATCAACGAGGTGTGCTCCGCCTCTGGACACGCGCTGAAGGTGGCTGGTGCAGGACGAGCTGCGTTTAAGGGAGCGGATGGCAAGCCGGTGGTGCTGCACGATGTTCTCCTCGTCCCCGACCTCAAGGCCAACCTTATCTCCCTCCGTAAGCTTGCCAAGGCTGGGGTGAGCACTAGCACGGATGGGGCTTGCACGTACAAGGGGCAGCTGGGCAATCGGGTGCTTTGGGATCTGCATGAGAGCAAGGACGTATACAGATCCATGTGGCAGCTGCCGGCGTTGGCGTGGCATGATGGCGGGCAGGCTGGAGAGGGGTCTGCATCCCAGGGGGAGTGCAACGCCGTTGGAGGGGTTGGCGTGAAAGTGTCGGCCAGATCTGGGGAGACAGATTGGGCAACGGCACACCGACGCTTGGGGCATGTGGCAATGCCCTTATTGAAGCAGCTGGAGAAGGATGGAGCCGTCAAGGGTTTGAAGCTGAACGGACAGCCACCCGATGACAACTGTGAAATCTGTTTGCTTTCAAAGTTCACCCGTTTCCCTTTCCATAGTGTGGCTGGCAGGAGCAAGAAGCCTTTGGAGCTGGTCCACATGGACTTGGTGGGGCCGCTGCCGGTGCAAGGGCACAAGGGGGAGCGGTATTTTCTTACAATTGTGGATGACTGGAGCAGGCTGATGTGGGCGTATCCGCTGAAGCAGAAGGACCACGCCGCCTCCACGATACGGGACGATTGGCTGCCGTTCGTGGAGAAGCAGGCGGAGTGTGTAGTGAAGCAGATTAGGACAGACCGGGGTGGTGAGTTCCTTGGAGCTGAAATGACGGCCTGGCTCAAGAAGCAGGGCATCCAGAGGGAGCTGACCACGGCTTACACCCCACAGTCCAACGGTGTAGCAGAACGGGCGAACCGGACCATTCTGGAGACAGCTAGGGCGCTGCTCATAGAATCTGGGCTGAGCAATTCGATGTGGCCTCATGCTGTCCGGCACGCTACCGTCGCTAGGAACAGGGTGCTCACCAAGGTTGGGGATGACTCGTGGGTGCCTTTGGAGAGGTGGCTTCAGAGGAAGCCGCCGATGGACATGCTGAGGGTGTTCGGTTGCATGGCAGTCGCCCACGTCCCCAAGACCTACCGCAGTAAGTTGGGGGCAAGTGCAATCTGGTGTGTGCATTTGGGGCTGGCTGCTGAGAGCAAGGGATGGCTGCTGTGGGAACCATCCAAGGGTGTGTTGTTTGACAGCAGGGATGTGAAATTCATTGAGGACATGATGTATGGGAGCTGGGAGAAACAGCCGGAGGCCAGGGTGTCCCAGCAGATGGAACAGATCACCATGCAACGGTGGTGCGGACAAGAAGAAGGAGCGCACCGCGGGCCAGTTCTTCCATATTGGAGAGCAGGGGGAGCAAGGAGATGCCTCTGCCAAGGTTGGAGCAGAGCTGCACCTCCTGGACTATTGGGTGTTGGACACGGGCGCTGCTTGGACGATGACGCCGCGCAAAGACCTGCTGGACGACGTACGCGCTGCACCGATTAACGAGGTGTGCTCCGCCTCTGGACACGCGTTGAAGGTCGCTGGTGCAGGACGAGCTGCGTTTAAGGGAGCGGATGGCAAGCCGGTGGTGCTGCACGATGTTCTCCTCGTCCCCGACCTCAAGGCCAACCTTATCTCCCTCCGTAAGCTTGCCAAGGCTGGGGTGAGCACTAGCACGGATGGGGCTTGCACGTACAAGGGGCAGCTGGGCAATCGGGTGCTTTGGGATCTGCATGAGAGCAAGGACGTATACAGATCCATGTGGCAGCTGCCGGCGTTGGCGTGGCATGATGGCGGGCAGGCTGGAGAGGGGTCTGCATCCCAGGGGGGGTGCAACGCCGTTGGAGGGGTTGGTGTGAAAGTGTCGGCCAGATCTGGGAAGACAGATTGGGCAATGGCACACCGACGCTTGGGGCATGTGGCAATGCTTTTGCTGAAGCAGCTGGAGAAAGATGGAGCCGTTAAGGGCTTGAAGCTGAACGGACAGCCACCCGATAAGAACTATGAACTTTGCCTGCTTTCAAAGTTCACCCGTTTCCCTTTCCATAGTGTGGCTGGCAGGAGCAAGAAGTGTTGGGTGCAAATGCACATTGCACGACATCCTGCAGTGTTGAGTATGCGAGTGCGAATGCATTTGGGTGTGAATGAAATGTTCGTGTGTTTGTTTGCTTTCGCAATTTTCGCTTGATGCATTTGCAGGTACTCGCGCAATTGATTCAAGCGAGTTCCTTCCTCGCTGGAGTTTCGTTTCTGCACTATTCGACGGCGGAATGCTACCCGAGTCAACACTAGTATGCTAGCACTCCAACGCTAGGCAAACGCTGTCCGAGCAATAACTTTGTAATGGCAGAACTTTTCGCGAGGCAACTTGGCTTATTTTAAAGCTCTTGGAGCGAGCTTCGATATAGCGAATTCTCAGCTTTATCCGATCGACGGTCTGCACGGCACGCTGCGCGACGTTCAAGGTAGTCTTGTTATTTTGGCAACTCCTCTCTCTACAAACTCGGACCCGAGGATAGGGGCTGGTCTTGTACCAGGCACCCAGGGACCCTTAGAGGTGACCCCGAGGAGAGGTTTTAAGTTTGATTAAGTCCTAATAGCTTGAGTTTTTAGGCCCTTACACCAACAAGCTGGTATCAGAGCCTGCGTTATAGTGATCCTCGTTATAGGTAGCTATGGCGGGCAACACCTCGGCGGGAGCTGGTGAATCTTCAGCCCAAGATCGTAGCGGTAGCCAAGATTCTGGTGTTTCGGCGCCAAGGGGAGCGCGAACCAACCAGAGCTCGCTGATCAAGGAGGTGCTGAAGAATTTCACCATCGAGAAGTTCAATGGTGAGGGCTATGATGATTGGGCCTGGAAAATGCAGCTTTACTTCCGTCAGATTGGATTGCTGAAACTAATGATTGGGGAAGAGCCTAGACCGAGTGACCCCGCGCTGCAGGAAGATTGGGACGAGCGCGCATCGGCTGGCTACTACTTGATGTCCCGGAGTTTGGAGCTGAACCAGCGTCAACACGTCATGCACCGTCGCCGCAACACTCATGATGGAGAGGGAACTGTACGCGTTGCGCTTGAGCGACGGAGAGCCGGTGCAACCAGTTCTGGACAAGATGCGCGACCTCTACGCGAAGTTGGCGACCGCGGGAATTACCTATCCGGAACAGACCAAGTGCCTGAAGATGCTCTCGCTGCTGCCGGAATCGTGGCTTCAATTCACGAGCGGATTGAGCCTGCCGCAGAACCAGAGCTCGTGGACGCTCGAGTGGGTGCGGACGAAGATTCTGGAGGAGGACTTCCATCGCCGCCAACTGAGGGGTGGGGACGACGGCAGCAGCGGCTACAGGATGCAAGGGAGCCGACGTGGCAGAGGACGTGGCTTCGGTGGTGCTGGGCGCGGTGCAAAGAAGGACGACGACTCCAACGACCAACAAGGAGGTACTGGTTGGGGTCGCGGTGCGAAATCTGGACGTGGGGGCAAGTCGGGTGCTGGTGGCAAAATGAAAGGGAGTTGCTGGTATTGTGAGAAGGAGGGGCACCCCTGGTTTTTGTGCTATAAGAAACCCGATGGATGGACCCCCCAGAATCGTCAACAGGATGGCGGCGCGCGAAGGAACCAGAAAAACGGCGCCAACATGGTCGCTGATTCGTCCGACAACAACCCGAAGAGCAACGGCGGTGCGGAGAAGAAGAAGGAGCGCACCGCGGGCCAGTTCTTCCATATTGGAGAGCAGGGGGAGCAAGGAGACGCCTCTGCCAAGGTTGGAGCAGAGCTGCACCCCCTGGACTATTGGGTGTTGGACACGGGCGCTGCTTGGACGATGACGCCGCGCAAAGACCTGCTGGACGACGTACGCGCTGCACCGATTAACGAGGTGTGCTCCGCCTCTGGACACGCGCTGAAGGTGGCTGGTGCGGGACGAGCTGCGTTTAAAGGAGCGGATGGCAAGCCGGTGGTGCTGCATGACGTTCTCCTCGTTCCCGACCTCAAGGCCAACCTCATCTCCCTCCGTAAGCTTGCCAAGGCTGGGGTGAGCACTAGCACGGATGGGGCTCGCACGTACAAGGGGCAGCTAGGCAATCGGGTGCTTTGGGATCCACACGAGAGCAACGACGTGTACAGATCCATGTGGCAGCTGCCGGCGTTGGCGTGGCACGGTGGGGGGCAGGCTAGAGAGGGGTCTGCATCCCAGGGGGAGTGCAATGCCGTTGGAGGGGTTGGCGTGAAAGTGTCGGCCAGATCTGGGGAGACAGATTGGGCAACGGCACACCGACGCTTGGGGCATGTGGCAATGCCCTTATTGAAGCAGCTGGAGAAGGATGGAGCTGTCAAGGGTTTGAAGCTGAACGGACAGCCACCCGATGACAACTGTGAAATCTGTTTGCTTTCAAAGTTCACCCGTTTCCCTTTCCATAGCGTGGCTGGCAGGAGCAAGAAGCCTTTGGAGCTGGTCCACATGGACTTGGTGGGGCCGCTGCCGGTGCAAGGGCACAAGGGGGAGCGGTATTTCCTTACAATTGTGGATGATTGGAGCAGGCTGATGTGGGCGTATCCGCTGAAGCAGAAGGACCACGCCGCCTCCACGATACGGGACGATTGGCTGCCGTTCGTGGAGAAGCAGGCGGAGTGTGTAGTGAAGCGGATTAGGACAGACCGGGGTGGTGAGTTCCTTGGAGCTGAAATGACGGCCTGGCTCAAGAAGCAGGGCATCCAGAGGGAGCTGACCACGGCTTACACCCCACAGTCCAACGGTGTAGCAGAATGGGCGAACCGGACCATTCTGGAGACAGCTAGGGCGCTGCTCATAGAATCTGGGCTGAGCAATTCGATGTGGCCTCATGCTGTCCGGCACGCTACCGTCGCTAGGAACAGGGTGCTCACCAAGGTTAGAACCACTCAAAGCAGTTCCCCCTCCCATGCTCCCTATGGGAGTTTCCCAGCAGGTTCTAACACCGCAAAGCAGTTCTCGAGGGACATTTCTTCTCCTGGGGCCCCAAGAAGGGGATTCTGCACATCAGCTGCCTTGTTGTACTTGGCCACGTAGCTCACGGCCTGCCCCCTTTGCAGTGCAACCGACCACCGTTGGCAGAATCTGTTTAGTAGCTTTGCCGCCTGATAGGTTGTAGGGTCAGCATTGAAGATCTTGCGGGCTGCCGTGTGAGCCAGGGGATTCAAAAACTTGGGAACTTCCGCGCAGGGGCAGCCGTATGTCTCAACAACGAGGGGAACGAACTCCACGTAGACTGCAGGGGAGCCGCTATAATCTGACATTTTCTTGTCAGCTGCCTCCCTAGCAGCCCACCCCCTCCGTTTGACTGCCATTGGGTCCCGGGAGCTGATGGAGTCCGTGATGGTCACATCACCGATCCAAACTACCCCTGAGGACCGGTCGCGGATGGCCAAATCCGCCGTCTTCCTAATGACCGGGCAGAACTCGGCAGACTCCTTGTGAACCACGAACCCGGCGTACTGCGCCATCCTAGCGCACTCATCCCTCAGCTCGTTGTGCGTATTAGTCCTCCCCCCTCCTGTGGCACAGTGGAGCAGGTGGTTTGGAAGTCTTTGTCTAGAATTGCCACCTGTTTGTTGCAGTCATAAGCGCCAGGGGCTCTAAACTGGAGGGCCGTTGCAAAGTGGGGTCCTTCAGGTCTAAGAAATGGCATGAGTGGGACTGCATGGCGCTGAGTGTGATCGTTGTTGGGGTTTGGGTCATGGTCCGCGCCCTTTCAACCTGGTCAGCATATCGCCGGCCCTCGACTGCCAGAGCCAAACCGCGTTGCAGCTTCACGCCTGTGGGAGTGGTTCTGTCACTTTGTAGCCACCCCCCTGCGTCACTTGGAAGGTTTGCTTCGCAACCTGCTAGCCAGTTGTAGAGGGGGGATATGCTAGCGTAGGGCCTCATCATCTGCACCCGTATCTCTGCAAGTGGTCCTATTTGACTGTCATCTAGAGTGGAGAGCAGCTGCTATGCGTGAGTGAAGCTAGCCAAGAAACTGTAGCTTCCTTCCACCTCGGGGTCAGTGATACCAAGGCCCCCAAGAGAAACCGGTAGCGAGGCTTGGGACCAGGTACGTAAGATTTCAGCTACACCACGCGGATGCCGAATGCCACAGGCCGTTAGCAGCGTCTCAAACAACTGCCTGCCCCAGCTGGGCCACTCCTCCCCCAGCAAGTGCATTAGTGGCGTGCTTGTTGGTGTAAGGACCTAATAAGCTCAGGCTATCAAGACTTAGTCAAACTTAAAACCTCTTCTCGGGGTCACCTCCAAGGGTCCCTGGGTGCCTGGTACAAGACCAGCCCCTATCCTCGGGTCCGAGTTTGTAGAGAGAGGAGTTAAGAGTGACTTAGCCAAAATAACAAGAGTACCTTGAACGTCGCGCAGCGTGGTCCCAAAAATTTCAGTCCTTGGTGGGCAGCCTCTTGTACGCAGCGGTTCACACGAGGCCCGACATCTCTTTCTCGGTTGGGCAGCTGGCTAGGGTGGTGCAGAATCCATCAGAGGAGCAGGTGGATGCAGCTGAGCGTGTGGTGAAGTACCTGAACTCTCACCCAAGCATTGGAGTTCAATACTCCGCATCTGCACAGGTGAAGCAGAAAGGGGTGGAGGTGCTGAAAGAGAAGGGGGAGAGGCTTGGAGAAGGCAAGCTCTTTCTAACTTGCTTTACCGATGCTACGTGGGCTTCTGAGAAGGAGGATTCCTCATCTGTGGGAGGATACATCTGCGTAGTTGGGGGAGGACCTGTTAGTTGGAGGTCCAAGAAGCAGACGGAGACGGCACTCTCTTCCGTAGAATCAGAGTACATGGCGATGTTCCATGGGGTGAAGGAGGTGATTTGGCTGAGGAGGCTGTTAGAGGAGATTGGCCAGGAGCAGAAAGTTGCTACGCCGCTGTTTTGTGATAGCAAGGGGGCTCTTGGGATGGCCAGGAACGCTGTGCTTCATGGGCTGAACAAGCACATGCGTATCAAGTGGCACTGGCTGCGTAAGGAGGTGAAGAGGGGGACGGTGAATCCGATCTACATCAAGACTCACCAGCAGCCAGCAGACTTCCTCACCAAGAGGCTTGCGGATGAGCCTCATTGGCGTTGTGTACGCATGAGTGGAATGAGCATGAACTAGCATGGAATGATGGGAATGCAGCCGGCAGGCTGAGGGGGAGTATGTACCGTCGACGGTCTGCACGGCACGCTGCGCGACGTTCAAGGTACTCTTGTTATTTTGGCTAAGTCACTCTTAACTCCTCTCTCTACAAACTCGGACCCGAGGATAGGGGCTGGTCTTGTACCAGGCACCCAGGGACCCTTGGAGGTGACCCCGAGGAGAGGTTTTAAGTTTGATTAAGTCCTAATAGCTTGAGTTTATTAGGCCCTTACACCAACACTAATAGCTTGAGTTTATTAGGCCCTTACACCAACAAGCTGGTATCAGAGCTGCGTTATAGTGATCCTCGTTATAGGTAGCTATGGCGGGCAACACCTCGGCGGGAGCTGGTGAATCTTCAGCCCAAGATCGTAGCGGCAGCCAAGATTCTGGTCTTTCAGCGCCAAGGGGAGCGCGAACAAACCAGGGCTCGCTTGTCAAGGAGGTGCTGAAGAATTTCACCGTCGAGAAGTTCAATGGTGAGGGCTATGATGATTGGGCCTGGAAAATGCAATTATATTTCCGTCAGATCGGTTTGCTGAAACTAATGATTGGGGAGGAGCCTAGACCGAGTGACCCCACGCTGCAGGAAGATTGGGACGAGCGCTCCTCGGCTGGCTACTATTTGATGTCGCAGAGTTTGGAGCTGAACCAGCGTCACCACGTCATGCACCTGCTGCCGGAGGTTGAATGCGGTCCGAAGGCGTGGACCGTGTTGAAGGAGCTGCACGCCCCTACCTCCGTTGTCGCAACGTTGATGCTGGAGAGGGAGCTGTCCGCGTTGCGCCTGAGCGAGGGAGAGCCGGTGCAACCAGTCCTGGACAAGATGCGCGACCTCTACGCGAAGTTGGCGACCGCGGGAATCACCTACCCGGAGCAGACCAAGTGCTTGAAGATGCTCTCGCTGCTGCCGGAATCGTGGCTTCAATTTACGAGCGGATTGAGCCTGCCGCAGAACCAGAGCTTGTGGACGCTCGAGTGGGTGCGGACGAAGATTCTGGAGGAGGACTTCCGTCGCCGCCAACTGAGGGGTGGAGACGACGGCAGCAGCGGCTACGGGATGCAAGGGAGCCGACGTGGCAGAGGACGTGGCTTCGGTGGTGCTGGACGCGGTGCAAAGAAAGACGACGACTCCAACGACCAACAAGGAGGTACCGGTTGGGGTTGCGGTGCGAAATCTGGACGTGGGGGCAAGTCGGGTGCTGGTGGCAAAATGAAAGGGAGTTGCTGGTATTGTGAGAAGGAAGGGCACCCCTGGTTTTTGTGCTATAAGAAACCCGATGGATGGACCCCCCAGAATCGTCACCAGGATGGCGGCGCGCGGAGGAACCAGAAAAACGGCGCCAACATGGTCGCTGATTCGTCCGACAACAACCCGAAGGGCAACGGCGGTGCGGAGAAGAAGAAGGAGCGCACCGCGGGCCAATTCTTCCATGTGGGGGACAAGGGGGAGCAAGGAGACGCCTCTGCCAAAGTTGGAGCAGAGCTGCACCCCCTAGACTATTGGGTGTTGGACACAGGCGCTGCTTGGACGATGACGCCGCGCAAGGACCTGCTGGACGAAGTACGAGCTGCACCGATCAATGAAGTGTGCTCCGCCTCTGGACACATGTTGAAGGTGGCTGGTGCGGGACGAGCTGCGTTTAAGGGAGCGGATGGCAAGCCGGTGGTGCTGCACGACGTTCTCTTCGTCCCCGACCTGAAGGCCAACCTTATCTCCCTCCGTAAGCTTGGCAAGGCTGGGGTGAACACCAACACGGATGGGGCACGCACTTATAAGGGGAAGCTGGGCAATCGGGTGCTTTGGGATCTGCACGAGAGCAAGGACGTGTACAGATCTATGTGGCAGCTGCCGGCCCTGGCGTGGCATGGTGGGGGGCAGGCTGGAGAGGGGTCTGCATCCCAGGGGGAGTGCAATGCCGTTGGAGGGGTTGGTGTGAAAGTGTCGGCCAGATCTGGGGAGACAGATTGGGCAACGGCACACCGGCGCTTAGGGCATGTGGCAATGCCTTTGCTGAAGCAGCTGGAGAAGGATGGAGCCGTTAAGGGTCTGAAGCTGAACGGACAGCCACCCGATGACAACTGTGAAATCTGTTTGCTTTCAAAGTTCACCCGTTTCCCTTTCCATAGTGTGGCTGGCAGGAGCAAGAAGCCTTTGGAGCTGGTCCACATGGACTTGGTGGGGCCGCTGCCGGTGCAAGGGCACAAGGGGGAGCGGTATTTTCTTACAATTGTGGATGACTGGAGCAGGCTGATGTGGGCGTATCCGCTGAAGCAGAAGGACCACGCCGCCTCCACGATACGGGACGATTGGCTGCCATTCGTGGAGAAGCAGGCGGAGTGTGTAGTGAAGCGGATTAGGACAGACCGGGGTGGTGAGTTCCTTGGAGCTGAAATGACGGCCTGGCTCAAGAAGCAGGGCATCCAGAGAGAGCTGACCACGGCTTATACCCCACAGTCCAATGGTGTAGCAGAACGGGCAAACCGGACCATTCTGGAGACAGCTAGGGCGCTGCTCATAGAATCTGGGCTGAGCAATTCTATGTGGCCTCATGCTGTCCGGCACGCCACTGTCGCTAGGAACAGGGTGCTCACCAAGGTTGGGGATGACTCGTGGGTGCCGTTGGAGAGGTGGCTTGGGAGGAAGCCGCCGGTGGACATGCTGAGGGTGTTCGGTTGCATGGCAGTCGCCCACGTCCCCAAGACCTACCGCAGTAAGTTGGGGGCGAGTGCAATCTGGTGTGTGCATTTGGGGCTGGCTGCTGAGAGCAAGGGATGGCTGCTGTGGGAACCATCCAAGGGTGTGTTGTTTGACAGCAGGGATGTGAAATTCATTGAGGGCATGATGTATGGGAGCTGGGAGAAACAGCCGGAGGCAAGGGTGTCCCAGCAGATGGAGCAGATCACCATGCAGCTGGACCTGACTCCTAGTGTGTGGGAGGAGGGAGAGGAGGCAGCTGCTGGAAATGGTGATGGAGAGAAGGTACAGGAGGCATCTGCTGGTGGAGAAAATGGTGTGGAAACTGGCGGCAGCACTAGTGGAGCTGCTGGACCCGAGGGAGGAGAGAAGCAGCAGGGAAAAACTAAGAAGCCGAAGGGTGTCGTTATGAAGGGATGGGAGACACCCGTCTCCAGGCCAGGACGTACCCGTATGGCTACTAAGAAGCTGACTGCAGGAACTGATGCAGCAGAGCAGCAGCTAGGGACCGAAGAGGCATTGCTGATTCTACCTCATGGCTATGACCCGGATGAGGAGGATGAGCCTGCGTACTGTTTTCTTGCCCCTGCACCAGAGGAACCAGCTAGCATGGAGGAGGCATTAGCTGGACCAGATAGGGACAAGTGGCTGGCTTCTAGGGATGCTGAGTACCAGAGTCTGCTGGAGAATAGGACATGGGATCTGGTGGTGCTGCCTGATGGGAAGAAAGCGATACAATGCAAGTGGGTGCTGAGGATCAAGACCGATGACAAGGGGCAGGTCACCATCTACAAGAGTAGGCTGGTGGCGAAGGGGTTTATGCAGAAGGAGAAGCAGGACTTCAACGAGATCTTTGCTCCCACTGCCAAACCCCCTACCCTCCGTGTCTTGTTGGCAGATGCAGCTGTTAGTGGGAAATTCATCATTCAGATGGATATTTCAACGGCATTCCTGAATGGGATTTTAGAGGAGGATGTGTACATGACGCAGCCGCCTGGGTATGAGGATGGTACGGGCAGGGTGTGCAAGCTCAACAAGTCCATCTACGGCTTGAAGCAGGCGCCACGCTGCTGGTACCAGAAGTTGGCAGCTGTTTTAGAGGAGATGGGATTCAGGACCAGCAGCTGTGATGAGAGCCTCTTTCTCAAGGGCGAGGGGGAGAAGCTGGTGCTGTTTCTGGTCTATGTGGACGACATTCTTCTCTTCAGCAGCAGCATGAAGGAGATCCAGAAAGTGCAGCAGCAACTGATGGAAAACTTCAAGTGCAAGAACCTTGGGGAGGTAAAGTACTACCTCGGGATGCACGTGGAGAGGGATCCAGATCACAGGTGGTTGAAGCTGCACCAGGAGAAGTTCATCAAGGAGCTGGGGGAGAAGTATGGGATTGAGAATGAGCGCAAGGTTGCAACTCCCCTGCCAGCAGAATTCAAGCTTGTGAAGGCTGCAGAGGATGAAGGGGTTGAAGCTGAAGAGCAGCAGCAATTTCAGTCCTTGGTGGGCAGCCTCTTGTACGCAGCAGTTCACACGAGGCCCGACATCTCTTTCTCGGTTGGGCAGCTGGCTAGGGTGGTGCAGAATCCATCAGAGGAGCAGGTGGATGCAGCTGAGCGTGTGGTGAAGTACCTGAACTCTCACCCAAGCATTGGAGTTCAATACTCCGCATCTGCACAGGTGAAGCAGAAAGGGGTGGAGGTGCTGAAAGAGAAGGGGGAGAGGCTTGGAGAAGGCAAGCTATTTCTCACTTGCTTTACCGATGCTACGTGGGCTTCTGAGAAGGAGGATTCCTCATCTGTGGGAGGATACATCTGCGTAGTTGGGGGAGGACCTGTTAGTTGGAGGTCCAAGAAGCAGACGGAGACGGCACTCTCTTCCGTAGAATCAGAGTACATGGCGATGTTCCATGGGGTGAAGGAGGTGATTTGGCTGAGGAGGCTGTTAGAGGAGATTGGCCAGGAGCAGAAAGTTGCTACGCCGCTGTTTTGTGATAGCAAGGGGGCTCTTGGGATGGCCAGAAACGTTGTGCTTCATGGGCTGAACAAGCACATGCGTATCAAGTGGCACTGGCTGCGTAAGGAGGTGAAGAGGGGGACGGTGCATCCGATCTACATCAAGACTCACCAGCAGCCAGCAGACTTTCTCACCAAGAGGCTTGCGGATGAGCCTCATTGGCGTTGTGTAAGGGCTCATGATTAAGTCCTAATAGCTTGAGTTTATTAGGCCCTTACACAACGCCAATGAGGCTCATCCGCAAGCCTCTTGGTGAGAAAGTCTGCTGGCTGCTGGTGAGTCTTGATGTAGATTGGATTCACCGTCCCCCTCTTCACCTCCTTACGCAGCCAGTGCCACTTGATACGCATGTGCTTGTTCAGCCCATGAAGCACAGCGTTTCTGGCCATCCCAAGAGCCCCCTTGCTATCACAAAACAGTGGCGTAGCAACTTTCTGCTCCTGGCCAATCTCCTCTAACAGCCTCCTCAGCCAAATCACCTCCTTCACCCCATGGAACATCGCCATGTACTCTGATTCTACGGAAGAGAGTGCCGTCTCCGTCTGCTTCTTGGACCTCCAACTAACAGGTCCTCCCCCAACTACGCAGATGTATCCTCCCACAGATGAGGAATCCTCCTTCTCAGAAGCCCATGTAGCATCGGTAAAGCAAGTGAGAAATAGCTTGCCTTCTCCAAGCCTCTCCCCCTTCTCTTTCAGCACCTCCACCCCTTTCTGCTTCACCTGTGCAGATGCGGAGTATTGAACTCCAATGCTTGGGTGAGAGTTCAGGTACTTCACCATACGCTCAGCTGCATCCACCTGCTCCTCTGATGGATTCTGCACCACCCTAGCCAGCTGCCCAACCGAGAAAGAGATGTCGGGCCTCGTGTGAACTGCTGCGTACAAGAGGCTGCCCACCAAGGACTGAAATTGCTGCTGCTCTTCAGCTTCAACCCCTTCATCCTCTGCAGCCTTCACAAGCTTGAATTCTGCTGGCAGGGGAGTTGCAACCTTGCGCTCATTCTCAATCCCATACTTCTCCCCCAGCTCCTTGATGAACTTCTCCTGGTGCAGCTTCAACCACCTGTGATCTGGATCCCTCTCCACGTGCATCCCGAGGTAGTACTTTACCTCCCCAAGGTTCTTGCACTTGAAGTTTTCCATCAGTTGCTGCTGCACTTTCTGGATCTCCTTCATGCTGCTGCTGAAGAGAAGAATGTCGTCCACATAGACCAGAAACAGCACCAGCTTCTCCCCCTCGCCCTTGAGAAAGAGGCTCTCATCACAGCTGCTGGTCCTGAATCCCATCTCCTCTAAAACAGCTGCCAACTTCTGGTACCAGCAGCGTGGCGCCTGCTTCAAGCCGTAGATGGACTTGTTGAGCTTGCACACCCTGCCCGTACCATCTTCATACCCAGGCGGCTGCGTCATGTACACATCCTCCTCTAAAATCCCATTCAGGAATGCCGTTGAAATATCCATCTGAATGATGAATTTCCCACTAACAGCTGCATCTTCTAACAAGACACGGAGGGTAGGGGGTTTGGCAGTGGGAGCAAAGATCTCGTTGAAGTCCTGCTTCTCCTTCTGCATAAACCCCTTCGCCACCAGCCTACTCTTGTAGATGGTGACCTGCCCCTTGTCATCGGTCTTGATCCTCAGCACCCACTTGCATTGTATCGCTTTCTTCCCATCAGGCAGCACCACCAGATCCCATGTCCTATTCTCCAGCAGACTCTGGTACTCAGCATCCCTAGAAGCCAGCCACTTGTCCCTATCTGGTCCAGCTAATGCCTCCTCCATGCTAGCTGGTTCCTCTGGTGCAGGGGCAAGAAAACAGTACGCAGGCTCATCCTCCTCATCCGGGTCATAGCCATGAGGTAGAATCAGCAATGCCTCTTCGGTCCCTAGCTGCTGCTCTGCTGCATCAGTTCCTGCAGTCAGCTTCTTAGTAGCCATACGGGTACGTCCTGGCCTGGAGACGGGTGTCTCCCATCCCTTCATAACGACACCCTTCGGCTTCTTAGTTTTTCCCTGCTGCTTCTCTCCTCCCTCGGGTCCAGCAGCTCCACTAGTGCTGCCGCCAGTTTCCACACCATTTTCTCCACCAGCAGATGCCTCCTGTACCTTCTCTCCATCACCATTTCCAGCAGCTGCCTCCTCTCCCTCCTCCCACACACTAGGAGTCAGGTCCAGCTGCATGGTGATCTGCTCCATCTGCTGGGACACCCTTGCCTCCGGCTGTTTCTCCCAGCTCCCATACATCATGCCCTCAATGAATTTCACATCCCTGCTGTCAAACAACACACCCTTGGATGGTTCCCACAGCAGCCATCCCTTGCTCTCAGCAGCCAGCCCCAAATGCACACACCAGATTGCACTCGCCCCCAACTTACTGCGGTAGGTCTTGGGGACGTGGGCGACTGCCATGCAACCGAACACCCTCAGCATGTCCACCGGCGGCTTCCTCCCAAGCCACCTCTCCAACGGCACCCACGAGTCATCCCCAACCTTGGTGAGCACCCTGTTCCTAGCGACAGTGGCGTGCCGGACAGCATGAGGCCACATAGAATTGCTCAGCCCAGATTCTATGAGCAGCGCCCTAGCTGTCTCCAGAATGGTCCGGTTTGCCCGTTCTGCTACACCATTGGACTGTGGGGTATAAGCCGTGGTCAGCTCTCTCTGGATGCCCTGCTTCTTGAGCCAGGCCGTCATTTCAGCTCCAAGGAACTCACCACCCCGGTCTGTCCTAATCCGCTTCACTACACACTCCGCCTGCTTCTCCACGAATGGCAGCCAATCGTCCCGTATCGTGGAGGCGGCGTGGTCCTTCTGCTTCAGCGGATACGCCCACATCAGCCTGCTCCAGTCATCCACAATTGTAAGAAAATACCGCTCCCCCTTGTGCCCTTGCACCGGCAGCGGCCCCACCAAGTCCATGTGGACCAGCTCCAAAGGCTTCTTGCTCCTGCCAGCCACACTATGGAAAGGGAAACGGGTGAACTTTGAAAGCAAACAGATTTCACAGTTGTCATCGGGTGGCTGTCCGTTCAGCTTCAGACCCTTAACGGCTCCATCCTTCTCCAGCTGCTTCAGCAAAGGCATTGCCACATGCCCTAAGCGCCGGTGTGCCGTTGCCCAATCTGTCTCCCCAGATCTGGCCGACACTTTCACACCAACCCCTCCAACGGCATTGCACTCCCCCTGGGATGCAGACCCCTCTCCAGCCTGCCCCCCACCATGCCACGCCAGGGCCGGCAGCTGCCACATAGATCTGTACACGTCCTTGCTCTCGTGCAGATCCCAAAGCACCCGATTGCCCAGCTTCCCCTTATAAGTGCGTGCCCCATCCGTGTTGGTGTTCACCCCAGCCTTGCCAAGCTTACGGAGGGAGATAAGGTTGGCCTTCAGGTCGGGGACGAAGAGAACGTCGTGCAGCACCACCGGCTTGCCATCCGCTCCCTTAAACGCAGCTCGTCCCGCACCAGCCACCTTCAACATGTGTCCAGAGGCGGAGCACACTTCATTGATCGGTGCAGCTCGTACTTCGTCCAGCAGGTCCTTGCGCGGCGTCATCGTCCAAGCAGCGCCTGTGTCCAACACCCAATAGTCTAGGGGGTGCAGCTCTGCTCCAACTTTGGCAGAGGCGTCTCCTTGCTCCCCCTTGTCCCCCACATGGAAGAATTGGCCCGCGGTGCGCTCCTTCTTCTTCTCCGCACCGCCGTTGCCCTTCGGGTTGTTGTCGGACGAATCAGCGACCATGTTGGCGCCGTTTTTCTGGTTCCTCCGCGCGCCGCCATCCTGGTGACGATTCTGGGGGGTCCATCCATCGGGTTTCTTATAGCACAAAAACCAGGGGTGCCCTTCCTTCTCACAATACCAGCAACTCCCTTTCATTTTGCCACCAGCACCCGACTTGCCCCCACGTCCAGATTTCGCACCGCGACCCCAACCGGTACCTCCTTGTTGGTCGTTGGAGTCGTCGTCTTTCTTTGCACCGCGTCCAGCACCACCGAAGCCACGTCCTCTGCCACGTCGGCTCCCTTGCATCCCGTAGCCGCTGCTGCCGTCGTCTCCACCCCTCAGTTGGCGGCGACGGAAGTCCTCCTCCAGAATCTTCGTCCGCACCCACTCGAGCGTCCACAAGCTCTGGTTCTGCGGCAGGCTCAATCCGCTCGTAAATTGAAGCCACGATTCCGGCAGCAGCGAGAGCATCTTCAAGCACTTGGTCTGCTCCGGGTAGGTGATTCCCGCGGTCGCCAACTTCGCGTAGAGGTCGCGCATCTTGTCCAGGACTGGTTGCACCGGCTCTCCCTCGCTCAGGCGCAACGCGGACAGCTCCCTCTCCAGCATCAACGTTGCGACAACGGAGGTAGGGGCGTGCAGCTCCTTCAACACGGTCCACGCCTTCGGACCGCATTCAACCTCCGGCAGCAGGTGCATGACGTGGTGACGCTGGTTCAGCTCCAAACTCTGCGACATCAAATAGTAGCCAGCCGAGGAGCGCTCGTCCCAATCTTCCTGCAGCGTGGGGTCACTCGGTCTAGGCTCCTCCCCAATCATTAGTTTCAGCAAACCGATCTGACGGAAATATAATTGCATTTTCCAGGCCCAATCATCATAGCCCTCACCATTGAACTTCTCGACGGTGAAATTCTTCAGCACCTCCTTGACAAGCGAGCCCTGGTTTGTTCGCGCTCCCCTTGGCGCTGAAAGACCAGAATCTTGGCTGCCGCTACGATCTTGGGCTGAAGATTCACCAGCTCCCGCCGAGGTGTTGCCCGCCATAGCTACCTATAACGAGGATCACTATAACGCAGCTCTGATACCAGCTTGTTGGTGTAAGGGCCTAATAAACTCAAGCTATTAGTGTTGGTGTAAGGGCCTAATAAACTCAAGCTATTAGGACTTAATCAAACTTAAAACCTCTCCTCGGGGTCACCTCCAAGGGTCCCTGGGTGCCTGGTACAAGACCAGCCCCTATCCTCGGGTCCGAGTTTGTAGAGAGAGGGATCAAGAAGGACTTAGTCAAAACAGCAAGAGTACCTTGAACGTCGCGCAGCGTGCCGTGCAGACCGTCGGTCGGATTAAGCTGAGAATTCGCTATATCGAAGCTCGCTCCAAGAGCTTTAAAATGAGCCAGGTTGCCTCGCGAAAAGTTCTGCCATTACGAAGTTATGGCTCAGACGGTGTTTGCCTAGCATTAGAGTGCTAGCGTACTAGCGTTGAATCGGGTAGCATTCCGCCAACGAACCGCGTAGAAACGAAATTCCAGCGAGAAATGAATTCGCATGAATCAATTTGACTATATTCAGGTACAAACAGAGAAGGATTAAATAGTTCTAGCTAGCAAGGACCTTGGGAATCAACCTGGGAACAACCAGGGATGATCCCAAATAATTCCAAGCAACAGAACCAACCTGGCTGGACAAAATAGCAGGTGGTAGGTTGGTAAACAACCTCTGGTTCTGTTTTTCCAACCTGGGAAAACAACAACCAGGTTCAGGTTCTAAAAACAGAACCTGTTTTGTCTTTGCCCAACCAGCCAAATGCTGGTTCCGCTGGTTTCCCCTGGCCTTGTAGCATGCAGATACAGACAAACAACATCCAACCTTCACCTAAATTGTACCCCTATAGTGCATTCCCTGCTACACTATAGTTAACCAAACAAAACAGTACAATTTCGAGTTGGATAGAACTGAATCTGCGCAATCAACTCAACCGAACTGCAAAGCTTCCATCTTGGGTTCCTTTGCGAGCTCGTCCTTTCTGCTTGCACTGTTCATAGCGCGTACAATGTTGTGCCGAAGCGCACATTGCGCGAGTACCTGCAAATGCATCAAGCGAAAAATGCGAAAGCAAACAAACACACGAACACACCATTCACACGCAAATGCATTCGCACACGCATACTCGTACAAACAGACGGCAGGATGTCGTGCAATGTGCATTTGCACCCAACAGAAATATCCATCTGAATGATGAATTTCCCACTAACAGCTGCATCTGCCAACAAGACACGGAGGGTAGGGGGTTTGGCAGTGGGAGCAAAGATCTCGTTGAAGTCCTGCTTCTCCTTCTGCATAAACCCCTTCGCCACCAGCCTACTCTTGTAGATGGTGACCTGCCCCTTGTCATCGGTCTTGATCCTCAGCACCCACTTGCATTGTATCGCTTTCTTCCCATCAGGCAGCACCACCAGATCCCATGTCCTATTCTCCAGCAGACTCTGGTACTCAGCATCCCTAGAAGCCAGCCACTTGTCCCTATCTGGTCCAGCTAATGCCTCCTCCATGCTAGCTGGTTCCTCTGGTGCAGGGGCAAGAAAACAGTACGCAGGCTCATCCTCCTCATCCGGGTCATAGCCATGAGGTAGAATCAGCAATGCCTCTTCGGTCCCTAGCTGCTGCTCTGCTGCATCAGTTCCTGCAGTCAGCTTCTTAGTAGCCATACGGGTACGTCCTGGCCTGGAGACGGGTGTCTCCCATCCCTTCATAACGACACCCTTCGGCTTCTTAGTTTTTCCCTGCTGCTTCTCTCCTCCCTCGGGTCCAGCAGCTCCACTAGTGCTGCTGCCAGTTTCCACACCATTTTCTCCACCAGCAGATGCCTCCTGTATCTTCTCTCCATCACCATTTCCAGCAGCTGCCTCCTCTCCCTCCTCCCACACACTAGGAGTCAGGTCCAGCTGCATGGTGATCTGCTCCATCTGCTGGGACACCCTTGCCTCCGGCTGTTTCTCCCAGCTCCCATACATCATGCCCTCAATGAATTTCACATCCCTGCTGTCAAACAACACACCCTTGGATGGTTCCCACAGCAGCCATCCCTTGCTCTCAGCAGCCAGCCCCAAATGCACACACCAGATTGCACTCGCCCCCAACTTACTGCGGTAGGTCTTGGGGACGTGGGCGACTGCCATGCAACCGAACACCCTCAGCATGTCCACCGGCGGCTTCCTCCCAAGCCACCTCTCCAACGGCACCCACAAGTCATCCCCAACCTTGGTGAGCACCCTGTTCCTAGCGACAGTGGCGTGCCGGACAGCATGAGGCCACATAGAATTGCTCAGCCCAGATTCTATGAGCAGCGCCCTAGCTGTCTCCAGAATGGTCCGGTTTGCCCGTTCTGCTACACCATTGGACTGTGGGGTATAAGCCGTGGTCAGCTCTCTCTGGATGCCCTGCTTCTTGAGCCAGGCCGTCATTTTAGCTCCAAGGAACTCACCACCCCGGTCTGTCCTAATCCGCTTCACTACACACTCCGCCTGCTTCTCCACGAATGGCAGCCAATCGTCCCGTATCGTGGAGGCGGCGTGGTCCTTCTGCTTCAGCGGATACGCCCACATCAGCCTGCTCCAGTCATCCACAATTGTAAGAAAATACCGCTCCCCCTTGTGCCCTTGCACCGGCAGCGGCCCCACCAAGTCCATGTGGACCAGCTCCAAAGGCTTCTTGCTCCTGCCAGCCACACTATGGAAAGGGAAACGGGTGAACTTTGAAAGCAAACAGATTTCACAGTTCTCATCGGGTGGCTGTCCGTTCAGCTTCAGACCCTTAACGGCTCCGTCCTTCTCCAGCTGCTTCAGCAAAGGCATTGCCACATGCCCTAAGCGCCGGTGTGCCGTTGCCCAATCTGTCTCCCCAGATCTGGCCGACACTTTCACACCAACCCCTCCAACGGCATTGCACTCCCCCTGGGATGCAGACCCCTCTCCAGCCTGCCCCCCACCATGCCACGCCAGGGCCGGCAGCTGCCACATAGATCTGTACACGTCCTTGCTCTCGTGCAGATCCCAAAGCACCCGATTGCCCAGCTTCCCCTTATAAGTGCGTGCCCCATCCGTGTTGGTGTTCACCCCAGCCTTGCCAAGCTTACGGAGGGAGATAAGGTTGGCCTTCAGGTCGGGGACGAAGAGAACGTCGTGCAGCACCACCGGCTTGCCATCCGCTCCCTTAAACGCAGCTCGTCCCGCACCAGCCACCTTCAACATGTGTCCAGAGGCGGAGCACACTTCATTGATCGGTGCAGCTCGTACTTCGTCCAGCAGGTCCTTGCGCGGCGTCATCGTCCAAGCAGCGCCTGTGTCCAACACCCAATAGTCTAGGGGGTGCAGCTCTGCTCCAACTTTGGCAGAGGCGTCTCCTTGCTCCCCCTTGTCTCCCACATGGAAGAATTGGCCCGCGGTGCGCTCCTTCTTCTTCTCCGCACCGCCGTTGCCCTTCGGGTTGTTGTCGGACGAATCAGCGACCATGTTGGCGCCGTTTTTCTGGTTCCTCCGCGCGCCGCCATCCTGGTGACGATTCTGGGGGGTCCATCCATCGGGTTTCTTATAGCACAAAAACCAGGGGTGCCCTTCCTTCTCACAATACCAGCAACTCCCTTTCATTTTGCCACCAGCACCCGACTTGCCCCCACGTCCAGATTTCGCACCGCGACCCCAACCGGTACCTCCTTGTTGGTCGTTGGAGTCGTCGTCTTTCTTTGCACCGCGTCCAGCACCACCGAAGCCACGTCCTCTGCCACGTCGGCTCCCTTGCATCCCGTAGCCGCTGCTGCCGTCGTCTCCACCCCTCAGTTGGCGGCGACGGAAGTCCTCCTCCAGAATCTTCGTCCGCACCCACTCGAGCGTCCACAAGCTCTGGTTCTGCGGCAGGCTCAATCCGCTCGTAAATTGAAGCCACGATTCTGGCAGCAGCGAGAGCATCTTCAAGCACTTGGTCTGCTCCGGGTAGGTGATTCCCGCGGTCGCCAACTTCGCGTAGAGGTCGCGCATCTTGTCCAGGACTGGTTGCACCGGCTCTCCCTCGCTCAGGCGCAACGCGGACAGCTCCCTCTCCAGCATCAACGTTGCGACAACGGAGGTCGGGGCGTGCAGCTCCTTCAACACGGTCCACGCCTTCGGACCGCATTCAACCTCCGGCAGCAGGTGCATGACGTGGTGACACTGGTTCAGCTCCAAACTCTGCGACATCAAATAGTAGCCAGCCGAGGAGCGCTCGTCCCAATCTTCCTGCAGCGTGGGGTCACTCGGTCTAGGCTCCTCCCCAATCATTAGTTTCAGCAAACCGATCTGACGGAAATATAATTGCATTTTCCAGGCCCAATCATCATAGCCCTCACCATTGAACTTCTCGACGGTGAAATTCTTCAGCACCTCCTTGACAAGCGAGCCCTGGTTTGTTCGCGCTCCCCTTGGCGCTGAAAGACCAGAATCTTGGCTGCCGCTACGATCTTGGGCTGAAGATTCACCAGCTCCCGCCGAGGTGTTGCCCGCCATAGCTACCTATAACGAGGATCACTATAACGCAGCTCTGATACCAGCTTGTTGGTGTAAGGGCCTAATAAACTCAAGCTATTAGGACTTAATCAAACTTAAAACCTCTCCTCGGGGTCACCTCCAAGGGTCCCTGGGTGCCTGGTACAAGACCAGCCCCTATCCTCGGGTCCGAGTTTGTAGAGAGAGGGATCAAGAAGGACTTAGTCAAAACAGCAAGAGTACCTTGAACGTCGCGCAGCGTGCCGTGCAGACCGTCGGTCGGATTAAGCTGAGAATTCGCTATATCGAAGCTCGCTCCAAGAGCTTTAAAATGAGCCAAGTTGCCTCGCGAAAAGTTCTGCCATTACTAAGTTATGGCTCGGACAGCGTTTGCCTAGCGTTGGAGTGCTAGCATACTAGCGTTGACTCGGGTAGCATTCCGCCGTCGAATAGCGCAGAAACGAAATTCCAGCGAGGAAGGAATTTGCTTGAATCAATTTGAATTATATTCAGGTACAAACAGAGAAGGATTAAATAGTTCTAGCTGGCAAGGACCTTGGGAATCAACCTGGGAACAACCAGGGATGATCCCAAATAATTCCAAGCAACAGAACCAACCTGGCTGGACAAAATAGCAGGTGGTAGGTTGGTAAACAACCTCTGGTTCTGTTTTTCCAACCTGGGAAAACAACAACCAGGTTCAGGTTCTAAAAACAGAACCTGTTTTGTCTTTGCCTAACCAGCCAAATGCTGGTTCCGCTGGTTTCCCCTGGCCTTGTAGCATGCAGATACAGACAAACAACATCCAACCTTCACCTAAATTGTACCCCTATAGTGCCTTCCCTGCTACACTATAGTTAACCAAACAAAACAGTACAATTTCGAGTTGGATAGAACTGAATCTGCGCAATCAACTCAACCGAACTGCAAAGCTTCCATCTTGGGTTCCTTTGCGAGCTCGTCCTTCCTGCTTGCACTGTTCATAGCGCATACAATGTTGTGCCAAAGCGCACATTGCGCGAGTACCTGCAAATGCATCAAGCGAAAAATGCGAAAGCAAACAAACACACGAACATTCCATTCACACGCAAATGCATTCGCACACGCATACTCGTACAAACAGACGGCAGGATGTCGTGCAATGTGCATTTGCACCCAACAGTGACGCTGGTTCAGCTCCAAACTCTGCGACATCAAGTAGTAGCCAGCCGATGCGCGCTCGTCCCAATCTTCCTGCAGCGCGGGGTCACTCGGTCTAGGCTCTTCCCCAATCATTAGTTTCAGCAATCCAATCTGACGGAAGTAAAGCTGCATTTTCCAGGCCCAATCATCATAGCCCTCACCATTGAACTTCTTGACGGTGAAATTCTTCAGCACCTCCTTGATCAGCGAGCTCTGGTTGGTTCGCGCTCCCCTTGGCGCCGAAACACCAGAATCTTGGCTACCGCTACGATCTTGGGCTGAAGATTCACCAGCTCCCGCCGAGGTGTTGCCCGCCATAGCTACCTATAACGAGGATCACTATAACGCAGGCTCTGATACCAGCTTGTTGGTGTAAGGGCCTAATAAACTCAGGCTATTAAGACTTAATCAAACTTAAAACCTCTCCTCGGGGTCACCTCCAAGGGTCCCTGGGTGCCTGGTACAAGACCAGCCCCTATCCTCGGGTCCGAGTTTGTAGAGAGAGGAGTTAAGAATGACTTAGCCAAAATAACAAGAGTACCTTGAACGTCGCGCAGCGTGCCGTGCAGACCGTCAATGGGATAAAGCCGAGAATTCGCTATATCGAAGCTTGCTCCAAGAGCTTTAAAATAAGCCAAGTTGCCTCGCGAAAAGTTCTACCATTACTAAATTCTGGCTATCCGTAAAATGCGAGAATGGTGCTGTACACGTCGATTGTTCCCCCAAGAAAGTAACGTCGTCGGCATAAGCCAGGCAGACTACAGTTGGAAAAGCTAGTGCTGTAGCCTATAGCGCAGGATTGATTGCGGCCGCGATTAGTAGCGGCCCCAGGGGGTCACCTTACCGTACCCCTGTGTCACTCTGCAAGGGGCCGTGTTTGAAACCCTCGTCCAGGTATAGCAGGGAAGGCACGCCATAGGTTAGTTGTACCAGTGGCAATAGCGGGGCTAGAGGGGAGTCGTCTAGGGCGGACGCTATTGCGGCTCTGCTGACCCTGTTGAAGGCGTTGGCGATGTCCGCCTGGAGGACGAGCGACTCTGGGTGTTCTCATAAGTAGGCACGAATGACGTGGATCTCCGCCTCTACACCCCCAGGTACTGCCACGCCATACTGGTGTGGCAAGAAAAAAAATATTGCAGCTCCTGCTGTCAGCATCAGCGCCGTTTTCGCTGCGAGCCTGGTGACGCTTTCGCCAATTGCTATTGGCCTGGTTCCTCCATCTGGCTTGGAGAGTGCCAGTAGGCGGGATGCCCTGAGGAGGTTGGCAATCGGCTGTGGCAGCTTCCTTGTCAAGATGGTGTTGACCGTCGCGTGGAGTTTGTTGGGTGCAAATGCACATTGCACGACATCCTGCCGTCTGTTTGTACGAATATGCGTGTGCGAATGCATTTAGATGTGAATGAAATGTTCGTGTGTTTGTTTGCTTTCGCAATTTTTGCTTGATGCATTTGCAGGTACTCGCGCAATGTGCGCTTCGGCACAACATTGTACGCGCTATGAACAGTGCAAGCAGAAAGGACGAGCCCGCAAAGGAACCCAAGATGGAAGCTTTGCGGTTCGGTTGAATTGATTGCGCAGATTCAGTTCTATCCAACTCGAAATTGTAGTGTTTCGCTTGGTTGACTATAGTGAAGCAGGGCAGGCACTATAGGGGTACAATTTAGGTGAAGGTTGGATGTTGTTTGTCTGTATCTGCATGCTACAGGGCCAGGGGAAACCAGCGGAACCAGCATTTGGCTGGTTGGGCAAAGACAAAACAGGTTCTGTTTTTAGAACCTGAACCTGGTTGTTGTTTCCCAGGTTGGAAAAACAGAACCAGAGGTTGTTAACCAACCTACCACCTGCTATTTTGTCCAGCCAGGTTGGTTCTGTTGCTTGGAATTATTTGGCATCATCCCTGGTTATTCCCAGGTTGATTCCCAAGGTCCTTGCTAGCTGGAACTATATATTCCTTCTCTGTTTGTACCTGAATATAGTCAATTGATTCAAGCGAATTCCTTCCTCGCTGGAGTTTCGTTTCTGCGCTATTCGACGGCGGAATGCTACCCGAGTCAACGCTACTATGCTAGCACTCCAACGCTAGGCAAACGCTGTCCGAGCCAGAACTTAGTAATGGCAGAACTTTTTGCGAGGCAACTTGGCTTATTTTAAAGATCTTGGAGCGAGCTTCGTTATAGCAACTTCTCAGCTTAATCCGAACGATGAGCTGCACGGCACGCTGCGCGACGTTCAAGGTACTCTTGTTATTTTGGCTAAGTCACTCTTAACTCCTCTCTCTACAAACTCGGACCCGAGGATAGGGGCTGGTCTTGTACCAGGCACCCAGGGACCCTTGGAGGTGACCCCGAGAAGAGGTTTTAAGAAAAAAAATATTGCAGCTCCTGCTGTCAGCATCAGCGCCGTTTTCGCTGCGAGCCTGGTGACGCTTTCGCCAATTGCTATTGGCCTGGTTCCTCCATCTGGCTTGGAGAGTGCCAGTAGGCGGGATGCCCTATGGGGGTGTGTCAAACATTATATGTTTATATGATTGTAGGCAGTAGTGGGTGATACCTTAGGGGGTACACTGGATTAGGGTTTCCTATTTGTATCCATCCTTCTGTTAGTACAGTCATTCCAGTCTCTTATTCTGACATGGTTTCAGAGCAGGTCCTTCGCTAGGACCGTTCTTAGGGCCCACCACTATATACCTACCTACCTATCTACTGTCGGAGTGCTGCGTTAGCGCCTCCCCCTTTCAGCGCCCTAGTGCGCCCTCGTGTACGGCCCCGTTTGGCCCCGTCGACCCGCACGCGCCCCGCTTACGGCCCCGCTTGACCCGTCGACCCCGCGCGCGCCCCGCTTAGAGGCCCCGTTTGGCCCCGTCGACCCGCGCGCGCCCCGCTTAGAGGCCCCGTTTGGCCCCGTCGACCCGCGCGCGCCCCGCTTAGAGGCCCCGTTTGGCCCCGTCGACCCGCGCGCGCCCCGCTTAAGGCCCCGTCGACCCGCTTACGGCCCCGCTTACGGCCCCGCTTACGGCCCCGTTTACGGCCCCCGCTTACGGCCCCGCTTACGGCCCCGCTTACGGCCCCGTCGACCCGCTTACGGCCCCGTCGACCCGCTTACGGCCCCGCTTACGGCCCCGCTTACGGCCCCGCTTACGGCCCCGCTTAAGGCCCCGCTTACGGCCCCACTTACGGCCCCGTCGACCCGCTTACGGCCCCGCTTACGGCCCCGTCGCGCGCGCCCCACTTACGGCCCCGCTTACGGCCCCGCTTACGGCCCCGTCGACCCGCTTACGGCCCCGCTCACGGCCCTGTCGCGCGCGCCCCACTTACGGCCCCGCTTACGGCCCCGCTTACGCGGCCCCAAAGCGGCCCCGCCGCCCCTACCCGCACCGCACGCGACAGCCGCGGCCCCGCCAGCACCAGTCCGAGCCGAGCCGAGCAGCCAGAACCGAGCCGCGCCGCCCGCACTGAGCAACTTCTCTGGACCTAGCCGCCCTACCCCTGTCGCGCTGCCCACTGCGTTTAGGACTCACTTCCTGCTACTATGGCTACCCCGCCTGTACTATCTTTCGATACTGAGGGCCGCCCAGTGAAGTTTGATACTTGGCTTGATGACCTGCACCTCTTCCTGCAGCTCACTGCCAAGGAGGATATCTCCCTGTATGACCACGCCCTCGGCCATGCTCCTGCCCCTGCTACTGATGCTGACAGCACTACCCGCTCACAGTGGCAGACTCGTGACGCTCACGCTCGCTTTGCCATCCGCAACTCCCTGCCGTTAGATGAGCGCGAGCACTTTGGCCAGTGCAAGACAGCTAGGGACCTCTACACCGCTGTAGTTGCCCGTTACTCCTCACCCGCTTCTGCTACGCTAGGCCGCCTCACTCTTCCCTACCTGTTCCCCGACCTAGCCTCCTTTCACACTGTCGCAGACCTCATCACCCACCTTAAGACTAGTGAGGCCCGCTTTCGCGCTGCTATGCCTGCCGAGTTTCTCACTAGCAACCCCCCCCCGCTCTGGATCACTCTCTACCACATCGTCACCCGCCTCCCTGACTCTCTGCGTGCAGTCAGGGACCACTTCCTCTCTCGCTCCCCCACTGAGCTCACTGTTGCCCTCCTCGAGAAGGAACTGCTTGCAGCTGAGGCGAGCATCGTCGCTGTAGGCACCTCTCGTGGCGACCCCCGCACCCCGTTCTTCGAGGGGTGTTCCCCTTCCCCCCTCCTCCCCTCTGTCGCCTCTGCTGCTGCTGTCGACCTCCTTGGTGCTGAGAAGGTCGGGACCGCGTCTGCTTCGAGCGGGCGCCGCAGGGGCAAAGGGGGCAGGGGCGGGGGTGGCGGCGGAGGAGGTGGGGGTGGAGGCGGTGGGAGTGGAGGCGCGGCTGAGGAGGCTAGTGGCGGTAGTGGGGGAGGCGACAGCAGCGGCGGGAGTGGTGGCAGGGGCGGAGGCGACAGCGGAGGCGGAGGTGGTCGTGGTGGCGGCAGGGGTGGAGGTGGCCGGGGCGGAGGCGGAGGGGGTGGTGGTCGTGGGGGCACTGGCGGAGGGCAGAGTCAGCAGTCCGCCCCGACGCTTCAGGCCGCCCGTGAGTGGTATGCGCAGCGTGGCTTTACCTGCACGTACGTCATTCGCACAGGTGACCGCCGCGGCCAGCAGTGTGGGAGGCCGCACCCCACGCAGCGCTGCTTCGCCCGCCTTACCGACGCGTGGCGCACCCAGTTTCCTACTGCCACTGAGCTGCCGCGCTGGCCTGAGCTGGAAAAGAGGGGCGTTGATATTTGGGCTTTAGACTTTGATGCTATTCTCACTGCCATGTATGCGATGTCTATTAGTGGAGAGGGTGCTCAGTACTTGCGTGTTCCGCCCGACCCGGGCATTCAGGCCAGTCCGGCTGCCGCTCTAGGTGCTAGTGCGTCCCCTCCCGCAGGTCCTGGTGAGGCTGCTGCCCTAGGTGCTAGTGCGTCTGTGCCCCCTGGTACTGAGTCGACTGCAGCACTGCACACCTTCACACTAGACTCAGGTGCTTCTCGCTCTTTCTTTCGTGACCGCACTGTCCTTGAGCCCCTCGCTCGGCCAGTTGCTGTCTCCCTTGCTGACCCCTCTGGGGGTCCGGTCATTGCGACCTCCTCCACTGTCCTTCCTTGTCCGGCGGTCCCGTCCGGCACGCTGTCAGGTCTCTACCTCCCCTCGTTCTCTACGAACTTGGTGGCAGGTAGTGCGCTCCAGGACGGGGGTGTTCACCAGTTCACCCCTGCCTACGAGCGCGTGACACACTGCACGTGTGCTCGGACGGGTCGCCACCTGGCTACCTTCACTCGGGAGCCGGGGTCGGACCTTTACACACTGACCACTGTGTCCCCTCAGGTAGCTGCGTCTGCGTCTGCGTCTGCGTCAGGTCAGCTGTCCGCCCCCTGCTCGTGTCGCTCTCTGGCACATGAGACTGTCCTTTGGCACCACCGCCTTGGTCACCCGTCTGTGCAGCGCCTTCGGGCCATGCACCAGCGGGACCTTGTTGCTGGTCTTCCCAGGGTGCTCCCTCCCCTTCCCGACTCGCCTGCTCCTCCCTGTATTCCCTGTGTCGAGGGACGGCAGCGCGCCGCTCCTCACTCCTCCTCCTTTCCCCCGACGACTGCTCCCTTGCAGACGCTCCACATGGACGTGTGGGGCCCAGCCCGCGTCCGTGGTCAGGGTCAAGAGAGGTACTTCCTGATTCTTGTTGACGACTTCTCGCGCTACACCACGGTCTTCCCCTTGCGCACCAAGGGTGACGTCCCTGATGTCTTGATCCCTTGGATCCGCAGATCTCGTCTCCAGCTCCGTGAGCGTTTCCGCTCCGACTTCCCTGTCCTGCATCTGCACTCTGACAGAGGTGGGGAGTTCTCCTCTGGCCTATTGGAGGCCTTCTGTCAGCAGGAGGGCATTGCGCAGTCGTACACGCTTCCGGACTCTCCACAGCAGAATGGGGTTGCTGAGCGCCGCATTGGTCTGGTCATGGAGGTCGCTCGTACCTCCTTGAGCCATGCAGCTGCCCCCCATTTTCTGTGGCCGTTTGCAGTCCGATACGCTGCGCATCAGCTCAATCTCTGGCCCCGTGTCTCCTTGCCCGAGACTTCTCCGACACTGCGTTGGACGGGAGAGGCTGGCGATGCGTCGCGTTTTCGGGTCTGGGGATCCCGAGCTTTTGTCCGCGACACGTCCGCGGACAAGCTCTCCCGTCGCGCTGTCCCCTGCGTCTTCCTTGGCTTTGTCCCGGACGCCCCTGGCTGGCAGTTCTACCACCCCACCTCGCGGCGTGTCCTGGCCTCTCAGGACGTCACTTTTGACGAGTCCGTCCCCTACTACCGCCTCTTCCCCTACCGCACTGCCCCGCTCCCCCCCCCGCCTCTCTTCCTCGCTCCAGGTGCTGAGGTACCAGACCCCCTCCCCCCTCAGGGTGCCGCTCCCTCAGGTGTGTCCCAGGTAGACCCGGGTGAGCCTGTTGAGGTAGCTGTTGACTCTCGTCCTGCTCGGGGTGCTGAGCCTGGGGGTGCTGCGTCTGGGGGTGCTGAGCCTGGGGGTGCTGCGTCTGGGGGTGCTGAGCCTGGGAGTGCTGAGTCTGGGGGTGCGGAGCCTGGAGGTGCTGAGCCTGGAGGTGCGGAGCCTGGAGGTACTGAGCCTGGGGGTGCTGAGTCTGGACGTGCTGAGTCTGGGGGTACTGAGTCTGGGGGTGCTGAGTCTGGGGGTGCTGAGCCTGAGCGTGCTCCACCTGGAGGAGCTCTCTCCTCCCAGCAGCTGCAGGAGAGGTATCTCGAGTACTGCCGCCTCCGGAGAGGTGCTTCTGGAGCTCGTCCCGGTACTTCCCCTCCTTCCCAGGAGCTCCCCCCCATTCAGGTGATCCGCGAGTGGTACACGCGGCGCTGCAGTCTTCGTAGTGGTGCTCCTGGTGCTGCGGACCCGAGCGGTGGTGCTGTTGCTGGTGCTGAGGACCCGGACGCTGGAGCTGCTGCTGGTGCTGAGGACCCGGGCGTTGGAGCTGCTGCTGGTGCTGAGGACCCGACCGGTGGCGCTGCTGCTGGTGCTGAGGACCTGACCGGTGGCCCTGCTGCTGGTGCTGAGGACCCGGGCGTTGGAGCTGCTGCTGGTGCTGAGGACCCGACCGGTGGCGCTGCTGCTGGTACTGAGGACTCGGGCGCTGGAGCTCCTACTGGTGCTGTGGACCCGGGCGTTGGAGCTGCTGCTGGTGCTGAGGACTCAGGCGTTGGGGCTGCCACTGGTGTCCCTGCTGCTTCTGGAGACGCTGCGCGGCCGCGACCGTACTTCGTACCGCTCCTTCAGCAGGTTCTTGGTCAGGCTCCTCCTCCTAGTCCTCCTCCCTCCGTCGAGTGTCCTCTGCCTGTCCAGCCGCAGTCCCAGTTACCGCCTGCCTCGCCTCTCCCTGCTCCCTCTCCTTACGCTGGTCCCACAGGAGGTCTTACAGAGCGTCGTGAGCCTGAGTCTCGTCCTGCGTCGCCTGTTCGTACTGCTCGCACTGGTCGTCGTGTCCCACGTGAGCGTCCTCCCCCTGTCCCTGGCACTCACTACATGACTCTGCGTCCCTCCACTGCTCCGCAGCGTGTCCCGCTGCCGTCTCCTCCTGCGTCCTCTCTTCCTACTCTTCCTGACCCGGAGTCTGACTCCCGTCGTGCTGCCAGTCCCACTGTTACGCGTCTCCTCGCTACAGTTGTCACTGACCCGACCTTTGAGTCCTCTGCTGCGTCTGCTCTGGTCGCTGAGTTGGTTGACTTTGCTGCTCGCTGTCGCCTAGACTACGCTGCCAGCCTTGTCGCTGAGTCTGAGTCTGCGTCTGCCTGTCCTCCGTCCGTCGGGGGTGAGTGTGCCCTCGGCACGGACGTCCTTGAGGACAGACAGGAGGAGTTCCACTGCCTTGCTGCTGCTTTGCCCCGTCTCGTGTCCTTGCTAGTTGCCCCTGAGGGAGACCCGGATGCACCAGACATCCCGACCCCACGCACTTACGCTGAGGCGATGGCGGGTCCCTACTCCTCTCAGTGGCAGACGGCCATGGACGCAGAGATGGCTTCCTGGAAGTCCACACGCACCTACGTCGACGAGGTTCCCCCTCCTGGGGCGAACATCGTCAGTGGCATGTGGATTTTCAGGGTGAAGCGGCCGCCGGGTTCTCCGCCTGTCTTCAAGGCGCGCTACGTGGCTCGAGGCTTCAGTCAGCGAGAGGGAGTAGACTTCTTTCAGACCTTCTCCCCCACCCCGAAGATGACTACTCTTCGGGTGCTGCTGCATATAGCCGCTCACCGCGACTACGAGCTTCACTCTCTTGACTTCAGCACTGCTTTCTTGCAGGGCAGCCTGCACGAGGAGATCTGGCTGCGCCGCCCCCCTGGCTTCACTGGGTCAGTTCCTCCTGGCACCCAGTGGAGGCTTCAGCGGCCGGTCTACGGTCTCCGCCAGGCGCCACGTGAGTGGCACGACACACTGAGGACGACACTTGCGGCTCTTGGGTTCGCTCCTTCTACTGCTGACCCGTCGCTGTTTCTACGCACCGACACCTCGCTACCGCCGTTCTACATCCTCGTGTACGTCGACGACTTGGTCTTTGCCACTGCTGACACCGCGGCACTCGCCCACGTGAAGTCGGAGCTGCAGAGGAGACACACGTGCACAGACCTGGGTGAGCTGACAAGCTATCTTGGCTTGCGGATCACCCGGGACAGAGCACGGCGCACCATCACCCTGACTCAGTCACACATGGTGCAGCAGGTTCTCCAGCGCTTCGGCTTCACGTACTCCTCGCCTCAGTCCACTCCTCTGCCTACCGGTCACTCGCTCTCAGCTCTGCCTTCGGATGAGTCCGTAGAGCCGAGTGGCCCGTATCCAGAGCTTGTGGGCTGCCTCATGTACCTGATGACCTGCACTCGACCTGACCTTGCATACCCTCTTAGCATCCTTGCACGCTATGTCGCTCCTGGCCGTCACAGGAAGGAGCACATGGATGCCGCTAAGAGGGTGTTGCGCTACTTGTGCAGTACGTCGGGCATGGGGCTTGTGCTTGGAGGACGAGACCGAGTTGTTCTCACAGGGCACTCAGACGCTTCCTGGGCAGACGACCAGGCCACTCAGCGGTCGTCTCAGGGTTACACCTTCAGCCTTGGCTCTGGCTCAGTTTCTTGGCGCTCTACACGCTCTTCTTCTGTTCTCGGCTCCAGTTGCGAGGCTGAGATCTACGCTACAGCCATGGCTGCCCAGGAGCTACGCTGGCTGACCTACCTGCTGACCGACCTCGGAGAGCCGCCTCGTTCTCCTCCAGTACTGTACGTCGACAACAAGGCTGCCATTGCCTTGTGTGAGGAGCACAGACTGGAGCACAGAACGAAGCACATCGCCCTGCGGTACTTCCTTGCTCGTGAGCTGCAGCAGCGTGGTCAGCTTTGTATTCGCTACGTGGCCACTGAGGCCAACACTGCTGATGTGTTCACCAAGGCGCTTCAGCCTCGTGACCATCAGCGCTTCTGCACTCTACTAGGCCTTGTGCCTACTGGACCTCACTTACTTACCTCTTGACCTTGCTTGTACTGTGATCACTATATATATCTATACCTGCATGTTTACTCTTGCTAGGTTGTGATCACTGTATCTCTTGCTCTGTTATAAACCTGCATGTGAACTGGTCTTGTGACCACTAGCTTGTGCTCGGAATTTGTGTGGAATCCTCGAGATCCACCCTGAGCTTGTTGTTGCCTTGCTTTGCCTTGACTGGTCTTGTGACCCCTAGGTCTCCCCCACTTTGCCTATGGGGGTGTGTCAAACATTATATGTTTATATGATTGTAGGCAGTAGTGGGTGATACCTTAGGGGGTACACTGGATTAGGGTTTCCTATTTGTATCCATCCTTCTGTTAGTACAGTCATTCCAGTCTCTTATTCTGACACCTACCACCTGCTATTTTGTCCAGCCAGGTTGGTTCTGTTGCTTGGAATTATTTGGCATCATCCCTGGTTATTCCCAGGTTGATTCCCAAGGTCCTTGCTAGCTGGAACTATATATTCCTTCTCTGTTTGTACCTGAATATAGTCAATTGATTCAAGCGAATTCCTTCCTCGCTGGAGTTTCGTTTCTGCGCTATTCGACGGCGGAATGCTACCCGAGTCAACGCTACTATGCTAGCACTCCAACGCTAGGCAAACGCTGTCCGAGCCAGAACTTAGTAATGGCAGAACTTTTCGCGAGGCAACTTGGCTTATTTTAAAGATCTTGGAGCGAGCTTCGTTATAGCAACTTCTCAGCTTAATCCGAACGATGAGCTGCACGGCACGCTGCGCGACGTTCAAGGTACTCTTGTTATTTTGGCTAAGTCACTCTTAACTCCTCTCTCTACAAACTCGGACCCGAGGATAGGGGCTGGTTTTGTACCAGGCACCCAGGGATGTTGGTGTAAGGGCCTAATAAAATCAAGCTATTAGGACTTAATCAAACTTAAAACCTCTCCTCGGGGTCACCTCCAAGGGTCCCTGGGTGCCTGGTACAAGACCAGCCCCTATCCTCGGGTCCGAGTTTGTAGAGAGAGGGATCAAGAAGGACTTAGTCAAAACAGCAAGAGTACCTTGAACGTCGCGCAGCGTGCCGTGCAGACCGTCGATCGGATTAAGCTGAGAATTCGCTATATCGAAGCTCGCTCCAAGAGCTTTAAAATGAGCCAAGTTGCCTCGCGAAAAGTTCTGCCATTACGAAGTTATGGCTCAGACGATGTTTGCCTAGCATTAGAGTGCTAGCGTACTAGCGTTGACTCGGGTAGCATTCCGCCAACGAACCGCGTAGAAACGAAATTCCAGCGAGGAAGGAATTCGCATGAATCAATTTGACTATATTCAGGTACAAACAGAGAAGGATTAAATAGTTCTAGCTAGCAAGGACATTGGGAATCAACCTGGGAACAACCAGGGATGATCCCAAATAATTCCAAGCAACAGAACCAACCTGGCTGGACAAAATAGCAGGTGGTAGGTTGGTAAACAACCTCTGGTTCTGTTTTTCCAACCTGGGAAAACAACAACCAGGTTCAGGTTCTAAAAACAGAACCTGTGTTGTCTTTGCCCAACCAGCCAAATGCTGGTTCCGCTGGTTTCCCCTGGCCTTGTAGCATGCAGATACAGACAAACAACATCCAACCTTCACCTAAATTGTACCCCTATAGTGCCTTCCCTGCTACACTATAGTTAACCAAACAAAACAGTACAATTTCGAGTTGGATAGAACTGAATCTGCGCAATCAACTCAACCGAACTGCAAAGCTTCCATCTTGGGTTCCTTTGCGAGCTCGTCCTTTCTGCTTGCACTGTTCATAGCGCGTACAATGTTGTGCCGAAGCGCACATTGCGCGAGTACCTGCAAATGCATCAAGCGAAAAATGCGAAAGCAAACAAACACACGAACACACCATTCACACGCAAATGCATTCGCACACGCATACTCGTACAAACAGACGGCAGGATGTCGTGCAATGTGCATTTGCACCCAACAAGGGACCCTTGGAGGTGACCCCGAGAAGAGGTTTTAAGAAAAAAATTATTGCAGCTCCTGCTGTCAGCATCAGCGCCGTTTTCGCTGCGAGCCTGGTGACGCTTTCAACAATTGCTATTGGCCTGGTTCCTCCATCTGGCTTGGAGAGTGCCAGTAGGCGGGATGCCCTGAGGAGGTTGGCAACCGGCTGTGGCAGCTTCCCTGTCAAGATGGTGTTGACCGTCGCGTGGAGTTGAGTTGCAACTGAGTGGTGACTAGGCATGCCTCCCGTAGGTGTTCAAAGGTCAGGTCTGATGGGCCTGCAACTATCCCGTTGACACAGCGCGACAAGACCCAGAGGAACTCTGGCAGGGTAGCTTCCAAGCTGGTGTTGGGATCCGGTACCGGCCAGGCAAGTGGCGTGTTACGAGCAGGGGGGGCGCTTGGTGCGCAAGGATTCCAAGACGAGTGGTGAAGGTGTGCAGACTGGCGTAGCCTCCAGGGCCAGTACAGCTCGCCGCAGGCTGCCACGTCGCACCAGTCCCTCTGCCCTTGCGACCACACCCACCTCGTCAAGGATATGCTTGGGCGGCTGGGGGTGAGTCAGTGAGTCCAGTGTGTCAGCATACAGTTTGCTATACTCCCCCGCCAGGAACTGTCGTAATCTAGTTTGGACAGCTGGCCAATCCGGTTTCTGAGGTGATTGTTGTCTCAGAGTCAAGCGTACGAGGAATAGGAAGATTGTCCACGCTGTCAGTGATTCAGGATTTTCGGCCAGTCGCAATAGTGGGGCCAGCAAGGCAGTCGCAAAGATTGGGCGGATGTCTTGTGGGAGGTGGCGAGGCACGGGTGCGTGGCGACTATTGTAGAGCTTCATTAGGTCCCAGGTTTCCACGCTTGCGAACAACGAATTATCAGCTGCCAGAGCCTCTGGCGATTTTTCCTCCAACGGTTGTGAGCGGTTTGGCTGGGTGGTGATGAGAAGGGTTCGGTTGGGAGGGGCGGCCCGACTGATCGACGCAAAATTTGGCGCGGCTCGGCGGGAGAGGGCAATGCTTGCAGATGCGGCTCGATTTTGTGGGCCGGCCAAATTCCCCGAAGTGGCTCGGCTTGGTGTTGCAATTCTCTCCCCACGGAGGCACAAGTCCTCCTTGACTACGTCTTCTTCTGAGGACTCTGCTACCTCTGTAGGAACATAAGTAGCGTCCGGTGCCTCTTCGTCTTCATTAGTTGCTTCTCATGTTAAAGCCCTTCGCACTGCTCGTTGGAACCCCCGGTCCCCCACCTCATCCCTCCGTATTCTGCTGCCCTGCGCCTCGTCCGCGTCAAGATGCCAGTCGCAGTTTGGGACGATCCCGTGTACTCGCCACTGCCCTTTGCCGTGGCGTCCGCTATGGATGCCCCTCAGCCTGTATCGGCCCCGGCACTGGCAAATGCGTGGATGTCGCTGCCTCCCATTCCTGGATCCGTGCCATCGCCCGTTCGCCCTGCTGGCCGGGCCCCTGCTCTTGTTGTGGCGACACCTCCTGCCGTGGCGTCATCATGCGTGCCAACCTGCTTCGAAACCCGCTCCTGAAGTGGCGCACTCAGCTGCCGCTCCACACAACTTGAAAAGGTAACCTACGGACTGTGCCCTCTGCAGGGCACAGAACCACCGCTGCCTAAACTGGTGCAAGAATTTTGCAGCCTGAAATGATTTTGGGTCCGCATTGAAATGACGCCGAGCTGCTGAGTCTGCCAGCAATTTCAAGAAATTTGGTACCTCTGCACAGGGGTAGCCATATGTCTCCACGGCCAGGGGAATGAATATAACTGTCTCAGGTAGGTTGGCGTAGTGCTTTATCTTCTTGTAGGCATGCTCCCTTGCCGCCTATCCCCTTCCCTTGGTCGCATTGGGGTCCCTAGTGCTGATAGGGTCCGTGATTGTTACGTCTCAGACATATACAGCCCCGCTGCTCCTGTCCCGCATGGTGAAGTACGCGGTCTGTTCGTCGACTGGACAGTATTCGGCTGTCTCCCCATGCACAATGAAGCCCGCGTCCAGGGCCATGCTGATACAAGCGTCGCGCAGTTCGTTGTGTGTGTTGATGCGGTGCTTGCCCGTGCCGCAACGGAATAGGTGATTTGGAAGTCGTGGATCCGTGATGGCCGTATGCTTAGTGCAGCCGGCATGGCGAAGGGTAGGCCTAGCCTGAAGCGGACTACGTTTGCGAAATGAACAGGGCCAATACGCCGCATTGTCTCGATGGGGATCGCCATCAGCCAGTCACCAGTACCATAATCCGTTAATGAGAACATCCTCTGTGTGTGCCCTGATAGCGGATTCAGCTGTATATGCCTGGTTTCTCGCACCTGGACGCGTATCTAGTCCCCTGCACTTGGAGCGCTAAAGCATGCTGAAGCTTGATACCTTTCGGCTCCAATCTCTCCTCCTCCAGAACTTTTTGGGTGTCTGTGGGCAGTGCCGTTTCACACTCACATAGCCACGCGTGCAACGGTGTTGTCACGTCCCGTGGCAGTGACATCTCACCAACCCAGCCGAGGTTCCTGGTGGCCCATCAGGAACTAGTTTTTTTTTTTTCTCTCCCTCTCTCTCTCTCTCTCTCTCTCTCTCTCTCTCTCTCTCTCTCTCTCTCTCTCCATAGTCTCTCTCTCCATAGTCTGCTATAATCTGAGATTTTCTTGTCAGCTGCCTCCCTAGCAGCCCACCCCCTCCGTTTGACTGCCATTGGGTCCCGGGAGCTGATGGAGTCCGTGATGGTCACCGACCCAAACTACTCCTGAGGACCGGTCGCGGATGGCCAAATCCGCCGTCTTCCTAGTGACCGGGCAGAACTCGGCAGACTCCTTGTGAACCACGAACCCGGCGTACTGCGCCATCCTAGCGCACTCATCCCTCAGCTCGTTGTGCGTATTAGTCCTCCCCCCTCCTGTGGCACAGTGGAGCAGGTGGTTTGGAAGTCTTTGTCTAGAATTGCCACCTGTTTGTTGCAGTCATAAGCGCCAGGGGCTCTAAAGTGTAGGGCCGTTGCAAAGTGGGGTCCGTCAGGTCTAAGAAATGGCATGAGTGGGACTGCATGGCGCTGAGTGTGATCTTTGTTGGGGTTTGGGGTCATGGTCCGCGCCCTTTCAACCTGGTCAGCATATCGCCGGCCCTGGACTGCCAGAGCCAAACCGCGTTGCAGCTTCACGCCTGTGGGAGTGGTTCTGTCACTTTGTAGCCACTCCCCTGCGTCATTTGGAAGGTTTGCTTTGCAACCTGCTAGCCAGTTGTAGAGGGGGGATGTGCTAGCGTAGGGCCCCATCATCTGCACCCGTATCTCTGCAAGTGGTCCTATTTGACTATCATCTAGAGTGGAGAGCAGCTGCTATGCGTGAGTGAAGCTAGCCAAGAAACTGTAGCTTCCTTCCACCTCGGGGTCAGTGATACCAAGGCCCCCGAGAGAAACCGGTAGCGAGGCTTGGGACCAGGTACGAGAGATTTCAGCTATACCACGCGGATGCCGAATGCCACAGGCCGTTAGCAGCGTCTCAAACAACTGCCTGCCCCAGCTGGGCCACTCCTCCCCCAGCAAGTGCATTAGTGGCGTGGTCCTGATGAGGTATGAAACGCGTGTGGAGATGCACCGGGGCAGAAGCAGAGCAGCAAGCCGAGGCTCCATCCGCTCTGTCCGGATGAATTCTGCGGTGGCTTCGTCAGATCCAATGAAACTGCCTAGAAGCTTCACGACGCCTTCACTGAATGGGACGCCTTGGGGAAGGGATTGCCTGATTGTGACTAGGCGGCACATTTGGATGAGTTATGGCGCAGGCCGATTGAAATAAGGCTATCCGTAAAATGCGAGAAAGGTGCTGTACACGTCAATTGTTCCCCCAAGAAAGTAACGTCGTCGGCATAAGCCAGGCAGACTACAGTTGGAAAAGCTAGTGCTGTAGCCTATAGCGCAGGATTGATTGCGGCCGCGATTAGTAGCGACCCCAGGGGGTCACCTTACCGTACCCCTGTGTCACTCTGCAAGGGGCCGTATTTGAAACCCTCGTCCAGGTATAGCAGGGAAGGCACGCCATAGGTTAGTTGTACCAGTGGCAATAGCGGGGCTAGAGGGGAGTCGTCTAGGGCGGACGCTATTGCGGCTTTGCTGACATTGTTGAAGGCATTGGCGATGTCCGCCTGGAGGACGAGCGACTCTGGGTGTTCTCATAAGTAGGCACGAGTGACGTGGATCTCCGCCTCTACACCCCCAGGTACTGCCACGCCATACTGGTGTGGCAAGAAAAAAAATATTGCAGCTCCTGATGTCAGCATCAGCGCCGTTTTCGCTGCGAGCCTGGTGACGCTTTCGCCAATTGCTATTGGCCTGGTTCCTCCATCTGGCTTGGAGAGTGCCAGTAGGCGGGATGCCCTGAGGAGGTTGGCAACCGGCTGTGGCAGCTTCCCTTTCAAGATGGTGTTGACCGTCGCGTGGAGTTTGTTGGGTGCAAATGCACATTGCACGACATCCTTCCGTCTGTTTGTACGAGTATGCGTGTGCGAATGCATTTGGGTGTGAATGAAATGTTCGTGTGTTTGTTTGCTTTCGCAATTTTCGCTTGATGCATTTGCAGGTACTCGCGCAATTTGCGCTTCGGCACAACATTATACGCGCTATGAACAGTGCAAGCAGAAAGGACGAGCCCGCAAAGGAACCCAAGATGGAAGCTTTGCGGTTCGGTTGAATTGATTGCACAGATTCAGTTATATCCAACTCGAAATTGTACTGTTTTGCTTGGTTGACTATAGTGTAGCAGGGCAGGCACTATAGGGGTACAATTTAGGTGAAGGTTGGATGTTGTTTGTCTGTATCTGCATGCTACAGGGCCAGGGGAAACCAGCGGAACCAGCATTTGGCTGGTTGGGCAAAGACAAAACAGGTTCTGTTTTTAGAACCTGAACCTGGTTGTTGTTTTCCCAGGTTGGAAAAATAGAACCAGAGGTTGTTTACCAACCTACCACCTGCTATTTTGTCCAGCCAGGTTGGTTTTGTTGCTTGGAATTATTTGGCATCATCCCTGGTTATTCCCAGGTTGATTCCCAAGGTCCTTGCTAGCTAGAACTATATATTCCTTCTCTGTTTGTACCTGAATATAGTCAATTGATTCAAGCGAATTCCTTCTTCGCTGGAGTTTTGTTTCTGCGCTATTCGACGGCGGAATGCTACCCGAGTCAACGCTAGTATGCTAGCACTCCAACGCTAGGCAAACGCTGTCCGAGCCAGAACTTAGTAATGGCAGAAATTTTCGCGAGGCAACTTGGCTTATTTTAAAGATCTTGGAGCGAGCTTCGTTATAGCGACTTCTCAGCTTAATCCGATCGATGAGCTGCACGGCACGCTGCGCGACGTTCAAGGTACTCTTGTTATTTTGGCTAAGTCACTCTTAATTCCTCTGTCTACAAACTCGTCACGACTGGTCGATGCAAAATTTGGCGCGGCTCGGCGGGAGGGGAAAATGTTTGCAGATGCGGCTCGATTTTGTGGGCCGGCCAAATTCCCCGAAGTGGCTCGGCTTGGTGTTGCAATTTTCTCCCCAGGGAGGCACAATTCCTCCTTGACTACGTCTTCTTCTGAGGACTCTGCTACCTCTGTGGGAACATAAGTAGCGTCCGGTGCCTCTTCGTCTTCATTAGTTGCTTCTCATGTTAAAGCCCTTCGCACTGCTCGTTGGAACCCCCGGTCCCCCACCTCGTCCCTCCGTATTCTGCTGCCCTGCGCCTCGTCCGCGTCAAGATGCCAGTCGCAGTTTGGGACGATCCCGTGTACTCGCCACTGCCCTTTGCCGTGGCGTCCGCTGTGGATGCCCCTCAGCATGTATCGGCCCCGGCACTGGCAAATGCGTGGATGTCGCTACCTCCCGTTCCTGGATCCGTGCCATCGCCCGTTCGCCCTGCTGGCCGGGCCCCTGCTCTTGTTGTGGCGACACCTCCTGCCGTGGCGTCATCATGCGTGCCAACCTGCTTCGAAACCCGCTCCTGAAGTGGCGCACTCAGCTGCCGCTCCACACAACTTGAAAAGGTAACCTACGGACTGTGCCCTCTGCAGGGCACAGAACCACCGCTGCCTAAACTGGTGCAAGAATTTTGCAGCCTGAAATGATTTTGGGTCCGCATTGAAATGACGCCAAGCTGCTGAGTCTGCCAGCAATTTCAAGAAATTCGGTACCTCTGCACAGGGGTAGCCATATGTCTCCACGGCCAGGGGAATGAATATAACTGTCTCAGGTAGGTTGGCGTAGTGCTTTATCTTCTTGTAGGCATGCTCCCTTGCCGCCCATCCCCTTCCCTTGGTCGCATTGGGGTCCCTAGTGCTGATAGGGTCCGTGATTGTTACGTCTCAGACATATACAGCCCCGCTGCTCCTGTCCCGCATGGTGAAGTACGCTGTCTGTTCGTCGACTGGACAGTATTCGGCTGTCTCCCCATGCACAATGAAGCCCGCGTCCAGGGCCATGCTGATACAAGCGTCGCGCAGTTCGTTGTGTGTGTTGATGCGGTGCTTGCCCGTGCCGCAACGGAATAGGTGATTTGGAAGACGTGGATCCGTGATGGCCGTATGCTTAGTGCAGCCGACATGGCGAAGGGTAGGCCTAGCCTGAAGCGGACTGCGTTTGCGAAATGAACAGGGCCAGTACGCCGCATTGTCTCGAGGGGATCGCCATCAGCCAGTCACCAGTACCATAATCCGTTAATGAGAACATCCTCTGTGTGTGCCCTGATAGCGGATTCAGCTGCATATGCCTGGTTTCTCGCACCTGGACCGCGTATCTACTCCCCTGCACTTGGAGCGCTAAAGCATGCTGAAGCTTGATACCTTTCGGCTCCAATCTCTCCTCCTCCAGAACTTCTTGGGTGTCTGTGGGCAGTGCCATTTCACATAGCCACGCGTGCAACCGTGTTGTCACGTCCCGTGGCAGTGGCATGTGCGTCTTGACGCACATGCACCCCTTTCGCACAGAAAGGCACACCTGGCAGCAGTGTTGTCGCGATAATGCTGTCTTTGCACCAGGCTGCGCATTTCTCTGGGTTGTGCGTGAGGTCGAGGTGTGCTAGTATTTTGACTGCAGCGTCAAGTTCCCCCAAGAAGATGACGTCGTCAGCATAAGCGAGACACAGTACCCCAGGATCAGCCGCGGCTGTGTCGCGTAGTGCGGGGTGTATTCCAGCCGCAAAAAGTAATGGGCCGAGTGGGTCCCCCTAGCGGACTCCTCGTCCACCTTTCAGTGGTTCGCTCTTAAAGTTGGCGTCGAGGTGCAGCTGCGACGGGTTACCGTAGGTCGGCTTTACCAACGGTAGTAGTGGCGAGAGGCAGGGCTCTCTTAACACTGTTGCGATGGCTTGTTGCGAGATGCTGTTAAAAACGTTCGCAATGTCGGTTTGCATTTCCAGGCTGTTGGGACATGAATGCCCGGGCTACGTAGATAACTGCCTCTGCTCCACTTGGCACTGCGATGCCGTACTGTAGAGACAGCAAATATTCAAGGGCAGCTTCGCCCATGACACACAGAGCTGCTTTGGCTGTCAGCCGAGTCAGGCACTCGCCTATCGCGATTGGCTGGGCACTTCCCTCTGGCTTAGCCAAAGCTATGAGGCGTGATGCTGTCAGCAGGTCTGCTACCTACCCCGGTAATTTTCCTCCCAGCATGGTGTTCACCAAGGCGGGCAGATGGGTGCTGACCGATGCATTGGTTAATGCTGCGTCGCGGAGGTGCTTGAATGTCATGCCTGACGGTCCGGCCCCCACGCCGTTCTCGCATTTGCCCAGAAGTTTGACCAATTCGGCGTGGGTGATGGACAGGTTTGGCACTTGCGTTTCTTGCCAAGTCAGCGTCTCGTTTCCAGCGGGCGGATGTTTCTGACGAAGCTCATCCAGAATGTCTGGACTGGATGTGTAGACGGGCGTTCACTCCAGGGCCAGCACGGCTCGGTGTAGACTGCCACGTTTCGCCAGGCCCTCGGCTCGGCTGATGACTCCTGTCACATCGGGCTGGTGTCGTGGCGGTGGAGGGGTGTTGACCGCATCTACCGCGTCTTGGTACAACTGCTCTAATTCGCCACGCTGGAATGCTTGGAGCCGAGCCTCGACATGTGGCCAATTCGGAGATTGCGGTGAGGTTTGGCGAAGTGTCAGGCGTGGGAGAAAAAGCAGCAGGCGCCATCCTGTTTCGGACTCTGGGTTTTGCGATAGGTGGAGTAGCGTGGTTAAGAGTGTTAGCGGAAACAACTGACACAGGTTTGGCCGTAAACACCGTGACAGATGTGGTTGTCGGTTGTCGCACAGTTCTGAAATGTCCCATTTTGCGATGTCAGCGAACTTGTCTGCTTGCCTCGCCAGCTCCTCTGGTGAAAAATAGCGGGGTTTTTGGTGCACCGCAGTCTCGGTAGCAGCGGCTCGATTTCTCCGAGTGCTGTTTGATCTTGAGGCCGAGGGTAAAGTTGGAATTATGGCCGTCCGATCGACATCGGACGATCCTCCTTCGGTTCCCGGTCTTGGCGAGGCTAATTGCCGAGTGCCTGCTCCCCCTCTTTTGGCTGTCTCCCTCGGCCCTTCACCTTCATGTGAGTCTCCACTCTCGTTGTCGGGGAGTGGTTCTTCCCTATAAGTGGGGTCCCTTCTTCCCTCGACTTCATTAGTCCCTTCCAAGTCGATTAAAGCCCTTCGCCCCACTGCTTGATACCCGTTCTCTGAACCCCTGCCCTCCCCGCTAACGACTTGTCTCCTAGCTCCACGGTCTCCTCCACCGAGAGCCTTCATGCATTGCTACTGATTCAGGCGCTGGCTCACTCGTCCCTCCCTGCGAAACCTGCCGAATCTTTCCATGACCGTCCGCGTGAGACTTGTTTGGACACGGCGGACCAGCTTGCGCTGCTGCTGGCGCCCGTGTTGGCTGCGCCCGCAAAGGGTGGCGTTGCGGCTGTGGGACAGCTCGGAGAGGAGGGATGTTGCCTGGCTGCGCTGGAACATCACCGACCACCGCTGCCGATAGTGGGCGTTGAGACGGGCAGCAGTGGTGGTGAGACGGCCCTGGCAAATCTCTTCTTGGCTGCGTGGGTGGCCAGCAGACGAAGGAACTGATCGGTGTCTGCTGCCATCGCCCTGTAGGTCTCGACTGCTAGGCCGAAGAACCCGGCGTAGCTGGGGCGCCCCTCATACAGTCTATGCTTGGTCGCTGAAGCCTCTTCTGCGGCCCATCTTGGTGGCTTACGGGCCCTAGTGTCTCTCTTCTGCAGCACTGGATCTGTCACGGTGACATCCGTCACCCAGGTCTCTCCCGATTCTTCATCCCGTATGGCAAAGTCAGCTCGCTTCCGAAGCACTGTGGGTGAAAAAGCCGAGGTCTCGTGGAAGGCTTTGAATCCTGCTTCCTTGGCTATCCTTAACGCTGCATAGACCAGGGCGTTGTGGGTGCTCACTGCGTCTCCGCCATCCCCACAGTGCAGGAGGTGGTTGGGGAGACTCTTGTCAGCTATGCTCGCGTTGTTCCGCTTGCAAGGGCACACCTCAGCGGCCAGAAGCTCCATGCCCAGGCACAGGCCAAGAGCAAACGAGAACTGACCAGGGGAGATAGTAAGGTCACCTCTCGTTGGAATGGCATGTAGCCAGTCGCAAGCAGTTACCCCCTTCAGGCTGAAGAGTCGAATGATATGGCCCCTGTTCTCTCCCCGCTGATCCTGAAGGGTATTTGCCAAGAGTTCCGCAGCCCGACGCTGGTTGACGACCTTTGACAACCCCAGCTGCAGGTTTCCCGTGCCCTGGTTCCCGGACCTGTACTACTCCAAGACGGCTTAAGCCTCCGAGGTGGGGATCCGTAGCTTTGCCGCTGTGAGAGTTGAGCCCAGCAGCGCCTCGCTCCATTCACGTGTGCTGAGTGTCGATGCTGGCATCGTCCGCAGCAAGTATGAGATACGCCGAGAGATATTGCGTGATACCATGAGGAGCGCGTATTGCGGGTTCAGTTGCGAGATGAGGAGGAGCGGCGCCGCTGCTTCGCCCAATGTCGTCCTGACATGGTCGGCGTAGAAAGCATCGTCACCAACAGGGCTGCCCAATACCTTTATACCTCCCAGGTCCGCGGTTAGCCCGTGTGGCAACTCCACCTGCTCAGCTCCCACAATCCCTCCCCAGGTCGATGACTTTGCGATGTTGCAACGGACTCCGCGCGCCGCTAACGCTGTGGCGATTGTGCTGAAGGCAAGGCAGGCGGCTTCTTGCGGCCCGACGATTGTGATATCGTCAGCGTAGGTGACGACTGCCACCTCTAGCAAAGACGTAGATACGCTCAGCAGTATGGGCTGGATAGCGGCTGCGAACAGGAGGGGGCCGAGGGGGTCCCCCTGGCGCACTCCACGCAAGCTCAAAATGAAGTCGGTGCCGAGGCGCTGGTCAACGAGGAGCCATGACGGGCCGTCGTAGAGGTTACGCTTAAGGGGGAGAAGGAGACTGAGGTTTGACCACTGCAGCGCACCAAAGAAGGCCGCGCGCTCAACGCCGTTGAAGGCGTTTTCTACGTCTAGCTGTAGTGCTATCCTATTGTCGTCCTCCTATAGCAAAGCTCTTACAGAGTGGATGATGCACTCCGCTCCCCCTGGGACCGCCACTCCGAACTGGACTGGAAGGAAAAATTCTCAAACCTTTGGGCCGAGAGCATGAACGGCTGCTTTCGCCACTACCCGAAGTAAGGCCTCGCTGATCGCTATGGGCCGGACCCCCCCGTTTTGTCTGAGAGTTTTGTGGGTTACCTCCCGTGTTGCCTCCGAGAGGGATCAAGAAGGACTTAGTCAAAACAGCAAGAGTACCTTGAACGTCGCGCAGCGTGCCGTGCAGACCGTCGATCGGATTAAGCTGAGAATTCGCTATATCGAAGCTCGCTCCAAGAGCTTTAAAATGAGCCAAGTTGCCTCGCGAAAAGTTCTGCCATTACTAAGTTATGGCTCGGACAGCGTTTGCCTAGCGTTGGAGTGCTAGCATACTAGCGTTGACTCGGGTAGCATTCCGCCGTCGAATAGCGCAGAAACGAAATTCCAGCGACGAAGGAATTCGCTTGAATCAATTTGACTATATTCAAGTACAAACAGAGAAGGATTAAATAGTTCTAGCTAGCAAGGACCTTGGGAATCAACCTGGGAACAACCAGGGATGATCCCAAATAATTCCAAGCAACAGAACCAACCTGGCTGGACAAAATAGCAGGTGGTAGGTTGGTAAACAACCTCTGGTTCTGTTTTTCCAACCTGGGAAAACAACAACCAGGTTCAGGTTCTAAAAACAGAACCTGTTTTGTCTTTGCCCAACCAGCCAAATGCTGGTTCCGCTGGTTTCCCCTGGCCTTGTAGCATGCAGATACAGACAAACAACATCCAACCTTCACCTAAATTGTACCCCTATAGTGCCTTCCCTGCTACACTATAGTTAACCAAACAAAACAGTACAATTCCGAGTTGGATAGAACTGAATCTGCGCAATCAACTCAACCGAACTGCAAAGCTTCCATCTTGGATTCCTTTGCGAGCTCGTCCTTCCTGCTTGCACTGTTCATAGCGCATACAATGTTGTGCCAAAGCGCACATTGCGCGAGTACCTGCAAATGCATCAAGCGAAAAATGCGAAAGCAAACAAACACACGAACACACCATTCACACGCAAATGCATTCGCACACGCATACTCGTACAAACAGACGGCAGGATGTCGTGCAATGTGCATTTGCACCCAACACACTCCCCCTCAGCCTGCCGGCTGCATCCCCGTCATTCCATGCTAGTTCATGCTCATTCCACTCATGCGCACACAACGCCAATGAGGCTCATCCGCAAGCCTCTTGGTGAGAAAGTCTGCTGGCTGCTGGTGAGTCTTGATGTAGATCGGATGCACCGTCCCCCTCTTCACCTCCTTACGCAGCCAGTGCCACTTGATACGCATGTGCTTGTTCAGCCCATGAAGCACAACGTTTCTGGCCATCCCAAGAGCCCCCTTGCTATCACAAAACAGCGGCGTAGCAACTTTCTGCTCCTGGCCAATCTCCTCTAACAGCCTCCTCAGCCAAATCACCTCCTTCACCCCATGGAACATCGCCATGTACTCTGATTCTACGGAAGAGAGTGCCGTCTCCGTCTGCTTCTTGGACCTCCAACTAACAGGTCCTCCCCCAACTACGCAGATGTATCCTCCCACAGATGAGGAATCCTCCTTCTCAGAAGCCCACGTAGCATCGGTAAAGCAAGTGAGAAATAGCTTGCCTTCTCCAAGCCTCTCCCCCTTCTCTTTCAGCACCTCCACCCCTTTCTGCTTCACCTGTGCAGATGCGGAGTATTGAACTCCAATGCTTGGGTGAGAGTTCAGGTACTTCACCACACGCTCAGCTGCATCCACCTGCTCCTCTGATGGATTCTGCACCACCCTAGCCAGCTGCCCAACCGAGAAAGAGATGTCGGGCCTCGTGTGAACTGCTGCGTACAAGAGGCTGCCCACCAAGGACTGAAATTGCTGCTGCTCTTCAGCTTCAACCCCTTCATCCTCTGCAGCCTTCACAAGCTTGAATTCTGCTGGCAGGGGAGTTGCAACCTTGCGCTCATTCTCAATCCCATACTTCTCCCCCAGCTCCTTGATGAACTTCTCCTGGTGCAGCTTCAACCACCTGTGATCTGGATCCCTCTCCACGTGCATCCCGAGGTAGTACTTTACCTCCCCAAGGTTCTTGCACTTGAAGTTTTCCATCAGTTGCTGCTGCACTTTCTGGATCTCCTTCATGCTGCTGCTGAAGAGAAGAATGTCGTCCACATAGACCAGAAACAGCACCAGCTTCTCCCCCTCGCCCTTGAGAAAGAGGCTCTCATCACAGCTGCTGGTCCTGAATCCCATCTCCTCTAAAACAGCTGCCAACTTCTGGTACCAGCAGCGTGGCGCCTGCTTCAAGCCGTAGATGGACTTGTTGAGCTTGCACACCCTGCCCGTACCATCCTCATACCCAGGCGGCTGCGTCATGTACACATCCTCCTCTAAAATCCCATTCAGGAATGCCGTTGAAATATCCATCTGAATGATGAATTTCCCACTAACAGCTGCATCTGCCAACAAGACACGGAGGGTAGGGGGTTTGGCAGTGGGAGCAAAGATCTCGTTGAAGTCCTGCTTCTCCTTCTGCATAAACCCCTTCGCCACCAGCCTACTCTTGTAGATGGTGACCTGCCCCTTGTCATCGGTCTTGATCCTCAGCACCCACTTGCATTGTATCGCTTTCTTCCCATCAGGCAGCACCACCAGATCCCATGTCCTATTCTCCAGCAGACTCTGGTACTCAGCATCCCTAGAAGCCAGCCACTTGTCCCTATCTGGTCCAGCTAATGCCTCCTCCATGCTAGCTGGTTCCTCTGGTGCAGGGGCAAGAAAACAGTACGCAGGCTCATCCTCCTCATCCGGGTCATAGCCATGAGGTAGAATCAGCAATGCCTCTTCGGTCCCTAGCTGCTGCTCTGCTGCATCAGTTCCTGCAGTCAGCTTCTTAGTAGCCATACGGGTACGTCCTGGCCTGGAGACGGGTGTCTCCCATCCCTTCATAACGACACCCTTCGGCTTCTTAGTTTTTCCCTGCTGCTTCTCTCCTCCCTCGGGTCCAGCAGCTCCACTAGTGCTGCCACCAGTTTCCACACCATTTTCTCCACCAGCAGATGCCTCCTGTATCTTCTCTCCATCACCATTTCCAGCAGCTGCCTCCTCTCCCTCCTCCCACACACTAGGAGTCAGGTCCAGCTGCATGGTGATCTGCTCCATCTGCTGGGACACCCTTGCCTCCGGCTGTTTCTCCCAGCTCCCATACATCATGCCCTCAATGAATTTCACATCCCTGCTGTCAAACAACACACCCTTGGATGGTTCCCACAGCAGCCATCCCTTGCTCTCAGCAGCCAGCCCCAAATGCACACACCAGATTGCACTCGCCCCCAACTTACTGCGGTAGGTCTTGGGGACGTGGGCGACTGCCATGCAACCGAACACCCTCAGCATGTCCACCGGCGGCTTCCTCCCAAGCCACCTCTCCAACGGCACCCACGAGTCATCCCCAACCTTGGTGAGCACCCTGTTCCTAGCGACAGTGGCGTGCCGGACAGCATGAGGCCACATAGAATTGCTCAGCCCAGATTCTATGAGCAGCGCCCTAGCTGTCTCCAGAATGGTCCGGTTTGCCCGTTCTGCTACACCATTGGACTGTGGGGTATAAGCCGTGGTCAGCTCTCTCTGGATGCCCTGCTTCTTGAGCCAGGCCGTCATTTCAGCTCCAAGGAACTCACCACCCCGGTCTGTCCTAATCCGCTTCACTACACACTCCGCCTGCTTCTCCACGAATGGCAGCCAATCGTCCCGTATCGTGGAGGCGGCGTGGTCCTTCTGCTTCAGCGGATACGCCCACATCAGCCTGCTCCAGTCATCCACAATTGTAAGAAAATACCGCTCCCCCTTGTGCCCTTGCACCGGCAGCGGCCCCACCAAGTCCATGTGGACCAGCTCCAAAGGCTTCTTGCTCCTGCCAGCCACACTATGGAAAGGGAAACGGGTGAACTTTGAAAGCAAACAGATTTCACAGTTGTAATCGGGTGGCTGTCCGTTCAGCTTCAGACCCTTAACGGCTCCATCCTTCTCCAGCTGCTTCAGCAAAGGCATTGCCACATGCCCTAAGCGCCGGTGTGCCGTTGCCCAATCTGTCTCCCCAGATCTGGCCGACACTTTCACACCAACCCCTCCAACGGCATTGCACTCCCCCTGGGATGCAGACCCCTCTCCAGCCTGCCCCCCACCATGCCACGCCAGGGCCGGCAGCTGCCACATAGATCTGTACACGTCCTTGCTCTCGTGCAGATCCCAAAGCACCCGATTGCCCAACTTCCCCTTATAAGTGCGTGCCCCATCCGTGTTGGTGTTCACCCCAGCCTTGCCAAGCTTACGGAGGGAGATAAGGTTGGCCTTCAGGTCGGGGACGAAGAGAACGTCGTGCAGCACCACCGGCTTGCCATCCGCTCCCTTAAACGCAGCTCGTCCCGCACCAGCCACCTTCAACATGTGTCCAGAGGCGGAGCACACTTCATTGATCGGTGCAGCTCGTACTTCGTCCAGCAGGTCCTTGCGCGGCGTCATCGTCCAAGCAGCGCCTGTGTCCAACACCCAATAGTCTAGGGGGTGCAGCTCTGCTCCAACTTTGGCAGAGGCGTCTCCTTGCTCCCCCTTGTCTCCCACATGGAAGAATTGGCCCGCGGTGCGCTCCTTCTTCTTCTCCGCACCGCCGTTGCCCTTCGGGTTGTTGTCGGACGAATCAGCGACCATGTTGGCGCCGTTTTTCTGGTTCCTCCGCGCGCCGCCATCCTGGTGACGATTCTGGGGGGTCCATCCATCGGGTTTCTTATAGCACAAAAACCAGGGGTGCCCTTCCTTCTCACAATACCAGCAACTCCCTTTCATTTTGCCACCAGCACCCGACTTGCCCCCACGTCCAGATTTCGCACCGCGACCCCAACCGGTACCTCCTTGTTGGTCGTTGGAGTCGTCGTCTTTCTTTGCACCGCGTCCAGCACCACCAAAGCCACGTCCTCTGCCACGTCGGCTCCCTTGCATCCCGTAGCTGCTGCTGCCGTCGTCTCCACCCCTCAGTTGGCGGCGACGGAAGTCCTCCTCCAGAATCTTCGTCCGCACCCACTCGAGCGTCCACAAGCTCTGGTTCTGCGGCAGGCTCAATCCGCTCGTAAATTGAAGCCACGATTCCGGCAGCAGCGAGAGCATCTTCAAGCACTTGGTCTGCTCCGGGTAGGTGATTCCCGCGGTCGCCAACTTCGCGTAGAGGTCGCGCATCTTGTCCAGGACTGGTTGCACCGGCTCTCCCTCGCTCAGGCGCAACGCGGACAGCTCCCTCTCCAGCATCAACGTTGCGACAACGGAGGTCGGGGCGTGCAGCTCCTTCAACACGGTCCACGCCTTCGGACCGCATTCAACCTCCGGCAGCAGGTGCATGACGTGGTGACGCTGGTTCAGCTCCAAACTCTGCGACATCAAATAGTAGCCAGCCGAGGAGCGCTCGTCCCAATCTTCCTGCAGCGTGGGGTCACTCGGTCTAGGCTCCTCCCCAATCATTAGTTTCAGCAAACCGATCTGACGGAAATATAATTGCATTTTCCAGGCCCAATCATCATAGCCCTCACCATTGAACTTCTCGACGGTGAAATTCTTCAGCACCTCCTTGACAAGCGAGCCCTGGTTTGTTCGCGCTCCCCTTGGCGCTGAAAGACCAGAATCTTGGCTGCCGCTACGATCTTGGGCTGAAGATTCACCAGCTCCCGCTGAGGTGTTGCCCGCCATAGCTACCTATAACGAGGATCACTATAACGCAGCTTTGATACCAGCTTGTTGGTGTAAGGGCCTAATAAATTCAAGCTATTAGGACTTAATCAAACTTAAAACCTCTCCTCGGGGTCACCTCCAAGGGTCCCTGGGTGCCTGGTACAAGACCAGCCCCTATCCTCGGGTCCGAGTTTGTAGAGAGAGGGATCAAGAAGGACTTAGTCAAAACAGCAAGAGTACCTTGAACGTCGCGCAGCGTGCCGTGCAGACCGTCGATCGGATTAAGCTGAGAATTCGCTATATCGAAGCTCGCTCCAAGAGCTTTAAAATGAGCCAAGTTGCCTCGCGAAAAGTTCTGCCATTACTAAGTTATGGCTCGGACAGCGTTTGCCTAGCGTTGGAGTGCTAGCATACTAGCGTTGACTCGGGTAGCATTCCGCCGTCGAATAGCGCAGAAACGAAATTCCAGCGAGGAAGGAATTCGCTTGAATCAATTTGACTATATTCAGGTACAAACAGAGAAGGATTAAATAGTTCTAGCTAGCAAGGACCTTGGGAATCAACCTGGGAACAACCAGGGATGATCCCAAATAATTCCAAGCAACAGAACCAACCTGGCTGGACAAAATAGCAGGTGGTAGGTTGGTAAACAACCTCTGGTTCTGTTTTTCCAACCTGGGAAAACAACAACCAGGTTCAGGTTCTAAAAACAGAACCTGTTTTGTCTTTGCCCAACCAGCCAAATGCTGGTTCCGCTGGTTTCCCCTGGCCTTGTAGCATGCAGATACAGACAAACAACATCCAACCTTCACCTAAATTGTACCCCTATAGTGCCTTCCCTGCTACACTATAGTTAACCAAACAAAACAGTACAATTCCGAGTTGGATAGAACTGAATCTGCGTAATCAACTCAACCGAACTGCAAAGCTTCCATCTTGGATTCCTTTGCGAGCTCGTCCTTTCTGCTTGTACTGTTCATAGCGCATACAATGTTGTGCCAAAGCGCACATTGCGCGAGTACCTGCAAATGCATCAAGCGAAAAATGCGAAAGCAAACAAACACACGAACACACCATTCACACGCAAATGCATTCGCACACGCATACTCGTACAAACAGACGGCAGGATGTCGTGCAATGTGCATTTGCACCCAACATCCTTTCCTGTTGGAGGTGTTCCTGTCCGTTCATGACTCGTCCTCTAGTGAAGCCTTCTCAGATTCCTCCGCGTCTACACCCATAAACTCCGGGTCTGCTTTGGAGTCGTCAGAGTTGGCTGCTCGCTTATTCGCTGGGACAGTCTCAAGTTCAAGCCTGTTGTGTCTTTCCCGCCAGGAACCCAAACGCTCTAAAATTTTAGATCCGCCAACGATCGTTCGTCCCTCCACGGCCTCCGTGCCCGCCACTTGCTCAACCGCCGCCCTCGCCTCTCCCCCTGCCCGTCGGTGGTCTCGCTACACGAGCGGTTCCGCCACGTCCCGCCGGCATCCATGGCGCGCAGCCTCCGCGCGGCGGCTCCCAGGTCACCTGACCAAGATGTGGCGAACGCCGCGCGTTTTGTGGGGCCGAAGGCGTAGCATTTAGCGCTACCGCCTCTCTTGTTGCCGCTGTCTGTATCGCGCCGGCCGCGTGCTGCGCGGTGTGGGTCGCCGTTGCCGGTCCCTCGGTTTCTTCCACTTTAGCATCGACTGTGGTGCGAGCGGTAGATGACGACGGATGCCCTTGCTCTCATGGCGACCGCTCTTGCCGAAGCCAGCCCAGGAGGGGTCCCGGTGAGCCAGGTCCCAGCCCTGCTCCGGGCCGCCTCGGTGCTAGTTGGGCGCGGATCTTCTTCTTCGACTTCCCACGGGCGGTGCAAGCAGCAGCGCCGATCCCGAGACCCGATTTTCCACCCACCACCCAGCCGTGCTCCTCTGTATCTGCGCCCGCGGCAGCAGTAGGCGTTCCAGCGGAGGCAGCGCCAGCCGCCCGGTCCTCCTCGACACGGTCTCCCTCCCGTCCCTCAGTCACAGCCACAGCTATTGGTGCTGGAGGCACAACAGTCTCCACCTCCGCCTCCCCTGCCTGTTCCTGCTCCTCCGCCTGTTCCCGCTCCTCAGCCAGCAGCAGTGCCAATGGGGTAGGGGAAGAGGGTGAGAGTGAGCCGCCGCCAGAGGCAGCGACAGGCCCAACAGCCAACCCCAAGTCCGCCTCAGCCTCCGCTGCAGCCGTTACCGCCAACACACCCCGGGCCCGTATCTGCAACTATTTTTTGGGGGGCGCTAGATTCCGGTACCGTGGGAGGTCCTTGCGTCCTCCCCGCCGCCTGCAGCACCTGCTGCCACCCCTGCTGCGACCCTTGATGAGCGTTGGAGCCGATGGGGGGAGTGTCCTCCTGTTGAACGAATGTTGCGCGTCGAGCAGCGATCAGGGCACGTGGCGAAATGTCTTGGTTCGCTCGCCTCGGTGCTCGATCAGCTCTACTCCGCCTTTGTCCGTCTCGAAGTACCTTCCCCCCAACTGCTGCTGGAGGTGCGGGCAGCTGCTATGGCGGCGGCGAAGGAGCTGCTGCGGACCCTTCCGCTGGTCGGCCTTGTGGCTAGCTCGCCTGGTGCTGGCTCTGGGCCCAGGCCTTCGGCGGTCCGCCGCCTGATTGCTTCCGCACAGCAGTTTGTCACTCGGCCTTGTACCAGCAGCCGCATTCGTCCTGCGCTGGATGGGCGGGAGGCTGGTCTGGATCTTGGTAGAGTAGCTGCCGCACCTCCCTTGCTGCCCCCATTGGTGCTGGGCTTGGCCTTGGGCTTCCCCATGGCGGTTAGTCAATGCCCGAGGGTGTTGCTGTTGTTGTAGGTTGCTACTACTGAATGTTGTACCACTTGTTGTGATGGAACTTGTCTTCCTTCTCCACTTGCGGCCCCTCATACACGGCCGAAGGCCATGCCGGCGAGTGACGGCCGCCTTGGGCGGCCGGCGCAAGCCGCCGGTTTTGGAGAGTAAAATGAACTCACCCATGAATAATGATGGGGTAGCAAAAGGAAGGACAGCGAACATTAAAGGGACACCACAGAAGTGTTGGGTGCAAATGCACATTGCACGACATCCTGCCGTCTGTTTGTACGAGTATGCGTGTGCGAATGCATTTGCGTGTGAATGGTGTATTCGTGTGTTTGTTTGCTTTCGCATTTTTCGCTTGATGCATTTGCAGGTACTCGCGCAATGTGCGCTTTGGCACAACATTGTATGCGCTATGAACAGTGCAAGCAGGAAGGACGAGCTCGCAAAGGAACCCAAGATGGAAGCTTTGCAGTTCGGTTGAGTTGATTGCGCAGATTCAGTTCTATCCAACTCGGAATTGTACTGTTTTGTTTGGTTAACTATAGTGTAGCAGGGAAGGCACTATAGGGGTACAATTTAGGTGAAGGTTGGATGTTGTTTGTCTGTATCTGCATGCTACAAGGCCAGGGGAAACCAGCGGAACCAGCATTTGGCTGGTTGGGCAAAGACAAAACAGGTTCTGTTTTTAGAACCTGAACCTGGTTGTTGTTTTCCCAGGTTGGAAAAACAGAACCAGAGGTTGTTTACCAACCTACCACCTGCTATTTTGTCCAGCCAGGTTGGTTCTGTTGCTTGGAATTATTTGGGATCATCCCTGGTTGTTCCCAGGTTGATTCCCAAGGTCCTTGCTAGCTAGAACTATTTAATCCTTCTCTGTTTGTACCTGAATATAGTCAAATTGATTCAAGCGAATTCCTTCCTCGCTGGAATTTCGTTTCTGCGCTATTCGACGGCGGAATGCTACCCGAGTCAACGCTAGTATGCTAGCACTCCAACGCTAGGCAAACGCTGTCCGAGCCATAACTTAGTAATGGCAGAACTTTTCGCGAGGCAACTTGGCTCATTTTAAAGCTCTTGGAGCGAGCTTCGATATAGCGAATTCTCAGCTTAATCCGATCGACGGTCTGCACGGCACGCTGCGCGACGTTCAAGGTACTCTTGCTGTTTTGACTAAGTCCTTCTTGATCCCTCTCTCTACAAACTCGGACCCGAGGATAGGGGCTGGTCTTGTACCAGGCACCCAGGGACCCTTGGAGGTGACCCCGAGGAGAGGTTTTAAGTTTGATTAAGTCCTAATAGCTTGAGTTTATTAGGCCCTTACACCAACAAGCTGGTATCAGAGCTGCGTTATAGTGATCCTCGTTATAGGTAGCTATGGCGGGCAACACCTCGGCGGGAGCTGGTGAATCTTCAGCCCAAGATCGTAGCGGCAGCCAAGATTCTGGTCTTTCAGCGCCAAGGGGAGCGCGAACAAACCAGGGCTCGCTTGTCAAGGAGGTGCTGAAGAATTTCACCGTCGAGAAGTTCAATGGTGAGGGCTATGATGATTGGGCCTGGAAAATGCAATTATATTTCCGTCAGATCGGTTTGCTGAAACTAATGATTGGGGAGGAGCCTAGACCGAGTGACCCCACGCTGCAGGAAGATTGGGACGAGCGCTCCTCGGCTGGCTACTATTTGATGTCGCAGAGTTTGGAGCTGAACCAGCGTCACCACGTCATGCACCTGCTGCCGGAGGTTGAATGCGGTCCGAAGGCGTGGACCGTGTTGAGGGAGCTGCACGCCCCGACCTCCGTTGTCGCAACGTTGATGCTGGAGAGGGAGCTGTCCGCGTTGCGCCTGAGCGAGGGAGAGCCGGTGCAACCAGTCCTGGACAAGATGCGCGACCTCTACGCGAAGTTGGCGACCGCGGGAATCACCTACCCGGAGCAGACCAAGTGCTTGAAGATGCTCTCACTGCTGCCAGAATCGTGGCTTCAATTTACGAGCGGATTGAGCCTGCCGCAGAACCAGAGCTTGTGGACGCTCGAGTGGGTGCGGACGAAGATTCTGGAGGAGGACTTCCGTCGCCGCCAACTGAGGGGTGGAGACGACGGCAGCAGCGGCTACGGGATGCAAGGGAGCCGACGTGGCAGAGGACGTGGCTTCGGTGGTGCTGGACGCGGTGCAAAGAAAGACGACGACTCCAACGACCAACAAGGAGGTACCGGTTGGGGTCGCGGTGCGAAATCTGGACGTGGGGGCTGTTGGGTGCAAATGCACATTGCACGGCATCCTGCCGTCTGTTTGTACTAGTATGCGTGTGCGAATGCATTTGTGTGTGAATGGTGTGTTCGTGTGTTTGTTTGCTTTCGCATTTGCAGGTACTCGCGCAATGTGCGCTTCGGCACAACATTGTATGCGCTATGAACAGTGCAAGCAGAAAGGACGAGCTCGCAAAGGAACCCAAGATGGAAGCTTTGCAGTTCGGTTGAGTTGATTGCGCAGATTCAGTTCTATCCAACTCGAAATTGTACTGTTTTGTTTGGTTAACTATAGTGTAGCAGGGAAGGCACTATAGGGGTACAATTTAGGTGAAGGTTGGATGTTGTTTGTCTGTATCTGCATGCTACAAGGCCAGGGGAAACCAGCGGAACCAGCATTTGGCTGGTTGGGCAAAGACAAAACAGGTTCTGTTTTTAGAACCTGAACCTGGTTGTTGTTTTCCCAGGTTGGAAAAACAGAACCAGAGGTTGTTTACCAACCTACCACCTGCTATTTTGTCCAGCCAGGTTGGTTCTGTTGCTTGGAATTATTTGGGATCATCCCTGGTTGTTCCCAGGTTGATTCCCAAGGTCCTTGCTAGCTAGAACTATTTAATCCTTCTCTGTTTGTACCTGAATATAGTAAAATTGATTCAAGCGAATTCCTTCATCGCTGGAGTTTCGTTTCTGCGCTATTCGACGGCGAAATGCTACCCGAGTCAACGCTAGTATGCTAGCACTCCAACGCTAGGCAAACGCTGTCCGAGCCATAACTTAGTAATGGCAGAACTTTTCGCGAGGCAACTTGGCTCATTTTAAAGCTCTTGGAGCGAGCTTCGATATAGCGAATTCTCAGCTTAATCCGACCGACGGTCTGCACGGCACGCTGCGCGACGTTCAAGGTACTCTTGCTGTTTTGACTAAGTCCTTCTTGATCCCTCTCTCTACAAACTCGGACCCGAGGATAGGGGCTGGTCTTGTACCAGGCACCCAGGGACCCTTGGAGGTGACCACGAGGAGAGGTTTTAAGTTTGATTAAGTCCTAATAGCTTGAGTTTATTAGGCCCTTACACCAACAAGCTGGTATCAGAGCTGCGTTATAGTGATCCTCGTTATAGGTAGCTATGGCGGGCAACACCTCGGCGGGAGCTGGTGAATCTTCAGCCCAAGATCGTAGCGGCAGCCAAGATTCTGGTCTTTCAGCGCCACGGGGAGCGCGAACAAACCAGGGCTCGCTTGTCAAGGAGGTGCTGAAGAATTTCACCGTCGAGAAGTTCAATGGTGAGGGCTATGATGATTGGGCCTGGAAAATGCAATTATATTTCCGTCAGATCGGTTTGCTGAAACTAATGATTGGGGAGGAGCCTAGACCGAGTGACCCCACGCTGCAGGAAGATTGGGACGAGCGCTCCTCGGCTGGCTACTATTTGATGTCGCAGAGTTTGGAGCTGAACCAGCGTCACCACGTCATGCACCTGCTGCCGGAGGTTGAATGCGGTCCGAAGGCGTGGACCGTGTTGAAGGAGCTGCACGCCCCGACCTCCGTTGTCGCAACGTTGATGCTGGAGAGGGAGCTGTCCGCGTTGCGCCTGAGCGAGGGAGAGCCGGTGCAACCAGTCCTGGACAAGATGCGCGACCTCTACGCGAAGTTGGCGACCGCGGGAATCACCTACCCGGAGCAGACCAAGTGCTTGAAGATGCTCTCGCTGCTGCCGGAATCGTGGCTTCAATTTACGAGCGGATTGAGCCTGCCGCAGAACCAGAGCTTGTGGACGCTCGAGTGGGTGCGGACGAAGATTCTGGAGGAGGACTTCCGTCGCCGCCAACTGAGGGGTGGAGACGACGGCAGCAGCGGCTACGGGATGCAAGGGAGCCGACGTGGCAGAGGACGTGGCTTCGGTGGTGCTGGACGCGGTGCAAAGAAAGACGACGACTCCAACGACCAACAAGGAGGTACCGGTTGGGGTCGCGGTGCGAAATCTGGACGTGGGGGCAAGTCGGGTGCTGGTGGCAAAATGAAAGGGAGTTGCTGGTATTGTGAGAAGGAAGGGCACCCCTGGTTTTTGTGCTATAAGAAACCCGATGGATGGACCCCCCAGAATCATCACCAGGATGGCGGCGCGCGGAGGAACCAGAAAAACGGCGCCAACATGGTCGCTGATTCGTCCGACAACAACCCGAAGGGCAACGGCGGTGCGGAGAAGAAGGAGCGCACCGCGGGCCAATTCTTCCATGTGGGAGACAAGGGGGAGCAAGGAGACGCCTCTGCCAAAGTTGGAGCAGAGCTGCACCCCCTAGACTATTGGGTGTTGGACACAGGCGCTGCTTGGACGATGACGCCACGCAAGGACCTGCTGGACGAAGTACGAGCTGCACCGATCAATGAAGTGTGCTCCGCCTCTGGACACATGTTGAAGGTGGCTGGTGCGGGACGAGCTGCGTTTAAGGGAGCGGATGGCAAGCCGGTGGTGCTGCACGACGTTCTCTTCGTCCCCGACCTGAAGGCCAACCTTATCTCCCTCCGTAAGCTTGGCAAGGCTGGGGTGAACACCAACACGGATGGGGCACGCACTTATAAGGGGAAGCTGGGCAATCGGGTGCTTTGGGATCTGCACGAGAGCAAGGACGTGTACAGATCTATGTGGCAGCTGCCGGCCCTGGCGTGGCATGGTGGGGGGCAGGCTGGAGAGGGGTCTGCATCCCAGGGGGAGTGCAATGCCGTTGGAGGGGTTGGTGTGAAAGTGTCGGCCAGATCTGGGGAGACAGATTGGGCAACGGCACACCGGCGCTTAGGGCATGTGGCAATGCCTTTGCTGAAGCAGCTGGAGAAGGATGGAGCCGTTAAGGGTCTGAAGCTGAACGGACAGCCACCCGATGACAACTGTGAAATCTGTTTGCTTTCAAAGTTCACCCGTTTCCCTTTCCATAGTGTGGCTGGCAGGAGCAAGAAGCCTTTGGAGCTGGTCCACATGGACTTGGTGGGGCCGCTGCCGGTGCAAGGGCACAAGGGGGAGCGGTATTTTCTTACAATTGTGGATGACTGGAGCAGGCTGATGTGGGCGTATCCGCTGAAGCAGAAGGACCACGCCGCCTCCACGATACGGGACGATTGGCTGCCATTCGTGGAGAAGCAGGCGGAGTGTGTAGTGAAGCGGATTAGGACAGACCGGGGTGGTGAGTTCCTTGGAGCTGAAATGACGGCCTGGCTCAAGAAGCAGGGCATCCAGAGAGAGCTGACCACGGCTTATACCCCACAGTCCAATGGTGTAGCAGAACGGGCAAACCGGACCATTCTGGAGACAGCTAGGGCGCTGCTCATAGAATCTGGGCTGAGCAATTCTATGTGGCCTCATGCTGTCCGGCACGCCACTGTCGCTAGGAACAGGGTGCTCACCAAGGTTGGGGATGACTCGTGGGTGCCGTTGGAGAGGTGGCTTGGGAGGAAGCCGCCGGTGGACATGCTGAGGGTGTTCGGTTGCATGGCAGTCGCCCACGTCCCCAAGACCTACCGCAGTAAGTTGGGGGCGAGTGCAATCTGGTGTGTGCATTTGGGGCTGGCTGCTGAGAGCAAGGGATGGCTGCTGTGGGAACCATCCAAGGATGTGTTGTTTGACAGCAGGGATGTGAAATTCATTGAGGGCATGATGTATGGGAGCTGGGAGAAACAGCCGGAGGCAAGGGTGTCCCAGCAGATGGAGCAGATCACCATGCAGCTGGACCTGACTCCTAGTGTGTGGGAGGAGGGAGAGGAGGCAGCTGCTGGAAATGGTGATGGAGAGAAGATACAGGAGGCATCTGCTGGTGGAGAAAATGGTGTGGAAACTGGCGGCAGCACTAGTGGAGCTGCTGGACCCGAGGGAGGAGAGAAGCAGCAGGGAAAAACTAAGAAGCCGAAGGGTGTCGTTATGAAGGGATGGGAGACACCCGTCTCCAGGCCAGGACGTACCCGTATGGCTACTAAGAAGCTGACTGCAGGAACTGATGCAGCAGAGCAGCAGCTAGGGACCGAAGAGGCATTGCTGATTCTACCTCATGGCTATGACCCGGATGAGGAGGATGAGCCTGCGTACTGTTTTCTTGCCCCTGCACCAGAGGAACCAGCTAGCATGGAGGAGGCATTAGCTGGACCAGATAGGGACAAGTGGCTGGCTTCTAGGGATGCTGAGTACCAGAGTCTGCTGGAGAATAGGACATGGGATCTGGTGGTGCTGCCTGATGGGAAGAAAGCGATACAATGCAAGTGGGTGCTGAGGATCAAGACCGATGACAAGGGGCAGGTCACCATCTACAAGAGTAGGCTGGTGGCGAAGGGGTTTATGCAGAAGGAGAAGCAGGACTTCAACGAGATCTTTGCTCCCACTGCCAAACCCCCTACCCTCCGTGTCTTGTTGGCAGATGCAGCTGTTAGTGGGAAATTCATCATTCAGATGGATATTTCTGTTGGGTGCAAATGCACATTGCACGACATCCTGCCGTCTGTTTGTACGAGTATGCGTGTGCGAATGCATTTGCGTGTGAATGGTGTGTTCGTGTGTTTGTTTGCTTTCGCATTTTTCGCTTGATGCATTTGCAGGTACTCGCGCAATGTGCGCTTCGGCACAACATTGTACGCGCTATGAACAGTGCAAGCAGAAAGGACGAGCTCGCAAAGGAACCCAAGATGGAAGCTTTGCAGTTCGGTTGAGTTGATTGCGCAGATTCAGTTCTATCCAACTCGAAATTGTACTGTTTTGTTTGGTTAACTATAGTGTAGCAGGGAAGGCACTATAGGGGTACAATTTAGGTGAAGGTTGGATGTTGTTTGTCTGTATCTGCATGCTACAAGGCCAGGGGAAACCAGCGGAACCAGCATTTGGCTGGTTGGGCAAAGACAAAACAGGTTCTGTTTTTAGAACCTGAACCTGGTTGTTGTTTTCCCAGGTTGGAAAAACAGAACCAGAGGTTGTTTACCAACCTACCACCTGCTATTTTGTCCAGCCAGGTTGGTTCTGTTGCTTGGAATTATTTGGGATCATCCCTGGTTGTTCCCAGGTTGATTCCCAAGGTCCTTGCTAGCTAGAACTATTTAATCCTTCTCTGTTTGTACCTGAATATAGTCAATTGATTCATGCGAATTCCTTCCTCGCTGGAATTTCGTTTCTGCGCTATTCGACGGCGGAATGCTACCCGAGTCAACGCTAGTATGCTAGCACTCCAACGCTAGGCAAACGCTGTCCGAGCCATAACTTAGTAATGGCAGAACTTTTCGCGAGGCAACTTGGCTCATTTTAAAGCTCTTGGAGCGAGCTTCGATATAGCGAATTCTCAGCTTAATCCGACCGACGGTCTGCACGGCACGCTGCGCGACGTTCAAGGTGCTCTTGCTGTTTTGAATAAGTCCTTCTTGATCCCTCTCTCTACAAACTCGGACCCGAGGATAGGGGCTGGTCTTGTACCAGGCACCCAGGGACCCTTGGAGGTGACCCCGAGGAGAGGTTTTAAGTTTGATTAAGTCCTAATAGCTTGAGTTTATTAGGCCCTTACACCAACAAGCTGGTATCAGAGCTGCGTTATAGTGATCCTCGTTATAGGTAGCTATGGCGGGCAACACCTCGGCGGGAGCTGGTGAATCTTCAGCCCAAGATCGTAGCGGCAGCCAAGATTCTGGTCTTTCAGCGCCAAGGGGAGCGCGAACAAACCAGGGCTCGCTTGTCAAGGAGGTGCTGAAGAATTTCACCGTCGAGAAGTTCAATGGTGAGGGCTATGATGATTGGGCCTGGAAAATGCAATTATATTTCCGTCAGATCGGTTTGCTGAAACTAATGATTGGGGAGGAGCCTAGACCGAGTGACCCCACGCTGCAGGAAGATTGGGACGAGCGCTCCTCGGCTGGCTACTATTTGATGTCGCAGAGTTTGGAGCTGAACCAGCGTCACCACGTCATGCACCTGCTGCCGGAGGTTGAATGCGGTCCGAAGGCGTGGACCGTATTGAAGGAGCTGCACGCCCCGACCTCCGTTGTCGCAACGTTGATGCTGGAGAGGGAGCTGTCCGCGTTGCGCCTGAGCGAGGGAGAGCCGGTGCAACCAGTCCTGGACAAGATGCGCGACCTCTACGCGAAGTTGGCGACCGCGGGAATCACCTACCCGGAGCAGACCAAGTGCTTGAAGATGCTCTCGCTGCTGCCAGAATCGTGGCTTCAATTTACGAGCGGATTGAGCCTGCCGCAGAACCAGAGCTTGTGGACGCTCGAGTGGGTGCGGACGAAGATTCTGGAGGAGGACTTCCGTCGCCGCCAACTGAGGGGTGGAGACGACGGCAGCAGCGGCTACGGGATGCAAGGGAGCCGACGTGGCAGAGGACGTGGCTTCGGTGGTGCTGGACGCGGTGCAAAGAAGGACGACGACTCCAACGACCAACAAGGAGGTACCGGTTGGGGTCGCGGTGCGAAATCTGGACGTGGGGGCAAGTCGGGTGCTGGTGGCAAAATGAAAGGGAGTTGCTGGTATTGTGAGAAGGAAGGGCACCCCTGGTTTTTGTGCTATAAGAAACCCGATGGATGGACCCCCCAGAATCGTCACCAGGATGGCGGCGCGCGGAGGAACCAGAAAAACGGCGCCAACATGGTCGCTGATTCGTCCGACAACAACCCGAAGGGCAACGGCGGTGCGGAGAAGAAGAAGGAGCGCACCGCGGGCCAATTCTTCCATGTAGGAGACAAGGGGGAGCAAGGAGACGCCTCTGCCAAAGTTGGAGCAGAGCTGCACCCCCTAGACTATTGGGTGTTGGACACAGGCGCTGCTTGGACGATGACGCCGCGCAAGGACCTGCTGGACGAAGTACGAGCTGCACCGATCAATGAAGTGTGCTCCGCCTCTGGACACATGTTGAAGGTGGCTGGTGCGGGACGAGCTGCGTTTAAGGGAGCGGATGGCAAGCCGGTGGTGCTGCACGACGTTCTCTTCGTCCCCGACCTGAAGGCCAACCTTATCTCCCTCCGTAAGCTTGGCAAGGCTGGGGTGAACACCAACACGGATGGGGCACGCACTTATAAGGGGAAGCTGGGCAATCGGGTGCTTTGGGATCTGCACAAGAGCAAGGACGTGTACAGATCTATGTGGCAGCTGCCGGCCCTGGCGTGGCATGGTGGGGGGCAGGCTGGAGAGGGGTCTGCATCCCAGGGGGAGTGCAATGCCGTTGGAGGGGTTGGTGTGAAAGTGTCGGCCAGATCTGGGGAGACAGATTGGGCAACGGCACACCGGCGCTTAGGGCATGTGGCAATGCCTTTGCTGAAGCAGCTGGAGAAGGATGGAGCCGTTAAGGGTCTGAAGCTGAACGGACAGCCACCCGATGACAACTGTGAAATCTGTTTGCTTTCAAAGTTCACCCGTTTCCCTTTCCATAGTGTGGCTGGCAGGAGCAAGAAGCCTTTGGAGCTGGTCCACATGGACTTGGTGGGGCCGCTGCCGGTGCAAGGGCACAAGGGGGAGCGGTATTTTCTTACAATTGTGGATGACTGGAGCAGGCTGATGTGGGCGTATCCGCTGAAGCAGAAGGACCACGCCGCCTCCACGATACGGGACGATTGGCTGCCATTCGTGGAGAAGCAGGCGGAGTGTGTAGTGAAGCGGATTAGGACAGACCGGGGTGGTGAGTTCCTTGGAGCTGAAATGACGGCCTGGCTCAAGAAGCAGGGCATCCAGAGAGAGCTGACCACGGCTTATACCCCACAGTCCAATGGTGTAGCAGAACGGGCAAACCGGACCATTCTGGAGACAGCTAGGGCGCTGCTCATAGAATCTGGGCTGAGCAATTCTATGTGGCCTCATGCTGTCCGGCACGCCACTGTCGCTAGGAACAGGGTGCTCACCAAGGTTGGGGATGACTCGTGGGTGCCGTTGGAGAGGTGGCTTGGGAGGAAGCCGCCGGTGGACATGCTGAGGGTGTTCGGTTGCATGGCAGTCGCCCACGTCCCCAAGACCTACCGCAGTAAGTTGGGGGCGAGTGCAATCTGGTGTGTGCATTTGGGGCTGGCTGCTGAGAGCAAGGGATGGCTGCTGTGGGAACCATCCAAGGGTGTGTTGTTTGACAGCAGGGATGTGAAATTCATTGAGGGCATGATGTATGGGAGCTGGGAGAAACAGCCGGAGGCAAGGGTGTCCCAGCAGATGGAGCAGATCACCATGCAGCTGGACCTGACTCCTAGTGTGTGGGAGGAGGGAGAGGAGGCAGCTGCTGGAAATGGTGATGGAGAGAAGATACAGGAGGCATCTGCTGGTGGAGAAAATGGTGTGGAAACTGGCGGCAGCACTAGTGGAGCTGCTGGACCCGAGGGAGGAGAGAAGCAGCAGGGAAAAACTAAGAAGCCGAAGGGTGTCGTTATGAAGGGATGGGAGACACCCGTCTCCAGGCCAGGACGTACCCGTATGGCTACTAAGAAGCTGACTGCAGGAACTGATGCAGCAGAGCAGCAGCTAGGGACCGAAGAGGCATTGCTGATTCTACCTCATGGCTATGACCCGGATGAGGAGGATGAGCCTGCGTACTGTTTTCTTGCCCCTGCACCAGAGGAACCAGCTAGCATGGAGGAGGCATTAGCTGGACCAGATAGGGACAAGTGGCTGGCTTCTAGGGATGCTGAGTACCAGAGTCTGCTGGAGAATAGGACATGGGATCTGGTGGTGCTGCCTGATGGGAAGAAAGCGATACAATGCAAGTGGGTGCTGAGGATCAAGACCGATGACAAGGGGCAGGTCACCATCTACAAGAGTAGGCTGGTGGCGAAGGGGTTTATGCAGAAGGAGAAGCAGGACTTCAACGAGATCTTTGCTCCCACTGCCAAACCCCCTACCCTCCGTGTCTTGTTGGCAGATGCAGCTGTTAGTGGGAAATTCATCATTCAGATGGATATTTCAACGGCATTCCTGAATGGGATTTTAGAGGAGGATGTGTACATGACGCAGCCGCCTGGGTATGAGGATGGTACGGGCAGGGTGTGCAAGCTCAACAAGTCCATCTACGGCTTGAAGCAGGCGCCACGCTGCTGGTACCAGAAGTTGGCAGCTGTTTTAGAGGAGATGGGATTCAGGACCAGCAGCTGTGATGAGAGCCTCTTTCTCAAGGGCGAGGGGGAGAAGCTGGTGCTGTTTCTGGTCTATGTGGACGACATTCTTCTCTTCAGCAGCAGCATGAAGGAGATCCAGAAAGTGCAGCAGCAACTGATGGAAAACTTCAAGTGCAAGAACCTTGGGGAGGTAAAGTACTACCTCGGGATGCACGTGGAGAGGGATCCAGATCACAGGTGGTTGAAGCTGCACCAGGAGAAGTTCATCAAGGAGCTGGGGGAGAAGTATGGGATTGAGAATGAGCGCAAGGTTGCAACTCCCCTGCCAGCAGAATTCAAGCTTGTGAAGGCTGCAGAGGATGAAGGGGTTGAAGCTGAAGAGCAGCAGCAATTTCAGTCCTTGGTGGGCAGCCTTTTGTACGCAGCAGTTCACACGAGGCCCGACATCTCTTTCTCGGTTGGGCAGCTGGCTAGGGTGGTGCAGAATCCATCAGAGGAGCAGGTGGATGCAGCTGAGCGTGTGGTCAAGTACCTGAACTCTCACCCAAGCATTGGAGTTCAATACTCCGCATCTGCACAGGTGAAGCAGAAAGGGGTGGAGGTGCTGAAAGAGAAGGGGGAGAGGCTTGGAGAAGGCAAGCTATTTCTCACTTGCTTTACCGATGCTACATGGGCTTCTGAGAAGGAGGATTCCTCATCTGTGGGAGGATACATCTGCGTAGTTGGGGGAGGACCTGTTAGTTGGAGGTCCAAGAAGCAGACGGAGACGGCACTCTCTTCCGTAGAATCAGAGTACATGGCGATGTTCCATGGGGTGAAGGAGGTGATTTGGCTGAGGAGGCTGTTAGAGGAGATTGGCCAGGAGCAGAAAGTTGCTACGCCGCTGTTTTGTGATAGCAAGGGGGCTCTTGGGATGGCCAGGAACGCTGTGCTTCATGGCCTGAACAAGCACATGCGTATCAAGTGGCACTGGCTGCGTAAGGAGGTGAAGAGGGGGACGGTGAATCCAATCTACATCAAGACTCACCAGCAGCCAGCAGACTTTCTCACCAAGAGGCTTGCGGATGAGCCTCATTGGCGTTGTGTGCGCATGAGTGGAATGAGCATGAACTAGCATGGAATGATGGGGATGCAGCCGGCAGGCTGAGGGGGAGTGTGTTGGGTGCAAATGCACATTGCACGACATCCTGCCGTCTGTTTGTACGAGTATGCGTGTGCGAATGCATTTGCGTGTGAATGGTGTGTTCGTGTGTTTGTTTGCTTTCGCATTTTTCGCTTGATGCATTTGCAGGTACTCGCGCAATGTGCGCTTCGGCACAACATTGTACGCGCTATGAACAGTGCAAGCAGAAAGGACGAGCTCGCAAAGGAACCCAAGATGGAAGCTTTGCAGTTCGGTTGAGTTGATTGCGCAGATTCAGTTCTATCCAACTCGAAATTGTACTGTTTTGTTTGGTTAACTATAGTGTAGCAGGGAATGCACTATAGGGGTACAATTTAGGTGAAGGTTGGATGTTGTTTGTCTGTATCTGCATGCTACAAGGCCAGGGGAAACCAGCGGAACCAGCATTTGGCTGGTTGGGCAAAGACAAAACAGGTTCTGTTTTTAGAACCTGAACCTGGTTGTTGTTTTCCCAGGTTGGAAAAACAGAACCAGAGGTTGTTTACCAACCTACCACCTGCTATTTTGTCCAGCCAGGTTGGTTCTGTTGCTTGGAATTATTTGGGATCATCCCTGGTTGTTCCCAGGTTGATTCCCAAGGTCCTTGCTAGCTAGAACTATTTAATCCTTCTCTGTTTGTACCTGAATATAGTCAATTGATTCATGCGAATTCCTTCCTCGCTGGAATTTCGTTTCTGCGCTATTCGACGGCGGAATGCTACCCGAGTCAACGCTAGTATGCTAGCACTCCAACGCTAGGCAAACGCTGTCCGAGCCATAACTTAGTAATGGCAGAACTTTTCGCGAGGCAACTTGGCTCATTTTAAAGCTCTTGGAGCGAGCTTCGATATAGCGAATTCTCAGCTTAATCCGACCGACGGTCTGCACGGCACGCTGCGCGACGTTCAAGGTGCTCTTGCTGTTTTGAATAAGTCCTTCTTGATCCCTCTCTCTACAAACTCGGACCCGAGGATAGGGGCTGGTCTTGTACCAGGCACCCAGGGACCCTTGGAGGTGACCCCGAGGAGAGGTTTTAAGTTTGATTAAGTCCTAATAGCTTGAGTTTATTAGGCCCTTACACCAACAAGAAGTGACCATCGATGAAAGCAGGTTGCCAGGAAGGGTATCTGGATGTTGCAGTTTTTTCTTGAACATGTTGTGGAGAGACTGAAGCCATTCGGGAAATCGGCGTGCCTCCTTAGCGCGCGACCGAGGGTAAAGTCCCTGCCAAAACAGACGGCTTCCTTTCAGCGCTTTTGTCGATGAAGAAAATGGTCGTCGCAGTGAATACCGATGCCATCTTCAAACATGATGCCAAGTCCCCTCCGTAGCTCTACTTCTCAATGTCGTCCTCATGGAGCACGTAGGTGTGCGTCGTCGGTGTTCCCGTGCCATCAATCCCCTCGACCATCACCAAGCGATGTTGTGGGCCCTCGTGTTCCTTCAGGAAGATGGTGAGTCGACCACTGTTGTCGCCGAAGGTGAAGCCGTACTCCATATTGCGATTGGTCAACACCAAGGCGGTGTGGTGCACCATCGGCAGCACCTGCCTCTCGTTGAGCTGCACATACAAGAAGGGCAATATTAGACTGAGGAACATTAGAATGAAATAAGGGGAATATGAACAACATGTCCTTACCTATCGTCGCTGAAATTTGAGATTGAGGCTGTTCAACTCCTGGAGCACATGAACCAGGAAGAACAAAAAGAAATGAAATTTGAAACTGGTAACCAGGGTGTAAGAAGGTCTGTCGTATTCATACAACAAGACGATTGCAGCAGGCAATATGTTAGCAAAGCGCTCGATGGTGTCCCCGCGAGAGAGCCAGCAAATGTCCTTGATGTCTTACATCTCCAAATTAGTGCTAGTTAGCACCTCTTGCAGCTTCTTGAATCGAGCATGTTGCACGACAAAACGACCGAGAATGTTAGCAGCCAATTGGGCGACATTGTCAACGATGTTCAAGTCGGGGAAAGCGATGCGGACATCCTTCACAGCAAGTGCCTCCCTGCATATTCGATACACAAATGATTAGTAAGCTGGCTAAGCGATAAAACAACACTAGCAGTAATGCAAAACCACAGTACACAACATGTGGGCAACGCAGTGGCAAGGACTAAGGTGTGAAATCCGTATGCGTAATCGAGCCACCATGCTAGTCTGGGCACCGATCATAACGCTGGCGCCATCAGTGCTCATGGCGCAAATCTTGGACCGCAAGTAGCAAGGAGTGTAAGAAGGACAATCTCAAGCAAACCGGCGCCGCATTTCTCGACAAAAAGGTTGGCAAAGAACTCCGTCACCACCACCATACCGAGCAGAAACGTGTCATACGCAATCTTGTGTTTGCCATGCCTTCTGTTGGCGCTCTTGTCCAGCTGAAGTCCAATGAAGGGACTGTCGTTGATGTGCTGGATATGCTTTGCCTTCAAGTAGCACATTAGCGTCTCGACAAGTTGCTTGAAACCGTACGGGAGTCAGACAAAGGGAAAATGGCTTATTATAATAATATTTTTAAACACAACACCGAGAAAAATGTTAACACTTACGTGGTGCAGTACGTCCCTTGGTCCTTCGTCAGCATATCTGGCGTTCCCAGTTCCACCATGAACTGCACGAGTGACATGAACAAGGCGATGGGGGTGTCAGACTTGCAAATGAAACGCACTGTCAAGAACAACTTGATCAAGCGCCTCGCTTCTGCACTCTTATCCCCAAAGTTGGTCAAGCTGCTTCGTCTTCTGCCCTTCACGCTGCTTCAACCTTCCCTTCGCCGTACAGTGCCGGATGCTGGATTGGTGTCTCCACATCTTTTGCTTCTGTATGTCAATGCCTCCCTCAACACGAGCCCCATACCGCGACTCTGGATCTGCATACACCATGCAGATCCTGCATTTCATACAAGGATGCCCCCCAGAGTTGTCGCTGATGATGAGTCAAGGGAAGTGGCGATGCCACTATTCCTTGGCTTCTAGTTGCAGCTCCTCCAACGTCATAATTGTTGGCCCTGGATTCTCTACTCCACAACTTGCCTGTCCATCGCCCTTAGTAGCAATATTCCCTACATGAGAAGAAGGGCTTGGGCGTTTCGAGAAAGAAATCTTGTGTTGAACGTATTTAGTCTTGCTCGGGAACCGCAGCAGAACGAACGGCGAGCGAGTTTTGAGGGGATGGGTTTTAGCAGGAAAAGGAGCAGCGACAGGTCAACCTAGTGACGATCCCCCGGGGAGGCACGCTGTGCGGGGTGATTGAATAGGAGAAAACCGGCTCGGCGTCCATCTCCGCGAAAGGGTAAGGCTGCTCGCGTGAATTCGGTTTCTCATTCTCATCGATCGAAGAAGCAACAGGAGCAGTTGAGACTGGAGTTGTGGTGAAACATTCCCAAGTAAGGAAATGAAGGCCAGTGCGTGACAACGTAGTGGAAGGTGGCGGTGAAGCATCTAAACTGGATGCAGAAGGGGCATCCGCACGAGAGTCAGAAGCTATCGTGGTATTGGTGGAACTACACACTGGCTTGCTCTCGCCCACGAGGGTAAGAAAGGATCCCACGAGCTTTGGGACCGTCCGAATCAAGCGCATGAACGTCCCCAGCTCTGCTAGACGGGTTGCCTTGCCATGCCAGCCAAAACCTGACCTCGACGCACACTGAGGGCTGTTTGTGCTGCACCTATAGCTGTCCGCTGTGCGCTAGCACGAATATGCCAAACGAGTTGGCAAAATTCGTGTCAGCGGGGTGAGTCCTCTGCAGTTGCCGTGCAGTGTTGACACCGACCAGAGGAAACGTAAAGCCTGGCGGTGGCAGAACGATAATAAGGCGGGCGGTTTTTCATGACATGTCAGGAATAGTGGGCACTACGGAGATAACTACTACAACGGGAGCTGGACTACGGGCTAGGCACGGGTGCTCGTGTGATCTCTGTGTTCACTTGTTCCTTAGTCGTTTCCAAGTGCTCACACTACTTGCTAGTTCACAGGGAGAATTGGCAAGAGTTTCACTAGGAAAGGTTGACAACAATGGTACAATGAAGTTGGCAAGACTAGACTACATCAGAGCTAGCATGCAAGCAAGTCTACTGCTAGCGCAGCACGGTCGACCGCGTGCCAGCACGACTTGGTCGACCGCGCTCCAGCAGTGCAGAGGCGCGGCTTGCCAGTGCTGCAAGTCGACGGCGTGCCAACATCGCAGGTTGACGGCGTGCCAACGCTGCTCCCGCAGGACAACAGCGCACCCGCTTCGCAGGTGCTCGCAGATGATTGGCGATTAGTGCCTCGTCACCTGCACAACGCACACACCAAGTCAACTTCGTGCTGACGACTGATTCTGATCAGCCACGTCGACCTCGGGATACCACCACCGAGGTCGTCCTTGCCAACCTCGCCTGAGCTGCCAACATCGCCTGAGCGACCGTCGCGTGCCTTCGCAGAACCTCATCACCCCGATAACCTGGTCGACCGGGCAACCACGTCGACCAGCTGCTCCTGTATGTGCCGGTCGACCTCCCAAGTCGACGGCCACCTCCAGTCGACCTCCCCAGGTCGACCACTATGTTCGGTCGACCACCAGGTCGACTTCACGCCTGGTCGACCAACCACCAAGTCGACCAGAAGGCCTGGTCGACTTACCAGGTCGACCAGAAGGCCTGGTCGACCAACCAGGTCGACCAGAAGGCCTGGTCGACCAACCAGGTCGACCAGAAGGCCTGGTCGACCAACCAGGTCGACCAGAAGGCCTGGTCGACTTACCAGGTCGACCACAAGGCTTGGTCGACCAACCAGGTAGACCAGAAGGCCTGGTCGACTTACCAGGTCGACCAGAAGGCTTGGTCGACCAACCAGGTCGACCAGAAGGCCTGGTCGACTTACCAGGTCGACCAGAAGGCTTGGTCGACCAACCAGGTCGACCAGAAGGCCTGGTCGACTTACCAGGTCGACCAGAAGGCTTGGTCGACCTACCAAGGTCGACCAGAAGGCTTGGTCGACCAACCAGGTCGACCAGAAGTTCTGTCAGCCGACCACCCAAGTCGGCTACCCCAAGTTGGCGTCACCAAGTCGACGCCCTCCGCAGGTCGACTTCCCAGGTCGACCTTCCTGAAGTCGGCGCCATCCTGAAGTCGGCGCCCATGCAGTGGCACCCGTGCAGGTCGACTTCCTCGTCGACCAGCTCGCCCACTGCTGCAGGTCGGCTGCACCCCTACACCCGACCACGAAGTCGGCTCCGCCCAAGCAAGGACGGGGCCAACACACAACTCCCGTTGACACTCCCCTACCGCGTTCACGCTTGGGCCCCCAACCCACACGGCAGTACTTCTTTGGAGAAAAGCTCGTCGACGTGCACCCAACACACAGCACGTCGTCCACCGCACCAGCCATGCAAGAGGGCATGGCACCTACTGCTGCACGTCGTCATCGCCGACGTCGGCCAGGCGCACTTGGCCGATTGCAACGGAGCACCGGTTGAAGGCCGGATAGTGCAGCGCCTTCGAAAAGAAGTCGGCCGGCTGCTCAGCAGTCGGGATGTACTGCAGCGAAAACTTCCCCCGCTTCACCATGTGCTGCAGCCAGGCCTGTCGCCGCTCCATGTGCTTGAGGTTGCTCGTCAACCCCATGCCCTCGGCAACTGTGATGGCCGACTTGTTGTCCACCCGGAGGACAGTCGGCTTCCCAGCATCCAGCTGCCGGAACTCTGCCAAGAGGAAGCGAAGTCGGCGTCCCTCCTTGCTGGCTTCAACGGCCGCCACGTACTCCGACTCGGTCGATGACAGCGTCGCGCACTTGATGCGCTGGCTCGACCAGGAGACCGCGGCCCCTCCGTAGACGAACACGTAGCCACCTGTGCTCGTCCGGTTCTGCTTGTCGCCGGCGTCGTCGGCGTCCACGTAGCCGACTAGCTCCAACGACTCAGGTCCACCGCCGAACTCCAAGGCGGTGTCACGCGTGTTGGCGAGATAGGCAAGGCAGCGGTCGACCTCGCGCCAGTGCTGGTCGCTCCTCACCGTGAGTCCGCTCCCCAGCTTGCTGCAGGCGAAGGCGATATCCGGCCTCGTCGTCGTCGCCGCGAACTGCAGCGAGCCGACCTTCTGCCGGTACTCCTCCTCCTGGCGCTCCTGCGCCTCCTCGTCGTCGAAGGTGAGCTCGGCGTAGGCGTTGACCGAAACGGGCGTCTTGGGGGTGCGCCCGGTCTGCTCCTGGTCGAGGAAGCGCCTACGCAGCTTGTCGGCGTAGCCCTGCTGGTGCAGCCATAGCTTCCTCACCGACCTATCGCGCACGATCTCCAGCCCGAGGTACTTTTGCACCGGCGAGATCTCGCGCAGCTCGAAGGCGGCCTCCAGTAGCTCCTTCAGCTCCTTCAGCGGCGCGGTACTGCTGCTGGCGGCGAGCAGGTCGTCGACGTAGACCAGCACCCAACAGGTCACCTTGTCGACGCCGACCTTGAAGTAGAGAGCCTCGTCGACCTGGCTCTTCTTCCATCCAGCGCCGACCAGCACGTCGTTGAGAGCCTTGTACCACAGCAGCGGCGACTGCTTTAGCCCGTACAGGCTCTTCAGCAGCTTGCACACCCGGCTGGTCCCGTCATTGAAGTAGTCTGGCTGGTACATGTACAGCACGCGGTCGAGCTTGCTCTGCAGGAAGGCATTCTTCATGTCGAGCTGCATCAGGTTGAGGTCGAGGACGGCAACGATGCTGAGGAAAATCCGCAGCGTGACGTAGCTGCTCACCGGCGCGTACGTCTCGTCGTAGTCGGCGCCATACACCTGCGTGAAGCCCTTCACGACCAGCCTCGCCTTCTCGCGCTCGACGGTGTCGTCGATGTGGTACTTCGTCGTCAACACCCACCGGTTCTTCATGATGTTGACCCCCGGTGGGCGTTCGACCAGCTCCCACGTCCCCATGCCGATGAGGCTGCGGATCTCCTCCTCCATGGCAGCCTTCACCGCCGGACCCTTCCAGCTAGCCAGCGCCTCCTTCACCGTCATCGTGGAGATATCCCAACGGTGCTCGGGGTCGGCGTGCATGTCGGGGTCGAGCTCCAGCAGGTCTTCATCCTCATCGGCGTCGTCGTACAGCAGGTCGTCGTCCTCACCGACCATGTCATACACCGTGGTGAAGGCAGCCGGGACGAAGAAGTCGGGAGGCCTCCGAAGGCGGCCTGTACGCCGTGGTCCAGCCTGGGCCTCTCCCACGTCACTGTCGGTAAACTCCTCGTCGCCCAACTGCTCCCCTTCATCGTCCTCGTCGTCCTGCTGCACCTCGGTCGGCGTCCCGACCGATTCCTCCCCTGCGGTCAGCTCCCCTGCCGACTGCCAGGTCGCCGACTGCTCCTTGGTCGGCCTTGTTGCTGCCTGCTCCCCTGTCGGCTTCACCTTAGTCGACTGCACCTCCTTGACATGCTCCTCCCTTATCCACGTCGACTTCACTCCCACGTCGACTTGCTGCTCGTCACGTCGGCCACCGGCGATGCTCTTGGCCGCAGGCGACGTCCCACTACTCCCCTCATCGCCGGAGGCCAACACCGGAGTCAGTTTACGCAGGTCGGCCACGAGGGGAGAAACATGGGTCGTGGGAGGAGGGGAAGGAGGATGGTCGACCTCGATGTCCCCAGCAGCGAGCTCACCGACCTCCGCGAGCAGAGGCAGCGTCGCCTGCGAGGTGTCGGTTGGCGGGGTGGTCGGTGTCCGTCCTGACACCGTCCGACGTGGTGACCACCTGGTTGTCGGTGTTGGTGTAAGGGCCTAATAAACTCAAGCTATTAGGACTTAATCAAACTTAAAACCTCTCCTCGGGGTCACCTCCAAGGGTCCCTGGATGCCTGGTACAAGACCAGCCCCTATCCTCGGGTCCGAGTTTGTAGAGAGAGGGATCAAGAAGGACTTAGTCAAAACAGCAAGAGTACCTTGAACGTCGCGCAGCGTGCCGTGCAGACCGTCGGTCGGATTAAGCTGAGAATTCGCTATATCGAAGCTCGCTCCAAGAGCTTTAAAATGAGCCAAGTTGCCTCGCGAAAAGTTCTGCCATTACTAAGTTATGGCTCGGACAGCGTTTGCCTAGCGTTGGAGTGCTAGCATACTAGCGTTGACTCGGGTAGCATTCCGCCGTCGAATAGCGCAGAAACGAAATTCCAGCGAGGAAGGAATTCGCTTGAATCAATTTGACTATATTCAGGTACAAACAGAGAAGGATTAAATAGTTCTAGCTAGCAAGGACCTTGGGAATCAACCTACGAACAACCAGGGATGATCCCAAATAATTCCAAGCAACAGAACCAACCTGGCTGGACAATATAGCAGGTGGTAGGTTGGTAAACAACCTCTGGTTCTGTTTTTCCAACCTGGGAAAACAACAACCAGGTTCAGGTTCTAAAAACAGAACCTGTTTTGTCTTTGCCCAACCAGCCAAATGCTGGTTCCGCTGGTTTCCCCTGGCCTTGTAGCATGCAGATACAGACAAACAACATCCAACCTTCACCTAAATTGTACCCCTATAGTGCCTTCCCTGCTACACTATAGTTAACCAAACAAAACAGTACAATTTCGAGTTGGATAGAACTGAATCTGCGCAATCAACTCAACCGAACTGCAAAGCTTTCATCTTGGGTTCCTTTGCGAGCTCGTCCTTTCTGCTTGCATTGTTCATAGCGCGTACAATGTTGTGCCGAAGCGCACATTGCGCGAGTACCTGCAAATGCATCAAGCGAAAAATGCGAAAGCAAACAAACACACGAACACACCATTCACACGCATTCGCACACGCATACTCGTACAAACAGACGGCAGGATGTCGTGCAATGTGCATTTGCACCCAACACACTCCCCCTCAGCCTGCCGGCTGCATCCCCGTCATTCCATGCTAGTTCATGCTCATTCCACTCATGCGCACACAACGCCAATGAGGCTCATCCGCAAGCCTCTTGGTGAGAAAGTCTGCTGGCTGCTGGTGAGTCTTGATGTAGATCGGATTCACCGTCCCCCTCTTCACCTCCTTACGCAGCCAGTGCCACTTGATACGCATGTGCTTGTTCAGCCCATGAAGCACAGCGTTTCTGGCCATCCCAAGAGCCCCCTTGCTATCACAAAACAGCGGCGTAGCAACTTTCTGCTCCTGGCCAATCTCCTCTAACAGCCTCCTCAGCCAAATCACCTCCTTCACCCCATGGAACATCGCCATGTACTCTGATTCTACGGAAGAGAGTGCCGTCTCCGTCTGCTTCTTGGACCTCCAACTAACAGGTCCTCCCCCAACTACGCAGATGTATCCTCCCACAGATGAGGAATCCTCCTTCTCAGAAGCCCACGTAGCATCGGTAAAGCAAGTCAGAAACAGCTTGCCTTCTCCAAGCCTCTCCCCCTTCTCTTTCAGCACCTCCACCCCTTTCTGCTTCACCTGTGCAGATGCGGAGTATTGAACTCCAATGCTTGGGTGAGAGTTCAGGTACTTCACCACACGCTCAGCTGCATCCACCTGCTCCTCTGATGGATTCTGCACCACCCTAGCCAGCTGCCCAACCGAGAAAGAGATGTCGGGCCTCGTGTGAACTGCTGCGTACAAGAGGCTGCCCACCAAGGACTGAAATTGCTGCTGCTCTTCAGCTTCAACCCCTTCATCCTCTGCAGCCTTCACAAGCTTGAATTCTGCTGGCAGGGGAGTTGCAACCTTGCGCTCATTCTCAATCCCATACTTCTCCCCCAGCTCCTTGATGAACTTCTCCTGGTGCAGCTTCAACCACCTGTGATCTGGATCCCTCTCCACGTGCATCCCGAGGTAGTACTTTACCTCCCCAAGGTTCTTGCACTTGAAGTTTTCCATCAGTTGCTGCTGCACTTTCTGGATCTCCTTCATGCTGCTGCTGAAGAGAAGAATGTCGTCCACATAGACCAGAAACAGCACCAGCTTCTCCCCCTCGCCCTTGAGAAAGAGGCTCTCATCACAGCTGCTGGTCCTGAATCCCATCTCCTCTAAAACAGCTGCCAACTTCTGGTACCAGCAGCGTGGCGCCTGCTTCAAGCCGTAGATGGACTTGTTGAGCTTGCACACCCTGCCCGTACCATCCTCATACCCAGGCGGCTGCGTCATGTACACATCCTCCTCTAAAATCCCATTCAGGAATGCCGTTGAAATATCCATCTGAATGATGAATTTCCCACTAACAGCTGCATCTGCCAACAAGACACGGAGGGTAGGGGGTTTGGCAGTGGGAGCAAAGATCTCGTTGAAGTCCTGCTTCTCCTTCTGCATAAACCCCTTCGCCACCAGCCTACTCTTGTAGATGGTGACCTGCCCCTTGTCATCGGTCTTGATCCTCAGCACCCACTTGCATTGTATCGCTTTCTTCCCATCAGGCAGCACCACCAGATCCCATGTCCTATTCTCCAGCAGACTCTGGTACTCAGCATCCCTAGAAGCCAGCCACTTGTCCCTATCTGGTCCAGCTAATGCCTCCTCCATGCTAGCTGGTTCCTCTGGTGCAGGGGCAAGAAAACAGTACGCAGGCTCATCCTCCTCATCCGGGTCATAGCCATGAGGTAGAATCAGCAATGCCTCTTCGGTCCCTAGCTGCTGCTCTGCTGCATCAGTTCCTGCAGTCAGCTTCTTAGTAGCCATACGGGTACGTCCTGGCCTGGAGACGGGTGTCTCCCATCCCTTCATAACGACACCCTTCGGCTTCTTAGTTTTTCCCTGCTGCTTCTCTCCTCCCTCGGGTCCAGCAGCTCCACTAGTGCTGCCGCCAGTTTCCACACCATTTTCTCCACCAGCAGATGCCTCCTGTACCTTCTCTCCATCACCATTTCCAGCAGCTGCCTCCTCTCCCTCCTCCCACACACTAGGAGTCAGGTCCAGCTGCATGGTAATCTGCTCCATCTGCTGGGACACCCTTGCCTCCGGCTGTTTCTCCCAGCTCCCATACATCATGCCCTCAATGAATTTCACATCCCTGCTGTCAAACAACACACCCTTGGATGGTTCCCACAGCAGCCATCCCTTGCTCTCAGCAGCCAGCCCCAAATGCACACACCAGATTGCACTCGCCCCCAACTTACTGCGGTAGGTCTTGGGGACGTGGGCGACTGCCATGCAACCGAACACCCTCAGCATGTCCACCGGCGGCTTCCTCCCAAGCCACCTCTCCAACGGCACCCACGAGTCATCCCCAACCTTGGTGAGCACCCTGTTCCTAGCGACAGTGGCGTGCCGGACAGCATGAGGCCACATAGAATTGCTCAGCCCAGATTCTATGAGCAGCGCCCTAGCTGTCTCCAGAATGGTCCGGTTTGCCCGTTCTGCTACACCATTGGACTGTGGGGTATAAGCCGTGGTCAGCTCTCTCTGGATGCCCTGCTTCTTGAGCCAGGCCGTCATTTCAGCTCCAAGGAACTCACCACCCCGGTCTGTCCTAATCCGCTTCACTACACACTCCGCCTGCTTCTCCACGAATGGCAGCCAATCGTCCCGTATCGTGGAGGCGGCGTGGTCCTTCTGCTTCAGCGGATACGCCCACATCAGCCTGCTCCAGTCATCCACAATTGTAAGAAAATACCGCTCCCCCTTGTGCCCTTGCACCGGCAGCGGCCCCACCAAGTCCATGTGGACCAGCTCCAAAGGCTTCTTGCTCCTGCCAGCCACACTATGGAAAGGGAAACGGGTGAACTTTGAAAGCAAACAGATTTCACAGTTGTCATCGGGTGGCTGTCCGTTCAGCTTCAGACCCTTAACGGCTCCATCCTTCTCCAGCTGCTTCAGCAAAGGCATTGCCACATGCCCTAAGCGCCGGTGTGCCGTTGCCCAATCTGTCTCCCCAGATCTGGCCGACACTTTCACACCAACCCCTCCAACGGCATTGCACTCCCCCTGGGATGCAGACCCCTCTCCAGCCTGCCCCCCACCATGCCACGCCAGGGCCGGCAGCTGCCACATAGATCTGTACACGTCCTTGCTCTCGTGCAGATCCCAAAGCACCCGATTGCCCAGCTTCCCCTTATAAGTGCGTGCCCCATCCGTGTTGGTGTTCACCCCAGCCTTGCCAAGCTTACGGAGGGAGATAAGGTTGGCCTTCAGGTCGGGGACGAAGAGAACGTCGTGCAGCACCACCGGCTTGCCATCCGCTCCCTTAAACGCAGCTCGTCCCGCACCAGCCACCTTCAACATGTGTCCAGAGGCGGAGCACACTTCATTGATCGGTGCAGCTCGTACTTCGTCCAGCAGGTCCTTGCGCGGCGTCATCGTCCAAGCAGCGCCTGTGTCCAACACCCAATAGTCTAGGGGGTGCAGCTCTGCTCCAACTTTGGCAGAGGCGTCTCCTTGCTCCCCCTTGTCTCCCACATGGAAGAATTGGCCCGCGGTGCGCTCCTTCTTCTTCTCCGCACCGCCGTTGCCCTTCGGGTTGTTGTCGGACGAATCAGCGACCATGTTGGCGCCGTTTTTCTGGTTCCTCCGCGCGCCGCCATCCTGGTGACGATTCTGGGGGGTCCATCCATCGGGTTTCTTATAGCACAAAAACCAGGGGTGCCCTTCCTTCTCACAATACCAGCAACTCCCTTTCATTTTGCCACCAGCACCCGACTTGCCCCCACGTCCAGATTTCGCACCGCGACCCCAACCGGTACCTCCTTGTTGGTCGTTGGAGTCGTCGTCTTTCTTTGCACCGCGTCCAGCACCACCGAAGCCACGTCCTCTGCCACGTCGGCTCCCTTGCATCCCGTAGCCGCTGCTGCCGTCGTCTCCACCCCTCAGTTGGCGGCGACGGAAGTCCTCCTCCAGAATCTTCGTCCGCACCCACTCGAGCGTCCACAAGCTCTGGTTCTGCGGCAGGCTCAATCCGCTCGTAAATTGAAGCCACGATTCCGGCAGCAGCGAGAGCATCTTCAAGCACTTGGTCTGCTCCGGGTAGGTGATTCCCGCGGTCGCCAACTTCGCGTAGAGGTCGCGCATCTTGTCCAGGACTGGTTGCACCGGCTCTCCCTCGCTCAGGCGCAACGCGGACAGCTCCCTCTCCAGCATCAACGTTGCGACAACGGAGGTCGGGGCGTGCAGCTCCTTCAACACGGTCCACGCCTTCGGACCGCATTCAACCTCCGGCAGCAGGTGCATGACGTGGTGACGCTGGTTCAGCTCCAAACTCTGCGACATCAAATAGTAGCCAGCCGAGGAGCGCTCGTCCCAATCTTCCTGCAGCGTGGGGTCACTCGGTCTAGGCTCCTCTCCAATCATTAGTTTCAGCAAACCGATCTGACGGAAATATAATTGCATTTTCCAGGCCCAATCATCATAGCCCTCACCATTGAACTTCTCGACGGTGAAATTCTTCAGCACCTCCTTGACAAGCGAGCCCTGGTTTGTTCGCGCTCCCCTTGGCGCTGAAAGACCAGAATCTTGGCTGCCGCTACGATCTTGGGCTGAAGATTCACCAGCTCCCGCCGAGGTGTTGCCCGCCATAGCTACCTATAACGAGGATCACTATAACGCAGCTCTGATACCAGCTTGTTGGTGTAAGGGCCTAATAAACTCAAGCTATTAGGACTTAATCAAACTTAAAACCTCTCCTCGGGGTCACCTCCAAGGGTCCCTGGATGCCTGGTACAAGACCAGCCCCTATCCTCGGGTCCGAGTTTGTAGAGAGAGGGATCAAGAAGGACTTAGTCAAAACAGCAAGAGTACCTTGAACGTCGCGCAGCGTGCCGTGCAGACCGTCGGTCGGATTAAGCTGAGAATTCGCTATATCGAAGCTCGCTCCAAGAGCTTTAAAATGAGCCAAGTTGCCTCGCGAAAAGTTCTGCCATTACTAAGTTATGGCTCGGACAGCGTTTGCCTAGCGTTGGAGTGCTAGCATACTAGCGTTGACTCGGGTAGCATTCCGCCGTCGAATAGCGCAGAAACGAAATTCCAGCGAGGAAGGAATTCGCTTGAATCAATTTGACTATATTCAGGTACAAACAGAGAAGGATTAAATAGTTCTAGCTAGCAAGGACCTTGGGAATCAACCTACGAACAACCAGGGATGATCCCAAATAATTCCAAGCAACAGAACCAACCTGGCTGGACAATATAGCAGGTGGTAGGTTGGTAAACAACCTCTGGTTCTGTTTTTCCAACCTGGGAAAACAACAACCAGGTTCAGGTTCTAAAAACAGAACCTGTTTTGTCTTTGCCCAACCAGCCAAATGCTGGTTCCGCTGGTTTCCCCTGGCCTTGTAGCATGCAGATACAGACAAACAACATCCAACCTTCACCTAAATTGTACCCCTATAGTGCCTTCCCTGCTACACTATAGTTAACCAAACAAAACAGTACAATTTCGAGTTGGATAGAACTGAATCTGCGCAATCAACTCAACCGAACTGCAAAGCTTCCATCTTGGGTTCCTTTGCGAGCTCGTCCTTTCTGCTTGCACTGTTCATAGCGCGTACAATGTTGTGCCGAAGCGCACATTGCGCGAGTACCTGCAAATGCATCAAGCGAAAATTGCGAAAGCAAACAAACACACGAACATTCCATTCACACCCAAATGCATTCGCACACGCATACTCGTACAAACAGACGGCAGGATGTCGTGCAATGTAAATTTGCACCCAACAGTCAGCGATGTCGAGGAGCTCCCAGCCCTTGCTCGCCTCCGACACGCCAAGGTGAAGGCCCCACTTGGCCTTCGGCTTCAGCTTCCCACCACGCTGCTGCTCGGGGACGAGGAACTGCGCCATGCAGCCCCACACGCGCGCCAGCGACAAGTCGGGCTTCTTCCCAGTGAGGAACTGGTACGGTGTTGTCCCCGGCGTCGCCGACTTCTCCAGGCAGTTGCGGACCCAGACAGCCTGCCGCAAAGCGAGGTGCCACCAGTGGTGCTGGACGCCCATGTGCAGCAGCATCGTCCGCACCGACTCCACCACTGTCCTCGTCTCCCGCTCTGCCATGCCGTTCTGCTGCGGAGTATACGGGCAGGTAAGGTCGTGGAGGATCCCCTTTCCGTCCACAAGGGCGGTGAAGTCCTTCCCGAGGAACTCCCCTCCCCGGTCAGAACGCAGCATCAACACCGACTTCGTCGTCTGCCGCTCAACCGTCACCAGCCACTGCTCGAACTCTCGCAGCACGTCGGACTTCCGGGCGACCGGCCGCACCCACACGTAGCGGGTCTTGCGGTCTTTCAGTAGCAGAAGGTACAGGCTGCCATCCTTGGCGGCCACCCGGAATGGCCCGCACAGGTCGATGTGCACGACGGCCAGCACATCGTCGGCGTCGGAGCCCTGGTCGGGGAAGGTGTGCCGCGCCAACTTTCCGCCGACACACGAGACACACGGTGAGTCGGTGCCCGACGTCGACTTGAGGTCCAGCCCAGTGGCGACCTCGTGCTTCGCTGAGCTCAGGATGGTGTCCATGCCGACGTGCGCCAGCCGCGCGTGCAGCCTGTTCGGCGTCGACTTCGTCGCCGAGACGATCGCCCGCAGGGCCACGGCCTCCGTCCTGGTCGACGTCGACCTCGTTGAGCAGGGACGCAGGTCGGTGCAGAGGACTCGCCCGGTGTAGGACGCCCGACCGAGGACGTCTCCCGCCGCCGAGACGAGCAACATCCCGTCGCCGTCCTCCTGCAGCTTCACGCCGCTCTCCTTCAGCTGGCCGGCTGAGAGCAGGTTCGCCCGTACACCCGGGACGTACAGTACGTCGGGGATGAGCACCTGCTTCCCGGCCTCCCCTTGCAGGGCGACAGTGCCGCGACCCTGGACGTCCTGCAGCGCCCCATTGAAGCCACGCACGTGCTTCACGTCGCCGCTCGGTCCCAAGTCGATAAAGGTGTCCTTTGTCCCCATCAGGTGGTGGGAGCAGCCGCTGTCGAGCAGGACCACCGCCGGATTAGCCTGCACAGCTGCTGCCACCGCCTGGAAGTCCTCGCCGGCCTCCGGCGCCAGCGAGACGGTCGGCTCCACGACGCCGACCAGGGAGCACGACGCCGACTTGTCGTCACGCCCTTTTCCGCCAGTAGAGGAGTCGGCGTCCTTCGCCGAGGTCGACGACTTGGTCGACTGCTTCTCCTTGCGCGGCTGGTTTTATCCTGGACGAAGACGGCGACTGCCAGACCTTCCACGGCCTCCCTTGGCGTCGTCGTCGTCGTCGGAGTCACCGCGGTCGGGGCACTCGAAGGAGAGGTGGTCGGGGTCGCCGCACAGCCAGCACTCCCGACGTCGACTTCCTCCTCCTCGACCGCTGTCCTTGGTCGACTTCTTCTTGTCGACTTCCTTGGCCGGCTTCGAGCCACTGCTACCACCGCTGCCAGACTGTCCACGCTGCCCCGGTCGACCACCTTGCTTCGCCAGGGCGACGTAGTTTACCTGCGCCAAGAGCTCTTGGGACCGCTCGGCCTCCTGCATTGCCTCGTCCTGCAGGATGTACGAGGTCAACGTGTCCTCGTTGAGCGTCGCATGCGTGCTCGGCGCCATCGACAGCCGCTTCAGCAGGTTGTAGCTGCTCAGGAGTCCCTGCATGACATGGGTGACGTACGACGCCGTCGAGTACTCCGCGCCGGCCATCCTGATGGTGGCGAGAATCCGCCGAGCTCGGTTGCAGTAGTCTGTCGCCGTCTCCTGGTCGCCCATACGCAGGTGCGTCAGCTGCCCTTCAAGCTGGGCGATGAACAAGTCGTCGGTGACTTGGTAAGTCGACTCGATGAAGTGCCACGCCCGGTGGCCGGCGTCGAGGTGCTCCCTGCACGACTTCAGGGCGATTTGCACGCCCGGCGAGCAGCACCGCGATATGACCGTGAAGGTCAGCAGCTGCACGGCGCGAAACTCCGCACGCAAGTCGGGGTCATCCGGCGTCGCCACGGTACCGCGAGCAAAGTTGATCAGCCCGGCCATCTCTAGCTGGGGCTCGATGGCTTTCTTCCATGAAAGAATGTCGGGTCGACCAACCAGCAGGGGAGTGACCAAGATCCTATCCGGCGTGAACTTGAAGTAGCCGTAGCTCGGTGCAATCCCGCCTGCTGTCACCTGGGTCGCCGACATCGGCAGAGACCCACTTCGTCGACCTCCGACGTCACCCTGCAAGGAGCCTGCAGCCGCCGACGACCGCATCCCTCGCACCTGAACGCCGCCGACTTCATCGGCGTGAATCACACCACGCTGCCTCGACGACGTGCCTCCCGCACTGCTGCCGACTGCCCTCGGTGTTCACCGGTCGAGGAGATGCAGGCCGAGAAGGAGGGTGCTCCGTCGCCCACACGGAGCGGATGCCAGCCTCGACGACCGCCCAGGGGAGGTCGCCGAACTCCTTCGCCTCATGGCGTCTCCTCGCGCTCTCCAGCCGTGCCTCCAAGGTGTCCACCACCCCCGTGTCACCTACGGCGCCTACCATAGTGACTACTCCACAGGTGCCGGCCTACGAACAACTTAGGCAAGGTGCAACTAAGTCGACTAGACTGAAAGGTAAGTCGGGTGCCGTCCACGCTCACCGCACCATGCGGAGATAACTACTACAACGGGAGCTGGACTACGGGCTAGGCACGGGTGCTCGTGTGATCTCTGCGTTCACTTGTTCCTTAGTCGTTTCCAAGTGCTCACACTACTTGCTAGTTCACAGGGAGAATTGGCAAGAGTTTCACTAGGAAAGGTTGACAACAATGGTACAATGAAGTTGGCAAGACTAGACTACATCAGAGCTAGCATGCAAGCAAGTCTACTGCCAGCGCAGCACGGTCGACCGCGTGCCAGCACAACTTGGTCGACCGCGCTCCAGCAGTGCAGAGGCGCGGCTTGCCAGTGCTGCAAGTCGACGGCGTGCCAACGCTGCTCCCGCAGGACAGCAGCGCACCCGCTTCGCAGGTGCTCGCAGATGATTGGTGTGTAGTGCCTCGTCACCTGCACAACGCACACACCAAGTCAACTTCGTGCTGACGACTGATTCTGATCAGCCACACCGAGATCGTCCTCGCCAACATCGCCTGAGTGACCGACGCATGCCTTCGCAGAACCTCGTCACCCAGATAACCTGGTCGACCGGGCAACCACGTCGACCAGCTGCTCCTGTATGTGCCGGTCGACCTCCCAAGTCGACGGCCACCTCCAGTCGACCTCCCCAGGTCGACCACTATGTTCGGTCGACCACCAGGTCGACTTCACGCCTGGTCGACCAGCCACCAAGTCGACCAGCAGGCCTGGTCGACCTGGCCTGGTCGATCAACCAGGTCGACCAGAAGGCCTGGTCGACTTACCAGGTCGACCAGAAGGCTTGGTCGACCAACCAGGTCGACCAGAAGGCCTGGTCGACTTACCAGGTCGACCAGAAGGCTTGGTCGGCCTACCAAGGTCGACCAGAAGGCCTGGTCGACCAACCAGGTCGACCAGAAGTTCTGTCAGCCGACCACCCAAGTCGGCTACCCCAAGTTGGCGTCACCAAGTCGACGCCCTCCGCAGGTCGACTTCCCAGGTCGACCTTCCTGAAGTCGGCGCCCATGCAGTGGCACCCGTGCAGGTCGACTTCCTCGTCGACCAGCTCGCCCACTGCTGCAGGTCGTGTTGGTGTAAGGGCCTAATAAACTCAAGCTATTAGGACTTAATCAAACTTAAAACCTCTCCTCGGGGTCACCTCCAAGGGTCCCTGGGTGCCTGGTACAAGACCAGCCCCTATCCTCGGGTCCGAGTTTGTAGAGAGAGGGATCAAGAAGGACTTAGTCAAAACAGCAAGAGTACCTTGAACGTCGCGCAGCGTGCCGTGCAGACCGTCGGTCGGATTAAGCTGAGAATTCGCTATATCGAAGCTCGCTCCAAGAGCTTTAAAATGAGCCAAGTTGCCTCGCGAAAAGTTCTGCCATTACTAAGTTATGGCTCGGACAGCGTTTGCCTAGCGTTGGAGTGCTAGCATACTAGCGTTGACTCGGGTAGCATTCCGCCGTCGGATAGCGCAGAAACGAAATTCCAGCGAGGAAGGAATTTGCTTGAATCAATTTGAATTATATTCAGGTACAAACAGAGAAGGATTAAATAGTTCTAGCTAGCAAGGACCTTGGGAATCAACCTGGGAACAACCAGGGATGATCCCAAATAATTCCAAGCAACAGAACCAACCTGGCTGGACAAAATAGCAGGTGGTAGGTTGGTAAACAACCTCTGGTTCTGTTTTTCCAACCTGGGAAAACAACAACCAGGTTCAGGTTCTAAAAACAGAACCTGTTTTGTCTTTGCCCAACCAGCCAAATGCTGGTTCCGCTGGTTTCCCCTGGCCTTGTAGCATGCAGATACAGACAAACAACATCCAACCTTCACCTAAATTGTACCCCTATAGTGCCTTCCCTGCTACACTATAGTTAACCAAACAAAACAGTACAATTTCGAGTTGGATAGAACTGAATCTGCGCAATCAACTCAACCGAACTGCAAAGCTTCCATCTTGGGTTCCTTTGCGAGCTCGTCCTTCCTGCTTGCACTGTTCATAGCGCATACAATGTTGTGCCAAAGCGCACATTGCGCGAGTACCTGCAAATGCATCAAGCGAAAAAATGCGAAAGCAAACAAACACACGAACACACCATTCACACACAAATGCATTCGCACACGCATACTCGTACAAACAGACGGCAGGATGTCGTGCAATGTGCATTTGCACCCAACACACTCCCCCTCAGCCTGCCGGCTGCATCCCCGTCATTCCATGCTAGTTCATGCTCATTCCACTCATGCGCACACAACGCCAATGAGGCTCATCCGCAAGCCTCTTGGTGAGAAAGTCTGCTGGCTGCTGGTGAGTCTTGATGTAGATCGGATGCACCGTCCCCCTCTTCACCTCCTTACGCAGCCAGTGCCACTTGATACGCATGTGCTTGTTCAGCCCATGAAGCACAGCGTTTCTGGCCATCCCAAGAGCCCCCTTGCTATCACAAAACAGCGGCGTAGCAACTTTCTGCTCCTGGCCAATCTCCTCTAACAGCCTCCTCAGCCAAATCACCTCCTTCACCCCATGGAACATCGCCATGTACTCTGATTCTACGGAAGAGAGTGCCGTCTCCGTCTGCTTCTTGGACCTCCAACTAACAGGTCCTCCCCCAACTACGCAGATGTATCCTCCCACAGATGAGGAATCCTCCTTCTCAGAAGCCCACGTAGCATCGGTAAAGCAAGTGAGAAATAGCTTGCCTTCTCCAAGCCTCTCCCCCTTCTCTTTCAGCACCTCCACCCCTTTCTGCTTCACCTGTGCAGATGCGGAGTATTGAACTCCAATGCTTGGGTGAGAGTTCAGGTACTTCACCACACGCTCAGCTGCATCCACCTGCTCCTCTGATGGATTCTGCACCACCCTAGCCAGCTGCCCAACCGAGAAAGAGATGTCGGGCCTCGTGTGAACTGCTGCGTACAAGAGGCTGCCCACCAAGGACTGAAATTGCTGCTGCTCTTCAGCTTCAACCCCTTCATCCTCTGCAGCCTTCACAAGCTTGAATTCTGCTGGCAGGGGAGTTGCAACCTTGCGCTCATTCTCAATCCCATACTTCTCCCCCAGCTCCTTGATGAACTTCTCCTGGTGCAGCTTCAACCACCTGTGATCTGGATCCCTCTCCACGTGCATCCCGAGGTAGTACTTTACCTCCCCAAGGTTCTTGCACTTGAAGTTTTCCATCAGTTGCTGCTGCACTTTCTGGATCTCCTTCATGCTGCTGCTGAAGAGAAGAATGTCGTCCACATAGACCAGAAACAGCACCAGCTTCTCCCCCTCGCCCTTGAGAAAGAGGCTCTCATCACAGCTGCTGGTCCTGAATCCCATCTCCTCTAAAACAGCTGCCAACTTCTGGTACCAGCAGCGTGGCGCCTGCTTCAAGCCGTAGATGGACTTGTTGAGCTTGCACACCCTGCCCGTACCATCCTCATACCCAGGCGGCTGCGTCATGAACACCTCCTCCTCTAAAATCCCATTCAGGAATGCCATTGAAATATCCATCTGAATGATGAATTTTCCACTAACAGCTGCATCTGCCAACAAGACACGGAGGGTAGGGGGTTTGGCAGTGGGAGCAAAGATCTCGTTGAAGTCCTGCTTCTCCTTTTGCATAAACCCCTTCGCCACCAGCCTACTCTTGTAGATGGTGACCTGCCCCTTGTCATCGGTCTTGATCCTCAGCACCCACTTGCATTGTATCGCTTTCTTCCCATCAGGCAGCACCACCAGATCCCATGTCCTATTCTCCAGCAGACTCTGGTACTCAGCATCCCTAGAAGCCAGCCACTTGTCCCTATCTGGTCCAGCTAATGCCTCCTCCATGCTAGCTGGTTCCTCTGGTGCAGGGGCAAGAAAACAGTACGCAGGCTCATCCTCCTCATCCGGGTCATAGCCATGAGGTAGAATCAGCAATGCCTCTTCGGTCCCTAGCTGCTGCTCTGCTGCATCAGTTCCTGCAGTCAGCTTCTTAGTAGCCATACGGGTACGTCCTGGCCTGGAGACGGATGTCTCCCATCCCTTCGGCTTCTTAGTTTTTCTCTGCTGCTTCTCTCCTCCCTCGGGTCCAGCAGCTCCACTAGTGCTGCCGCCAGTTTCCACACCATTTTCTCCACCAGCAGATGCCTCCTGTACCTTCTCTCCATCACCATTTCCAGCAGCTGCCTCCTCTCCCTCCTCCCACACACTAGGAGTCAGGTCCAGCTGCATGGTGATCTGCTCCATCTGCTGGGACACCCTTGCCTCCGGCTGTTTCTCCCAGCTCCCATACATCATGCCCTCAATGAATTTCACATCCCTGCTGTCAAACAACACACCCTTGGATGGTTCCCACAGCAGCCATCCCTTGCTCTCAGCAGCCAGCCCCAAATGCACACACCAGATTGCACTCGCCCCCAACTTACTGCGGTAGGTCTTGGGGACGTGGGCGACTGCCATGCAGCCAAACACCCTCAGCATATCCACCGGCGGCTTCCTCCCAAGCCACCTCTCCAACGGCACCCACGAGTCATCCCCAACCTTGATGAGCACCCTGTTCCTAGCGACAGTGGCGTGCCGGACAGCATGAGGCCACATAGAATTGCTCAGCCCAGATTCTATGAGCAGCGCCCTAGCTGTCTCCAGAATGGTCCGGTTTGCCCGTTCTGCTACACCATTGGACTGTGGGGTATAAGCCGTGGTCAGCTCTCTCTGGATGCCCTGCTTCTTGAGCCAGGCCGTCATTTCAGCTCCAAGGAACTCACCACCCCGGTCTGTCCTAATCCGCTTCACTACACACTCCGCCTGCTTCTCCACGAATGGCAGCCAATCGTCCCGTATCGTGGAGGCGGCGTGGTCCTTCTGCTTCAGCGGATACGCCCACATCAGCCTGCTCCAGTCATCCACAATTGTAAGAAAATACCGCTCCCCCTTGTGCCCTTGCACCGGCAGCGGCCCCACCAAGTCCATGTGGACCAGCTCCAAAGGCTTCTTGCTCCTGCCAGCCACACTATGGAAAGGGAAACGGGTGAACTTTGAAAGCAAACAGATTTCACAGTTGTCATCGGGTGGCTGTCCGTTCAGCTTCAGACCCTTAACGGCTCCGTCCTTCTCCAGCTGCTTCAGCAAAGGCATTGCCACATGCCCTAAGCGCCGGTGTGCCGTTGCCCAATCTGTCTCCCCAGATCTGGCCGACACTTTCACACCAACCCCTCCAACGGCATTGCACTCCCCCTGGGATGCAGACCCCTCTCCAGCCTGCCCCCCACCATGCCACGCCAGGGCCGGCAGCTGCCACATAGATCTGTACACGTCCTTGCTCTCGTGCAGATCCCAAAGCACCCGATTGCCCAGCTTCCCCTTATAAGTGCGTGCCCCATCCGTGTTGGTGTTCACCCCAGCCTTGCCAAGCTTACGGAGGGAGATAAGGTTGGCCTTTAGGTCGGGGACGAAGAGAACGTCGTGCAGCACCACCGGCTTGCCATCCGCTCCCTTAAACGCAGCTCGTCCCGCACCAGCCACCTTCAACATGTGTCCAGAGGCGGAGCACACTTCATTGATCGGTGCAGCTCGTACTTCGTCCAGCAGGTCCTTGCGCGGCGTCATCGTCCAAGCAGCGCCTGTGTCCAACACCCAATAGTCTAGGGGGTGCAGCTCTGCTCCAACTTTGGCAGAGGCGTCTCCTTGCTCCCCCTTGTCTCCCACATGGAAGAATTGGCCCGCGGTGCGCTCCTTCTTCTTCTCCGCACCGCCGTTGCCCTTCGGGTTGTTGTCGGACGAATCAGCGACCATGTTGGCGCCGTTTTTCTGGTTCCTCCGCGCGCCGCCATCCTGGTGACGATTCTGGGGGGTCCATCCATCGGGTTTCTTATAGCACAAAAACCAGGGGTGCCCTTCCTTCTCACAATACCAGCAACTCCCTTTCATTTTGCCACCAGCACCCGACTTGCCCCCACGTCCAGATTTCGCACCGCGACCCCAACCGGTACCTCCTTGTTGGTCGTTGGAGTCGTCGTCTTTCTTTGCACCGCGTCCAGCACCACCGAAGCCACGTCCTCTGCCACGTCGGCTCCCTTGCATCCCGTAGCCGCTGCTGCCGTCGTCTCCACCCCTCAGTTGGCGGCGACGGAAGTCCTCCTCCAGAATCTTCGTCCGCACCCACTCGAGCGTCCACAAGCTCTGGTTCTGCGGCAGGCTCAATCCGCTCGTAAATTGAAGCCACGATTCCGGCAGCAGCGAGAGCATCTTCAAGCACTTGGTCTGCTCCGGGTAGGTGATTCCCGCGGTCGCCAACTTCGCGTAGAGGTCGCGCATCTTGTCCAGGACTGGTTGCACCAGCTCTCCCTCGCTCAGGCGCAACGCGGACAGCTCCCTCTCCAGCATCAACGTTGCGACAACGGAGGTCGGGGCGTGCAGCTCCTTCAACACGGTCCACGCCTTCGGACCGCATTCAACCTCCGGCAGCAGGTGCATGACGTGGTGACGCTGGTTCAGCTCCAAACTCTGCGACATCAAATAGTAGCCAGCCGAGGAGCGCTCGTCCCAATCTTCCTGCAGCGTGGGGTCACTCGGTCTAGGCTCCTCCCCAATCATTAGTTTCAGCAAACCGATCTGACGGAAATATAATTGCATTTTCCAGGCCCAATCATCATAGCCCTCACCATTGAACTTCTCGACGGTGAAATTCTTCAGCACCTCCTTGACAAGCGAGCCCTGGTTTGTTCGCGCTCCCCTTGGCGCTGAAAGACCAGAATCTTGGCTGCCGCTACGATCTTGGGCTGAAGATTCACCAGCTCCCGCCGAGGTGTTGCCCGCCATAGCTACCTATAACGAGGATCACTATAACGCAGCTCTGATACCAGCTTGTTGGTGTAAGGGCCTAATAAACTCAAGCTATTAGGACTTAATCAAACTTAAAACCTCTCCTCGGGGTCACCTCCAAGGGTCCCTGGGTGCCTGGTACAAGACCAGCCCCTATCCTCGGGTCCGAGTTTGTAGAGAGAGGGATCAAGAAGGACTTAGTCAAAACAGCAAGAGTACCTTGAATGTCGCGCAGCGTGCCGTGCAGACCGTCGGTCGGATTAAGCTGAGAATTCGCTATATCGAAGCTCGCTCCAAGAGCTTTAAAATGAGCCAAGTTGCCTCGCGAAAAGTTCTGCCATTACTAAGTTATGGCTCGGACAGCGTTTGCCTAGCGTTGGAGTGCTAGCATACTAGCGTTGACTCGGGTAGCATTCCGCCGTCGAATAGCGCAGAAACGAAATTCCAGCGAGGAAGGAATTTGCTTGAATCAATTTGAATTATATTCAGGTACAAACAGAGAAGGATTAAATAGTTCTAGCTAGCAAGGACCTTGGGAATCAACCTGGGAACAACCAGGGATGATCCCAAATAATTCCAAGCAACAGAACCAACCTGGCTGGACAAAATAGCAGGTGGTAGGTTGGTAAACAACCTCTGGTTCTGTTTTTCCAACCTGGGAAAACAACAACCAGGTTCAGGTTCTAAAAACAGAACCTGTTTTGTCTTTGCCCAACCAGCCAAATGCTGGTTCCGCTGGTTTCCCCTGGCCTTGTAGCATGCAGATACAGACAAACAACATCCAACCTTCACCTAAATTGTACCCCTATAGTGCCTTCCCTGCTACACTATAGTTAACCAAACAAAACAGTACAATTTCGAGTTGGATAGAACTGAATCTGCGCAATCAACTCAACCGAACTGCAAAGCTTCCATCTTGGGTTCCTTTGCGAGCTCGTCCTTCCTGCTTGCACTGTTCATAGCGCATACAATGTTGTGCCAAAGCGCACATTGCGCGAGTACCTGCAAATGCATCAAGCGAAAAAAATGCGAAAGCAAACAAACACACGAACACACCATTCACACACAAATGCATTCGCACACGCATACTCGTACAAACAGACGGCAGGATGTCGTGCAATGTGCATTTGCACCCAACAGGTCGGCTGCACCCCTACACCCGACCACGAAGTCGGCTCCGCCCAAGCGAGAACGGGGCCAACACACAACTCCCGTTGACAGGCACTGGGCAGGTGGGCGATTGGCCAGGTGGGCAACTGGCCAGGTGGGAGTATTTGTCGATTTCAGAAGGGGAAAAACTCGATGTCTGCAAATTAAGAAGGACTGTATAAGGTTGTTTGAGAATTAGGATGAGTATAAAACCTTGTCTTAAAATTGATATGAAATTAAACATGTCTACGCCTTAAGATGAACCACAAAAAATGCGTCTTAAATCGAGACAATCAGACAAAAGATTTCTGATAACGTAGACACTGCTGTGGGGAGTACATCACTTTATAGGGTTGGCATTTGTATCTCCATCTTGCTAGTCACATCATTCCGTTGTTGTCACTTAAGATGGTATCACGGGTAGGTAACGCTCCGAGCCTAGCCTAGCCCGCCAGCCCCGTTCCCTAGCCTAGCGCACTCCGTCCCGTTCCTTAGCAGGCCGCGCTCTGCCCCGCCCCACTCGTAGCCAGCTGCGCACAACGCGCTGCCCCGTCCCGACCTGTAGCCGCGCACTGCCTGGTCCCGTCCCGCCCCGCGCTGCCCGCCCCATGCACTACACTCCTCGTGATGTTCGGCCCGTGCTACCCGCCCAATTTCGCGCAGCCTGCCCCACGCTACCCGCCCTGCGCTGCCTGCCTTGTGCTGCCTGGCTCGCGTTTCCCGCCCCGTTCCGCGCTACCCGCCCCACACTACCCGCCCCGTCCCTGTCGACGGGAGTTGTGTTGTGGCCCCGTCCTCCCTTGGGCGGAGCCGACCTTGCAGTCGGGTGTGCGGGGAGCACAGCCGATCAACAGCGGCGGGTGACGCCGACTTTGGCATCAGGGCGTTGCAACGCCATCGTTGGAACGGGAACCGGCGGCGAATTTACCTGAGAGCGCCGACTTGTGAGGCGTCGTTGTCGACAGTGTAGGACGCACGGATGCCGGGCAGGAGGGCACCGGGCGTCGAGTCGCTGAGCAGCAGGGAGCCAAGCTGTTGGCGCCGTGCTGCGTGGGCGCCAAACTGGAGTGGCGCTGTGCTTAGGTGGTCGGTCAGGCGCCGACCGTCTGGCGCCGACTTGGGGGATGCCGGCTTTGTGACGCCGGCGGTCGACGAACGAGGTATTAACGAGGTAACGGAATAATAAATGAGTAGAAACAAGCAGTACAAGAGAGCATATAGCAAACCCTAAGGAGGTAATATTGTATGCACATCAGTATGAGTGCACGTGATCCTAACGTCCTACTCTGTGCTCGTGCAATTCATGCTTACGTCATTTGCATGAGCATAATTTATTATGCATGGCTGTTGGATTTTATCACCTCTGTGTTTTTCTCCAAGTCTAAATGCATGATCGCGCAGGAGAAATCCAGAGCTTTCCAACGATACCAAGATCGCCTTATTCCCGCTCCATCAATCCCCTCGACCATCACCAAGCGATGTTGTGGGCCCTCGTGTTCCTTCAGGAAGATGGTGAGTCGACCACTGTTGTCGCCGAAGGTGAAGCCGTACTCCAAATTGCGATTGGTCAACACCAAGGCGGTGTGGTGCATCATCGGCAGCACCTGCCTCTCGTTGAGCTGCACATACAAGAAGGGCAATATTAGACTGAGGAACATTAGAATGAAATAAGGGGAATATGAACAACATGTCCTTACCTATCGTCGCTGAAATTTGAGATTGAGGCTGTTCAACTCCTGGAGCACATGAACCAGGAAGAACAAAAAGAAATGAAATTTGAAACTGGTAACCAGGGTGTAAGAAGGTCTGTCGTATTCATACAACAAGACGATTGCAGCAGGCAATATGTTAGCAAAGCGCTCGATGGTGTCCCCGCGAGAGAGCCAGCAAATGTCCTTGATGTCTTACATCTCCAAATTAGTGCTAGTTAGCACCTCTTGCAGCTTCTTGAATCGAGCATGTTGCACGACAAAACGACCGAGAATGTTAGCAAACAATTGGGCGACATTGTCAACGATGTTCAAGTCGGGGAAAGCGATGCGGACATCCTTCACAGCAAGTGCCTCCCTGCATATTCGATACACAAATGATTAGTAAGCTGGCTAAGCGATAAAACAACACTAGCAGTAATGCAAAACCACAGTACACAACATGTGGGCAACGCAGTGGCAAGGACTAAGGTGTGAAATCCGTGTGCGTAATCGAGCCACCATGCTAGTCTGGGCACCGATCATAACGCTGGCGCCATCAGTGCTCATGGCGCAAATCTTGGACCGCAAGTAGCAAGGAGTGTAAGAAGGACAATCTCAAGCAAACCGGCGCCGCATTTCTCGACAAAAAGGTTGGCAAAGAACTCCGTCACCACCACCATACCGAGCAGAAACGTGTCATACGCAATCTTGTGTTTGCCATGCCTTCTGTTGGCGCTCTTGTCCAGCTGAAGTCCAATGAAGGGACTGTCGTTGATGTGCTGGATATGCTTTGCCTTCAAGTAGCACATTAGCGTCTCGACAAGTTGCTTGAAACCGTACGGGAGTCAGACAAAGGGAAAATGGCTTATTATAATAATATTTTTAAACACAACACCGAGAAAAATGTTAACACTTACGTGGTGCAGTACGTCCCTTGGTCCTTCGTCAGCATATCTGGCGTTCCCAGTTCCACCATGAACTGCACGAGTGACATGAACAAGGCGATGGGGGTGTCAGACTTGCAAATGAAACGCACTGTCAAGAACAACTTGATCAAGCGCCTCGCTTCTGCACTCTTATCCCCAAAGTTGGTCAAGCTGCTTCGTCTTCTGCCCTTCACGCTGCTTCAACCTTCCCTTCGCCGTACAGTGCCGGATGCTGGATTGGTGTCTCCACATCTTTTGCTTCTGTATGTCAATGCCTCCCTCAACACGAGCCCCATACCGCGACTCTGGATCTGCATACACCATGCAGATCCTGCATTTCATACAAGGATGCCCCCCAGAGTTGTCGCTGATGATGAGTCAAGGGAAGTGGCGATGCCACTATTCCTTGGCTTCTAGTTGCAGCTCCTCCAACGTCATAATTGTTGGCCCTGGATTCTCTACTCCACAACTTGCCTGTCCATCGCCCTTAGTAGCAATATTCCCTACATGAGAAGAAGGGCTTGGGCGTTTCGAGAAAGAAATCTTGTGTTGAACGTATTTAGTCTTGCTCGGGAACCGCATCAGAACGAACGGCGAGCGAGTTTTGAGGGGATGGGTTTTAGCAGGAAAAGGAGCAGCGACAGGTCAACCTAGTGACGATCCCCCGGGGAGGCACGCTGTGCGGGGTGATTGAATAGGAGAAAACCGGCTCGGCGTCCATCTCCGCGAAAGGGTAAGGCTGCTCGCGTGAATTCGGTTTCTCATTCTTATCGATCGAAGAAGCAACAGGAGCAGTTGAGACTGGAGTTGTGGTGAAACATTCCCAAGTAAGGAAATGAAGGCCAGTGCGTGACAACGTAGTGGAAGGTGGCGGTGAAGCATCTAAACTGGATGCAGAAGGGGCATCCGCACGAGAGTCAGAAGCTATCGTGGTATTGGTGGAACTACACACTGGCTTGCTCTCGCCCACGAGGGTAAGCAAGGATTCCACGAGCTGTGGGACCGTCCGAATCAAGCGCATGAACGTCCCCAGCTCTGCTAGACGGGTTGCCTTGCCATGCCAGCCAAAACCTGACCTCGACGCACACTGAGGGCTGTTTGTGCTGCACCTATAGCTGTCCGCTGTGCGCTAGCACGAATATGCCAAACGAGTTGGCAAAATTCGTGTCAGCGGGGTGAGTCCTCTGCAGTTGCCGTGCAGTGTTGACACCGACCAGAGGAAACGTAAAGCCTGGCGGTGGCAGAACGATAATAAGGCGGGCGGTTTTTCATGACATGTCAGGAATAGTGGGCACTACGGAGATAACTACTACAACGGGAGCTGGACTACGGGCTAGGCACGGGTGCTCGTGTAATCTCTGCGTTCACTTGTTCCTTAGTCGTTTCCAAGTGCTCACACTACTTGCTAGTTCACAGGGAGAATTGGCAAGAGTTTCACTAGGAAAGGTTGACAACAATGGTACAATGAAGTTGGCAAGACTAGACTACATCAGAGCTAGCATGCAAGCAAGTCTACTGCTAGCGCAGCACGGTCGACCGCGTGCCAGCACGACTTGGTCGACCGCGCTCCAGCAGTGCAGAGGCGCGGCTTGCCAGTGCTGCAAGTCGACGGCGTGCCAACATCGCAGGTTGACGGCGTGCCAACGCTGCTCCCGCAGGACAACAGCGCACCCGCTTCGCAGGTGCTCGCAGATGATTGGCGATTAGTGCCTCGTCACCTGCACAACGCACACACCAAGTCAACTTCGTGCTGACGACTGATTCTGATCAGCCACGTCGACCTCGGGATACCACCACCGAGGTCGTCCTTGCCAACCTCGCCTGAGCTGCCAACATCGCCTGAGCGACCGTCGCGTGCCTTCGCAGAACCTCATCACCCCGATAACCTGGTCGACCGGGCAACCACGTCGACCAGCTGCTCCTGTATGTGCCGGTCGACCTCCCAAGTCGACGGCCACCTCCAGTCGACCTCCCCAGGTCGACCACTATGTTCGGTCGACCACCAGGTCGACTTCACGCCTGGTCGACCAACCACCAAGTCGACCAGAAGGCCTGGTCGACTTACCAGGTCGACCAGAAGGCCTGGTCGACCAACCAGGTCGACCAGAAGGCCTGGTCGACCAACCAGGTCGACCAGAAGGCCTGGTCGACCAACCAGGTCGACCAGAAGGCCTGGTCGACTTACCAGGTCGACCACAAGGCTTGGTCGACCAACCAGGTAGACCAGAAGGCCTGGTCGACTTACCAGGTCGACCAGAAGGCTTGGTCGACCAACCAGGTCGACCAGAAGGCCTGGTCGACTTACCAGGTCGACCAGAAGGCTTGGTCGACCAACCAGGTCGACCAGAAGGCCTGGTCGACTTACCAGGTCGACCAGAAGGCTTGGTCGACCTACCAAGGTCGACCAGAAGGCTTGGTCGACCAACCAGGTCGACCAGAAGTTCTGTCAGCCGACCACCCAAGTCGGCTACCCCAAGTTGGCGTCACCAAGTCGACGCCCTCCGCAGGTCGACTTCCCAGGTCGACCTTCCTGAAGTCGGCGCCATCCTGAAGTCGGCGCCCATGCAGTGGCACCCGTGCAGGTCGACTTCCTCGTCGACCAGCTCGCCCACTGCTGCAGGTCGGCTGCACCCCTACACCCGACCACGAAGTCGGCTCCGCCCAAGCAAGGACGGGGCCAACACACAACTCCCGTTGACACTCCCCTACCGCGTTCACGCTTGGGCCCCCAACCCACACGGCAGTACTTCTTTGGAGAAAAGCTCGTCGACGTGCACCCAACACACAGCACGTCGTCCACCGCACCAGCCATGCAAGAGGGCATGGCACCTACTGCTGCACGTCATCGTCGCCGACGTCGGCCAGGCGCACTTGGCCGATTGCAACGGAGCACCGGTTGAAGGCCGGATAGTGCAGCGCCTTCGAAAAGAAGTCGGCCGGCTGCTCAGCAGTCGGGATGTACTGCAGCGAAAACTTCCCCCGCTTCACCATGTGCTGCAGCCAGGCCTGTCGCCGCTCCATGTGCTTGAGGTTGCTCGTCAACCCCATGCCCTCGGCAACTGTGATGGCCGACTTGTTGTCCACCCGGAGGACAGTCGGCTTCCCAGCATCCAGCTGCCGGAACTCTGCCAAGAGGAAGCGAAGTCGGCGTCCCTCCTTGCTGGCTTCAACGGCCGCCACGTACTCCGACTCGGTCGATGACAGCGTCGCGCACTTGATGCGCTGGCTCGACCAGGAGACCGCGGCCCCTCCGTAGACGAACACGTAGCCACCTGTGCTCGTCCGGTTCTGCTTGTCGCCGGCGTCGTCGGCGTCCACGTAGCCGACTAGCTCCAACGACTCAGGTCCACCGCCGAACTCCAAGGCGGTGTCACGCGTGTTGGCGAGATAGGCAAGGCAGCGGTCGACCTCGCGCCAGTGCTGGTCGCTCCTCACCGTGAGTCCGCTCCCCAGCTTGCTGCAGGCGAAGGCGATATCCGGCCTCGTCGTCGTCGCCGCGAACTGCAGCGAGCCGACCTTCTGCCGGTACTCCTCCTCCTGGCGCTCCTGCGCCTCCTCGTCGTCGAAGGTGAGCTCGGCGTAGGCGTTGACCGAAACGGGCGTCTTGGGGGTGCGCCCGGTCTGCTCCTGGTCGAGGAAGCGCCTACGCAGCTTGTCGGCGTAGCCCTGCTGGTGCAGCCATAGCTTCCTCACCGACCTATCGCGCACGATCTCCAGCCCGAGGTACTTTTGCACCGGCGAGATCTCGCGCAGCTCGAAGGCGGCCTCCAGTAGCTCCTTCAGCTCCTTCAGCGACGCGGTACTGCTGCTGGCGGCGAGCAGGTCGTCGACGTAGACCAGCACCCAACAGGTCACCTTGTCGACGCCGACCTTGAAGTAGAGAGCCTCGTCGACCTGGCTCTTCTTCCATCCAGCGCCGACCAGCACGTCGTTGAGAGCCTTGTACCACAGCAGCGGCGACTGCTTTAGCCCGTACAGGCTCTTCAGCAGCTTGCACACCCGGCTGGTCCCGTCATTGAAGTAGTCTGGCTGGTACATGTACAGCACGCGGTCGAGCTTGCTCTGCAGGAAGGCATTCTTCATGTCGAGCTGCATCAGGTTGAGGTCGAGGACGGCAACGATGCTGAGGAAAATCCGCAGCGTGACGTAGCTGCTCACCGGCGCGTACGTCTCGTCGTAGTCGGCGCCATACACCTGCGTGAAGCCCTTCACGACCAGCCTCGCCTTCTCGCGCTCGACGGTGTCGTCGATGTGGTACTTCGTCGTCAACACCCACCGGTTCTTCATGATGTTGACCCCGGGTGGGCGTTCGACCAGCTCCCACGTCCCCATGCCGATGAGGCTGCGGATCTCCTCCTCCATGGCAGCCTTCACCGCCGGACCCTTCCAGCTAGCCAGCGCCTCCTTCACCGTCATCGTGGAGATATCCCAACGGTGCTCGGGGTCGGCGTGCATGTCGGGGTCGAGCTCCAGCAGGTCTTCATCCTCATCGGCGTCGTCGTACAGCAGGTCGTCGTCCTCGCCGACCATTTCATACACCGTGGTGAAGGCAGCCGGGACGAAGAAGTCGGGAGGCCTCCGAAGGCGGCCTGTACGCCGTGGTCCAGCCTGGGCCTCTCCCACGTCACTGTCGGTAAACTCCTCGTCGCCCAACTGCTCCCCTTCATCGTCCTCGTCGTCCTGCTGCACCTCGGTCGGCGTCCCGACCGATTCCTCCCCTGCGGTCAGCTCCCCTGCCGACTGCCAGGTCGCCGACTGCTCCTTGGTCGGCCTTGTTGCTGCCTGCTCCCCTGTCGGCTTCACCTTAGTCGACTGCACCTCCTTGACATGCTCCTCCCTTATCCACGTCGACTTCACTCCCACGTCGACTTGCTGCTCGTCACGTCGGCCACCGGCGATGCTCTTGGCCGCAGGCGACGTCCCACTACTCCCCTCATCGCCGGAGGCCAACACCGGAGTCAGTTTACGCAGGTCGGCCACGAGGGGAGAAACATGGGTCGTGGGAGGAGGGGAAGGAGGATGGTCGACCTCGATGTCCCCAGCAGCGAGCTCACCGACCTCCGCGAGCAGAGGCAGCGTCGCCTGCGAGGTGTCGGTTGGCGGGGTGGTCGGTGTCCGTCCTGACACCGTCCGACGTGGTGACCACCTGGTTGTCGGCGATGTCGAGGAGCTCCCAGCCCTTGCTCGCCTCCGACACGCCAAGGTGAAGGCCCCACTTGGCCTTCGGCTTCAGCTTCCCACCACGCTGCTGCTCGGGGACGAGGAACTGCGCCATGCAGCCCCACACGCGCGCCAGCGACAAGTCGGGCTTCTTCCCAGTGAGGAACTGGTACGGTGTTGTCCCCGGCGTCGCCGACTTCTCCAGGCAGTTGCGGACCCAGACAGCCTGCCGCAAAGCGAGGTGCCACCAGTGGTGCTGGACGCCCATGTGCAGCAGCATCGTCCGCACCGACTCCACCACTGTCCTCGTCTCCCGCTCTGCCATGCCGTTCTGCTACAGAGTATACGGGCAGGTAAGGTCGTGGAGGATCCCCTTTCCGTCCACAAGGGCGGTGAAGTCCTTCCCGAGGAACTCCCCTCCCCGGTCAGAACGCAGCATCAACACCGACTTCTTCGTCTGCCGCTCAACCGTCACCAGCCACTGCTCGAACTCTCGCAGCACGTCGGACTTCCGGGCGACCGGCCGCATCCACACGTAGCGGGTCTTGCGGTCTTTCAGTAGCAGAAGGTACAGGCTGCCATCCTTGGCGGCCACCCGGAATGGCCCGCACAGGTCGATGTGCACGACGGCCAGCACATCGTCGGCGTCGGAGCCCTGGTCGGGGAAGGTGTGCCGCGCCAACTTTCCGCCGACACACGAGACACACGGTGAGTCGGTGCCCGACGTCGACTTGAGGTCCAGCCCAGTGGCGACCTCGTGCTTCGCTGAGCTCAGGATGGTGTCCATGCCGACGTGCGCCAGCCGCGCGTGCAGCCTGTTCGGCGTCGACTTCGTCGCCGAGACGATCGCCCGCAGGGCCACGGCCTCCGTCCTGGTCGACGTCGACCTCGTTGAGCAGGGACGCAGGTCGGTGCAGAGGACTCGCCCGGTGTAGGACGCCCGACCGAGGACGTCTCCCGCCGCCGAGACGAGCAACATCCCGTCGCCGTCCTCCTGCAGCTTCACGCCGCTCTCCTTCAGCTGGCCGGCTGAGAGCAGGTTCGCCCGTACACCCGGGACGTACAGTACGTCGGGGATGAGCACCTGCTTCCCGGCCTCCCCTTGCAGGGCGACAGTGCCGCGACCCTGGACGTCCTGCAGCGCCCCATTGAAGCCACGCACGTGCTTCACGTCGCCGCTCGGTCCCAAGTCGATAAAGGTGTCCTTTGTCCCCATCAGGTGGTGGGAGCAGCCGCTGTCGAGCAGGACCACCGCCGGATTAGCCTGCACAGCTGCTGCCACCGCCTGGAAGTCCTCGCCGGCCTCCGGCGCCAGCGAGACGGTCGGCTCCACGACGCCGACCAGGGAGCACGACGCCGACTTGTCGTCACGCCCTTTTCCGCCAGTAGAGGAGTCGGCGTCCTTCGCCGAGGTCGACGACTTGGTCGACTGCTTCTCCTTGCGCGGCTGGTTTTATCCTGGACGAAGACGGCGACTGCCAGACCTTCCACGGCCTCCCTTGGCGTCGTCGTCGTCGTCGGAGTCACCGCGGTCGGGGCACTCGAAGGAGAGGTGGTCGGGGTCGCCGCACAGCCAGCACTCCCGACGTCGACTTCCTCCTCCTCGACCGCTGTCCTTGGTCGACTTCTTCTTGTCGACTTCCTTGGCCGGCTTCGAGCCACTGCTACCACCGCTGCCAGACTGTCCACGCTGCCCCGGTCGACCACCTTGCTTCGCCAGGGCGACGTAGTTTACCTGCGCCAAGAGCTCTTGGGACCGCTCGGCCTCCTGCATTGCCTCGTCCTGCAGGATGTACGAGGTCAACGTGTCCTCGTTGAGCGTCGCATGCGTGCTCGGCGCCATCGACAGCCGCTTCAGCAGGTTGTAGCTGCTCAGGAGTCCCTGCATGACATGGGTGACGTACGACGCCGTCGAGTACTCCGCGCCGGCCATCCTGATGGTGGCGAGAATCCGCCGAGCTCGGTTGCAGTAGTCTGTCGCCGTCTCCTGGTCGCCCATACGCAGGTGCGTCAGCTGCCCTTCAAGCTGGGCGATGAACAAGTCGTCGGTGACTTGGTAAGTCGACTCGATGAAGTGCCACGCCCGGTGGCCGGCGTCGAGGTGCTCCCTGCACGACTTCAGGGCGATTTGCACGCCCGGCGAGCAGCACCGCGATATGACCGTGAAGGTCAGCAGCTGCACGGCGCGAAACTCCGCACGCAAGTCGGGGTCATCCGGCGTCGCCACGGTACCGCGAGCAAAGTTGATCAGCCCGGCCATCTCTAGCTGGGGCTCGATGGCTTTCTTCCATGAAAGAATGTCGGGTCGACCAACCAGCAGGGGAGTGACCAAGATCCTATCCGGCGTGAACTTGAAGTAGCCGTAGCTCGGTGCAATCCCGCCTGCTGTCACCTGGGTCGCCGACATCGGCAGAGACCCACTTCGTCGACCTCCGACGTCACCCTGCAAGGAGCCTGCAGCCGCCGACGACCGCATCCCTCGCACCTGAACGCCGCCGACTTCATCGGCGTGAATCACACCACGCTGCCTCGACGACGTGCCTCCCGCACTGCTGCCGACTGCCCTCGGTGTTCACCGGTCGAGGAGATGCAGGCCGAGAAGGAGGGTGCTCCGTCGCCCACACGGAGCGGATGCCAGCCTCGACGACCGCCCAGGGGAGGTCGCCGAACTCCTTCGCCTCATGGCGTCTCCTCGCGCTCTCCAGCCGTGCCTCCAAGGTGTCCACCACCCCCGTGTCACCTACGGCGCCTACCATAGTGACTACTCCACAGGTGCCGGCCTACGAACAACTTAGGCAAGGTGCAACTAAGTCGACTAGACTGAAAGGTAAGTCGGGTGCCGTCCACGCTCACCGCACCATGCGGAGATAACTACTACAACGGGAGCTGGACTACGGGCTAGGCACGGGTGCTCGTGTGATCTCTGCGTTCACTTGTTCCTTAGTCGTTTCCAAGTGCTCACACTACTTGCTAGTTCACAGGGAGAATTGGCAAGAGTTTCACTAGGAAAGGTTGACAACAATGGTACAATGAAGTTGGCAAGACTAGACTACATCAGAGCTAGCATGCAAGCAAGTCTACTGCCAGCGCAGCACGGTCGACCGCGTGCCAGCACAACTTGGTCGACCGCGCTCCAGCAGTGCAGAGGCGCGGCTTGCCAGTGCTGCAAGTCGACGGCGTGCCAACGCTGCTCCCGCAGGACAGCAGCGCACCCGCTTCGCAGGTGCTCGCAGATGATTGGTGTGTAGTGCCTCGTCACCTGCACAACGCACACACCAAGTCAACTTCGTGCTGACGACTGATTCTGATCAGCCACGTCGACCTCGGGATACCACCACCGAGATCGTCCTCGCCAACATCGCCTGAGTGGCCGACGCATGCCTTCGCAGAACCTCGTCACCCAGATAACCTGGTCGACCGGGCAACCACGTCGACCAGCTGCTCCTGTATGTGCCGGTCGACCTCCCAAGTCGACGGCCACCTCCAGTCGACCTCCCCAGGTCGACCACTATGTTCGGTCGACCACCAGGTCGACTTCACGCCTGGTCGACCAGCCACCAAGTCGACCAGCAGGCCTGGTCGACCTGGCCTGGTCGATCAACCAGGTCGACCAGAAGGCCTGGTCGACTTACCAGGTCGACCAGAAGGCTTGGTCGACCAACCAGGTCGACCAGAAGGCCTGGTCGACTTACCAGGTCGACCAGAAGGCTTGGTCGGCCTACCAAGGTCGACCAGAAGGCCTGGTCGACCAACCAGGTCGACCAGAAGTTCTGTCAGCCGACCACCCAAGTCGGCTACCCCAAGTTGGCGTCACCAAGTCGACGCCCTCCGCAGGTCGACTTCCCAGGTCGACCTTCCTGAAGTCGGCGCCCATGCAGTGGCACCCGTGCAGGTCGACTTCCTCGTCGACCAGCTCGCCCACTGCTGCAGGTCGGCTGCACCCCTACACCCGACCACGAAGTCGGCTCCGCCCAAGCGAGAACGGGGCCAACACACAACTCCCGTTGACAGGCACTGGGCAGGTGGGCGATTGGCCAGGTGGGCAACTGGCCAGGTGGGAGTATTTGTCGATTTCAGAAGGGGAAAAACTCGATGTCTGCAAATTAAGAAGGACTGTATAAGGTTGTTTGAGAATTCGGATGAGTATAAAACCTTGTCTTAAAATTGATATGAAATTAAACATGTCTACGCCTTAAGATGAACCACAAAAAATGCGTCTTAAATCGAGACAATCAGACAAAAGATTTCTGATAACGTAGACACTGTTGTGGGGAGTACAACACTTTATAGGGTTAGCATTTGTATCTCCATCTTGCTAGTCACATCATTCCGTTGTTGTCACTTAAGATGGTATCACGGGTAGGTAACGCTCCGAGCCTAGCCTAGCCCGCCAGCCCCGTTCCCTAGCCTAGCGCACTCCGTCCCGTTCCTTAGCAGGCCGCGCTCTGCCCCGCCCCACTCGTAGCCAGCTGCGCACAACGCGCTGCCCCGTCCCGACCTGTAGCCGCGCACTGCCTGGTCCCGTCCCGCCCCGCGCTGCCCGCCCCATGCACTACACTCCTCGTGATGTTCGGCCCGTGCTACCCGCCCAATTTCGCGCAGCCTGCCCCACGCTACCCGCCCTGCGGTGCCTGCCTTGTGCTGCCTGGCTCGCGTTTCCCGCCCCGTTCCGCGCTACCCGCCCCACACTACCCGCCCCGTCCCTGTCGACGGGAGTTGTGTTGTGGCCCCGTCCTCCCTTGGGCGGAGCCGACCTTGCAGTCGGGTGTGCGGGGAGCACAGCCGATCAACAGCGGCGGGTGACGCCGACTTTGGCATCAGGGCGTTGCAACGCCATCGTTGGAACGGGAACCGGCGGCGAATTTACCTGAGAGCGCCGACTTGTGAATGTTGTTTGGCTTTTCCCAACCATTTGCCAGCAATATACAGTAGAGTGACGAATTTCCCCAACCCCCAAAAGTCTATACCCCATATAGAGTCACTCCACCAATTCTCATAGTCGCCGCATCACAATTAAAACTTCGAACGATCATAACGTTCTCGTTCTTGCCCCGATCGCGACGATTCTTGGTTCGTCAGAAAGCTCTCGAGCAGAGAAGTTACTTCAGATATCTGCTCAAGCCAAATAACATTCACACACACTCAGAAAATCCAAACCACACCAAACACAAATTCTTGCACACGCTCACACCACGCATGCAACGCACGAACATATGATGGGAGGCAGACAGACGTGAATGCATATGGTTGCATCACACAACAAACTCCCCCTCTGGCTGCCAACCATCATCCCACATTCCATAGCTCAAGCATGCACCCTCAATGCACACTCATCCCAGCAAGTTTCATCCCCTTCCAATGCTCAGGTTCAGCTAGGCGCTTGGTGAGAATGTCAGCCGCCTGCTGCTGGGTCTTCACCACCTCCAGTCGCACCTCCTTGTCGAGGAGCCTCCTCACCCAATGCCACTTAGGCCTGATGTGTTTGGTCAGCCCATGAAGACAAGCATTCTTCGCAAGCTTCACTTCCGACTCATTGTCACAAAAGATCACAGTCGGCTCCCCTTGACGAGCACCGATCTCCTCCAACAAACGCCTCAGCCACACCACCTCTTTGGCCCCATGATGAAGGGCCATGTACTCTGTCTCACACGAGGATAGTCCCACCTCATTCTGCCTCTTGCTGCGCTAGCTCACTGCTCCACCTCCAAACAGGCACACATAGCCTCCAATGCTGGTGCCATCCGCCTTCACAGAGTTGAAGCTAGCGTCGGTGTAGCAAGTCAAGAGCATCTCCCCCTTGCTCAAATCAGCTGCACCCCTCTGCAGCCTCTGTCGCACAGCACTGTACTCCAAACCCACTGATGCTGTAGCGCTCACATAGCGGACCAACCTCTTGGCCGCTTCCAGCTGCTCATGACTGGGGCGTGAAACCACACTCGCAAGCCTGGATGTAGCAAAGGCAATGTCAGGCCGCGTGTGGTTAGCCGCATAGTTGAGTGCCCCAACCATGGAATGAAACAGCTTCCTATTGCTCTCGCCCACCACCTCCTCATCAGCACAGGGCTCCACGGTGAACCCTGAAGGCAGTTGGGTTGCTGGCTTATCTCAATCTTGCAGCCCATACTTCTCGGCCAGCCCCTCACAGTATTGCCTATGGTTCAACCTCAACACTCCCTTGTCAAGGTCCCTCTCCACATGCATCCCAAGGTAGTACTTCACATCTCCCATCTTGGAACACTTGAACTGCATCTCCAGCATCTCCTGCACGCGTTCAATCATTGCAGACGACTCAGAGAAGAGCAGGATGTCGTCCACATACACCAGGAGCATGAGGAACTGCTCCTTCTCTTGCAGCAGGAACAGGCTGTGATCACACTCGCTCTTCTTGAACCCCCCAGCCAGCAGTGTCTCCTCCAGCTTGTGGTACCATGCGCGAGGAGCCTGCTTCAGGCCATAGATGGCCTTCTTCAGCCTGCACACCCTGCCGCTCCCATCATCCAACCCCTCAGGCTGCAGCATGTACAGCTCCTCCAGAATGATCCCATTGAGGAAGGAAGTCGTGACGTCGAGCTGCTTGATCTTCCATCCGCGGTTTGCAGCCATTGCCAACGACACCTTCAGTGTTGTCCCTTTCCCCACTGGTGCAAATATCTCATCAAAGTCTTTCTCCTTTGTCTGCTGAAATCCCTTTGCCACTAGTCTTGACTTGTAGCGAGCCAGCTCCCCATCAGGTCCATACATGTGCCTGAAATCAGCTTTGAAGAAATTGCCTTCTTCCCAGGAGGCAATTCACACAGCTCCCAAGTTTCATTTTCCAGCAGGGAGTCGTATTCCTCCTTCACACTCTGCTTCCAATTTTCAGCATCGGGCCCACTCAAGGCCTCGGTAAGTGTCTTGGGCTCAGGGACGGCTGCCCAGTAGCAGTGCGCAATCTCATCCTCATCACACTGCTCAGCCACACTCCCAGCCCTTACCACCTTTGGCTTGCCAAAGCTCGGATAGGTCAGCCGGTTAGGAGGGCGCACATCCCTCCTAGGACGGTCAGCCGGACGTGCGGCACCTTGTGGAGCACCTTGCTGCTGCTGCTCCTCCACCTCAGGTTCTCCCCCATCCTCAGTCACCCCAGAGATTTCCTCCTCTGAGACAATGACCTGCACTTGTCTCGAAGGCCGCTGCACCTCATCGGCCTCAATGATCAGCGGTGTAGTAGGAAGCTTCTGCTGCTGCTGCTTCCACTCCTTGTAGTACAAGGACTCAAGGAACTTCACATCCCTTGACACAGTCAGCTGCTGGCTGGTCAAGTCCCATATCAACCAGCCCTTGTGATCCTTAGCAAGCCCCAAGTGCACACCCCATCTCCCAGAAGCTTCCAGCTTTCCCCTCTTCTCCTTCGGCACATGAAACACCACCATGCAGCCGTAGGCTCTCAGCATGTTGACTGCAGGTGCACTCCCATACCACTTGGTGTAGGGGACCCACTGCTTGTCCCCCACAGTCGCCAGCACCCTGTTCTTCACAAGAGCGACCTGCCTCAGTGCAGTCACCCAAAACGGATCCGGCAGCCCTGCGCGCCCAAGGAGAGTGCGAGCACCTTCTTGCACGGTCGGGTTGAACCGCTCAGCCACGCCGTTCTGCTGAGAGTTGTACGACACTGTGAGCTGATGCTGAATGCCCTTCTTCTTCAGCACTGCCTCAAACTCATTGCCAATGAACTCTCCCCCGTTGTCGGTGCGGATCACCTTCACCTTGTGTCCACTCTCCCTTTGTGCTCTCGGCATCCACTCCTTCAAAACAGCCGCTGCCACCTCCCCCTTAGTCTTCAGAGGGTACACCCAGACAGCACGCGTGTGGTCGTCCAGAATGGTCAAGAAGTAGCGGCTGCCCGAGAGAGAAGGGGCCCTCGTAGGGCCCACCACATCCATGTGCACAAGCGCGAGTGGTGCCTTGGCTGGTCCCGAGCTCCTGCTGAAGGGGAACTTGGTGAATTTCGTCTCGAGGCATGTAGGGCAGCTCCCAATCTCCTTTGCTGCCCCCTTCACCTCCAGCCCCTTCAAGCTCCCATCCTTCACCAACTTCTGCAGCATCGGAACGTTGATATGACACAACTTCTCGTGCCACGTCTCCTAGTCGGCCTCACCACTCCCAGATGAAGCCTTTGCCCATGCAGCCATCGCATCCACACCAGCAAGTACCTCACCATGTGAATGCTGTGGCTGCTGCACCTTCTTGACTGCATCCAGGGCCCCATCAGTTGGTGCAGTCTCCTCTCCTCCCGCAGTTGCTTTAGCCGTTGCTGCTGCCGCTGCCGTTGCTGGTGGTTTCCCGTTCCAAGGGATGATAGGCAGTTGCCATAGGTCCTTGATGCAGCTGCTCTTCTCCTCCAAATCCCATAGCAGCAACTTCCCAAGCTTTGCACGGCAGCTGGTTGGGCCGAAGGTCACTTTGGCCTTGCTCTTCTGCAGTCGGCGCACAGAAAGAAGGTTAGAGGATAAACCTTTAACCAGCAGGACATTCCCAAGCCCCACAAGCTCCCCATTGGCTCCCATCACCTTGGCATTCCCAACACCAATCACAGGGAGCAAAGCACCTGAAGCGGCAGCCACAAACTTGATCTTCCCAGGGGGCTTTACCTCATCAAGCAAATCTGCCCGTGGGGTCATGTGACTTGTGCAACCTGAATCGATCACCCAGTGAGTGAGGGGGTGCATCACAACCTTCCCAACTGAACCCACATCACCTTCACTCCTTTTCACATCTTCAACCATGAGGAACATCCCAGGGGAGGCTTTACCTTGTGCACCATCACTTTGAGCACCTGAACCTTGCACAGCGCCACCTCGTGCACGTTCACCACTCGGCGGCTTCATGCCTGGGGGTGCCCATCCCTCAGGCCGGCTGAAACACTTGAACCACGGGTGTCCAGCCTTCTTGCAGTACCAGCAAGCTCCCTCCATTCTAGTGCTCCCCCTGCCACCAGAGCTCCCATGCCCCTCGTTGTAGTCACCTCGGCCTCTCCCTCTGCCAAAGCCTCTTACGACCTCGGCCTCTCCCACCCCCTCTTCCTCTGCTGCCTCCTGCAGCTCCATACCCTTCAGCAGTCTTGTTGGCAGCACCACCTCCCGTGTAGTGCCTGGGGAAGTCCTCCTGCAGAATCTGCTGCCGTAGCCATTCTGGCGTCCATTGGTCCTACTGAGCGTTGAGGGTGGGGATAAGGTTGTCCCACGAGTTTTCGAGCACCGAGATGATCTTGGCGCACTGCTGCATCTGCGACACCTTGCTGCCCGCTGCTGCCATCCTCGCATAGGTGTCCTTGATCTTGTCAAGGACCGGCTTCACATCATCTCCCGGTCGCATGGAGAGGGCAGCCAGCTCCTTCTCCAACACAATCACCATTGGCAGCGTGTTGGGCTGAATCACGTTGCGCAGCAACTTCCACGCCTTCGGCCCGAGTCGTCCAGCTCCACTAAGTCCTTGATGTGCTGGAACATGTCGTTGTTGACCGATTGAAGGATGAGATCAAACAGCACCGTGCTCTTCTCAATCCACCGATCGCGGGCATCTCCTTCCTCCGGCATCTTCTCTTTCCCCATCGCATTTTTCAGCAGCTTGTAGCGCTTGAAAGTGCTTGTCATCCGCCCGCTCCATTCCTCATAATTGGAGCCATCCAAAGCCTCGATCTTGGACGGTGGCGGTTCACTCTTCTTGTCAGCTGCATCTCCACTCCCTTGACTCATCTCCTCTGCTCCCAATCACAGGTTTCAGCTCCCCCCTTTGCTGGTCACAATGTAGATCCACGAAATCTTCACAAGTGTCGGCGCCAACGAAATTTCTCCCTTAGCAGAAATCACATCCAACCTCTAGAACTCCACTTAGGCATGCCCACAGGCCATGGTGGATCTTAGAGGGTCTTCACACCTCAGTAGACTCTTCACAACGTCCTCAATCTGCTCTGATACCACTTGTTAGAGACTAAGGACGGAGTCTATGAAGATTAGGGGCCGAAATATCTCAAAATCGTTGGACCTAATTTCTGGACAGAAACGTCGACTTCACAAGAAACGTTGTCGACGAAAATCACACCGTTAAAACTCCACCAATTGCGGAATGTTATAGCCCTGGACGGTGGCTACAATTCCCAATTTGAATCGTATCAAAAGATGGAGTATAACTCGAGTTATGAATTTGGCGCTCTAGGGGGTATGCTGCCATCGAAAACTTCACTCAATCACAATAGTTCACACAAAAGTATCACAAAGAAGATTAGAGTAGCTAGAAACCAGATACGAGGGGAGAGGAGGACGAGAGGGAAGGTCCCCAAGGAGTCCCCAACCAAGAAAGCCCCATACCACAAGATTCCCTCCCTATAGGCACCCCAACTTTGACTCTTGTCAATTTCCCAACCTCCACAATCCACCTCACCCCAACTTGGCCACCCTTGCCAACCTGGTTTGGCTTCTCCCAACCATTTGGCAACAGTCTACAGTAGAGTGACGAATTTCTCCAACCCCCAAAAGTCTATACCCCATATAGAGTCACTACCCAATTCTCATAGTCGCCGCATCACAATTAAAACTTCGAATGATCACAACGTTCTCGTTCTGGCTCCGATCGCGAGGATTCTTGGTTCGTCGAAAAGCTCTTGAGCAGAGAAGGGACTTGAGAAATCTGCTCAAGCCAAATAACATTCACACACACTCAGAAAATCCAAACCACACCAAACACAAATTCTTGCACACGCTCACATCACGCATGCAACGCACGAACATATGATGGGAGGCAGACAGACGTGAATGTATATGGTTGCATCACAAAACAAGGTCGGCATCCCCCTCTTCGACCACAGGGTTGAAGTCGGCCGCCGGTTACCCAAGGTTGGTGGCTTCGCAGTGGCCCCATCCGTTGGTGTAAGGGCCTAATAAACTCAAGCTATTATGACTTAATCAAACTTCAAACCTCTCCTCGGGGTCACCTCCGAAGGTTCCAGGGTGCCTGGTACAAGACCAACCCCTATACTTGGGTCTGAGTTGTAGAAAGAGGAGTCAAGAACGACTTAGCCAAAATAACGAGAGTACCTTGAACGTCGCGCAGCATGCCGCGCAGATCGTCGATCGGATTAAGCTGAGAATTCGCTACATCGAAGCTCGCTCCAAGAGCTTTAAAATGAGCCAAGTTGCCTTGCGAAAAGTTCTGCCATTACAAAGTTCTGGCTCGGACAGCGTTTGCCTAGCGTTAGAGTGCTAGCATACTAGCGTTGACTCGGTAGCATTCCGCCGTCGAACAGCATAGAAACGAAATTTCAGCAAGGAAGGAATTCGCTTGAATCAATTTTACTATATCCAGGTACAAACAGAGAAGGAATAAATAGTTCTAGCTACCAAGGACCTTGGGAATCAACCTGGGAACAACCAAGGATGATCCCAAATAATTCCAAGCAACAGAACCAACTTGGCTGGACAAAATAGCAGGTGGTAGGTTGGTGAACAACCTCTGGTTCTGTTTTTCCAACCTGGGAAAACAACAACCAGGTTCAAGTTCTAAAAACAGAACCTGTTTTGCCTGTGCCCAACCAGCCAAATGCTGGTTCCGCTGGTTTTCCCTGCCCCAGTAGCATGCAGATACAGACAAACAACATCCAACCTTCACCTAAATTGTACCCATATAGTGCCTGCCCTGCTACACTATAGTCAACCAAGCAAAACAATACAATTTCGAGTTGGATAGAACTGAATCTGCGCAACCAATTCAACTGAACCGCAAAACTTTTATCTTGGATTCATTTGCGATCTCGTCCTTTTTTCTTCCACTGTTCGTAGCGCGTACAATGTTGTGCCGAAACGCACATTTCGCGGGAACCTGCAAATGCATCAAGCGAAAATTGCGAAAGCAAACAAACATACGATCATTCAATTCACACTAAAATGCATTCACACGCATACTCGTGTCAAAACAAGCTAGGCAGAAGTTAGGAACAGAAAGAGGGTTTGAACTAGCAGGCAGTTGAGTACAAATAGCAAACCCTAGATTGGGCTGTACTCGCTATAGAGTACCCCACTGCAGGCTAGACAATATAACATTCTGACAACTCGTACAAATAGACGGCAGGATGTCGTGCAATATGAATTTGCACCCAACTGCACGTCGACCATGGTTTGTGTTCGGCGTGCATAAAAAATGTGTTCGTCATGGTTTGGAATTTGTGGTTAAGTGTGGATGTTATTTTTCTTGAGCATATATCTGAAATGATTTCCCTTTTCAAAAGCTTTCCGTCCAACCAACAATCGTCGCAATCGGAGCAAGAACGAGAATGATATGATCTTTCTAAGTTTTGTTTGTGATGTGGCAGCTTTGGGAATCTGTGGAGTGACTCTATGTGGGGTGTACACTTTTGGGAGTTGAGAATTTCGTCACTTCATTGTAGTTGCTGCCAAGTGGTTGGGAGGAACTGAAACAAGTTGGCAAGTGTGGCCAAAATGAGTGAGGTGGATGGTATGGGTTGGGAAAGTGACAAAGGTTAAAGTTGGGGTGCTTATAGGTTTAATTTGTTGGGCACTCCCATTGGACCTTCCCTCTTGTCCTCCTCATCCCCTCCTACCTTGTTTCTAGCTACCCTAATTCTCGTGTGTGGTTCTTGGGTTAAGAATAGTGATCGAGTTAAGGTTAAGCTACAGCATACCCCTACTGCGTCAAAATTCATAACTCAAGAAATACTTAACCTTTTCATGCCATTTAGATTGGCAATTGTAGCCACAGTCTAGAGCTACAACATATATGAAATTGGTGAAGTTTTTCCTGTACGTGTCTTGTCTATGACGTTTCTTGTGAAGTCGACAGTTCTATCCAGAAACGTAGTCCAACGATTTTTGAGATCTTTTGCCCTCTAATCTTCATAAACTCCGTCCATCATCTCTAACACGTGGTATCAGAGCAATTAAGAACCTTGTAGATGTCAATGGGAGTTGGGTGTTGGCCCCGTCCTCGCTTGGGCAGCAGGAGACGACTTCGTTGTCGGGTGTGCGGGAAGTGCAGCCGACTGACTGCAGTGGGCGAGGCCGACTTGGGCGAGGGGCCACACCGAAGCCGTCGACGACGGGAAGTTGGCGGCCGACCATACAGGAGTGGTCGACAAAGAGCTTCGTCGATTTGCGGGTTGGCCGACTTCGAAGGTTAGCCGACTTGGAGGAGCCCACTTCAACAAAGCCGGCCAGGACTGTCGGTCGATGGAGGGACTCGTCGACCTGAGAGGTGACGCCAACTTTGTGAAGCTGGAGGGCAGTCGTCGACGTGGGTGGCCGACGACCAAAAACAGCAGTTGGCGGGCACCTACCACCCAAGTCGGCGCCGACTTGGGGACGCCGACTTGAGAGGCTGACCAGAGGAAGTAGACTTGGTGGAGTCATCGAACAGCCAGTCTAGTCGACCTGGAGTTGGTCGACCTGGGGAGTGGCCGACTTGGTGAAGTCGGCTGGGGGTTGTCGACTTGGTGGTTGCCCGGCCGACCAGGTTACCCGGGCGACGGGGTTCTGTGGAGGAGCGTGACAGTCGCCCAGGTGGTTTTGGCAAAGCTGACTTCGGTTGTGGTATCCCGAGGTCGACCTTGAGGATCAGGTGCTGACGTGGGCTCGTGGTCGGCTTGGTGGCTGTGCTGTGCAGATGACGAAGCACAGCACGCCAATCAGCTGCGAGCACCTGCGAAGCAGGTCCGCCTTGCTGCAGCGTTGGCACACCGTCGACTTGCAGTGCTGGCAGACCGCGACTTTGCTCTTCTAGACCGCGGTCGACCTTGCAGTGCTGGAACGCGGTCGACCGTGCTGCGCTGGCAGTCGACCTGCATGCTTGCTAGCTCTGATGTAGTCAGTGTTGCTTTGCCATTGCCAATCATTGTTGTGAACTTTTGCTAGTGAAACTCTTGCCAAATCTCCCCGTGAAAAAACAAGTTTAGTGAACACAAGCAAACGACTAAGGAACGCAGAGATCACCCTCACAACCGTGCCTATACCGTAGACTAGCTCCCGTTGTAGTAGTTATCTCCGCATGGTGCAGTGAGCGTGGAACGAACACGCGACTTAGTTGCTCGCTACCTATCGTGTTCGCAAGCCGGTAGCTGTGTTAGTCACCTTAGTGGATACCCTGGAGACACTGCTGGCTGATGCGAGGAGACACCACGAGGCTGGGGAGTACGGAACGACTCTCCCGTTGGAGGTCGTCAAGTTGGGCATCCTGGCGCAGTGGGTGACGGAACACCCTTCCCAACCTGCTTCTCCTCGACCGGTGAACACCGAAGGCGGCGTCGACATGGGCATCAATGTCAGTGACCAAGTTGGTGGCAGTGCGGGAGGCACGTCGTGGCAGGGGGGGGTGTTCCGGACGGCCGACAGTGAATCGACAGCGTTCAGGCGCGAGGGCAGCAGTCGTCGGCGGTTGCGGGCACCTCGCAAGGCGACATAGGTGGACGTCAAGGTAGCATGACGCCAGCGTCGGCAATTAAGGTGACTACAGAAGGGATCGCACCGACTTACAGGTACTTCAAATTCCCGCCGGACAAGGTCTCCGTCACGGCGCCGCTGGTCGGTCGGCACGACCTTCTCACGTGGAAGGAATCTATTAAGCCCTAGCTGAAGATGGCGGGGCTGATGTGCTTCCCCGACGGCACCATGAAGACATCGCCTGCAAGCAACCCCAAGCTGCGTGCGGATTTTCGCGCCGTGCAGCTGTTGACCTTCACAGTTATCTTGCCGTGCTGCTCGCCGGTGGTGCAGATCACCTTAAAGTCGTGTCGGAGTCATCTGGACGCCGGTCACCGGGCGTGGCAGTTTATCACATCGATTTATCAGGTCACCGACGACCTGTACGTCAGCCAGCTGGAGGAGCAGATGACGCACCTGCGGATGGACGAGTAGGAGACGTCGACCGACTACTGCAACCGTGCTCGGCGTTTCCTGGCCTGCATGCGGATGGCCGGCGTTGAGTACTCGACAGCGTCGTACATCACGCACTTCATCAAGGGTCTTCTGAATAGCTACAACCTGATGAAGCGGATGATGGTGTTGGTGTAAGGGCCTAATAAACTCAAGCTATTAGGACTTAATCAAACTTAAAACCTCTCCTCGGGGTCACCTCCAAGGGTCCCTGGGTGCCTGGTACAAGACCAGCCCCTATCCTCGGGTCCGAGTTTGTAGAGAGAGGGATCAAGAAGGACTTAGTCAAAACAGCAAGAGTACCTTGAACGTCGCGCAGCGTGCCGTGCAGACCGTCGGTCGGATTAAGCTGAGAATTCGCTATATCGAAGCTCGCTCCAAGAGCTTTAAAATGAGCCAAGTTGCCTCGCGAAAAGTTCTGCCATTACGAAGTTATGGCTCGGACAGCGTTTGCCTAGCGTTGGAGTGCTAGCATACTAGCGTTGACTCGGGTAGCATTCCGCCGTCGAATAGCGCAGAAACGAAATTCCAGCGAGGAAGGAATTCGCTTGAATCAATTTGACTATATTCAGGTACAAACAGAGAAGGATTAAATAGTTATAGCTAGCAAGGACCTTGGGAATCAACCTGGGAACAACCAGGGATGATCCCAAATAATTCCAAGCAACAGAACCAACCTGGCTGGACAAAATAGCAGGTGGTAGGTTGGTAAACAACCTCTGGTTCTGTTTTTCCAACCTGGGAAAACAACAACCAGGTTCAGGTTCTAAAAACAGAACCTGTTTTGTCTTTGCCCAACCAGCCAAATGCTGGTTCCGCTGGTTTCCCCTGGCCTTGTAGCATGCAGATACAGACAAACAACATCCAACCTTCACCTAAATTTTACCCCTATAGTGCCTTCCCTGCTACACTATAGTTAACCAAACAAAACAGTACAATTCCGAGTTGGATAGAACTGAATCTGCGCAATCAACTCAACCGAACTGCAAAGCTTCCATCTTGGGTTCCTTTGCGAGCTCGTCCTTTCTGCTTGCACTGTTCATAGCGCGTACAATGTTGTGCCGAAGCGCACATTGCGCGAGTACCTGCAAATGCATCAAGCGAAAAATGCAAAAGCAAACAAACACACGAACACACCATTCACACGCAAATGCATTCGCACACGCATACTCGTACAAACAGACGGCAGGATGTCGTGCAATGTGCATTTGCACCCAACACACTCCCCCTCAGCCTGCCAGCTGCATCCCCGTCATTCCATGCTAGTTCATGCTCATTCCACTCATGCGCACACAACGCCAATGAGGCTCATCCGCAAGCCTCTTGGTGAGAAAGTCTGCTGGCTGCTGGTGAGTCTTGATGTAGATCGGATGCACCGTCCCCCTCTTCACCTCCTTACGCAGCCAGTGCCACTTGATACGCATGTGCTTGTTCAGCCCATGAAGCACAGCGTTTCTGGCCATCCCAAGAGCCCCCTTGCTATCACAAAACAGCGGCGTAGCAACTTTCTGCTCCTGGCCAATCTCCTCTAACAGCCTCCTCAGCCAAATCACCTCCTTCACCCCATGGAACATCGCCATGTACTCTGATTCTACGGAAGAGAGTGCCGTCTCCGTCTGCTTCTTGGACCTCCAACTAACAGGTCCTCCCCCAACTACGCAGATGTATCCTCCCACAGATGAGGAATCCTCCTTCTCAGAAGCCCACGTAGCATCGGTAAAGCAAGTGAGAAATAGCTTGCCTTCTCCAAGCCTCTCCCCCTTCTCTTTCAGCACCTCCACCCCTTTCTGCTTCACCTGTGCAGATGCGGAGTATTGAACTCCAATGCTTGGGTGAGAGTTCAGGTACTTGACCACACGCTCAGCTGCATCCACCTGCTCCTCTGATGGATTCTGCACCACCCTAGCCAGCTGCCCAACCGAGAAAGAGATGTCGGGCCTCGTGTGAACTGCTGCGTACAAGAGGCTGCCCACCAAGGACTGAAATTGCTGCTGCTCTTCAGCTTCAACCCCTTCATCCTCTGCAGCCTTCACAAGCTTGAATTCTGCTGGCAGGGGAGTTGCAACCTTGCGCTCATTCTCAATCCCATACTTCTCCCCCAGCTCCTTGATGAACTTCTCCTGGTGCAGCTTCAACCACCTGTGATCTGGATCCCTCTCCACGTGCATCCCGAGGTAGTACTTTACCTCCCCAAGGTTCTTGCACTTGAAGTTTTCCATCAGTTGCTGCTGCACTTTCTGGATCTCCTTCATGCTGCTGCTGAAGAGAAGAATGTCGTCCACATAGACCAGAAACAGCACCAGCTTCTCCCCCTCGCCCTTGAGAAAGAGGCTCTCATCACAGCTGCTGGTCCTGAATCCCATCTCCTCTAAAACAGCTGCCAACTTCTGGTACCAGCAGCGTGGCGCCTGCTTCAAGCCGTAGATGGACTTGTTGAGCTTGCACACCCTGCCCGTACCATCCTCATACCCAGGCGGCTGCGTCATGTACACATCCTCCTCTAAAATCCCATTCAGGAATGCCGTTGAAATATCCATCTGAATGATGAATTTCCCACTAACAGCTGCATCTGCCAACAAGACACGGAGGGTAGGGGGTTTGGCAGTGGGAGCAAAGATCTCGTTGAAGTCCTGCTTCTCCTTCTGCATAAACCCCTTCGCCACCAGCCTACTCTTGTAGATGGTGACCTGCCCCTTGTCATCGGTCTTGATCCTCAGCACCCACTTGCATTGTATCGCTTTCTTCCCATCAGGCAGCACCACCAGATCCCATGTCCTATTCTCCAGCAGACTCTGGTACTCAGCATCCCTAGAAGCCAGCCACTTGTCCCTATCTGGTCCAGCTAATGCCTCCTCCATGCTAGCTGGTTCCTCTGGTGCAGGGGCAAGAAAACAGTACGCAGGCTCATCCTCCTCATCCGGGTCATAGCCATGAGGTAGAATCAGCAATGCCTCTTCGGTCCCTAGCTGCTGCTCTGCTGCATCAGTTCCTGCAGTCAGCTTCTTAGTAGCCATACGGGTACGTCCTGGCCTGGAGACGGGTGTCTCCCATCCCTTCATAACGACACCCTTCGGCTTCTTAGTTTTTCCCTGCTGCTTCTCTCCTCCCTCGGGTCCAGCAGCTCCACTAGTGCTGCCGCCAGTTTCCACACCATTTTCTCCACCAGCAGATGCCTCCTGTACCTGTTGGGTGCAAATGCACATTGCACGACATCCTGCCGTCTGTTTGTACGAGTATGCGTGTGCGAATGCATTTGTGCGTGAATGGTGTGTTCGTGTGTTTGTTTGCTTTCGCATTTTTCGCTTGATGCATTTGCAGGTACTCGCGCAATGTGCGCTTCGGCACAACATTGTACGCGCTATGAACAGTGCAAGCAGAAAGGACGAGCTCGCAAAGGAACCCAAGATGGAAGCTTTGCAGTTCGGTTGAGTTGATTGCGCAGATTCAGTTCTATCCAACTCGGAATTGTACTGTTTTGTTTGGTTAACTATAGTGTAGCAGGGAAGGCACTATAGGGGTAAAATTTAGGTGAAGGTTGGATGTTGTTTGTCTGTATCTGCATGCTGCAAGGCCAGGGGAAACCAGCGGAACCAGCATTTGGCTGGTTGGGCAAAGACAAAAACAGGTTCTGTTTTTAGAACCTGAACCTGGTTGTTGTTTTCCCAGGTTGGAAAAACAGAACCAGAGGTTGTTTACCAACCTACCACCTGCTATTTTGTCCAGCCAGGTTGGTTCTGTTGCTTGGAATTATTTGGGATCATCCCTGGTTGTTCCCAGGTTGATTCCCAAGGTCCTTGCTAGCTAGAACTATTTAATCCTTCTCTGTTTGTACCTGAATATAGTCAAATTGATTCAAGCGAATTCCTTCCTCGCTGGAATTTCGTTTCTACGCGGTTCGTTGGCGGAATGCTACCCGAGTCAACGCTAGTATGCTAGCACTCCAACGCTAGGCAAACGCTGTCCGAGCCATAACTTCGTAATGGCAGAACTTTTCGCGAGGCAACTTGGCTCATTTTAAAGCTCTTGGAGCGAGCTTCGATATAGCGAATTCTCAGCTTAATCCGATCGACGGTCTGCACGGCACGCTGCGCGACGTTCAATGTACTCTTGCTGTTTTGACTAAGTCCTTCTTGATCCCTCTCTCTACAAACTCGGACCCGAGGATAGGGGCTGGTCTTGTACCAGGCACCCAGGGACCCTTGGAGGTGACCCCGAGGAGAGGTTTTAAGTTTGATTAAGTCCTAATAGCTTGAGTCTATTAGGCCCTTACACCAACAAGCTGGTATCAGAGCTGCGTTATAGTGATCCTCGTTATAGGTAGCTATGGCGGGCAACACCTCGGCGGGAGCTGGTGAATCTTCAGCCCAAGATCGTAGCGGCAGCCAAGATTCTGGTCTTTCAGCGCCAAGGGGAGCGCGAACAAACCAGGGCTCGCTTGTCAAGGAGGTGCTGAAGAATTTCACCGTCGAGAAGTTCAATGGTGAGGGCTATGATGATTGGGCCTGGAAAATGCAATTATATTTCCGTCAGATCGGTTTGCTGAAACTAATGATTGGGGAGGAGCCTAGACTGAGTGACCCCACGCTGCAGGAAGATTGGGACGAGCGCTCCTCGGCTGGCTACTATTTGATGTCGCAGAGTTTGGAGCTGAACCAGCGTCACCACGTCATGCACCTGCTGCCGGAGGTTGAATGCGGTCCGAAGGCGTGGACCGTGTTGAAGGAGCTGCACGCCCCGACCTCCGTTGTCGCAACGTTGATGCTGGAGAGGGAGCTGTCCGCGTTGCGCCTGAGCGAGGGAGAGCCGGTGCAACCAGTCCTGGACAAGATGCGCGACCTCTACGCGAAGTTGGCGACCGCGGGAATCACCTATCCGGAGCAGACCAAGTGCTTGAAGATGCTCTCGCTGCTGCCAGAATCGTGGCTTCAATTTACGAGCGGATTGAGCCTGCCGCAGAACCAGAGCTTGTGGACGCTCGAGTGGGTGCGGACGAAGATTCTGGAGGAGGACTTCCGTCGCCGCCAACTGAGGGGTGGAGACGACGGCAGCAGCGGCTACGGGATGCAAGGGAGCCGACGTGGCAGAGGACGTGGCTTTGGTGGTGCTGGACGCGGTGCAAAGAAAGACGACGACTCCAACGACCAACAAGGAGGTACCGGTTGGGGTCGCGGTGCGAAATCTGGACGTGGGGGCAAGTCGGGTGCTGGTGGCAAAATGAAAGGGAGTTGCTGGTATTGTGAGAAGGAAGGGCACCCCTGGTTTTTGTGCTATAAGAAACCCGATGGATGGACCCCCCAGAATCGTCACCAGGATGGCGGCGCGCGGAGGAACCAGAAAAACGGCGCCAACATGGTCGCTGATTCGTCCGACAACAACCCGAAGGGCAACGGCGGTGCGGAGAAGAAGAAGGAGCGCACCGCGGGCCAATTCTTCCATGTGGGAGACAAGGGGGAGCAAGGAGACGCCTCTGCCAAAGTTGGAGCAGAGCTGCACCCCCTAGACTATTGGGTGTTGGACACAGGCGCTGCTTGGACGATGACGCCGCGCAAGGACCTGCTGGACGAAGTACGAGCTGCACCGATCAATGAAGTGTGCTCCGCCTCTGGACACATGTTGAAGGTGGCTGGTGCGGGACGAGCTGCGTTTAAGGGAGCGGATGGCAAGCCGGTGGTGCTGCACGACGTTCTCTTCGTCCCCGACCTGAAGGCCAACCTTATCTCCCTCCGTAAGCTTGGCAAGGCTGGGGTGAACACCAACACGGATGGGGCACGCACTTATAAGGGGAAGCTGGGCAATCGGGTGCTTTGGGATCTGCACGAGAGCAAGGACGTGTACAGATCTATGTGGCAGCTGCCGGCCCTGGCGTGGCATGGTGGGGGGCAGGCTGGAGAGGGGTCTGCATCCCAGGGGGAGTGCAATGCCGTTGGAGGGGTTGGTGTGAAAGTGTCGGCCAGATCTGGGGAGACAGATTGGGCAACGGCACACCGGCGCTTAGGGCATGTGGCAATGCCTTTGCTGAAGCAGCTGGAGAAGGATGGAGCCGTTAAGGGTCTGAAGCTGAACGGACAGCCACCCGATGACAACTGTGAAATCTGTTTGCTTTCAAAGTTCACCCGTTTCCCTTTCCATAGTGTGGCTGGCAGGAGCAAGAAGCCTTTGGAGCTGGTCCACATGGACTTGGTGGGGCCGCTGCCGGTGCAAGGGCACAAGGGGGAGCGGTATTTTCTTACAATTGTGGATGACTGGAGCAGGCTGATGTGGGCGTATCCGCTGAAGCAGAAGGACCACGCCACCTCCACGATACGGGACGATTGGCTGCCATTCGTGGAGAAGCAGGCGGAGTGTGTAGTGAAGCGGATTAGGACAGACCGGGGTGGTGAGTTCCTTGGAGCTGAAATGACAGCCTGGCTCAAGAAGCAGGGCATCCAGAGAGAGCTGACCACGGCTTATACCCCACAGTCCAATGGTGTAGCAGAACGGGCAAACCGGACCATTCTGGAGACAGCTAGGGCGCTGCTCATAGAATCTGGGCTGAGCAATTCTATGTGGCCTCATGCTGTCCGGCACGCCACTGTCGCTAGGAACAGGGTGCTCACCAAGGTTGGGGATGACTCGTGGGTGCCGTTGGAGAGGTGGCTTGGGAGGAAGCCGCCGGTGGACATGCTGAGGGTGTTCGGTTGCATGGCAGTCGCCCACGTCCCCAAGACCTACCGCAGTAAGTTGGGGGCGAGTGCAATCTGGTGTGTGCATTTGGGGCTGGCTGCTGAGAGCAAGGGATGGCTGCTGTGGGAACCATCCAAGGGTGTGTTGTTTGACAGCAGGGATGTGAAATTCATTGAGGGCATGATGTATGGGAGCTGGGAGAAACAGCCGGAGGCAAGGGTGTCCCAGCAGATGGAGCAGATCACCATGCAGCTGGACCTGACTCCTAGTGTGTGGGAGGAGGGAGAGGAGGCAGCTGCTGGAAATGGTGATGGAGAGAAGGTACAGGAGGCATCTGCTGGTGGAGAAAATGGTGTGGAAACTGGCGGCAGCACTAGTGGAGCTGCTGGACCCGAGGGAGGAGAGAAGCAGCAGGGAAAAACTAAGAAGCCGAAGGGTGTCGTTATGAAGGGATGGGAGACACCCGTCTCCAGGCCAGGACGTACCCGTATGGCTACTAAGAAGCTGACTGCAGGAACTGATGCAGCAGAGCAGCAGCTAGGGACCGAAGAGGCATTGCTGATTCTACCTCATGGCTATGACCCAGATGAGGAGGATGAGCCTGCGTACTGTTTTCTTGCCCCTGCACCAGAGGAACCAGCTAGCATGGAGGAGGCATTAGCTGGACCAGATAGGGACAAGTGGCTGGCTTCTAGGGATGCTGAGTACCAGAGTCTGCTGGAGAATAGGACATGGGATCTGGTGGTGCTGCCTGATGGGAAGAAAGCGATACAATGCAAGTGGGTGCTGAGGATCAAGACCGATGACAAGGGGCAGGTCACCATCTACAAGAGTAGGCTGGTGGCGAAGGGGTTTATGCAGAAGGAGAAGCAGGACTTCAACGAGATCTTTGCTCCCACTGCCAAACCCCCTACCCTCCGTGTCTTGTTGGCAGATGCAGCTGTTAGTGGGAAATTCATCATTCAGATGGATATTTCAACGGCATTCCTGAATGGGATTTTAGAGGAGGATGTGTACATGACGCAGCCGCCTGGGTATGAGGATGGTACGGGCAGGGTGTGCAAGCTCAACAAGTCCATCTACGGCTTGAAGCAGGCGCCACGCTGCTGGTACCAGAAGTTGGCAGCTGTTTTAGAGGAGATGGGATTCAGGACCAGCAGCTGTGATGAGAGCCTCTTTCTCAAGGGCGAGGGGGAGAAGCTGGTGCTGTTTCTGGTCTATGTGGACGACATTCTTCTCTTCAGCAGCAGCATGAAGGAGATCCAGAAAGTGCAGCAGCAACTGATGGAAAACTTCAAGTGCAAGAACCTTGGGGAGGTAAAGTACTACCTCGGGATGCACGTGGAGAGGGATCCAGATCACAGGTGGTTGAAGCTGCACCAGGAGAAGTTCATCAAGGAGCTGGGGGAGAAGTATGGGATTGAGAATGAGCGCAAGGTTGCAACTCCCCTGCCAGCAGAATTCAAGCTTGTGAAGGCTGCAGAGGATGAAGGGGTTGAAGCTGAAGAGCAGCAGCAATTTCAGTCCTTGGTGGGCAGCCTCTTGTACGCAGCAGTTCACACGAGGCCCGACATCTCTTTCTCGGTTGGGCAGCTGGCTAGGGTGGTGCAGAATCCATCAGAGGAGCAGGTGGATGCAGCTGAGCGTGTGGTCAAGTACCTGAACTCTCACCCAAGCATTGGAGTTCAATACTCCGCATCTGCACAGGTGAAGCAGAAAGGGGTGGAGGTGCTGAAAGAGAAGGGGGAGAGGCTTGGAGAAGGCAAGCTATTTCTCACTTGCTTTACCGATGCTACATGGGCTTCTGAGAAGGAGGATTCCTCATCTGTGGGAGGATACATCTGCGTAGTTGGGGGAGGACCTGTTAGTTGGAGGTCCAAGAAGCAGACGGAGACGGCACTCTCTTCCGTAGAATCAGAGTACATGGCGATGTTCCATGGGGTGAAGGAGGTGATTTGGCTGAGGAGGCTGTTAGAGGAGATTGGCCAGGAGCAGAAAGTTGCTACGCCGCTGTTTTGTGATAGCAAGGGGGCTCTTGGGATGGCCAGGAACGCTGTGCTTCATGGCCTGAACAAGCACATGCGTATCAAGTGGCACTGGCTGCGTAAGGAGGTGAAGAGGGGGACGGTGAATCCAATCTACATCAAGACTCACCAGCAGCCAGCAGACTTTCTCACCAAGAGGCTTGCGGATGAGCCTCATTGGCGTTGTGTGCGCATGAGTGGAATGAGCATGAACTAGCATGGAATGACGGGGATGCAGCCGGCAGGCTGAGGGGGAGTGTGTTGGGTGCAAATGCACATTGCACGACATCCTGCCGTCTGTTTGTACGAGTATGCGTGTGCGAATGCATTTGTGCGTGAATGGTGTGTTCGTGTGTTTGTTTGCTTTCGCATTTTTCGCTTGATGCATTTGCAGGTAGACTTGGTGGAGTCATCGAACAGCCAGTCTAGTCGACCTGGAGTTGGTCGACCTGGGGAGTGGCCGACTTGGTGAAGTCGGCTGGGGGTTGTCGACTTGGTGGTTGCCCGGCCGACCAGGTTACCCGGGCGACGGGGTTCTGTGGAGGAGCGTGACAGTCGCCCAGGTGGTTTTGGCAAAGCTGACTTCGGTTGTGGTATCCCGAGGTCGACCTTGAGGATCAGGTGCTGACGTGGGCTCGTGGTCGGCTTGGTGGCTGTGCTGTGCAGATGACGAAGCACAGCACGCCAATCAGCTGCGAGCACCTGCGAAGCAGGTCCGCCTTGCTGCAGCGTTGGCACACCGTCGACTTGCAGTGCTGGCAGACCGCGACTTTGCTCTTCTAGACCGCGGTCGACCTTGCAGTGCTGGAACGCGGTCGACCGTGCTGCGCTGGCAGTCGACCTGCATGCTTGCTAGCTCTGATGTAGTCAGTGTTGCTTTGCCATTGCCAATCATTGTTGTGAACTTTTGCTAGTGAAACTCTTGCCAAATCTCCCCGTGAAAAAACAAGTTTAGTGAACACAAGCAAACGACTAAGGAACGCAGAGATCACCCTCACAACCGTGCCTATACCGTAGACTAGCTCCCGTTGTAGTAGTTATCTCCGCATGGTGCAGTGAGCGTGGAACGAACACGCGACTTAGTTGCTCGCTACCTATCGTGTTCGCAAGCCGGTAGCTGTGTTAGTCACCTTAGTGGATACCCTGGAGACACTGCTGGCTGATGCGAGGAGACACCACGAGGCTGGGGAGTACGGAACGACTCTCCCGTTGGAGGTCGTCAAGTTGGGCATCCTGGCGCAGTGGGTGACGGAACACCCTTCCCAACCTGCTTCTCCTCGACCGGTGAACACCGAAGGCGGCGTCGACATGGGCATCAATGTCAGTGACCAAGTTGGTGGCAGTGCGGGAGGCACGTCGTGGCAGGGGGGGGTGTTCCGGACGGCCGACAGTGAATCGACAGCGTTCAGGCGCGAGGGCAGCAGTCGTCGGCGGTTGCGGGCACCTCGCAAGGCGACATAGGTGGACGTCAAGGTAGCATGACGCCAGCGTCGGCAATTAAGGTGACTACAGAAGGGATCGCACCGACTTACAGGTACTTCAAATTCCCGCCGGACAAGGTCTCCGTCACGGCGCCGCTGGTCGGTCGGCACGACCTTCTCACGTGGAAGGAATCTATTAAGCCCTAGCTGAAGATGGCGGGGCTGATGTGCTTCCCCGACGGCACCATGAAGACATCGCCTGCAAGCAACCCCAAGCTGCGTGCGGATTTTCGCGCCGTGCAGCTGTTGACCTTCACAGTTATCTTGCCGTGCTGCTCGCCGGTGGTGCAGATCACCTTAAAGTCGTGTCGGAGTCATCTGGACGCCGGTCACCGGGCGTGGCAGTTTATCACATCGATTTATCAGGTCACCGACGACCTGTACGTCAGCCAGCTGGAGGAGCAGATGACGCACCTGCGGATGGACGAGTAGGAGACGTCGACCGACTACTGCAACCGTGCTCGGCGTTTCCTGGCCTGCATGCGGATGGCCGGCGTTGAGTACTCGACAGCGTCGTACATCACGCACTTCATCAAGGGTCTTCTGAATAGCTACAACCTGATGAAGCGGATGATGGTGTTGGTGTAAGGGCCTAATAAACTCAAGCTATTAGGACTTAATCAAACTTAAAACCTCTCCTCGGGGTCACCTCCAAGGGTCCCTGGGTGCCTGGTACAAGACCAGCCCCTATCCTCGGGTCCGAGTTTGTAGAGAGAGGGATCAAGAAGGACTTAGTCAAAACAGCAAGAGTACCTTGAACGTCGCGCAGCGTGCCGTGCAGACCGTCGGTCGGATTAAGCTGAGAATTCGCTATATCGAAGCTCGCTCCAAGAGCTTTAAAATGAGCCAAGTTGCCTCGCGAAAAGTTCTGCCATTACGAAGTTATGGCTCGGACAGCGTTTGCCTAGCGTTGGAGTGCTAGCATACTAGCGTTGACTCGGGTAGCATTCCGCCGTCGAATAGCGCAGAAACGAAATTCCAGCGAGGAAGGAATTCGCTTGAATCAATTTGACTATATTCAGGTACAAACAGAGAAGGATTAAATAGTTATAGCTAGCAAGGACCTTGGGAATCAACCTGGGAACAACCAGGGATGATCCCAAATAATTCCAAGCAACAGAACCAACCTGGCTGGACAAAATAGCAGGTGGTAGGTTGGTAAACAACCTCTGGTTCTGTTTTTCCAACCTGGGAAAACAACAACCAGGTTCAGGTTCTAAAAACAGAACCTGTTTTGTCTTTGCCCAACCAGCCAAATGCTGGTTCCGCTGGTTTCCCCTGGCCTTGTAGCATGCAGATACAGACAAACAACATCCAACCTTCACCTAAATTTTACCCCTATAGTGCCTTCCCTGCTACACTATAGTTAACCAAACAAAACAGTACAATTCCGAGTTGGATAGAACTGAATCTGCGCAATCAACTCAACCGAACTGCAAAGCTTCCATCTTGGGTTCCTTTGCGAGCTCGTCCTTTCTGCTTGCACTGTTCATAGCGCGTACAATGTTGTGCCGAAGCGCACATTGCGCGAGTACCTGCAAATGCATCAAGCGAAAAATGCAAAAGCAAACAAACACACGAACACACCATTCACACGCAAATGCATTCGCACACGCATACTCGTACAAACAGACGGCAGGATGTCGTGCAATGTGCATTTGCACCCAACACACTCCCCCTCAGCCTGCCGGCTGCATCCCCGTCATTCCATGCTAGTTCATGCTCATTCCACTCATGCGCACACAACGCCAATGAGGCTCATCCGCAAGCCTCTTGGTGAGAAAGTCTGCTGGCTGCTGGTGAGTCTTGATGTAGATCGGATGCACCGTCCCCCTCTTCACCTCCTTACGCAGCTAGTGCCACTTGATACGCATGTGCTTGTTCAGCCCATGAAGCACAGCGTTTCTGGCCATCCCAAGAGCCCCCTTGCTATCACAAAACAGCGGCGTAGCAACTTTCTGCTCCTGGCCAATCTCCTCTAACAGCCTCCTCAGCCAAATCACCTCCTTCACCCCATGGAACATCGCCATGTACTCTGATTCTACGGAAGAGAGTGCCGTCTCCGTCTGCTTCTTGGACCTCCAACTAACAGGTCCTCCCCCAACTACGCAGATGTATCCTCCCACAGATGAGGAATCCTCCTTCTCAGAAGCCCACGTAGCATCGGTAAAGCAAGTGAGAAATAGCTTGCCTTCTCCAAGCCTCTCCCCCTTCTCTTTCAGCACCTCCACCCCTTTCTGCTTCACCTGTGCAGATGCGGAGTATTGAACTCCAATGCTTGGGTGAGAGTTCAGGTACTTCACCACACGCTCAGCTGCATCCACCTGCTCCTCTGATGGATTCTGCACCACCCTAGCCAGCTGCCCAACCGAGAAAGAGATGTCGGGCCTCGTGTGAACTGCTGCGTACAAGAGGCTGCCCACCAAGGACTGAAATTGCTGCTGCTCTTCAGCTTCAACCCCTTCATCCTCTGCAGCCTTCACAAGCTTGAATTCTGCTGGCAGGGGAGTTGCAACCTTGCGCTCATTCTCAATCCCATACTTCTCCCCCAGCTCCTTGATGAACTTCTCCTGGTGCAGCTTCAACCACCTGTGATCTGGATCCCTCTCCACGTGCATCCCGAGGTAGTACTTTACCTCCCCAAGGTTCTTGCACTTGAAGTTTTCCATCAGTTGCTGCTGCACTTTCTGGATCTCCTTCATGCTGCTGCTGAAGAGAAGAATGTCGTCCACATAGACCAGAAACAGCACCAGCTTCTCCCCCTCGCCCTTGAGAAAGAGGCTCTCATCACAGCTGCTGGTCCTGAATCCCATCTCCTCTAAAACAGCTGCCAACTTCTGGTACCAGCAGCGTGGCGCCTGCTTCAAGCCGTAGATGGACTTGTTGAGCTTGCACACCCTGCCCGTACCATCCTCATACCCAGGCGGCTGCGTCATGTACACATCCTCCTCTAAAATCCCATTCAGGAATGCCGTTGAAATATCCATCTGAATGATGAATTTCCCACTAACAGCTGCATCTGCCAACAAGACACGGAGGGTAGGGGGTTTGGCAGTGGGAGCAAAGATCTCGTTGAAGTCCTGCTTCTCCTTCTGCATAAACCCCTTCGCCACCAGCCTACTCTTGTAGATGGTGACCTGCCCCTTGTCATCGGTCTTGATCCTCAGCACCCACTTGCATTGTATCGCTTTCTTCCCATCAGGCAGCACCACCAGATCCCATGTCCTATTCTCCAGCAGACTCTGGTACTCAGCATCCCTAGAAGCCAGCCACTTGTCCCTATCTGGTCCAGCTAATGCCTCCTCCATGCTAGCTGGTTCCTCTGGTGCAGGGGCAAGAAAACAGTACGCAGGCTCATCCTCCTCATCCGGGTCATAGCCATGAGGTAGAATCAGCAATGCCTCTTCGGTCCCTAGCTGCTGCTCTGCTGCATCAGTTCCTGCAGTCAGCTTCTTAGTAGCCATACGGGTACGTCCTGGCCTGGAGACGGGTGTCTCCCATCCCTTCATAACGACACCCTTCGGCTTCTTAGTTTTTCCCTGCTGCTTCTCTCCTCCCTCGGGTCCAGCAGCTCCACTAGTGCTGCCGCCAGTTTCCACACCATTTTCTCCACCAGCAGATGCCTCCTGTACCTGTTGGGTGCAAATGCACATTGCACGACATCCTGCCGTCTGTTTGTACGAGTATGCGTGTGCGAATGCATTTGTGCGTGAATGGTGTGTTCGTGTGTTTGTTTGCTTTCGCATTTTTCGCTTGATGCATTTGCAGGTACTCGCGCAATGTGCGCTTCGGCACAACATTGTACGCGCTATGAACAGTGCAAGCAGAAAGGACGAGCTCGCAAAGGAACCCAAGATGGAAGCTTTGCAGTTCGGTTGAGTTGATTGCGCAGATTCAGTTCTATCCAACTCGGAATTGTACTGTTTTGTTTGGTTAACTATAGTGTAGCAGGGAAGGCACTATAGGGGTAAAATTTAGGTGAAGGTTGGATGTTGTTTGTCTGTATCTGCATGCTGCAAGGCCAGGGGAAACCAGCGGAACCAGCATTTGGCTGGTTGGGCAAAGACAAAAACAGGTTCTGTTTTTAGAACCTGAACCTGGTTGTTGTTTTCCCAGGTTGGAAAAACAGAACCAGAGGTTGTTTACCAACCTACCACCTGCTATTTTGTCCAGCCAGGTTGGTTCTGTTGCTTGGAATTATTTGGGATCATCCCTGGTTGTTCCCAGGTTGATTCCCAAGGTCCTTGCTAGCTAGAACTATTTAATCCTTCTCTGTTTGTACCTGAATATAGTCAAATTGATTCAAGCGAATTCCTTCCTCGCTGGAATTTCGTTTCTACGCGGTTCGTTGGCGGAATGCTACCCGAGTCAACGCTAGTATGCTAGCACTCCAACGCTAGGCAAACGCTGTCCGAGCCATAACTTCGTAATGGCAGAACTTTTCGCGAGGCAACTTGGCTCATTTTAAAGCTCTTGGAGCGAGCTTCGATATAGCGAATTCTCAGCTTAATCCGATCGACGGTCTGCACGGCACGCTGCGCGACGTTCAATGTACTCTTGCTGTTTTGACTAAGTCCTTCTTGATCCCTCTCTCTACAAACTCGGACCCGAGGATAGGGGCTGGTCTTGTACCAGGCATCCAGGGACCCTTGGAGGTGACCCCGAGGAGAGGTTTTAAGTTTGATTAAGTCCTAATAGCTTGAGTCTATTAGGCCCTTACACCAACAAGCTGGTATCAGAGCTGCGTTATAGTGATCCTCGTTATAGGTAGCTATGGCGGGCAACACCTCGGCGGGAGCTGGTGAATCTTCAGCCCAAGATCGTAGCGGCAGCCAAGATTCTGGTCTTTCAGCGCCAAGGGGAGCGCGAACAAACCAGGGCTCGCTTGTCAAGGAGGTGCTGAAGAATTTCACCGTCGAGAAGTTCAATGGTGAGGGCTATGATGATTGGGCCTGGAAAATGCAATTATATTTCCGTCAGATCGGTTTGCTGAAACTAATGATTGGGGAGGAGCCTAGACTGAGTGACCCCACGCTGCAGGAAGATTGGGACGAGCGCTCCTCGGCTGGCTACTATTTGATGTCGCAGAGTTTGGAGCTGAACCAGCGTCACCACGTCATGCACCTGCTGCCGGAGGTTGAATGCAGTCCGAAGGCGTGGACCGTGTTGAAGGAGCTGCACGCCCCGACCTCCGTTGTCGCAACGTTGATGCTGGAGAGGGAGCTGTCCGCGTTGCGCCTGAGCGAGGGAGAGCCGGTGCAACCAGTCCTGGACAAGATGCGCGACCTCTACGCGAAGTTGGCGACCGCGGGAATCACCTATCCGGAGCAGACCAAGTGCTTGAAGATGCTCTCGCTGCTGCCAGAATCGTGGCTTCAATTTACGAGCGGATTGAGCCTGCCGCAGAACCAGAGCTTGTGGACGCTCGAGTGGGTGCGGACGAAGATTCTGGAGGAGGACTTCCGTCGCCGCCAACTGAGGGGTGGAGACGACGGCAGCAGCGGCTACGGGATGCAAGGGAGCCGACGTGGCAGAGGACATGGCTTCGGTGGTGCTGGACGCGGTGCAAAGAAAGACGACGACTCCAACGACCAACAAGGAGGTACCGGTTGGGGTCGCGGTGCGAAATCTGGACGTGGGGGCAAGTCGGGTGCTGGTGGCAAAATGAAAGGGAGTTGCTGGTATTGTGAGAAGGAAGGGCACCCCTGGTTTTTGTGCTATAAGAAACCCGATGGATGGACCCCCCAGAATCGTCACCAGGATGGCGGCGCGCGGAGGAACCAGAAAAACGGCGCCAACATGGTCGCTGATTCGTCCGACAACAACCCGAAGGGCAACGGCGGTGCGGAGAAGAAGAAGGAGCGCACCGCGGGCCAATTCTTCCATGTGGGAGACAAGGGGGAGCAAGGAGACGCCTCTGCCAAAGTTGGAGCAGAGCTGCACCCCCTAGACTATTGGGTGTTGGACACAGGCGCTGCTTGGACGATGACGCCGCGCAAGGACCTGCTGGACGAAGTACGAGCTGCACCGATCAATGAAGTGTGCTCCGCCTCTGGACACATGTTGAAGGTGGCTGGTGCGGGACGAGCTGCGTTTAAGGGAGCGGATGGCAAGCCGGTGGTGCTGCACGACGTTCTCTTCGTCCCCGACCTGAAGGCCAACCTTATCTCCCTCCGTAAGCTTGGCAAGGCTGGGGTGAACACCAACACGGATGGGGCACGCACTTATAAGGGGAAGCTGGGCAATCGGGTGCTTTGGGATCTGCACGAGAGCAAGGACGTGTACAGATCTATGTGGCAGCTGCCGGCCCTGGCGTGGCATGGTGGGGGGCAGGCTGGAGAGGGGTCTGCATCCCAGGGGGAGTGCAATGCCGTTGGAGGGGTTGGTGTGAAAGTGTCGGCCAGATCTGGGGAGACAGATTGGGCAACGGCACACCGGCGCTTAGGGCATGTGGCAATGCCTTTGCTGAAGCAGCTGGAGAAGGATGGAGCCGTTAAGGGTCTGAAGCTGAACGGACAGCCACCCGATGACAACTGTGAAATCTGTTTGCTTTCAAAGTTCACCCGTTTCCCTTTCCATAGTGTGGCTGGCAGGAGCAAGAAGCCTTTGGAGCTGGTCCACATGGACTTGGTGGGGCCGCTGCCGGTGCAAGGGCACAAGGGGGAGCGGTATTTTCTTACAATTGTGGATGACTGGAGCAGGCTGATGTGGGCGTATCCGCTGAAGCAGAAGGACCACGCCGCCTCCACGATACGGGACGATTGGCTGCCATTCGTGGAGAAGCAGGCGGAGTGTGTAGTGAAGCGGATTAGGACAGACCGGGGTGGTGAGTTCCTTGGAGCTGAAATGACAGCCTGGCTCAAGAAGCAGGGCATCCAGAGAGAGCTGACCACGGCTTATACCCCACAGTCCAATGGTGTAGCAGAACGGGCAAACCGGACCATTCTGGAGACAGCTAGGGCGCTGCTCATAGAATCTGGGCTGAGCAATTCTATGTGGCCTCATGCTGTCCGGCACGCCACTGTCGCTAGGAACAGGGTGCTCACCAAGGTTGGGGATGACTCGTGGGTGCCGTTGGAGAGGTGGCTTGGGAGGAAGCCGCCGGTGGACATGCTGAGGGTGTTCGGTTGCATGGCAGTCGCCCACGTCCCCAAGACCTACCGCAGTAAGTTGGGGGCGAGTGCAATCTGGTGTGTGCATTTGGGGCTGGCTGCTGAGAGCAAGGGATGGCTGCTGTGGGAACCATCCAAGGGTGTGTTGTTTGACAGCAGGGATGTGAAATTCATTGAGGGCATGATGTATGGGAGCTGGGAGAAACAGCCGGAGGCAAGGGTGTCCCAGCAGATGGAGCAGATCACCATGCAGCTGGACCTGACTTCTAGTGTGTGGGAGGAGGGAGAGGAGGCAGCTGCTGGAAATGGTGATGGAGAGAAGGTACTGTTGGTGTAAGGGCCTAATAGACTCAAGCTATTAGGACTTAATCAAACTTAAAACCTCTCCTCGGGGTCACCTCCAAGGGTCCCTGGGTGCCTGGTACAAGACCAGCCCCTATCCTCGGGTCCGAGTTTGTAGAGAGAGGGATCAAGAAGGACTTAGTCAAAACAGCAAGAGTACATTGAACGTCGCGCAGCGTGCCGTGCAGACCGTCGATCGGATTAAGCTGAGAATTCGCTATATCGAAGCTCGCTCCAAGAGCTTTAAAATGAGCCAAGTTGCCTCGCGAAAAGTTCTGCCATTACGAAGTTATGGCTCGGACAGCGTTTGCCTAGCGTTGGAGTGCTAGCATACTAGCGTTGACTCGGGTAGCATTCCGCCAACGAACCGCGTAGAAACGAAATTCCAGCGAGGAAGGAATTCGCTTGAATCAATTTGACTATATTCAGGTACAAACAGAGAAGGATTAAATAGTTCTAGCTAGCAAGGACCTTGGGAATCAACCTGGGAACAATCAGGGATGATCCCAAATAATTCCAAGCAACAGAACCAACCTGGCTGGACAAAATAGCAGGTGGTAGGTTGGTAAACAACCTCTGGTTCTGTTTTTCCAACCTGGGAAAACAACAACCAGGTTCAGGTTCTAAAAACAGAACCTGTTTTGTCTTTGCCCAACCAGCCAAATGCTGGTTCCGCTGGTTTCCCCTGGCCTTGCAGCATGCAGATACAGACAAACAACATCCAACCTTCACCTAAATTGTACCCCTATAGTGCCTTCCCTGCTACACTATAGTTAACCAAACAAAACAGTACAATTCCGAGTTGGATAGAACTGAATCTGCGCAATCAACTCAACCGAACTGCAAAGCTTCCATCTTGGGTTCCTTTGCGAGCTCGTCCTTCCTGCTTGCACTGTTCATAGCGCATACAATGTTGTGCCGAAGCGCACATTGCGCGAGTACCTGCAAATGCATCAAGCGAAAAATGCAAAAGCAAACAACACACCGAACACACCATTCACACGCAAATGCATTCGCACACGCATACTCGTACAAACAGACGGCAGGATGTCGTGCAATGTGCATTTGCACCCAACACACTCCCCCTCAGCCTGCCGGCTGCATCCCCGTCATTCCATGCTAGTTCATGCTCATTCCACTCATGCGCACACAACGCCAATGAGGCTCATCCGCAAGCCTCTTGGTGAGAAATTCTGCTGGCTGCTGGTGAGTCTTGATGTAGATCGGATGCACCGTCCCCCTCTTCACCTCCTTACGCAGCTAGTGCCACTTGATACGCATGTGCTTGTTCAGCCATGAAGCACAGCGTTTCTGGCCATCCCAAGAGCCCCCTTGCTATCACAAAACAGCGGCGTAGCAACTTTCTGCTCCTGGCCAATCTCCTCTAACAGCCTCCTCAGCCAAATCACCTCCTTCACCCCATGGAACATCGCCATGTACTCTGATTCTACGGAAGAGAGTGCCGTCTCCGTCTGCTTCTTGGACCTCCAACTAACAGGTCCTCCCCCAACTACGCAGATGTATCCTCCCACAGATGAGGAATCCTCCTTCTCAGAAGCCCATGTAGCATCGGTAAAGCAAGTGAGAAATAGCTTGCCTTCTCCAAGCCTCTCCCCCTTCTCTTTCAGCACCTCCACCCCCCTTTCGCTTCACCTGTGCAGATGCGGAGTATTGAACTCCAATGCTTGGGTGACGTTCAGGTACTTGACCACACGCTCAGCTGCATCCACCTGCTCCTTTGATGGATTCTGCACCACCCTAGCCAGCTGCCCAACCGAGAAAGAGAGATGTTCGGGCCTCGTGTGAATGCTGCGTACAAGAGGCTGCCCACCAAGGACTGAAATTGCTGCTGCTCTTCAGCTTCAACCCCTTCATCCTCTGCAGCCTTCACAAGCTTGAATTCTGCTGGCAGGGGAGTTGCAACCTTGCGCTCATTCTCAATCCCATACTTCTCCCCAGCTCCTGATGAACTTCTCCTGGTGCAGCTTCAACCACCTGTGATCTGGATCCCTCTCCACGTGCATCCCGAGGTAGTACTTTACCTCCCCAAGGTTCTTGCACTTGAAGTTTTCCATCAGTTGCTGCTGCACTTTCTGGATCTCCTTCATGCTGCTGCTGAAGAGAAGAATGTCGTCCACACATGACCAGAAACCACCAGCTTCGCCCCTCGCCCTTGAGAAAGAGGCTCTCATCACAGCTGCTGGTCCTGAATCCCATCTCCTCTAAACATCTGCCAACTTCTGGTACCAGCAGCGTGGCACCGCCTCTTCAAGCCGTAGATGGACTTGTTGAGCTTGCACACCCTGCCCGTACCATCCTCATACCCAGGCGGCTGCGTCATGTACACATCCTCCTCTAAAATCCCATTCAGGAATGCCGTTGAAATATCCATCTGAAAGAGAATTTCCACTAACAGCTGCATCTGCCAACAGACAACGGACGGTAGGGGGTTTGGGCAGTGGGAGCAAAGATCTCGTTGAAGTCCTGCTTCTCCTTCTGCATAAACCCCTTCGCCACCCAGCAGCTACTCTTGTAGATGGTGACCTGCCCCTTGTCATCGGTCCTCTGATCCTCAGCACCCACTTGCATTGTATCGCTTTCTTCCCATCAGGCAGCACCACCAGATCCCATGTCCTATTCTCCAGCAGACTCTGGTACTCAGCATCCCTAGAAGCCAGCCACTTGTCCCTATCTGGTCCAGCTAATGCCCTCCGCCATGCTAGCTGGTTCCTCTGGTGCAGGGGCAAGAAAACAGTACGCAGGCTCATCCTCCTCATCTGGGTCATAGCCATGAGGTAGAATCAAGCAATGCCTC